>CM071836.1:20562383-21762383 GCA_036507285.1 Trichosanthes cucumerina
ACAAAATTCTATATTTACAAAATTGCTAAAAAACTATCAAAATTTAAACATAATTTGCTCATTCAGCTTGTAACTCGTCCAGTTGTGCTTGTGCAAAAGTCTTTTTAGTATTAAACTACATGAAAATACAAAATAATAATATTGTAATTCTATGTGAAAAATAAGCAATAATCATAGAACACAATAATAATTGAAATAATGAACAAAAATACTTAAATTTACAATAGAAAGATAGATAAATATTTAGATCTCAACCCATATTATTTAGATCTAAACAAAAACACTTTGTAAGGATTAAAGTTTGGCTTTCTAATTAATGCATATTATGTTTTTATTTTATTTTATTCTATTTACATTCAATGAGGTTAAAATTAGTCTTTTAGATTAGAAAAATTAAAAGGAGAAATAAAAAATAAAAACAAAGAAAATGTCTATGCCGACGCCAGATGTTGAGCGTCGGCATAGACCTTGTAATGAACTGTTGCCGACGCGGTGAAGGCAGGCGTCAGCAAAGGTGTTCTTTCCCGACGCGGTTAATCAAGCGTCGACAAATAGTACACGAAATTCGAATTGCCGACGCGTCATTATCTTCGTCGGCATAGGTGGTCTATGCCGACACACCATTCCTATGGCGTCGGCAAAGCTTCTGCCGACGGAGATATGCCGACGATGGTGCCGACAAGCAGATTCACGATTGCGCCGACAAAACGTATGCCGACGCAATTGTCAAACTTTCCCGACGTCATACCGTGTCGGGAAACTCCCATTTCCTTGTAGTTAACAAGAATATCAAATCAATCTGAATCACGCGTACGTTTACAATCAAGAGATTAATTGTCACAGTGTTAGTAAACGTTTTTAATTTATCATACAAACATGCATGAGGTCCCAACTTCTCATTCATATAGTAATACAACCATCACGTAAATCATGAAATCATATAGCATGACTTAATTTTCATAAATTATAAACACAAAGAATGTATAAATACATAGTTCCTCAAGAAAAGTAAATTTCAGCTTGATACTTTAAACCCCTCTAGCATAAAAATAAAAACTATTTTTCTTGAAACATGGCTTTTATAATCTAAAACCCAATTTTTAAGAGTCTGTCTTGGCCTAACATATTCCAAACTCAAATTATATGTCCGTAACATAGAGTTCATCTTCAATCCTGCTCAACAATTAATCAATTTCCTAATTAATTAAAATCCATTAAATTCTTAGGCAAAAAACATAGAGATATTTAATATGTATCTAAAAATTACCTTGAATTAAGTTGAAAGTGAATTTGATGTCGGACTGAAATTGGTCTCCAAGCAACCATTAACAAATCAAGGTCCCAATTCGAAATGGATCAAAAAATCAAATCTGAATCTGACAAAATCGAGGCTCGCAGATCTGATACGAGCAATGAACGACGACGTTGGATCTCATCTCAGATTGATGGTGGGTGACGCGACGACAAACGCAAATGGTTGGACGGAGATGCTCGACGATGTGCTGATCGTGAATTGTTCAACTGACGTGCACTTCAACGACAGAAATATTCGACTTCTCAGGCGGGGGCTCGAGTTGAGCTTGCATGCGACAAGTGTTGAACAGATCTGGGCAGAGGACGACAAACGCTTCCAGCGAACGTCTGCATGCAGACCTTAGCGGGCCAACCTGGCTGATTTACAAAAATCTTGTAATTTGAAGTTTACCAAATAGTTCAGAATTTTTTTAATGAGATTATTAAAGACTCGCCTTAGAAAGTTTACCAAATAGTTAAGAACCCCTTCTCCGAAAATTGCAAACACACAGTTTTGAGATGGATGCCACGACGACGAGACCCACACCGAAATCACCCTGCTCACACCAGCGTTCAACCAAAAACCCCACGTAGACGACAAAGCGAGACCCCCGAGCTGCGCTTGCTTCTTCTTCAGTTTTTTTTGTGCTTCTCGGCTATCTATCTCTCGTGCGGTGGTTTATCTTCCCCTTTTGTCTCTACTCATGTGTTTGCACCCTGCAACTATTGTCACTCTCTCTTTTTTTTTTTTTTTTCACGATAAACACAACCCTAAAGGAGAGCAAGATTGATTTATTTACAAAAGTGTTATTAACGTATGAATGTACTTAAATGCCCCTATAATTAAATCTTTTAACTTTATTGTCATTTTTCACAAAGTGGCATAACAGGAACTTGCCATTACCATATAATTATTCGGTAGAAGTAAAACATAGAGAATGGAGTAAATCATGTAAAAAAGTCAAGGACAATTTATTGATAAAACTTACATTTTAACTCCCATTTTAAAGAATTTCAAACAAAAAATATTTATCATAAACATGTCCACACAAATATAATAAACACAAAGAACAAAAATAAAATTTATATCATGATTAAAAGAAAAAGAGAAGCCTCAAACCTTGTGAAAACGACAAAGTACCAACAAGATTGATGGAAAAATCTTGCAGTGAAACCATGACGTTTTGAGTCAATCAATTAACAGACGTGTCCAAAAGGGAGGGGCTTTGATGTAAGTTTTAAACTAACATTATATGTTTCCTTTCGATGACGGTTTAAAACCAATATCAAAAAGGTTATCTTTGATGTTTGTTGTAAACTGATATCGAACGTGTGTTATTTTAATCGACCTTCGATGAGGGTTTAAACCTAGCATTGAAGAAACTATCTTTGATGTCAATTTTAAATCGGCATCAAAAGTTCTCCAAAATTTAGACTACTTTAATTGACTTTGAATGACGGTTTAAAACCGACATTGAAAAGGCAATCTTTGATGTCGGTTTGAAACCAACATCGAAAGTTTAAATTCACGAGCAAAATTTGTGTTATTTTAAGTGACCTTCGATAACGGTTTAAAAACGACATCGAAGAGGCTCTATTTGATGTAGGTTATAAACCGACATCGAACAATCAAAATCATGCACCAACATCAAGCTATTTTGATCGACATTTTATGACGATTAAAAACCGAGATCGAATAGAATGCATTAATGTCGGTTTTAAACATACATTATAGGTCAAATTTCTAAAACATTATGTGAAAATAGGGGTGTCTTCTTTAAACCGACATCGTTTCTTATATACCAATTGTCCAATCGACATTAAAAGTCAAATTTTTTGTAGTAATTAATGACGATTTTTAATCGACATCGTAAGGGTATATGTGATGACGGATTACAGGTCGCGATAATTTTAAAAAGTCTTTAATGACGGTTTTTAACCGACATTCTAAGCGTATATGTGATGACGATTTAAAACCGACATCAAAGGGTAAAACTCACCCGCCAAACAACCACAAATTTCACGATAATTTTAGAGTCTTTAATGACGATTTTTAACCGACATCGTAAGGGTACTTTTGATGACGGTTTAAAACCGACATCAAAGGTTGCGATATTTTAAAAGAGTCTTTAATGAAAGCTTTTAACCGACATCGTAAGGGTATATTTGACGATGGTCTAAAACCGACATAAAAATCGTAGTAATTTTAAAGAGTCTTTAATGACGATTTTTAAATGACATCATAAGGGTATATTCGGTGACGATTTAAAACTGACATCAAAGGTCGCAATAATTTTAAAGAGTCTTTAATGATGATTTTTAACAGACATCGTCCGAGTATATTTGATGGTGGTTGAATACCGACATCAAAGGTCGCAAAAATTTTAAAGAGTCTTTAATGACGGTTGTTAACCGACATCGTAAGGATATATTAGATGACGGTTTAAAATCGACATCAAAGGTTGCGATAATTTTAAAGAGCCTTTAATGACAGTTTTAACCGAGATCGTATGGGTATATTTTATGATGGTTGAATACCGACATCAATGTTCGCGATAATTTTAAAGAGTATTTAATGATTATTGTTAACCGACATCGTAAGGGTATCTAAGATAACGATTTAAACCGACATCAAATGTCGCAATAATTTTTAAAGAGTCTTTAATGACGGTTTTTAACCGACATCATAAACATATATTTGATGACGGTCGCAAACTGACAGCAAAGATTGCGATAATTTTAAAGAATCTTTAATGACGGGTTTTACTCAACATTGTAAGGGAATATTTGATGACGGTTTACAACCGACATCAAAGGTAGCGATAATTTTGAAGAGTCGTTAATGTCGGTTTTAAACCGACATCGTAAAGGTATATTCGATGACGGTTTAAAACTGAAATCAAAGGTCGCGATAATTTTGAAGAGTCTTTCATGATTGTTTTTAAACCGACATGGTAAGAGTATATTCGATGACTGTTTAAAACCGACATCAAAGGTTGCGATAATTTTTAAGAGTCTTTCATGATGGTTTTTAAACCGACATCGTAAGGGTATATTCGATGGCGGTTTAAAACCGACATCAAAGGTCACGATAATTTTAAAGAGTCTTTAGTGACGGTTTTTAAACCGACACGTTAGGGTATCTTCAATGACGATTTAAAACCGACATCAAAGGTCGCGATAATTTTGAGGAGTCTTTAATGTCGGTTTGAAACTGACATCGTAAGGGTATATTCGATGATGCTTTAAAATCGACATCAAATCTCGCGATAATTTTAGAAAGTCTTTAATGACGGTTTTTAACCGACATCGTAAGGGTACATTTGATGACGGTTTAAAACCTACATCAAAGGTCGCGATAATTTTGAAGAGTTTTTAATGTCAATTTTAAACCGGCATCGTAAGGGTGATGTCGGTTTAAAATCGACATTAAAGGGTACAATTCTGAAAACCGACATCGTTTATAATATGCCAATTGCCCAACCGACATTAAATGTCGAATTTATTGTAGTGAAAGTTTTACTTGTTTTCAGCAAAAGTGTTTAGCTCAATCATTACACTTTTAGTTTCCGACAAACTAGTGGGAGATAATTTCCAAACGTGGAAAAATAATATCAACACAATTCCAGTAACTGACGACCTAAAGTTCGTGATCACTGAGGAGTGTCCTCAGGTGTCGGGCTCGACCACGTCACGAAGTGTTCGTGATGCGTACGATCGATGGATCAGGGCCAATTAAAAGGCCATGGTCTATATCATTGCCAACTTATCTGAAGTCTTGGCAAAGAAGTATGAGTTGATGATCACCACCAAGGAGATCATGGAATCCTTGCAGGAAATGTTTGGACAACAGTCCTTTCAGGTCTGACATGATTCACTCAAACACGTCTTCAACGCGCGGATGAAATAAGTGACGTCTGTCTGTGAACATGTTCTTGACATGATGACCCACTTTAATCTGGTTGAGATGAACGGGCTTTCAATCGATGAGTCGAGCAAGGTAAGCTTTATTTTGGAGACTCTTCCGAAGAGTTTCCTTTAGTTTCGTAGCAATGTTATTATGAACAAAATTAGCTACACTCTAACAACCTTTGTCAATGAACTACAGAACTTCCAGTCCTTGATGAGGATCAGGATACCGGAAGCTAAGACAAACGTTGCCTTCAGGTCCTTTCATAGGGGTTCGACCTCTGGGACAAAATTTGTAGGCTCTTTAGTCCCGAAAGGGAAGAAGAAGGAGATGAAAAAGGATAAAGTTGACCGTGTTGTCGCCCAAAAGGGAAAAAAGGTCAAGGAAGTTGCAGAGAAAGGAAAGTGTTTCCACTGCAATGGGGATTTAACATTGAAGCGTGAATCGTCCCAAGTTATTTTTGTCGACAGGAAGAAAGAAGGTAAATGTGATTTACTTGTTACAGAAACCTGTTTAGTGGAGAGTAATGAGTCTGCCTGGATATTGGATTCGGGTGCCACTAACCATGTTTGTTCTTCTTTTCAGGGAATTAGTTCTTGGCAGCAGCTGGACAACCGTAAAGGCAATCCTCAAGTATCTTAGGAGAACGGGGAACTACAACCTTGTGTATGGGAGTGGGGATTTGATCCTTACGGGATACACAAAATTTGACTTTCTGACGGATAAGGATTCTAGGAAATCAACTTCAGGGTCAACCTTCATTCTTAATGGAGTAGTTGTAGTGTGGTGAAGCATCAAGCATGGATGCATCGTTGATTCCACAATGGAAGGTGAGTATGTTGCGGCTTGTGAAGCTACAAAGGAAGTTGTTTGGCTTAGGAAGTTCATGATGGATTTGGAAGTTGTTCCAAATATGAACTTGTCGATTACCCTGTTTTGTGACAACAGTGGTGTAGTAGCCAATTCGAGAGAACCTCAGAGTCATCAAAGAGGCAAGCACATTGCGCGAAAGTATCACCTGATACGGGAGATTGTGCACCGCGGAGTCTTGGCAGTCACGCAAATAGCGTCGGAGCACAACGTTGTTGATCCATTTACAAAGGCCCTCACAGCTAAGGTGTTTGAGAGTCACCTAGAGAGTCTATGTCTTTGAGTGCTTTCTGACTAGGGCAAGTGGGAGTATTGTAAATGGTATTCAATGCCCTAGTTTATTGTAATTTTACTGTACATTTAAGAAATATATTTTGTACTCTACTAGCTTAGTCTAAGTGAGAGTTTTTTGGAATGTATGTCCTAATCTCGTATTTGTTTGTAATATTCATGATTGAAATAAATAAGAGTTATTTTTTTTACCACTTTGTGTCTCGCATATTTACAAACTTTGTCCAATAAACTAAGCTCCAGGGTCATTGAATTATGAGAGAACTAGAACTTTAATGGTGTGTAGTGGACACACAGGGAGGATCACGTTCGAGTTAATGACCGGAACGGTCTACAGTATATGGATAGAGTTGGAGACCTAATCCTGGATATGTTGTGGATGTGCCCCGCTTTGTATTTAATACAAACGAGGTGATCCAACTCGTTCATGTGGTTGACATGCGAGTGGGGGCATTCTGTGCAATGAGATTGTACAAGACCAGACCGTGAATTATTAGACTTACTGATGTAACACCGTTAACAGTATAGGACTAATAACTTCGTAGATGACCATTAGTGACTCGACCTTAATCCTGAGCGTGTTACAGACTCTTGTCTGAGGGGGCCTCGAGTCCCGCAGCGGAAGCGACTGTGAATCATGCGTTCTCAATTTAATTACAACGATTTCAGTCAAGAACGAAAACAACTAGATTAAGCATAAAAACATAATATGGACAACAAGTAATATTACATTTGAAGAACTTTTCTTCAAGTGCTCCTTTCTCCCACGTTCACGATCTCAGCAACTGGAACACGGACGGACGAAGACACGACCACTGGATCTTCTCCGTTGTTCTCTAGGTGAGGGAGGAATGTGGGTTCCCTTTAGGTAAGATGAGATGCTGTGAGAGAGAGGTTTGTGTTTTTGGAACTTTTCCAACAACACAACAAAGGCTAAAATTCCTTAACCTAGTTGCATCTCATGCAACCATATATATAGGAAAATAGGATGGAAATGACCATCCTACCCTTCCTTTATTCTCTCATTAGTATATGGTTTATATGTGAATCTAATTCACATTAAAACTATATATTATATCAATTATATCATATATAATTGATATGACACCTCATGTATGAAATTGAACACTTCAATTTCATTCCTAACTTTATACCCTCAATATAACCATGTTGAGCCAACAGAGGGACCTAATGGACCTATAGTTCATGAGCTCCAATGATGTGAAATTAACTAATCAAACTCTTTGATCTAGTTAATCAATATTAATTAACTACAAGTCACTCCACTATAGACTTGTAGTTGCACTCTCCTCACTGTAGATTATATTGTGTCCACTGATATAGTCATTACCTATGAGTCGACCCTTCACAGGTTGTTTGTGATCACAGTTGGGTCAAATTACCGTTTTACCCCTGTGATTACCTCTTTGTTCCTTAAGCACCATTGATTCTCTAATGAACAACAAGTCTATGGTCCTACTACAGACTCATACCCTCATAGAGGGCGGGGCCCCGTTGTTGAAGACCTGGAGTCAGTTGTTAAGGGAACAACCTATCTAATTCCTTAGTGTAGGAATGAGTGAATTCCATCTTGCACAGTTAAGTTCCTAGCTACCTACGAGGTTCTGTCCCTGAGAAGGTAGGCTTATTGAGTCGGCTACATGCCACTCTCACCCATACTAGTCTAAGGACAAACCCCTATAAGTAGGAGTTCTTAACTTGCTCAGGATTCAGGTCGAGTCACTAATGACCATCTATAAATTACTAGTCTTATCCTGTTTACGGTGTTACATGGTTAGTCTAATAATTTGTGGTTTGGTCTTGTATGAACTCTCCATATAGGATGCCCCCGCTCGCATGTCAACTACATGAATGAGTTGGATTACCTCATTTGTACTAATTACAAAGTGGGCCGCATCCATGGTGTTACCAGAATGAGGGTTCCAACCTTATTCTTATACCATATACCATTTTGGTTATATTCTTGAACACAATCCAAATAATGTCCACTACACTGATGTTCAAGATATATGTTATAACCTTGGAGCTTAGTTTATTGGATTTATAAATCAAGACTGTAATTTTATGAAAACAAATAACTCTTTATTTCTTTGATCAAAATTACACAAGTTTTAGGGCATAAATCCCAACAGGCCTGTCCTTTGACTAGTACGGGTGAGGGTGGTCACAGTTACTCACTCAATATGCCTATCTTCTCAGTGGCAGGACCACGTGGGGAGTTGGGAACTTGACTACGCGAGATGGAATTCACTGGTTCCCGACATTGGGGAAACTAGAGGGGTTGTTCCCTTAAGTGTTGTCTTAAGGGCTTGGACAACGGACGCTCACCCTCTCACTGGGCCGAGAGGGGTGTTGTTTATGGTTGGATCATACAACGTTGTTGTTTATTAGAGAGGCACTAGGGACTTAAGGAGCAAGAGGTAGACATAGGGGTAAAATGGTAATTTGACCCAGCAGTGTCTACGAAGAATCTGTGAAGGGTCGACTCACGGGCATTGGTTATATCAATGGACACAACTTGTCTTACAGTGATGAGAGTGCAGCTACGGGCTTTAGTGGAGTGTTACTATAGCCAATGAATGTTGATTAATCGGGTAAAAGAGTTTGAAAGGTTAGTCTTGGATCATTGGAGCTCGTCATCTGTAAATCCATTAGGCCCTTCAGTTGGATCAAACTGGATAGATAGATGGTTTACAGATTGGTGTGGATTTGATGTGTAAGGGTATTTATGTCATTTATATGAGATATGATTGACATATAGTTTAATGTGAATGAGATTCATAATAAACTATAGGTTAGCCTAATTGCTTAATTGGGGCTAATTTAGAGAAATTGGATTGAGAGAAATTAAATTGAATGTGACTCAATTTAAATCCACAATTATACAAATGTGATTTGTATTATAAGGTATGAGATATCTTATTATATGTGGTTATGCAAATATGATTTGCATAACCTAAGGTTGTGGTAAAATGGTAAATAGGTGGAGATTTCAACTCCACCTATCACCATTATATAAGAACCTTTGCAAGAAGGATTGCTTAAGGCATTTATCATTTTTTGGATTTCAATCCAAAAACTCTCTCAAAACTCTCTCAATTTATCTCAATTTTTTCTCTCTTCCCTTTACCAAAAGAGTCCCACCACTCTCCATTTATGAAAGAAGAACAACCGAGAAGATCTTTCGGAGGTGTTCGATTGTTCGTTGTTCAGAGAGTTCGTGATCGTAGAGATCGAGAGCGCAAAGAGTTCGTGACCAGAGAAAGATTTCGTGAAGAACGGTTCTTCAACAAGTAAATACTATCTCTTACTGTATTTCCTTCTTTAAAGCATGTTTAGCCTAATTTCTATACGATAGATTTAATTTTAAGAACTTTTTTCACAACGTATACCACGACGATTAAAATTCATTTTCCGCTGCGTTAGTTTTGTTCCCATCACTGTTTTACCCCGATGCTTACCTCTTGTTCCTTAAGTCTCACTACTTCTCTAATGAACAACTTTGTTGCATGATCCAACCATAACCAACGTCCCTCTCGGGCCAGTGAGAAGGTGTGGCCCCGTTGTCCAAGCATTGGAGACAACACTTAAGGGAACAACCCTTTTAGTTTCCGTAGGCCGGGAACGAATGAATTCCTTTTGCGTAGTTAAGTTCCCAGCTCACCACAAGGTCCTGTCCCCAAGAAGGTAGACATATTTGGCATACTCAGGCCACCCTCACCCGTACTAGTCAAAGGACAGACTCCTATAGACAGGAGTTCGTAACACGCTCTGGATTAAGGACGAGTAAATAATGGTCGTCTACGAAGCTATTGGTCATATACTATTAACGGTGTTACATTAGTAGGTCTAATAGTTCATGGTCTGGTCCTGTACAATCTCATTGCATCGGATGTCCCCACCGCATGTCAACCACATGAACGAGCTGGATCACCTCGTTTGTATCAAATACAAAGCGGGCAACATCCACAGTGTCACCAGGATGAGGTTTCCAACCCTATCCGTACAATGTAGACCGTTTAGGTCATTAACTCGAACGTGATCATCCGCGTGTGTCAACTACACACCGTTCAAGCTTTAGTTCTCTCAAATAACATGACCCTGTAGCTTTTTTTATTGGATTAGGTTTCTAAAATTCGTTATACAAAGTTTGATAAATAAATAACTTTTATTCATTTAAATCAATTGTATTACAAACTACACAAGATTAGGGAATACACCCCAACATATAAGAGGGATCATACTTATTTAACTGAGGAGATTTGTTTTTTACTGAAAGAAATGTCTGTAAAACCGATTTCATAATTTTGTTAATTTTGATTCTTAGTTTTCTGTTATATGTTTATTATTTTTAAGCATTTTCCATTTTTTCTTTTGAAAAAACAACATTTGTTTGGTAACTATTTTTTAAAAAATTAAAAATAGAAAACCAAACACGCTTGGTGACTATTTTTCACTTTTTTGTTTTTTGAATCGTTAGAGAAAAAGTTAGAAACATTATAAAGAGAAACATATAGTGGCAAGGAAGAGCATAAGCAACTAATTCAAAAAAGCATGGAAACTCTCAAGTGTTTAGCGATTTTGGTTCTAGTTTTAGCATTGGTTGGAGGATGCTACGGGCAGTAAGGCGGAGAGGTTCCATTAAGTTCATGGAAAATTAACATTTTGAATGACATGAGCGAAGAATCTTTGTTTCTTCATTGCAAGTCTAAAGATGATGATCTAGGCGAGCGAACCCTACCGGTGAGATAATAGTTTTCTTGGAATTTCAAGGAGAATTTGTTTCATACAACACTCTATTTGTAACGCCCCTACTTTTATAACATCAGTTCCTAGGGACATTACTACTCATGCATGCATTCGAGGCCCTAACTGACTTTAAATAAGTAAAAGTTGATAGATAAAAAATCAATTTAATTTGGGATCCCATAGAAATACAAAACGTTTACAAGAATCATAATTAAGTTCGGCCTCTAGTTTCAAAACTCGTACTACACTAAAAGCGGAAGACAATAATCATTTTAAAAAAATTCTTTCTAAATTATGGATGCGGAATTCATGACTCGGTTCCCATGGCTTCAGAGCGCATCCATGCCACTCTTTGGTATGCTCTCGACTTTACTCAAAACATTTTAAAACAGAGAAAACACAACAAAGGTAGAGGGTGAGTATTATAAAATACCCAGTAAGTGGGGTCGGGAAATGCAAACACATGCATATGATTTTCCTTCAAATCTGACTTTTAAACATGACTATTATTCGTGACTTTTAAAATCATAAAGCTTTCTGTAATGGGACCTAAAACTTTCTTTCATAAAATCATGACTTTTTCTCTTTGGCTATGCGTGGTCAATTGAGTCTACCTGAGTCTTTTCATTTTGAGTCCCTCATGGACCCTTTATAAGTTTGAGTCCCTCACTGCACCCTGTAGGTTTGAGTCCTCACAGGACACTATAAGTTTGAGTCCCTCACTGCACCCTCGTAGGTTTGAGTCCTCTCTGCAGACCCTGTAATATTGACCCATAGGGTCTCTGATGCATGTTTTACCATGCATAAGTTCTCAGGAGACCAATTGCCACAGCCTACATGACATGTTCATATACATACAATATGCATGAGGTCCCATTATTCAATCAGATATATCTATGCATTCATAATGATGCAACAATCATATAAATCATAAATCATAGCATGACTTTCAATCATAAATCATAAATACGTTTGCAATTAAAATACGTATATATATCCAACACAGTGACAGACATGAAAGATCTCAGATTACATAACTATACATGACTGTATCAAAATTCATTCCAAATACTTTGAAATCATTTCAGTTTGGGCCCTCTCAACCCTTAAATCTTCTGGATTCATCTCTAGTTAAAGAGTGAAATACTTTTCTAAATTCTGTCTTTAGATAAATCTTGAAATCCGTTCTTTTTAAACTAATACTTTTGGAAACATATTTACTTCCCTTTTAAAATAATTTATAGAAAAATCCCTTACCTTGGGTTTCGATCAAGGATCTCCAAGAGCTCCTAACATCTTGTCTTTTCTTTCACGTTCAACTCGCCACTCAAATTTCATATTCTCCTATACCATAAATAAGACTCATGACTAATTCTTACTTAAAGAAGCTTATAATTAAAGTTCAATAATATCTAGGTCGGATTACCACTAACAGCGACTTGAAACGGACTCGGGGAACGAAACGGAGGTAATTTGCCAGATCTGGAGTGCGGCGGTGCGTGACCGGAGTGCGGTGGCGCGTGGCCGGAGTGCGGCGGCGAAGCTTCTTGGTCGGCGGCTCGGGACGTACGTTGCTCGTCGATGCTCCGCTTGTCGAGTTGGGCAAGGAACCTGTGGTTGGACGCGCAACACCGTCGAGCTTCGACGTGCGGTTGAAGCTTCTCATCGGCGAGGTGGATGCGTAGCACGAACAGAGGCCGCCGGCTTCGACTCAGGCTGACGGCGAGCTGCAGATGCCGGCGGTCGTGGAGCATGCTATCGGCGGCGGGGAAAGTCCTCAAAGGCTGCTGCACGTGAAAGGGAAGAGGAGGTAGAAGATGATACCCTAAGAGAGATAACCCTAAATTGCTCTTTGAACCAAATTACAAAAATGCCCCTCCTTCAACTCCTATCTACAAAAATGCCCTTAATCATATTTAAATGCTTCAAAAAGCCCTTAGCCATAACTCAATAATCCAATTTAACTTATATTTAGTAACACCCATATGTATTCTCCTAAATTTTCAAAACTAAGGAAATGAAACAAGAAACTCAAAGGTTCGATTAATTTAATTTGCATTAAATTCGCTCATAAATCAGAATAAAAGGTAGTTGGAGTTCTGGGGTGTTACACTATTGGTGCTACATGCGGAATATGAAGAGTCATGCTTCGTTTAATGTGTTTTGGCCAGAGAAATCCGGTTGGCTTGCTTTCAGATGTCAGCGAAATTGCATTTGGGTTGTTCGAGATAATGGAATTTACTTGAAGACAAACACCCATAATACATTTGAGCTCATACATAACTGGGAACTTGGGACGATGTAAATCGAAATCAAGATTATTTTCTAAATGGTTTGATGTTTAAGGAATAACGTTCTTAAATATTAAAGTTTTCTATTTACATGTTATTAATGAAAAAAAAATCCAATAATGACTGTATAAATAGTATACTATAGTTCTTATGTACTTTATACTTGATAAATTTTTATGAGATAAATTATATTAGTGAAACTAACATAATAGATATTTTTATCTTTACTGTAATAAAACTTGCAAACATGTAGAATAATATTTGGACTATTTTGTCCAAGTTCTAATTATATAATTTCATATATGTTCGTTATTTACTTTACTTAGCATATACAATGTTCTTTCAGAACCACTGAATTCATCTATAGTGGTGGAGATTCGATTCATTTGCAAGTTTAGGAAAATAATATACTATGTTCTTATTTTAAGAGTAAAACCACCCAAAATATTTTGAAAGTATTGAGTGAAATAATGTGAAGGTATTATGTCTTTTTGCATATGATTTTGGTGAATGTATCCTAAGAATGCTTGTTCTATTGAGCCTCAATATAATTCAACATTAATCTGTGTTTTTCTTTATTGATTTTAGTCGTTTAGATTTAAGGGCTTGCATTAATCACATGTCATTCTCTATTTATCATGACTTGTAATTAAATGACTTGCAACAGACTAACTAATGTAGTAATTCAATTACTGGGTCGTTCTTTCATTTTTCCCATTAGAATTGTTGAAGATATTTTGGTATCGATAAATGAGCTCATATTTCTAGTTGACTTTTATATCTTAGTTGATCGTTCTTTCATTACCCCATTAGAATTGTTTGCGCAAACTAAATCTGCCCTGTTGGGTTTTATGCCCTAAAACTCATAGATAGTAAATGTAAGAATATTGGATTATTATCAATAAAAATTAATGTTGAATGTTGTATTAGTTTTGTTTAAAATAACCTTAAATCAAATAAACTAACATCCTAGGTTGTAGCATGTGTCTTGAACTGTATGTGGAGACATACGAAGATCAATGTTCAAGAAAAAAGCTAAATGGTCTATAGTATAATGATGGGGTTGTGTACCATATCCTGTTAACACTATGGATACGACCTGCTTTTTATTTCATACAAACGCAATGATCCAACACAATTGTATAAGTGACATGCGAACGGGGATATCCTACGTAATGAGTTTCCATTAGACCAAAACACGAAGTCATACCCATTGGATGTAACTCTGTTGACTAATTTTATTTTTTTATTCGAATATGATGATTATCATTTGATCTATATAGACGATAATGGTCACATTGTCGAATCAATGTGCCTACCATTTTGGGGATGAGACAAGTTGGGGGCTGTAAACATTATTACACGAGATGAAATTCACTTTTCCCTACTCTATGGAAAGTAGATGAGTGTTCCCTTAACTGGTGTCTCTGGGACTTGAACAAAGAACCCTACCCACTCATTGGCCCAAAATGGGTTTTCTGTTTATTGGTTGGACCTTAACCGGGTTCTTCATTAGAGGAACACTGATACTTAAGGTCATAGATATAACCTTAGGGTAAAATGGTAATTTGATCCAACTTGCGTTACGAACACTCGTGAAGATTTAACTTGTTGTTATTGGTCTAGATCTATGGACATAAAATATATCTAAAGTGAGAAGAGTACAACTGTGAGCCTTTAGTGGAGTGTATCTGCAGTTAACGAATGTTGATTGACGTGGTTAATGAGATTAGGCAAGTAATTTTGTATCGTTGGAACTTCTGATCTATAGGTCCATTAAGTCCCCTTTCTAGCTCGTAAAGGGTGCTGAGGCTATTCGATCTTGATTGAAATTTGAAATGTTCAAATTCACTTAGGGAATCATTATAATGTATAATGTTATATTATAATATAGGTTATGAGAGAATTACAATTGGATATGATTCCATTATATGGTCTAAATTAAATAAATGATATTTAATTTAGCCATTAATTAATTGGTGAATTAATTAACTAGTTAATTTTTTTAAATTTAATTAAAATTACATTTAAATATAATTTAAATGGATATTAATTGAATTTAATTTAGTTAATGATTATTTATTTCATTAATTGTTAATTAAATTAATATCATATATTTAATTATTTATTATTGATTTAATTAATTGTTAATTTAATTAATATTATTAGTTTTAATTTAATATAATAACTTCTAGTAGTTTTTGGAAGTTGGGGAACACGCGGGAAAACTACGTTTTCTTTCCTCCCTCTCTCTGTGACGCCTCTTAAAATCAGATGCATTAATTGCATTTGATTTAATTTGAATCTTTGGATAATTAGATACGGATTAGGAAATAGTGTCTCAATTTTTTTTAAAAAAATAATTAGGATTTATGTTTTTAAAAGGTTTAAGATTCATTCTTCTAAAAAGGACTAGGATTCATTTTTCTAAAAGGATTGAGATTTTTTGGTGCCTTTTTAAACTAGAGTAATTGCAACTTAAAAAACACACTTCAAAACTCCTTCTACTTTTCTTCACTTTCTTCATCTCATTCCTTATCCCGCAGGAAAATCGTCGGGCCGACACTAGAAAGCAGTCAGACAGTCGCCATCGCCGCCGCTCGCCGGAGTTAATTTAACCTGATAAGTTTCAACTTCTTAAATTTGTTTTAGATATTGTTGTTGTTGTTTAGGGGCATACATTCTTCTGGATCTTCAAAAATAAGATAAGTAGTCATTTGGATTAAAACCAAGCTCCTAAGTTAAGGAGTAAGCATATCAGCATTGCTTGATTGTGTATTCTTGAGTTGTTTCTAGCATTAGTTTGACACCCGAGGAAGAGGGGTACATGAATGAACCGAGTCCACATATGAATGAGAGGGATCCTGAGGATATGAAAGCATGGTGCCCGAGGAAAAGGGGTACATTTGAGTGACCATGAGGATATGAAAGTATAGTAGAGAAAGGCTTAAAATAATTGTTAGCTACTATCTATACTAACAAGGTGCACCTTCCTTTTCGGTGGCTCAATCATAGGAACTCCACACTTAAGCGTGTTTGGCTTGGAGTAATCCTATGTTGAGTGACCTCCTGGAAATTTTCCTCGGGAGCATGTGAGTGAGGACAAAGCATGCTGAAAGGACCCCGTGTTGGTTTGTGGGGATAGTGTCTTCAATCTTACAAGCAGTCATGGATGATATAGTGACGCGGCCCAGTGTCATTTGGAGATCCTAGGCCTGGAGCGTTACAAATGGTATCAGAGCGGAACCTCTCCCAGTAAGATATGGTTCCGGGACGAACCAAGGGGAAGCTGGTGGTCATGTGACACCCGAGGAAGAGGGGTACATAATGAACCGAGTCAACATCTGAATGAGAGGGATCCTGAGAATATGAAAGTATAGTTGAGAAAGGCTTAAAAGAATTGTTAGCTACTACCTATACTAACAATGTGCACCTTCCTTTTCGGTGGCTCAATAATAGGAACTCCACAGTTAAGCGTTCTTGGCTTGGAGCAATTCTATGTCGGGTGACCTTCTGGGAATTTTTCTAGGGAGCATGTGAGTAAGGACAAAGCATGCTGAAAGAACCCCGTGTTGGTTTGTGAGGATAGTGTCTTCCACCTTACAAGCAGTCATGGATGATAAAGTGACGCAGCCAGGTCACGGGAGATCCTGGGCCTGGGGCCTTACAATTAGACTTTGGTTTAGCTATTTAAAGTGTTTATGGAACTTTTGTACTATGTTTTATGAGCTTTATACTCGACATGATTATGTGTATGTTATCTCGAGCTTATGAATCATGTTTGATCACATTTATCATGTATCTATGAACTATGTGTCTTATTATGATTTATGAGCTTTATACTTGGCATGATTATGTGTATGTTATCCTATGCCTATGAATCATGTTTGATCGTATTTATCATATTTATATAGACTATGTGTATTATTATGTGAGGTGGAGGTTGAATTGTTTATATTGTTAGGTTCTAGTTTAACAAAATAGGTACTCGATAACATGTTTTATGGGTTTTCGTTTGGCAACGGTAAGTAGCTATTTATATTATTCCTCAAAAACTATATATGAGGTAAGGAGTAAAGTAAACGTGAATGTGAATCTTGGTTGTTAGTCAACTTTGAGTTTCCTTGAGTTTTGTTTGTTGCATGTGTGGTTGAGGATCATAAATTATATGTAGCTTTTATTGTTAAACATGATTGTTAGTACCTATCTCCGAATATGACTTTGGTACCCAGTCAAGAGAGTTGCATCATAGAACCCTTCAGGCTAGAAGTCCCTACCTTACTCCTTATTTAGGGAATGTTGTCCTACAACCTTGTGTGGCGAGAAATTAGCATGAAGTATGTGTATTGATGATGTCTCGTTGTGAGAGTCAGCATGCATGTGGCAACATCTTGGGGGTAAATCTCATGGTGAGTCACAGTGTGTGTAACAACAGTCCCGAGGCGATGATGTCTCGTTGTGAGTCACAATGTGTGTGACAACAGACTAGGGGCAATGATGTTTTGTGATGAGCCATAGTAGTCATGAAAACAGACCAAAGACAAGAGTGCTTCACGGTGAGTCCAAATGAGTGTGGCAAAAGACTCGAGTGAGACATAACTTATGAACATCTTGCAGGGTGGTTCTGGGCTATGTCAGCATGCTAGTTAGGGAGGCGTATACTGACGCAAAACAAGGAGTTGTGCAATCCTTTGTGGGCTTGAGGCAAACCTAGGTCAGACGTCTAGCTGAGTGTGGTCTGAAAGTGGAATCTGGGTAGTTTGACGTGTTGGCTAAAAGTGAGAACCTAGCTTGATATGGGACCCTTGAGAATGGGTGCAGGATATTGGGATGTATGTCCTATTCTCGTTTAAGTTTGTAATATACAAAGTTGAAATAAATAAGAGTTATTTTTTCAATGTTTTGTGTCTCGCATATTTAATAAACTTAATCCAATAAACTAAGCTCTAAGGTAATTATATTATGAGAGAACAAGAACTTGAACGGTGTGTAGTGGACATACAGGGAGGATCATGTTCGAGTTAATGACCCGAACGGTCTACAGTATACAGATATGGTTTGAGACATAATCCTGGATACGCTGTGGATGCAACCCGCTTTCTATTAGATACAAACGAGGTGATCCAACTCGTTCATGTGGTTGACATGCGAGTGGGAGCATCCTATGCAATGAGATTGTACAAGACCGGACGGTGAATTATTAGACTTGCGATGTAACAATTGTGATGATAGGACTAATAAATTCGTAGATGACTATTAGTGACTTGACCTTAATTCTGAGCGTGTTACGGACTCCTGTCTGCGGGAGTCTGTCCTTGGGCTAGTACGGGTGAGGGTGGCCACAGTTGCTCGCAGAATATGCCTATCTTCTCAAGGACAGGACAACATGGGGAGCTGGGAACTTGACTACGCAAGAAGCAATTCACTCGTTCCCGAGTTAGGGAAACTAGAGGGGTTGTTCCCTTAAGTGTTGTCTCCAGGACTTGAATAATGGGGCCGCACCCTCTCACTGGGTCGAGAGTGTTGTTGTTTATGGTTGGACCATGCAACGTGGTTGTTCATTAGAGGAGCAGTGAGACTTAAAGAGCAAGAGGTAGACATAGGGGTAAAACGGTAATTTAACCAAGCAGTGTCTACGAAGAACCTTTGAAGGGTCGACTACCGGGCATTGGTTATATCAATGGACAGAACTTGTCTTACAGTGATGAGAGTGCAACTACGGGCTATAGTGGAGTGTTACCGTAGCTAATGAATGTTGGTTAACCGGGTCAAAGAGTTTGACAGGTTAGTCTCGGATAATTGGAGCTCGTCATTTGTAGGTCCATTAGGTCCCTCGATTGGATCAAACTAGATAGATAGAGGGTTTACAGTTTTGTGTGGATTTGAAGTGTAAGGGTATTTATTTAATTTATATAAGATATGATTGACATATTATATCGTTTAATGTGAATGAGATTCATAATAAACTATAGGTTAGCCTAATTGCTTAATCGGGACTAATTTATTGAAATTGGATGAGAGAAATTAAATTGAATGTGACTCAATTTAAATCCACAATTATACAAATGTGATTTGTATTATAAGGTATGAGATATCTTATTATATGTGGTTATGCAAATATGATTTGCATAACCTAAGGTTGTGGTAAAATGGTAAATAGGTGGAGATTTCAACTCCACCTATCAGCATTATATAACCACCTTTGCAAGAAGGATTGCTTAAGACATTTGTCTTTTTTTGGATTTCCATCCAAGAATTCTCTCAAAATTCTCTCTATCTCTCTCAAAATTTCCCCTTTTTCCTTTACCAAAAGAGTCCCACCACTCTCCCTTTATGAAAGGAGAACAACCGAGAAGATTTTTCGGAGGTGTCCGATTGTTCGTTGTCCAGAGAGTTCGTGATCGTAGAGATCGAGAGAGCGAAGAGTTCGCGATTGGAGAAGGATTTTTTGAAGAACGGTTCTTCAACAAGTAGGTACTATCCCTTACTGTATTTCCTTCTTTAAAGAATGTTTATCTAATTTCTATAGGATATATTTAATTTTATGAATTGTTTTCACAACGTAAACCGCGACGATTAAAAGTTGTTTTCCGCTGTGGGAGTTTTATTCCCTTCACCGTTTTACCCCTATGCTTACCTCTTGTTCCTTAAGTCCCACTGCTCATCTAATGAACAACTTTGTTGCATGATCCAACCATAAACAACGTCCCTCTCGGGCCAATGAGAAGGTGAGGCCACGTTGTCCAAGCCTTGGAGACAACACTTAAGGGAACAACCCTTCTAGTTTCTCTAGGTCGGGAACGAATGAATTCCTTCTTGCGTAGTTAAGTTCCCACGTCCACATGAGGTCCTGTCCCCAAGAAGGTAGACATATTTGGCATACTCAGACCATCCTCACCCGTACTAGTCAAAGGAGAGACTCCCGCAGACAGGAGTTCGTAACACGCTTAGGATTAAGGACGAGTCAATAATGGTCATCTACGAAGCTATTAGTCATATACTATTAACGGTGTTACATCAGTAGGTCTAATAATTCATGGTCTAGTCTTGTACAATCTCATTGCACCAGATGTCCCCACCGCATGTCAACCCCATGAACGAGTTGGATCACCTCGTTTGTATCTAATACAAAGCAGGCGACATCCATAGTGTCACCAGGATGAGGTGTAACGCCCCTACTTTTCTATGACCAAACTCCTAGGGACATTACTACACATGCATGCATTTATAGGCCAAGAGATAAAAGATCTTAAAAGAAAAACCTCCAACCAACATAAATAGTTTTTAGGGATCCCAAATCAAATCATTTAAAACAGATAAAAGTATCAGTTTAACATGGCCTATTAAAGAAATCTGTAAGTAAATTTAAACTAAAAAAAAAACATAAAGAGACAACATCAGTTATAAAAGGAATATGCGGAAAACATGTCTGTCCCCATGGTTCTAGTAACGCGCCTCCGTCACTCGCCCTGCACGTCCTTGGCCTTACCTGAAAAACGTTTTTAAAAGAAAGGGTGGGTATTGCAAAACAATACCCAGTAAGTGACCTCGCTACCGAGGTTTGGGATATGCATACACATACAATCATGACTTTTAAACTTGTTCGAAATGTACATATGCGGGACCTAAAACTTTCTCATATTGTCAGGTCTTTAATCCATGACTTCCTTTTTATTTGTGTGGCCGATGGTCATCCCGAGTCATTTCATTTTGAGTCCCCCTCATGGACCCCTGTAATAGTTTGAGTCCTCACTGGACCCTGTAATAAATTGAGTCCCTCACGGACCCTGTAATTTGACCCATAGGGTCTCTATTGCACGTTTGACCATGCACATAATGCTCTCAGGAGACCAATGTCCACACTTTTCATTAATTCATTTCATGACATACATAACATGCATCAGGTCCCACCATTCACATAATAATCGTGTACATGTCACAAACATCATCGTCAATATGCAAATCATATTTTTCTCATAGACAGTCTGCAGATCATACTTTTGTAGGAAATCATGAAATATTCTCATACAAATTATCATCATATCCTCACATGAAATCTTTGGAGTACTTTTACATAGAATACAAGAATATTCTCACATAAAATACTAGTTTATTTCCACATGAAGCATTAAAATATTTGCACATAAAATATTACGTATTCTCACGAAAATATCTGTATATAGTCATATGAAAATATAAACTAAATTCGCATGAAATCGTGAAAATCATTTTCTTCAATCCCAATAAAAATTTCGGCACAAGGTCCCTTACCTCGAGCTTTGATCTTACTCTTTCCTTCCAATTCTTAACTTAACGGTCCTTTCCAAATAACCTGTCAATCAAGAATCCTTCTATTCGTTATCCTACTACTCAGTTCATTCTATTTACGAATCTAAATACGCAAGCGTCTATAATTCTCACTTTGCACCAATTACCTTGACTCCGAATAATAATTCGAACGTGGGTTTGTTTGCTCGAGAAGCTTGGGAGTCTTGAACTCGAAATTCACTCGTTCTACAATAATTTCATGCAAGATTTTCATGCGAGTTAGATCCAATTAATTCTATATTCCAAAATCGGAGGGGTTTCGCGTGGCTCACCTAATCCACAATTTTGACCTCGATTACTCTCTGGTTGCAGCGTAACAACGAACCACGACCGCTGATCGGATTCGGCGTAGTGATGACGGGCGTAGGCGATCTGCAGTCGACGGTCGCTTTGATCGCGCCCGAACGACCATTGTACTTGCTGGAGGATCACGGTGCTGCCGACGGGAACGGCGCCTGCGAGGAGATTCACGAACGGCAGCGGCTGGGGTTTCAACGCGAGTAGCTAGGGCTTCGCGCGGTCTCCGGCGTGGACTGCAGACGTTCGCGATCGGATGAGCGGCTTCAAGGGCTGTTGCTCGCGATCGAGCGCCTCACCCTCAGCGGACGTGCGTGACTCTCGGCTGGACGTGGGCGTGAAGGGAGCTCGGACGTCTGGGCTCGTGGGTCTTCGCCGGCGAGAGCTTGCGATCGGCTGGGCAGGAACGAAAACCCTCAAGCGGCGGCGTGCAGTTGGCTGAAAGACAGCTTGGACGGCGAGGAGGCGATCGTCCGTGGATGGCAAACGAGGTAGCTGGGCGGTCGGAGCTTCTGGTCGTGAATCACCGGCGGCGAAGGCAATGGTTAGGGCTTAGTCGGTGGTAGAGCAGTAGCATACGTTGTCTAGGGTTTAGGCTAGGGCAAAAATATGAGGAGAAGGAGAAAGATAGGGTTAGGGTTAGGGTTTGATATAAGGAGGAGGAGAAGATGTTGTTGGGCTAGGGTTTTCTTTTAACCTTTCAATGATAATGAGCTTATATACTATCCATTTAGGTCAAACCAAGTGCTATTTATCACCCTAATTTAGACATTAATCACCAAAATGCCATTGCCACTTCCTTTTTCTTTTAGTTATTAACAAAATAAATCCCATCTCAAGGGAAACAATAATTAACGATAGAACGTCAAATACAATCAATAATTAGTACCTGTGGTGGTGGTCGTCACAATCTTCCCTCCTTAAGAACTTTCGTCCTCGAAAGTTCCTATTCTTGAAATAGTTCTGGATATTTAGCTCGCACTTCCTCTTCTCGCTCCCAGGTAGCTTCTTCCGTGCGGTGGTTCTGCCACAGCACTTTAACTAAGCTGATCTCACGGTTACGGAGGGTCTTTCGATCTCTTGCAATAATTTGTACCGGTCGTTCGCCATAACTCAGATCTTCTGCTAACTGCAATGGTTCGAAGTCTACGACATGAGTCGGGTCTGGAACGTACTTTCTCAACATGGAGACATGAAACACGTTGTGAACCGCTGAAAGGGAAGGCGGCAGTGCTAATCTGTAGGCCACTGCACCAATCCTCTCTAAAATCTCAAATGGTCCGATGAATCGCGGACTCAATTTCCCTTTTCGGCCAAACCTTAGAATTCCCTTCATTGGGGCCACCTTAAGAAATACGTGGTCCCCAACATCGAATTCTAGGTCCCTTCGCCTCGAATCGGCATAACTCTTCTGTCTGCTTTGGGCGGTCTGCATCCGCGCCCTAATCTTTTGTACCGCATCATTTGTGATCTGTACCAACTCTGGACCCAATAACTGGCGTTCACCAACCTCCTCCCAGAAAACGGGAGTTCTGCAACGTTTTCCATAGAGAGCTTCAAATGGAGCCATTCCAATGGTCGACTGATAACTGTTATTGTAAGCAAACTCCATCAAATGCAAATGAGTGTCCCAACACCGGGGAAGTCTAAGGTGCAAGCTCGCAACATATCTTCTAATATCTGGTTTAAACGTTCTGTCTGCCCATCCGTCTGTGGATGAAAAGCTGTACTAAAGTTCAACTGCGAACCTAACGCTCTCTGTAAACTCCTCCAGAAGTTGGAGGTGAAACGTGGATCCTCATGCGAAATAATCTTAAGCTGGAATCCCATGCAAACGGACTATCTCTTCGAGGGTAAAGCCGCGCCCACTTATCTGTAGAATAGGTGGGTTTCACGGTATGAAATGTCTTGACTTGGTTAATCTGTCCACTATGACCCAAATTACCGAGTAACCTCGTAAGGTTCTAGGCAGTCCAACTATGAAATCCATAGAGATCTCCTCCCATTTCCACTGAGGTACATGTAAAGGTTGCAGTAATCCTGCGGGTCTCTGCCTAGGTGCCTTTACCTGGTGACAAGTCAAACACTTGGCCGACAAACTCGCTACGTCGCGCTTCATGTTACACCACCAAAATGATCAAGCTTTGAGGTCTCGATACATCTTGGTACCGCTGGGATGCATAGAAAATGGTGAGTTGTGGGCTTCGCTCAAGATCTCGATTTTGATTTGTCATCATCGCACACATAATCGTCCCCGGAATAGTAATCCTCCATCGTGGATAGGAAAGCTCTGCCGACTCACTGTAGTTCTTTGCGACGCTTTTCTACTAAGCGAGGGTCCACTGTTGAGCCTCAATGATACGTTGTCTCAAAGTTGGTTGCACCGTTAATCCGAGCTAAGCGAGCCGTGGTTTTTCCTACTAGTACCTCGCGATTTCGGCTCGTGCAAACTCGCTCTGTAACTCGCTCTGTCGCAAGAACTCGTGGCTTTGAAGTATGAGCGGCTTTCATCGAGGGCATCGGCCACTACATTAGCCTTACAGGGGTGGTATTGTATGTCAATATCGTAATCCTTCACTAATTCCAACCATCTGCGTTGCCTCATGTTCAATTCCTTCGGGTGAGCAGATACTTGACTTTTATGATCTGTAAAAATCGAATTTTCTCGCCATCATCTGGTAGTGTCTCCGGATCTTTAATGCAAAGACCACTGCTGCTAGCTCCAAATCATGAGTTGGATAATTCCTCTCATGCGTCTTTAATTTTCGGGACGCATAGGCTATTACTTTACCGTGCTGCATGAGAACACAACCCAAACCTTTCTTAGAAGCATCATCAGAAACCACAAAACTCCCCTGTTCCCTCGGGACCGTAAGAATCGGGAGTGACACTAATCTGTACTTTGAGTTCTCGGAAACTCGCCTTGCAAGCATCATCCCAAACAAATGAGTTTCCCTTGCGCGTCAGCTGAGTCATGGGCATGGCTATCTTGGCAAAATCCGCACGAAACGCCTATAGTATCCTGCAAGACCCGTAAAACTACGTACCTGCAACGGTGGTCGGACGAGGCCCGCTGCGTGGCGGCCTCCACTTTTGCCGGGTCAACAGAGACTCGACCGGACACCACATGCCCTAAGAAAGATACATGTCAGAGCGTAATTCACACTTGGAAATTTTTGCATATAACTTATTCTCTCTCGGCGTGAGTAAAACTTTTCTCGTGTGTATTTCATGCTCTTCATCACACTGGAGTATATCGAAGATATCGTCGATAAACACAATCACGAACGTATCTAGAAACTCTTTGAATAGACGGTTCATCAAGTCCATGAAAGCGGCGGGAGCGTTGGTCAAACCAAAGCGGCATCATCGTGAACTCGTAATGCCCATAACGTGATCTCGAATCTTTGTTAGGAATATCCTCTTCACCGATTCTCAATCGATGGTAGCCGATCTCGGATCAATCTTGGAGAACTTTGTTGCTCCTCGGCAATCGATCGAACAAATCATCTATTGCGGGAAGAGGGTATTTATTCTTGATCGTAACTTTATTCAACTCCTGTAATCTATACACAAAGCGCATGGATCCGTCTTTCTTTTCACGAACAACACAGGGGCTCCCAAGGCGAAGCGGCTGGGCGTATAAACCCCTTGTCCGAAGAAGTCCCGCAAGCGTAGTTTCGGTTCTTTCAACTCTGCGGTGCCATTCTGTACGGTGCCTTGGATATCGGAGTCGTCCCTAATTCCAATCCGATGTTAAAATCTACCTCTCTGACCGGAGGTATTCCGGGGAGGTCCTCGGGGAAAACGTCTGTAAATTCATTCACCACTGGTACCGATGACACAGAGATCTCCGTGCACCTTGCATCTAGTATGCAAGCTAAGACGCCCCAAGCTCCCCGATGTAATAACTCGGCCTTAAGGGCGAATGAATTACCTTAGGCCTACTTCCTGCTATCGTGCCTCTGAACTTGTAGCCAGGTTGGTCAGGAGGAGTGAACACTACCTCCTTCCTGAAACAATCAATACAAGCATGGTTCTGTGCTAACCAGTCCATGCCCAATATCACATCAAAGTCAAACATGTCTAAGACTGCTAGATTTACTGTTAACTCATGGTCTGCGATGGTCACACTACCATCCTTGACTTTCATAGTGGCTAACAAATTTATCCTCGCAGGAGAGGAGAGCAGATAGGGCATCATCGTGAATCGTGTTCTAGTTCTAACTCAGCTTGACTTACAAAGGATGCAGAAATAAAAGAGTGTGTAGAACCAGAATCAAATAATACAAAGGCAAGGTGCCCAAGTAATGGAAGTGTACCTGTAACCACTGAGTCTGAGCCATAGATGTTTTTACTGGTGCTTGCATAGGCTCTTCCTTGATGTATAACAGGCTTCACAGCAGTCCCACTATTGATAACCTGAGGTTGGCTAGTGCTGGCTTGACTCGGGCAGCTATTAGCTCTGTGCCCTTCTTTCCCACACAGAAGCACACTCGGATGGGGGCCAAACACTTACCCAGTCTTTGCTACCACGATCTTTGCACTGTGGCTTATCTCCACCGTTATTTCCGCTCTGTTGACTCGTGGTTTCGACACTGAACTCGCACGAAAATGACCTGGTCTATACGGTGTACGCTGGGGGCGCTGTGAGCTCGAATTTGGCTGGTCCCACTTCCTCTTATGTAACGCCCCTACTTTTGAATGACCAACTCCTAGGGACATTACTACACATGCATGCATTTATAGGCCGAGAGATAAAAGAACTTAAAAGGAATTTCTAATTACGTAAATAGTTCCAGGGATCCCAAAAACAAAACATTAAAATCAGTTAAAAACATCAATTTAGCTTGGCCTATTAAAACCGTAAATAAGTTTAACTCCAATTGAAAACATAGAGACAACAACAGTTCGAAACAAGAATATGCGGAAATCATGCTGGTTCCCATGGTCTTAGTAACGCTCCTCCGTCACACGCCCGCACATCCTTTCCTTTACACCAGTAAAACATTTTTTTAAAAGAAAAGGGTGAGTATTGCAAAACAATACCCCAGTAAGTAACCTCGCTACCGAGGTTTGGGATATGCATACACATACAATCATGATCTCTAAACTCATTCGTAACATACATATATGGGACCTAAGACTTTCTAGTATTGTCAGGTCTTTAACCCATGACTGTTTATTTAGTTGTCAGGCCTTTAATCCATGACTGCTCATTTCATTGTCAGGTCTTTAACCCATGACTGCTCATTTAATTGTCAGGTCTTTAATCCATGACTGCTTATTTAATTGTCAGGTCTTTAATCCATGACTGCTTATTTAATTGTCAGGTCTTTAATCCATGACTGCTTATTTAGTTGTCAGGTCTTTAATCCATGACTGCTTATTTAGTTGTGGGGCCGACTGGTCATCCTGAGTCATTTCGTTTTGAGTCCTCATGAGACCACGAACTTTGACCCATAGGTCTCTATTGCATGTTTGACCATGCACATAATGATCTCAGGATAACCAATGTCCACACTATTCACTAATTCATTTCGTGGCATACAAATCATGCATGAGGTCCCATCAGTCACATAATAATAGAGTACATGTCACAAACATCGTCATCAATATATCAGTCATACTTTCTCATGGACAGTTTGAAGATCATACTTTTGTAAGAAACACGAAACATTCTCATACAAACTACTGTCCTATTCTCACATGAAATAATGGAATACTTATGCATAACATACGAGAATAATTTCACATAAAATAATGGTTCATTTCCACATGATACATCGAAGTATTTGCACATAAAATATTACGTATTCTCCCGATAATATCGGTATATTTTCATATGAAAAATATAAACTATTTCGCAGGAAATCATGAAAATCATTTTCATTTAATCCCATTAAAAGTTCGGCACAAGGTCCCTTACCTCGAGCTTCGATTTTACTCCAAAACCTAATCGAACTCCCTGCCTATCCTCCTTTTAGTGAAACCTGATTCACACCATAATTTCCGAATTCAAACTCCAAGCATTCACTAAAACCCTAATCATGCGATACTTAAATTACTGTATTAAGATATCGTGCTCCGCTTACCTCGAGTTCAACGCAAGGACTCAATATTCCTTAGCTGGTTTTGATGTTCGACCTCCAAATTCCGCTCTAAGTTTAACCCTTAGTCCGTTTTGACGATCAACCTCCAATTCTGCTCCAAGATCGTTTCCTACAAAAAGTATTCGAACCCGTAACCTAAGTTCTCAACCAAAACGCTTAAATAATCGACGGTACACAAATAATTCTCAATCGCACTCGATACTTAGCAAGATCGCTCACCGAAATGTAGGTCTTAGGCTGGCTTTGTAAGTCTCTTCTTTGGCGGCTCGGTGATCGGAGGTGAGGCTAGACGTCCACGGCAGCAGCTGTTCGAGGCTCGTGCGGTGGCCGGCGGACGCGTAAGGACCCTCGGTGCTGCCGGAATTCAACGGAGAGGGGTCTGCTGCTCGATAGTTCCTCACGTCGGCGGCTGGAGGTTACTTTGCTGATCAACCGAACCCTCGTCGACGGCTGAACTCCGTGAAACTCGGCGCGAGGCAACGATGCGACTGGAGTCTTCTTCGGCGGCCGTTGATCGGTCAGACGCGGCTCCTCTTCGTGGACAAGAGCTCGATCGGCGGTAGGGATGTGGGTCGACCGTCGGTGCCTCGGCGAAGACTTCTGTGCTGTAGGGCTCGCCGGCGGCAACACCGTGCTAGGGCGTTCGCGGATCGGGGAAGAAACGGCTCGTCGGCCTTACGATCGATGCTGTCCGGTCGAAGCGTTGCCGCGGTACTTCCGTTCGCGAGTTCGCGCGGCGTGAGAGCCGGGAGGTTCGCCTGCTGTTCGTGATTTCCGTGTGCGATGAGTCGCACAATGAAGGTATGTTTGCAACTAGGTTAAAACGAGAGAGAGAGGGCTAGGGTTAGGGTTTGCACTCTAGGTTTACAATGAGATGAAGGAGATGGTGGTGGCCTAGGGTTTCCTTATGGTTAAATACTAAGGAGGCTTAATGTTTAGGGTTTTTAGGTCAAGTCTCGTGCAGCAATAATTACCAAAACGCCCTTGAAATTGCCTTTTCCTTTAATTTCATAGTTAATTTCATCTGAAAAGGAGTAATTCACATAAGCTAAACAAAATTTCGGCCTCCCTCTCGCCGAGCTTGATTAAAATCACTAATCCAGTTAAACACGGCGTTTACTAGAGTATTAAATAACATAAATAATAGTACCTGTGGTGATGGTCGTCACATCTTATGATTTGCCATGGGCTGCCCCGGGTTAACCACTACCTGCTGTGCAGTCTGCGCCTGCACCCAAATCAATTCCGCCACTCTCACTGCGGAGGCATAATCAGGAGGTGCTAGTGCTTGAATGAAGCCTCGAACATTCTCATCCAGTCCCATAATGAAGCGCTCTGTTTTCTTTGCCTCTGTGTCTACCAGCTCGGGGGCAAAGCGAGACAGACGGGTGAATTCCCTCTCATATACCTCCACTGCCCTCCTGCTTCGCCAGGTGTAAGAATTCGCCGCTTCCTATAACGAGCTGCAGCAGGATAAAATTTCCGCGTAACGCTTCTTTAAAGCAGATTCGTGTAATTGTTTCTCCGCTTAGCGACAATGGTTCCACGGGCGGACTCCCACCATAAATACGCGTCATCCTCAAAGATAAAGGTAGCACAGGACACCCTCGGTCCTCGTGGCGGTTCATCAATCGAAGATGGTCTCAATGGAGGACAAACCATAACTTCGACCACGGTGGGGTCTTTGGAAGACCCATCGAAAGATCTAGGGTCATACTTCCCGAAGTCCGCCGGTATCGAGACTCGAGTTGCATCGTTTCGCCCGATTTACTTGGGCGGTGAGTGGCTATCGTGAGCTCGCACTCAGAGTCCGCATAGCCTCTACCATCATAGTCATAACGTTGGTGTTCCCTTGATCCGCCACCGGGCGATCTGCAGTGCATTCTCCCGGCGACCAGCTGTTTGGTCACGGGGAGGTCTCGTGCTGGGTGGAGCAACCTCTTCCCTGTTCCATGGTAATTCCAGGTTGGGCGTCAACGTTTTCCCTGCCCCTCGGCCCCTACCACGTCCCCTACCTCTCCCTCGACCTCTAGGTGGCATTTTGTCGATACTACAATACAGAGAGTTTCTAACTTTCGGTTTCATTACTTTCTAACTACAAGATAGGTTCACCCTTAGGGTTTTAAGTTCATGTATATGCATAAAAGCAGAATCACATCATAATCATTTACTTAATTAATAAAATACTGTAACGCGTTACTGGCGGTGACCTAACGCGTTGTTCAACCATGGGAACTACTCTGTGCTTACTCGAAGCAAGTCTACAGTAACCCTTAAACCTAGGGCTCGATACCAACCTATAACGCCCCTACTTTTCTATGACCAAACTCCTAGGGACATTACTACACATGCATGCATTTATAGGCCAAGAGATAAAAGATCTTAAAAGAAAAACCTCCAACCAACATAAATAGTTTTTAGGATCCCAAATCAAATCATTTAAAAGCAGATAAAAGTATCGGTTTAACATGGCCTATTAAAGAAATCAGTAAGTAAATTTAAACTAAAAAAAAACATAAAGAGACAACATCGATTTATAAAAGGAATATGCGGAAAACATGTCCTGTCCCCATGGTTCTAGTGCGCGCCTCCGTCACTCGCCCCGCACGTCCTTGGCCTTACTCAAAAACGTTTTTAAAAAGAAAGGGTGAGTATTGCAAAACAATACCCGATGAAGTGACCTCGCTACCGAGGTTTGGGATATGCATACACATACAATCATGACTTTTAAACTTGTTCGAAATGTACATATATGCGGGACCTAAAACTTTCTCATATTGTCGAGTCTTTAATCCATGACTTCCTTTTTATTTGTGTGGCCGATTGGTCATCCTGAGTCATTTCATTTTGAGTCCCTCACAGACCCCTGTAATAGCTTGAGTCCCTCACAGACCCCTGTAATAAATTGAGTCCCTCACAGACCCCTGTAATTTGACCCATAGGGTCTCTATTGCACGTTTGACCATGCACATAATGCTCTCAGGAGACCAATGTCCACACTTTTCATTAATTCATTTCATGACATACATAACATGCATGAGGTCCCACCATTCACATAATAATCGTGTACATGTCACAAACATCATCGTCAATATGCAAATCATATTTTTCTCATAGACAGTCTGCAGATCATACTTTTGTAGGAAATCATGAAATATTCTCATACAAATTACTGTCATATCCTCACATGAAATACTGGAGTACTTTTACATAGAATACAAGAATATTCTCACATAAAATACTAGTTTATTTCCACATGAAGCATTAAAATATTTGCACATAAAATATTACGTATTCTCACGAAAATATCTGTATATAGTCATATGAAAATATAAACTAAATTCGCATGAAATCGTGAAAATCATTTTCTTCAATCCCAATAAAAATTTCGGCACAAGGTCCCTTACCTCGAGCTTTGATCTTACTCTTTCCTTCCAATTCTTAACTTAACGGTCCTTTCCAAATAACCTGTCAATCAAGAATCCTTCTATTCGTTATCCTACTACTCAGTTCATTCTATTTACGAATCTAAATACGCAAGCGTCTATAATTCTCACTTTGCACCAATTACCTTGACTCCGAATAATAATTCGAACGTGGGTTTGTTTGCTCCGAAGCTTGGGAGTCTTGAACTCGAAATTCAGCTCGTTCCTACAATAATTTCATGCAAGATTTTCATGCGAGTTAGATCCAATTAATTCTATATTCCAAAATCGGAGGGGGTTTCGCGTGGCTCACCTAATCCACAATTTTGACCTCGATTACTCTCTGGTTGCAGCGTAACAACGAACCACGACCGCTGATCGGATTCCGCAGAGGCCGATCCGGGCGTAGCCGATCCGCTGCAGTCTTTGCTTTGATCGCCCGAACGATCAGATTTGCTGGAGGATCACGGTGCCGCCGACGGACGGCGGCGCTGCGAGAGATTCACGAACGGCGGCGGCCGGGGTTTCAACGCGAGTAGCTAGGGCCGCGCGGTCTCAGCGTGGGATCGCAGACGTTCGCGATCGGATGAGCGGCTTCAAGGGCTGTTGCTCGCGATCGAGCGCCTCACCCTCAGCGGACGTGCGTGACTCTCGGCTGGACGTGGCTGTGAAGGGGAGCTCTCGGACGTCTGGGCTCGTGGGTCTTCGCCGGCGAGAGCTTGCGATCGGCTGGGCAGGAACGAAAACCCTCAAGCGGCGGCGTGCAGTTGGCTGAAAGACAGCTTGGACGGCGAGGAGGCGATCGTCCGTGGATGGCAAACGAGGTAGCTGGGCGGTCGGAGCTTCTGGTCGTGAATCACCGGCGGCGAAGGCAATGGTTAGGGCTTAGTCGTGGTAGAAGCAAAGAGCATACGTTGTCTAGGGTTTAGGCTAGGGCAAAAATATGAGGAGAAGGAGAAAGATAGGGTTAGGGTTAGGGTTTGATATAAGGAGGAGGAGAAGATGTTGTTGGGCTAGGGTTTTCTTTTAACCTTTCAATGATAATGAGCTTATATACTATCCATTTAGGTCAAACCAAGTGCTATTTATCACCCTAATTTAGACATTAATCACCAAAATGCCATTGCCACTTCCTTTTTCTTTTAGTTATTAACAAAATAAATCCCATCTCAAGGGAAACAATAATTAACGATAGAACGTCAAATACAATCAATAATTAGTACCTGTGGTGGTGGTCGTCACATGAGGTTTCTAATCCTATCAGTATAATGTAGACCGTTCGGGTAATTAACTCGAATGTTATCATCCCCGTGTGCCAACTACACACCGTTCAAGTTTTAGTTCTCTCAAATAACATGACCCTGGCGCTTAGTTTCTTGGATTATGTTTATAAAATGCGAGATACAAAATTTGATAAATAAATAACTTTTTATTCATTTAAATCAATTGTATTACAAACTACACGTGATTAGAGCATACACCCAAACATATAAGAGGGATCATACTTATTTAACTTAGGAGATTTATTTTTTACTTAAAGAAATGTCTGTAAGACCAATTTCATAATTTTGTTAATTTTGATTCTTAGTTTTCTGTTATATGTTTACTATTTTTAAGCATTTTCTATTTTTTCTTTAGAAAAACAACATTGGTTTGGTAACTACTTTTTTTAAATTAAAAATAGAAAACCAAACACGCTTAGTGACTATTTTTCACATTTTTTGTTTTTTGAATCGTTAGAGAAAAAGTGAGAAAAATTATAAAGAGAAGCATATAGTGGCAAGGAAGAGCATAAGCAACTAATTCAAAAAAGCATGGAAACTATCAAGTGTTTAGAGATTTTTGGTCTGGTTTTAGCATTTGTTGGAGGATGCTACGGGCAGCCAGGCGGAGAGGTTCCATTAAGTTCATGGAAAATTAACATTTTGAATGACATGAGCAAATAATCTTTGTTTCTTCATTGCAAGTGTAAAGATGATGATCTAGGCGAGCGAACCCTACCGGTGAGACAACAGTTTTCTTGGAATTTCAAGGAGAATTTGTTTCAGACAACACTCTATTGGTGCTACATGCGGAATATGAAGAGTCATGCTTCGTTTAATGTGTTTTGGCCAGAGAAATCCGGTTGGCTTGCTTTTAGATGTCAGCGAAATTGCATTTGGTCTGTTCGAGATAATGGAATTTACTTGAAGACAAACACCCATAATACATTTGAGCTCATACATAACTGGGAACCTGGGACGATATAAATTGAAATCAAGATTATTTTCTAAATGGTTTGATGTTTAAGGAATAACGTTCTTAAATATTAAAGTTTTCTATTTACATGTTATTAATGATAAAAAAAATCCAATAATGACTGTATATATAGTATACTATAGTTCTTATGTACTTTATACTTGATAAATTTTTGTGAGATAAAATCTATTAGTGAAACTAACATAATAAATATTTTTATCTTTATTGTAATAAAACTTGCAAACATGTAGAATAATAGCTGGACTATTTTGTCCAAGTTCTAATTATATAATTTCATATATGTCCATTATTTACTTTACTGAGCATATACAATGTTATTTGAGAACCACTGAATTCATCTATAGTGGTGGAGATTCGATTCATTTGCAAGTTTAGGAAAATAATATACTATGTTCTTATTTTAAGAGTAAAACCACCCAAAATATTTTGAAAATATTGAGTGAAATAATGTGAAGGAATTATGTCTTTTTGCATTTGATTTTGGTGAATGTACCCTGAGAATGCTTGTTCTATGGAGCCTCAATATAATTCAACATTGATATGTGTTTTTCTTTATTGATTTTAGTCGTTTAGATTTAAGGGCTTCCATTAATCACATGCCATTCTCTGTTTATCATGATTTGAAATTAAATGACTTGCAATAGACTAACTAATGTAGTAATTCAATTACTGGGTCTTTCTTTCATTCTTCCCATTAGAATTGTTGAAGATATTTTGATGTAGCTTAATGAGCTCACATATCTAGTTGATTTTTATATCTTCATTGATCAGTTTTTCATTCATCCCATTAGAATTGTTTGCGCAAACGAAATCTGCCCCGTTTGGTTTTATGCCCTAAAACTCATAGATAGTTAATGTAAAAATATTGGATTATTATCAACAAAGAGTTATTGAGGTTATTCAATAAAAGTTATTGTTGAATGTTGTATTAGTTTTGTTTAAAATAACCTTAAATCAAATAAACTAACATCCTAGGTTGTAGCATGTGTCTTGAACTGTATGTGGAGACATACGAAGATCAATGTTCAAGAAAAAAGCTAAATGGTCTATAGTATAATGATGGGGTTGTGTACCATATCCTGGTAACACTATGGATACGACTCGTTTTTTATTTCATACAAACGCAACGATCCAACACAATTGTATAACTAACATGCGAAGGGGGATATCCTATGTAATGAGTTTGCATTAGACCAAAGCGCGAAGTCGTACCCATTGGATGTAACTCTGTTGACTAATTTTATTTTTTTATTTGAATATGATGATCTATGCAACATAATCTTAATCCTAAGTGTATTATGAACTCCTGTTCGTGAGAGATTATCATTTGATCTATATAGACGATAATGGTCACATTGTCGAATCAAATGTGCCTACCATTTTGGGGATGAGACCAAGTTGGGAGCTGTAAACATTATTACACGAGATGAAATTCACTTTTCCCTACTCTATGGAAAGTACATGAGTGTAACGCCCCTACTTTTCTATGACTAGACTCTTAGGGACATCACTACACATGCATGCATTTATAGGCCAAGAGATAAAAGATCTTGAAAGAAAACCTCCAAATAAATATAAATAGTCTTTAGGGATCCCAAATCAAAACATTTAAAAACAAATAAAAGTATTAGTTTAACATGGCCTATTAAAAATCTGTAAATGAATTTAAGCTCCAGAACATAAAGAGACAACATCAGTTATAAAAGGAATATGCGGAAAAACATGTCTGTTCCCATGGTTCTAGCAACGCGCCTCCGTCACTCGCCCTGCACGTCCTTGGCCTTACCTGAAAAACATTTTTAAAAGAAAGGGTGAGTATTGCAAAACAATACCCAGTAAGTGACCTCGCTACCGAGGTTTGGGATATGCATACACATACAATCATGACTTTTAAACTTGTTCGAAATGTGCATATGCGGGACCTAAAACTTTCTCATATTGTCAGGTCTTTAATCCATGACTTCCTTTTTATTTGTGTGGCCGACTGGTCATCCAGAGCCCTTTCATTTTGAGTCCCTCACAGACCCCTGTAATAATTTGAGTCCCTCACAGACCCCTGTAATTTGACTCATAGGGTCTCTATTGCATGTTTGACCATGCACATAATGCTCTCAGGAGACCAATGTCCACACTTTTCATTAATTCATTTCATGACATACATAACATGCATGAGGTCCCATCATTCATCATAACTATAGTGCACATGCCACAACCATTTCATTGTCAATATGCAAATCATACTTTTCTCATAGACAGTTTGAAGATCATATTTTGTAGGAAATCATGAAATATTCTCATACAAATTACTGTCATATCCTCACATGAAATACTGGAGTACTCTTACATAGAATACAAGAATATTCTCACATAAAATACTAGTTTATTTCCACATGAAGCATTGAAATATTTGCACATAAAATATTAAGTATTCTCACGAAAATATCTGTATATTGTCATATGAAAAATATAAACTAATTTCGCATGAAATCGTGAAAATCATTTTCTTCAAATCGAATAAAAAGTTCGGCACAAGGTCCCTTACCTTAGTTCTGATTTCGCTCCAAAACCTAACCGAACTCCTTGCCTACACTTCCTTCAATAGAACCTGAATCGCACAACAATCCGCAATTATTCTCTAAACTTACACCGATTCCATAAAGTAAAGATACCTAATTTATGTTCATAAGGTTTCGTGCTCCGCTCACCTCAAGCTCAGCGCGACAACCTAGTATCCCTTAGTTCTTCTCGACGTTTGACCCTCAATTCCACTCCATCCTTGATCCCTGAAAGTTGTGTTCAGAACCGTGGCCTACGTTCTCGATTTATCGTTTTAACATTCAATAAGGCACGCATAACCCTCTTTCTCAAACTGAAAATCAACACAAACACTCACCGGCCGCACTCGTTCTTTGTAAGATATCGCCGCCGTGCGTGGTGATCGGAGGCGAAGCTGAACGTCGACGGCTGCTGCGATCCACGATCGTACCGTGGTGAAAATCGCAGCTCGGAGGGCGATTCAGGATCGGCGGACGGCTCACGCTCGAGCTCCGACGCTGCTGCAGCGTTCGCGAGCGACGATCGGCTTCAAAGTGGTGGTTGCGCTCGTGAAACGCGTTCGTGGAGGCTCTCGGCTCGACGGAAACTTGCGACTGCTGGAACTCCCCGACAGCGGCTGAACGGCAAAGTGAGGTTCGACACAGGCGACGGCTTGCGAGGAGCTTCCGAGATACAACTTCAACTAACGGCTGGCGAACTCCGGCTGCGGGCGCGAGCGGCGGCTTGCGACGGCGTGAGGGGTTTCGTCTTGAGGGCAGCGCGGCGCACGAGCTTACGACCGGCAGGGCTCGCGTGAGGCGTTTGCGTGGGTGGCTGGGACGTCTTCGGCTGCCGTTGACTGAATGGAGCTTGAGCGGCGTGAAGTCCGGCGAACCTAGCGTGCTCGGCGGCAGGGAGAATAACGCGAAGACTTCGGCGCGCGCGAAGCAGCGTGAAGGAAAAAATAGGTTCCGCTCACGCAAACTAGGAGGGAAAATTAGGGTTAGGTCTAGGGCTAGATGTAAGGAGAAGAAGGTGATTACCAATGTAGGCTAGGGTTTTTCTCTCTTCCAACTTCACTTAAGGACCTTAAATACTAGCAAATTAGGTTAAACTTCTAGTGCTAGTTATCACCCTAATTTAGACATTAAACACCAATATGCCATTGCTACTTCCCTTTTTCTTTTTCTTTTAATTATTACAAAATAAATCCCATCTCAAGGGAAACAATAAATTAACGATTGAACGTCAAATACAATAAATAATTAGTACCTGTGGTTGTGGTCGTCACAATGAGTGTTCCCTTAACTTGTGTCTCTGGGACTTGAACAAAGAACCCTACACACTCATTGGCCCAAAAGGGGTTTTCTATTTATTGGTTGGACCTTAATCGGGTTCTTCATTAGAGGAACACTGATACTTAAGGTCATAGAAATAACCAGGGTAAAATGGTAATTTGATCAAACTTGCATTACTAACGATCGTGAAGATTTAACTTGTTGTTATTGGTCTTGATCTATGGACATAAAATATATCTAAAGTGAGAAGAGTACAACTGGGAGCCTTTAGTGGAGTGTATCTGCATCTAACGAATGTTGATTGATGTGGTTAATGAGATTAGGCAAGTAATCTTATATCGTTGAAACTTCTGATCTATAGGTCCATTAAGTCCCCTTTCTAGCTCGTAAAGGGTGATGAGGCTATTCGATCTTGTTGAAATTTGAAATGTTCAAATTCACTTAGGGAATCATTATAAAATATAATGTTATATTATAATATAAAGTTTATATTTTGATTCAAACTTTAAAATATAAATTTAATTTCGGATGTGATTCAAAATTAATTTATGAGGGAATTTAATAATTGAATAAGTTCAAATATTATTTTAATGTGAATTTGGATTCAGATTAAAACTATAGACTAAATTTAATGTACATTTGATGTAAATTAAAACTATAGGTTATGAGAGAATTACAATTGGATATGATTCCATTATATGGTCTAAATTAAATAAATGATATTTAATTTAGCCATTAATTAATTGGTGAATTAATTAACTAGTTAATTTTATTAAATTTAATTAAAATTACATTTAAATATAATTTAAATGGATATTAATTAAATTTAATTTAGTTAATGATTATTGATTTCATTAATTGTTAATTAAATTAATATCATATATTTAATTATTTATTATTGATTTAATTAATTGTTAATTTAATTAATATTATTAGTTTTAATTTAATAGAATAACTTCCAGTAGTTGTTGGAAGTTGGGGAAGACGCGGGAAAACTACGTTTTCTTTCCTCCCTCTCTCTATGACGCCTCTTAAAAAAAATGATTAGGATTTATGTTTTTAAAAGGTTTAAGATTCATTCTTCTAAAAAGGACGAGGATTCATTTTTCTAAAAGGATTGAGATTTTTTTGTTCCTTTTTAAACTAGAGTATTTGCAACTTAAAAGACACACTTCAAAACTCCTTCTTCTTTTCTTTCTTCTTCTTTTCTTCACTTTCTTCATCTCATTCCTCATCCCGCTGGAAAATCGTCGGGCCGACACTAGAAAGCAGTCAGATAGTCGCCATCGCCGCCGCTCGCCAGAGTTAATTTAACCTGATAAGTTTCGACTTCTTAAATTTGTTTTAGATATCGTTGTTGTTGTTTAGGGGCACACATTCTTTTCCTGGATCTTCAAACATAAGATAAGTAGTCATTTGGATTAAAACCAAGCTCCTAAGTGAAGGAGTAAGCATATCAACATTGCTTGTTTGTGTATTCTTGAGTTGTTTCTAGCATTAGTTTGACACCCGAGGAAGAAGGGTACATGAATGAACCGAGTCCACATCTGAATGAGAGGGATCCTGAGGATATGAAAGCATGATGCCCGAGGAAAAGGGGTACATGTGAGTGACCATGAGGATATGAAAGTATAGTAGAGAAAGGCTTAAAAGAATTGTTAGCTACTACCTATACTAACAAGGTGCACCTTCCTTTTCGGTGGCTCAATCATAGGAACTCCACTCTTAAGCGTGCTTGCTTGGAGTAATCCTATGTTGGGTGACCTCCTGGAAATTTTCCTTGGGAGCATGTGAGTGAGGACAAAGCATGCTGAAAGGACCCCGTGCTGGTTTGTGGGGATAGTGTCTTCAATCTTACAAGCAGTCATGGATGATATAGTGACGCAGCTAGATCGCTGGAGATCCTAGGCCTGGAGTGTTACAAATGGTATCAGAGCGGAACCTCTCCCAGTAAGATATGGTTGAAGGACGAACCAAGGCAGAAGCTGGTGGGCATGTGACACCCGAGGAAGAGGGGTACATGAATGAACCGAGTCCACATCTGAATGAGAGGGATCCTCAGAATATGAAAGTATAGTTGAGAAAGGCTTAGAAGAATTGTTAGCTACTACCTATACTAACAACATGCACCTTCCTTTTCGGTGGCTCAATAATAGGAACTCCACAGTTAAGCGTGCTTGGATTGTAGCAATCCTATGTCGGGTGACCTTCTGGGAATTTTCCTAGGGAGCATGTGAGTGAGGACAAAGCATGCTGAAAGAACCCCGTGTTGGTTTGTGGGGATAGTGTCTTCCACCTTACAAGCAGTCATGGATGATATAGTGACGCAGCCAAGTCACGGGAGATCCTGGGCCTGGGGCCTTACAATTAGACTTTGGTTTAGCGATATAAAGTTTTTATGGAACTTTTGTACTATGTCTTATGAGCTTTATACTTGGCATGATTATGTGTATGTTATCTCGAGCTTATGAATCATGTTTGATCACATTTATCATGTATCTATGAACTATGTGTCTTATTATGATTTATGAGCTTTATACTTGGCATGATTATGTGTATTTTATCCTATGCCTATGAATCATGTTTGATCGTATTTATCATATTTATATAGACTATGTGTATTATTATGTGAGGTGGAGGTTGAATTGTTTATATCGTTAGGTTCTAGTTTAACAAAATATGTACTCGATAACATGTTTTATGGGTTTTAGTTTGGCAAAGGTAAGTAGCTATTTATATTATTCCTCACACACTATATATGAGGTAAGGAGTAAAGTAAACGTGAATGTGAATCTTGGTTGTTGGTCAACTTTGAGTTTACTTGAGTTTTGTTTGTTGCATGTGTGGTTGAGGATCATAAATTATATGTAGCTTTTATTGTTTACATGATTGTTAGTACCTATCTCCGAATATGACTTTGGTGCCCAGTCAAGAGAGTTGCATCATAGGACCCTTCAGGCTAGTAGTCCCTACCTTACTCCTTATTTAGGGAACGTTGTCCTACAACCTTGTGCGGCGAGAAACGAGCATGAAGTATGTGTATTGATGATGTCTCGTGGTGAGTCACTGTGTATGTGACAACAGTCCCGGGGTCGTCTCATGGTGAGTCACAGTGTTTGTAACAACAGTCCCTAGGCGATGATGTCTCGTTGTGAGTCACAATGTGTGTGACAACAGACCAGGGGCAATGATGTTTTATGATGAGCCATAGTAGTCACGAAAACAGACCAAAGACGAGAGTGTTTCACGGTTAGTCCAAATGAGTGTGGCAAAAGTGTAACGCCCCTACTTTTCTAACATAGATTCCTAGGGACATTACTACTCATGCATGCATTCGAGGCCTTAACTGAGCTTAAACTAAGTAAAAGTTGATAAATAAAAAATCAATTTAATTTGGGATCCCATAGAAATACAAAACGTTTACAAGAAACATAATTAAGTTCGGCCTCTAGTTTCAAAACTCTGTACTACATAAGCGGAAGACAATAATCTTTTAAAATTCTTTCTAAATTATGGATGTGGAATTCATGACTTGGTTCCCATGGCTTTTGTAGCGCCTCCATGCCACTCGCTTGGTATGCTCTCGTCCCTACCTGAAAACATTTTAAAACAAAGAAAGACACAACAAAGGTAGAGGGATGAGTATTATAAAATACCCAGTAAGTGGGGGTCGGGATATGCATACACATACAATCATGATCTCCAAACTCATTCGTTACATACATAGATGGGACCTAAAACTTTCTAGAGTTGCCAGGTCTTTAATCCATGGCTGCATATTTAATTGTCAGGCCTTTAATCCATGACTGCTTATTCAGTTGCCAGGTCTTTAATCCATGGCTGCTCATTCAATTGTCAGGTCTTTAATCCATGACTGTTTATTTAATTGCCAGGTCTTTAATCCATGGCTGTTCATTTAATTGTCAGGTCTTTAATCCATGACTGTTTATTTAATTGCCAGGTCTTTAATCCATGGCTGTTCATTTAATTGTCAGGTCTTTAATCCATGACTGTTTATTTAATTGTGAGGCCGACTGGTCATCCTGAGTCATTTCATTTGAGTCCTCATGGACCACTGTACTTTGACCCATAGGTCTCTATTGCATGTTTGACCATGCACATAGCGATCTCAGGATAACCAATGTCCACACTATTTGCTAATTCATTTCGTGGCATACAAAACATGCATGAGGTCCCATCAGTCACATAATAATAGAGTACATATCACAAACATCATCATCAGTATATCAGTCATACTTTCTCATGGACAGTTTGAAGATCATACTTTTGTAAGAAACATGAAACATTCTCATACAAACTACTGTCCTATTCTCACATGAAATAATGGAATACTTATACATAACATACGAGAATACTTTCACATGAATAATGGTTCATTTCCACATGATACATCGAAGTATTTGCACATAAAATATCACGTATTCTCACAATAATATCTTTGTATTTTCGTATGAAAAATATGAACTATTTCGCATGAAATCATGAAAATCATTTTCATTCACTCCCATTAAAAGTTCGGCACAAGGTCCCTTACTAAACCTTTTGAAAACCATTCACTCGAGATTCTCGAGAAACCCTTTGAAGTATTCGTTTCTAAATTCAAGCCCTAAGCATGAGTTTTGGAAATTCACCTTTTGAAATAATTCTTCAATTTTCATCCTTTAAAACAAATACATATTTCAGGAAATCGTATTCACTTCCCTTTTTAAGATCGTTTGTAGAAAATCCCTTACCTTAGCTCGAAACTCTTTACATTCCGCTCCTAGCTCAAAGTTTCGCTTAGTCATGCTCGATAGTCGAATCCCCACAAACGGACGCTTAAAACGAACTCGGGAGGTCAAAACAGGTGGACCGGAGCAGCTCCGGCGAGCGGCGGCGCGTGGCCGGCGGGCGCGTGTGTGGTGGCGAGGCGGCGCGTCTTGGCTCGTGGAACATACCATTGAGCTCCTCGTGGCCCGATCTATCCAAAACCGGTCTTGGGCGTCGGAAACCGGTCGAGGCGTTCCCAAAACTGAACCAAAAATTGAACGGTAGCTTCAAGGACTCGCAAAGATGGCGGCTCCGCGCGGGCCAGCCGCGGCAACGACGGGCGGTAGCATCGATTGGGCGCTCGGGCTCGGCTTGCGGCGGAGACGACCTCGACCTGCAGACGGCCCTAGCGCTGACGGCGGTGCAGCTCAGCTCGGCTAAAGGCGTGCGGCGCATCGCGCGAGCTCCGGCGACCAAACACGTCGACGAGCGACCAGAAGCGGATCGATGACCTCCTGCAAGGTTGAACTTCAGCTCGTTCGACGGCGGCTCCTGGTAGGGTCCGATTGGTGGCGACTCCCGCTCGATCTGTCGGCGTTAACGGCGAGGATGAACGAACACGTGCGGCGGTGAAGTTTCGTGGTGATCCGACTGCCCGCCGATGGAGCTCTCCGTCTGCCAGGGTTAGGCGTGCGGCTGGAGTGTCGTGAGTGAGGAAGAGGAAGTTTCCTCGTGAAACGTGCTCCACCAAGGGACAAACCCTAATTTCACTCTTTAGGCCAAATTACCAAAGTGCCCTCAATGCCTCTCTAAATCACTAAAATGCCTTTGACTCAATTGGATGCTTTAAGAGGCCCCCCCTTTTTTTTTTAAAAAAAAAAAGACAAATTTCTTAACTTGCATATTCTTTCTTCAAATCGCCAAGTCACACGGTCCAAATAAATTTATTTTCCAATAAATTAATCTAAAACACAAATAAGAGTACTTGGAGTTTTGGGGCGTTACAAAAAGACTCGATTGAGACATAACTTACGAACATCTTGCAGGGTGGGTCTGGGCTATGTCAGCATGCTAGTTAGGGAGGCGTATACCGATGCAAAACAAGGAGTTGTGCAATCCTTTGTGGGCTTGAAGCAAGCCTAGGTCAGACGTCTACCTGAGTGTGGTCTGAAAGAGGAATCTGGGTAGTTTGACGTGTTGGCTAAAAGTGAGAACCTAGCTTGATATGGGACCCTTGAGAATGGGTACATGATATTGGGATGTATGTCCTATTATCGTTTAAGTTTGTAATATATAAAGTTGAGATAAATAAGAGTTATTTTTTCAATGTTTTGTGTCTCGCATATTTAATAAACTTAATCCAATAAACTAAGCCCCAGGGTCATTATATTATGAGAGAACAAGAACTTGAATGGTGTGTAATGGACACACAGGGAGGATCACGTTCGAGTTAATGACCCGAACGGTTTAACTATACAGATAGGGTTTGAGACATAATCCTTGATACGTTGTGGATGCGACCCGCTTTCTATTAGATACAAACGAGGTGATCCAACTCGTTCATGTGGTTGACATGCGAGTGGGAGCATCCTGTGCAATGAGATTGTACAAGACCGGACGGTGAGTTATTAGACTTACTGATGTAACACCGTTGACAGTATAGGACTAATAAATTCGTAGATGACTATTAGTGACTTGACCTTAATCCTGAGCGTGTTACGAACTCTTGTCTGTGGGAGTCTGTCCTTGGGCTAGTACGGGTGAGGGTGGCCACAGTTGCTCGCGGAATATGCCTATCTTCTCAAGGACAGGACAACATGGGGAGATGAGAACTTGACTAGGCAAGAAGCAATTCACTCGTTCCCGAGTTAGGCAAACTAGAGGGGTTGTTCCCTTAAGTGTTGTCTCTAGGACTTGAACAACGGGGTCGCACCCTCTCACTGGCCCGAGAGGGTTGTTGTTTATGGTTGGACCATGCAACGTAGTTGTTCATTAGAGGAGCAGTGGGACTTAAAGAGCAAAAGGTAGACATAGGGGTAAAACGGTAATTTAACCAAGCAGTGTCTACGAAGAACCTGTGAAGGGTCGACTACCTGGCATTGGTTATATCAATGGACAGAACTTGTCTTACAGTGATGAGAGTGTAGCTACGGGCTTTAGTGGAGTGTTACCGTAGCTAATGAATGTTGGTTAACCAGGTCAAAGAGTTTGACAGGTTAGTCTCGGATAATTAGAGCTCGTCATTTGTAGGTCCATTAGGTCCCTCGATTGGGTCAAACTTGATAGATAGAGGGTTTACAGTTTTGTGTGGATTTGAAGTGTAAGGGTATTTATGTAATTTATATAAGATATGATTGACATATTATATAGTTTAATGTGAATGAGATTCATAATAAACTATAGGTTAGCCTAATTGCTTAATCGGAGCTAATTTAGAGAAATTGGATGAGAGAAATTAAATTAAATGTGACTCAATTTAAATCCACAATTATACAAATGTGATTTGTATTATAAGGTAAGAGATATCTTATTATATGTGGTTATGCAAATATGATTTGCATAACCTAAGGTTGTGGTAAAATGGTAAATAGGTGGAGATTTCAACTTCACCTATCAGCATTATATAACCACCTTTGCAAGAAGGATTGCTTAAGACATTTGTCATTTTTTGGATTTCCATCCAATAATTCTCTCAAAATTCTCTCAATCTCTCTCAAAATTTTCCCTCTTTCCTATACCAAAAGAGTCCCACCACTCTCCTTTTACGAAAGGAGAACAACCGAGAAGATTTTTCGGAGGTGTCCGATTGTTCGTTGTTTAGAGAGTTCGTGATCATAGAGATCGAGAGAGCAAAGAGTTCGCGACCGGAAAAGGATTTTGTGAAGAATGGTTCTTCAACAAGTTAGTACTATCCCTTACTGTATTTCCTTCTTTAAAGCATGTTTAGCCTAATTTCTATAGGATATATTTAATTTTATGAATTGTTTTCACAACGTAAACCACGACGATTAAAAGTCGTTTTCCGCTGTGGGAGTTTTATTCCCTTCACCGTTTTACCCCTATGCTTACCTCTTGTTCCTTAAGTCACACTACTCAACTAATGAACAACTTTGTTGCATGATCAAACCATAAACAACGTCCCTCTCGGGCCAATGAGAAGGTGAGGCCCCGTTGTTCAAGCCTTGGAGACAACACTTAAAGGAACAACCCTTCTAGTTTTTCTAGGTCGGGAACGAATGAATTCCTTCTTGCGTAGTTAAGTTCCCACGTCCCCATGAGGTCCTATCCCCAAGAAGGTAGACATATTTGGCATACTCAGACCATCCTCACCCGTACTAGTCAAAGGAGAGACTCCCGCAGACAGGAGTTCGTAACACGCTTAGGATTAAGGACGAGTCAATAATGGTCATCTACGAAGCTATTAGTCATATACTATTAACGGTGTTACATCAGTAGGTCTAATAATTCATGGTCTAGTCTTGTACAATCTCATTACACTAGATGTCCCCACCGCATGTCAACCCCATGAACGAGTTGGATCACCTCGTTTGTATCTAATACAAAGCAGGCAACATCCATAGTGTCACCAGGATGAGATTTCTAATCCTATTAGTATATTGTAGACCGTTCGGGTCATTAACTCGAATGTTATCATCCCCGTGTTCCAACTACACACCGTTCAAGTTTTAGTTCTCTCAATTAACATGACCCTTGAGCTTAGTTTATTGGATTATGTTTATAAAATGCGAGATACAAAATTTGATAAATAAATAACTTTTTATTCATTTAAATCAATTGTATTACAAACTACACGAGATTAAAGCATACACCCAAACATATAAGAGGGATCATACTTATTTAACTTAGGAGATTTGTTTTTTACTTAAAGAAATGTCTGTAAGACCAATTTCATAATTTTGTTAATTTTGATTCTTAGTTTTCTGTTATATGTTTACTATTTTTAAGCATTTTCTATTTTTTCTTTAGAAAAACAACATTGGTTTGGTAACTATTTTTTTTAAATTAAAAATAGAAAACCAAACACGCTTGGTGACTATTTTTCACTTTTTTTGTTTTTTGAATCGTTAGAGAAAAAGTGAGAAAAATTATAAAGAGAAGCATATAGTGGCAAGGAAGAGCATAAGCAACTAATTCAAAAAAGCATGGATACTCTCAAGTGTTTAGCGATTTTTGGTCTGGTTTTAGCATTTGTTGGAGGATGCTACGGGCAGCCAGGCGGAGAGGTTCCATTAAGTTCATGGAAAATTAACATTTTGAATGACTTGAGCAAAGAATCTTTGTTTCTTCATTGCAAGTCTAAAGATGATGATCTAGGCGAGCGAACCCTACCGGTGAGACAACAGTTTTCTTGGAATTTCAAGGAGAATTTATTTCAGACAACACTCTATTGGTGCTACATGCGGAATATGAAGAGTCATGCTTCGTTTAATGTGTTTTGGCCAGAGAAATCCGGTTGGCTTGCTTTCAGATGTCAGCGAAATTGCATTTGGTCTGTTCGAGATAATGGAATTTACTTGAAGACAAACACCCATAATACATTTGAGCTCATACATAACTGGGAACCTGGGACGATATAAATCGAAATCAAGATTATTTTCTAAATGGTTTTATGTTTAAGCAATAACGTTCTTAAATATTAAAGTTTTCTATTTACATGTTATTAATGATAAAAAAAATCCAATAATGACTGTATATATAGTATACTATAGTTCTTATGTACTTTATACTTGATAAATTTTTATGAGATAAAATCTATTAGTGAAACTAACATAATAAATATTTTTATCTTTACTGTAATAAAACTTGCAAACATGTAGAATAATAGTTGGACTATTTTGTCCATGTTCTAATTATATAATTTCATATATGTCTGTTATTTAGTTTACTGAGCATATACAATGTTCTTTCAGAACCACTGAATTCATCTATAGTGGTGGAGATTCGATTCATTTGCAAGTTTAGGAAAATAATATACTATGTTCTTATTTTAAGGGTAAAACCACCCAAAATATTTTGAAAGTATTGAGTGAAATAATGTGAAGGAATTATGTCTTTTTGCATTTGATTTTGGTGAATGTACCCTGAGAATGCTTGTTCTATGGGTTGATATGTGTTTTTCTTTATTGATATTAGTCGTTTAGATTTAAGGGCTTCCATTAATCACATGCAATTCTCTGTTTATCATGATTTGTAATTCAATTACTAGGTCTTTCTTTCTGTGACGACCACGACCACAGGTACTAATTATTTATTTTATTTAGCGTTCTATCATTCTGTGTGTGTGTCGAGTCGGACTAGTGAATCTCATCGAGCTCGGTGTTAATGAGTCGTAGATTTTATTAGTTTAAAGTGAAACATTCTCCTTTAGACGACTAATTATAAAATTAGAAGATGAGGACGTGTCAATGGCACTTTAGTGATTATTGCCTAAATGAGGGTCATAGTGGACATTTGGATTTAACCTAATTGGGAGTATATAAGGTCCTTAAGTTGAAAGAAGAAGAAGGATAACCCTAACCCTAATTCTCCTCCTTTCTCCTTCTCCTTGTAGTTGCCCTAACCAAAACCCTAGTCTTCATTGCCGTTACTCCACCGCCGGCCAGAACCCACACAACTAAACCGCCCATCCGGTTTGCTCACGCCGGCGAGTCCTTCAGCCGCAACTATTACTCGAGGTTACACGCCGCCGCTTGAGGAATTCGCTCTCGTTCAGCCGTTCGCGAGTTCCATTCACAGTCACGTGCAACCATCGGCAAGCCGGAAGACCGATCCACGAAGCGCCGATCCACGAAGCGCCGATTCACGATCACAGCAGCCGTGCGCCGTCTTTGGAAGCCGCTCGTCCGTTCACAAGAGCAGCAGCAAGTCTCGCCGGATTTCACGATCCACGCGCCCATCGCGGCCCGAAAGGGGCGTTGCGCCACGATTCGCCGGATACCGCCATGCACCGCAAGGTGCAGCCTCGGTTGTCGTCCGTCGCTGTGCGAGTTTGGGGTTGTCGGCATCAGCGTCGTACTTCTCGGCCTGCAACTCGATTTCGACTAAGAACGTTCCTTGTTAGTAAGCCAACTGCCGTATTAGTTCTTTTAAGTTTGGTACCATAGTTAAGTTGAATGTCTAACCTAATTTGGATCGTGATCTTCTTAGGGTTTCTTGGAGCCTTAACGTGGGGTGAGCGGATTAGAAAGCAAGACCCATTCCAAAGAAAGAGGAGAAAAACCTAAGTCAAGGTAAATAAGAATCTTTGGGAGAACCCTAAGCCTAAGTTTCAAGACTTGTTTCAGGTGAGACCCTAATCTAGGAGTTTTTGTGGAATAGGTTCGAAAAGAGAAGCGGGGAATTAGAAGAGGTGAAGAGAAATCTCTCTTGAACTCAGAATTCTACAGTTTGGACTAAGGTAAGGGACCTTGTGCCGAATCTTTTTAAATGGGATTAAAGAAAACGAACTCCAATATTTTATGTGAAATTAGTACGATATTTTACTTAAAAGGATTTAATGATTTTTATACGAGAATATCCCGAGATTTTATGTGAAAATACTTTGATATTCTATGAGAAGATATCTCAATATTTTATGCGAGAATAATTTAGTATTTTATGCGAGAATGTCTTTGTATTTTATGTAAGGATATTCCAATTATTTCATGTGAGGATAGTACAATTATTATCTATGAGAATATTGCATGATTTTGTACTGCGAGTATTACGCCTTCTATCGATGTGAAAAGTCATGATTTGCATATTATTGATAATGGTTGTGGCATGTACACTATAGTTATGATGAATGATGGGACCTCATGCATGTTATGTATGTCATGAAATGAATTAATGAAAAGTGTGGACATTGGTCTCCTGAGAGCATTATGTACATGGTCAAACATGCAATAGAGATCCTATGGGTCAAATTACAGAGTCCGTGAGGACTCAAATTATTACAGGGTGCGTGAGGACTCAAATTATTACAGGGGTCTGTGAGGGACTCAAAATGATATGACTCAGGATGACCAGTCGGCCACACAAATAAAAAGGAAGTCATGGATTAAAGACCTGACAATATGAGAAAGTTTTAGGTCCCGCATATGTACATTTCGAACAAGTTTAAAAGTCATGATTGTATGTGTATGCATATCCCAAACCTCGGTAGCGAGGTCACTTACTGGGTATTGTTTTGCAATACTCACCCTTTCTTTTAAAAAATGTTTTTTAGGTAAGGCTAAGGACGTGCAGGGCGAGTGACGGAGGCGCGTTGCCCGGACCATGGGAATAGACATGTTTTCCGCACATTTCTTTAATAACTGATGTTGTCTCTTTATGTCTTTTGTTTGGAGTTTAAATTTACTTACAGATTTTTAATAGGCCATGTTAAACTGCTCCTTTTATCTGTTTTAAAACGATTTATTTGGGATCCCTAAAAACAATTTATTTTAGTTGGAGGTTTTTATTTAAGACCTGTTTATCTCCTGGCCTATAAATGCATGCATGTGTAGTGATGTCCCTAAGAGTTTAGTCATAGAAAAGTAGGGGCGTTACAGTTGGTATCAGAGCCCTAGGTTTAAGGGTTCTGTAGACTTGCTTACAGAGTAAGCACAGAGTAGTTCCCATGGTTGAACAACGCGTTCCGGTCACCACCAGGTACGTTCTGGTATTTTATTAATTAAGTAAATGATTATGATGTGATTCTGTTTTATGCATATACATGAACTTAAAACCCTAAGGGGTGAACCTATCTGGTAGTTAGAAAGTAATGAAACTGAGTTAGAAACTCTCTGTATTGTAGTATCGACAAAATGCCACCTAGAGGTCGAGGGAGAGGTAGGGGTCGTGGTAGGGGCCGGAGGGCAAGGGAAAACGTTGACGCCCAACCGGAATTACCACTGGAACAAGAAGAGGTTGCTCCACCGTGACGAGACCTCCCCGGACCCGCACTGGTCGCCAGGAGAATGCACTGCGATCACTCGGTGGCGAGATCAAGGAACACTAACGTTATGACTATGATGGTAGAGGCTATGCGCGGACTCTAGTGCGAGCTCTGATAGCCACTCACCGCCCAAGCAAATCAGGGGCGGAACGATGCAACTCTGGAGTCTCGATATCTGAAGGACTTCAGGAAATATGATCCCAGATCGTTTGATGGGTCTTCCAGTGACCCCACCGTGGTTGAAGTTATGGTCGTCCTCCATTGAGACCATCTTGATTGATGAACCGCCACGAGGACGAGAGGGTGTCCTATGCTACCTTTATCTTTGAGAGACGACGCTTATCTATGGTGGGAGTCCGCTTGAGGGAACCATTGTCGCGAAGCGGAGAAACAATTACGGAATCTGTTTAAAGAAAGCGTTCGCGGAAATTTTACCTGCTGCGGCTCGTTCAGGTGGAAACAAGCGGAATTCTTACAACTTAGCCGTAAGCGGGAGGGGCGGTGGAGGTATATGAGAGAGAATTCACCCGCGCTTGTCACGCTTTGCCCCGAAGTGGTAGACACAGAGGCAAAGAAAACAGAGCGTTTCGTTATGGGACTGGATGAGAATGTTCGAGGCTTCATTCAAGCACTAGCACCTCCTGATTATGCCTCCGCAGTGAGAGTGGCGAGAATTGATTTGGGTGCAGCAGATCGCATGCATGTTCAGTAGTGGTTAACCGGGCGACCCATGGCAAATCATAAGAGGAAGTGGGACCGGCCAAATTCGAGCTCACACAGCGTCCCCAGCAGACACCGTATAGACCAGTCATTTTCGTGCGAGTTCAAAGTCGAAACCACAGTCAGCGAGCGGAAATAACGGTGGAGATAAGCCACGGTGCAAAGAGCGTGGTAAGCAGCGACTGGGTAAGTGTTTGGCCCGGTCCGGAGTGTGCTTGGATGTGGGAAAGAAGGGCACAGAGCTAATATCATTTGCCCGAGTCAAGCCAAAGACTAGCCAACCTCGGAGTTATAAATAGTGGGGCTCTTTGTGAAGCGGTTATACATCAAGGAAGAGCTTATGCAAGCACCAAGTAAAAACATCTATGGCTCGGACTCGGTGGTTACAGGTGTACACTTCCATTACTTGGGCACCTTGCCTTTGTATTATTTGATTACGGTTCTACACACTCTTTTATTTCTCGCATCCTTCGTAAGTCAAGTGATGAGTTAGAACTAGAAACGATTCTGATATGCTTTGTCTGTCTCCACTCCTGCGGGAATAAACTTGTTAGCCACTATGAAAGTCAAGGATGGTAGTGTGACCATCATGAGACCATGAGTTAACATGAAATCTAGTGGTCTTAGACATGTTTGACTTTGATGTGATATTGGGTATGGATCAAGTTAGCGCAGAACCATGCTTGCATTGATTGTTTCGGGAAGGAGGTAGTGTTCACTCCTCCGACCAACCCTCGCTACTGAGTTGAGAGGCACGATAGCAGGCAGTAGGCCTAAGGTAATTACTGCCCTTAAGGCCAGGAAGTTATTACATCGGGGAGCTTGGGGCGTTTTAGCTTGCATACTAGATGCAAGATGCACGGAGATCTCTGTGTCACCGGTACGATGGTGAATGAATTTACTGACGTCTCTTCCCGAGGACCTCCGGAATACCTCCGGTCGAGAGAGGTAGATTTTAACATCGGATTGGAATTAGGGACGACTCGATATCCAAGGCACCGCATGAGAATGGCACCGGCAGAGTTGAAAGAACTGAAACTACAGTTACAAGACTTACTAGACAAGGGGTTTATACGCCCTAGCGTTTCGCCTTGGGGAGCACCTGTGTTGTTCGTGAAAAAGAAAGACGGATCCATGCGCATGTGTATAGATTACAGGGAGTTGAATAAAGTTACGATCAAGAATAAATACCCTCTTCCTAGAATAGATGATTTGTTCGATCGATTTGAGAGAACAAAGATGTTCTCCAAGATTGATCCGAGATCAAAGCTACCATCGATTGAGAATCGGTGAAGAGGATATTCCTAAAGCAAAGATTGAGATCACGTTATGGGCATTACGAGTTCACGGTGATGCCGTTTGGTTTGACCAACGCTCCTGCCGCTTTCATGGACTTGATGAACCGTTTATTCAAAGAGTTTCTTGATACGCGTTCGTGATAGTATTTATCGACGATATCCGATATACTCGGTGTGATGAAGATCATGAAAGGCACACGAGAAAAGTTTTACTCACGCCGAGAGAGAATAGGTTATATGCAAAATTTTCCAAGTGTGAATTACAGCGCTCGCATGTATCTTTCTTAGGGCATGTGGTGTCCGAAAGTTTGGAGTCTCTGTTGACCCGGCAAAAGTGGGAGGCCGTCACACAGTGGCCTCGTCCGACCACCGTTCTGCAGGTACGTAGTTTTTCGGGTCTTGCGAGGATACTATAGGCGCGTGCGTGATTTCGCCAAGATAGCTATGCCCATGACTCACCGGTGGCGCGCAAGGGTAACTCGTTTGTTTGGGTTGATGCTTGAGGCGAGTTTCGAGAACTCAAGTGCGATTAGTGTCACCCGATCCTTACAAATCCCAGGGAGCGAACAGGAGCTTCGTGGTTTCTGAGTGATGCTTCTAAGAAAGGTTTGGGTTGTGTACTAATGCAAAGACGGTAAAGTAATAGCCTATGCGTCCGGCAATTGAAAGACGACGAGAGGAACTATCCAACTCATGACTTGGAACTAGCAGCAGTGGTCTTTGCATTAAAGATCTGGAGACATTACCTGTATGGCGAGAAAATTCAGATTTTTACAGATCATAAAAGTCTGAAGTATCTGTTCACCCAGAAGGAATTGAACATGAGGCAACGCAGATGGTTGGAATTAGTGAAGGATTATGATATTGACATACAATACCACCCCCGGTAAGGCTAATGTCGTGGCCGATGCCCTCGATGAGGAAGCGATGCATACTTCAAAGACGAGTTCTTGATGCAGAGAAGCGAGAGTTACAGCGAGTTTTTGCTCGAGCTGAAATTGCAGTACTAGTAGGAAAGACCACGGCTCAGTTAGCTCAGCTAACGGTACAACCAACCTTGAGACAACGCATCGTTGAGTTTCAGCAGGGAGACCCTCAGTTAGTGGAAAAACTTACTGCAAAGAACTACAGTGAGAGTTGTGAGTTTTCCCTATCCACAGATGGAGGATTACTATTTCAGGGACGATTATGTGTGCCAGACGATGACAAACTGAAAACTGAAATCTTGAGCGAAGCCCACAACTCACCATTCTCTATGCATCCTGGCAGTACCAAGATGTATCGAGATCTGAAACAATCATTTTGGTGGTGTAACATGAAGCGCGACGTAGCAGAGTTTGTCAGCAAGTGTTTGACTTGTCGCCAGTGAAGGCACCCCAGCGAGAGACGCAGGATTACCGCAACCTTTACATGTACCTCGGTGGAAATGGGAGGAGATCTCTATGGATTTCATAGTCGGACTGCCTAGGACCTTACGAGGTTACTCAGTAATTTGGGTCATAGTGGACAGATTAACCAAGTCATCACATTTCATACCAGGGAAATCCACCTACTCTACAGATAAGTGGGCGCAGCTTTACCTGGAGGAGATAGTCCGTTTGCATGGGATTCCAGTCAAGATTATCTCAGACAGGGATCCACGTTTCACCTCCAACTTTTGGAGGAGCCTACAGAAAGCGTTAGGTTCACAGTTGAACTTTAGTACAGCTTTTCATCCACAGACGGATGGGCAAACAGAACGTTTGAACCAGATCTTAGAAGACATGTTACGAGCTTGCACTTTAGACTTCCCAGATAGTTGGGACACACATTTGCATTTGATGGAGTTTGCTTACAATAACAGCTACCAGTCGACCATCGGAATGGCTCCATTTGAAGCTCTCTATGGAAAACGTTGCAGAACTCCCGTTTTCTGGGAGGAGGTTGGTGAACGCCAGTTGTTGGGTCGAGAGTAGTACAGTCACTAATGAGGCAATACAAAAGATTAGGGCGCGAATGCAGACCGCCCAAGACAGACAAAAGAGTTATGCCGACACGAGACGAAGGGACCTAGAATTCGGTGTTGGGGACCACGTATTTCTTAAGGTGGCCCCAATGAAGGGAATTCTAAGGTTTGGCCGAAAAGGGAAATTGAGTCCGCGATTCATCGGACCATTTGAGATTTTAGAGAGGATTGGTGCAGTGGCCTACAGATTAGCACTGCCGCCTTCCCTTTCAGCGGTTCATAACGTGTTTCATGTCTCCATGTTGAGAAAGTACGTTCCTGCACTCCGACTCATGTCGTAGACTTGAACCATTGCGATTAGCGTAAGATCCGAGTTATGGCGAGCGGCCAAGTGCATTATTGCAAGAGATCGAAAGACCCTCCGTAACCGTGAGATCAGCTTAGTTAAAGTGTTGTGGCAAAACCACCGCACGGAAGAAGCTACCTGGGAGCGAGAAGAAGAAGTGCGAGCTAAATATCCAGAACTATTTCAAGAATAGGAACTTTCGAGGACGAAAGTTCTTAAGGAGGGAAGATTGTGACGACCACGACCACAGGTACTAATTATTTATTTTATTTAGCGTTCTATCAACCTGTGTGTCTGTCGAGTCGGACTAGTGAATCTCATCGAGCTCGGTGTTAATGAGTCGTAGATTTTATTAGTTTAAAGTGAAACATTCTCCTTTAGACGACTAATTATAAAATTAGAAGATGAGGACGTGTCAATGGCACTTTAGTGATTATTGCCTAAATGAGGGTCATAGTGGACATTTGGATTTAACCTAATTGGGAGTATATAAGGTCCTTAAGTTGAAAGAAGAAGAAGGATAACCCTAACCCTAATTCTCCTCCTTTCTCCTTCTCCTTGTAGTTGCCCCTAACCAAAACCCTAGTCTTCATTGCCGTTACTCCACCGCGTGGCCGAACCCACACAACTAAAGCGCGTCCCACCGCTCACGCCGGCGAGTCCTTCAGCCGCAACTATTACTCGAGGTTACACGCCGCCGCTTGAGGAATTCGCTCTCGTTCAGCCGTTCGCGAGTTCCATTCACGATCCACGTGCAACCATCGGCAAGCGGAAGACCGATCCACGGCGCCGATCCACGGCGGCGATTCACGATCACAAAGCTGCGCGCGCCGTCTTTGAAGCCGCTCGTCCGTTCACAAGAGCAAAGCAGCAAGCCTCGCCGGATTTCACGATCCACGCCGCTCTCGCCGCCGTGAAAAGGCGTTGCGACCACGATCACGCGGAGACGCGCAAGCACCGCAAGGTGCAGCCCTCGGTTGTCGTCGTCGTCATTGGCGAGTTTGGGGTTATCGGCATCGTCGTACTTCTCGACCGCAACTCGATTCCGACTAAGAACGTTCCTTGTTAGTAAGCCAACCGCCGTATTAGTTCTTTTAAGTTTGGTACCATAGTTAAGTTGAATGTCTAACCTAATTTTGGATCGTGATCTTCTTAGGGTTTCTTGGAGCCTTAACGTGGGTCGAACGGCAGTTAGAAAGCAAGACCCATTCCAAAGAAAGAGGAGAAAACCTAAGTCAAGGTAAATAAAAATCTTTGGGAGAACCCTAAGCCTAAGTTTCAAGACTTGTTTTGGTGAGACCCTAATCTAGGAGTTTTTGTGGAATAGGTTCGAAAAGAGAAGCGGGGAATTAGAAGAGGTGAAGAGAAATCTCTCTTGAACTCGAGAATTCTCTGATTTGGACTAAGGTAAGGGACCTTGTGCCGAATCTTTTTAAATGGGATTAAAGAAAACGAACTCCAATATTTTATGTGAAATTAGTACGATATTTTACTTAAAAGGATTTAATGATTTTTATACGAGAATATCCCGAGATTTTATGTGAAAATACTTTGATATTCTATGAGAAGATATCTCAATATTTTATGCGAGAATAATTTAGTATTTTATGCGAGAATGTCTTTGTATTTTATGTAAGGATATTCCAAGTATTTCATGTGAGGATAGTACAATTATTATCTATGAGAATATTGCATGATTTTTGTCTGTGAGTATTACGCCCCTATCGATGTGAAAAGTCATGATTTGCATATTATTGATAATGGTTGTGGCATGTACACTATAGTTATGATGAATGATGGGACCTCATGCATGTTATGTATGTCATGAAATGAATTAATGAAAAGTGTGGACATTGGTCTCTCGAGAGCATTATGTGCATGGTCAAACATGCAATAGAGATCCTATGGGTCAAATTACGAGAGTGGGTGTGAGGGACTCAAATTATTACAGGGTGCGTGAGGGACTCAAATTATTACAGGGTCCGTGTGAGGACTCAAAATGATATGACTCAGGATGACCAGTCGGCCACACAAATAAAAAGGAAGTCATGGATTAAAGACCTGACAATATGAGAAAGTTTTAGGTCCCGCATATGTACATTTCGAACAAGTTTAAAAGTCATGATTGTATGTGTATGCATATCCCAAACCTCGGTAGCGAGGTCACTTACTGGGTATTGTTTTGCAATACTCACCCTTTCTTTTAAAAAATGTTTTTTTAGGTAAGGCTAAGGACGTGCAGGGCGAGTGACGGAGGCGCGTTGCCCGGACCATGGGAATAGACATGTTTTCCGCACATTTCTTTAATAACTGATGTTGTCTCTTTATGTCTTTTGTTTGGAGTTTAAATTTACTTACAGATTTTTAATAGGCCATGTTAAACTGCTCCTTTTATCTGTTTTAAAACGATTTATTTGGGATCCCTAAAAACAATTTATTTTAGTTGGAGGTTTTCTTTTAAGATCTGTTTATCTCCTGGCCTATAAATGCATGCATGTGTAGTGATGTCCCTAAGAGTTTAGTCATAGAAAAGTAGGGGCGTTACACTTTCATTCTTCCCATTAGAATTGTTGAAGATATTTTGGTTTAGATTAATGAGCTCATAAAGTGTTATTGAGGTTATTCAATAAAAGTTATTGTTGAATGTTGTATTAGTTTTGTTTAAAATAACCTTAAATCAAATAAACTAACATCCTAGGTTGTAGCATGTGTCTTGAACTGTATGTGGAGACATACGAAGATCAATGTTCAAGAAAAAAGTTAAATGGTCTATAGTATAATGATGGGGTTCTGTACCATATCCTGGTAACACTTTGGATACGACCCGTTTTTTATTTCATAAAAACGCAATGATCCAACACAATTGTATAAGTGACATGCGAAGGGGGATATCCTATGTAATGAGTTTGTATTAGACCAAAGCGCGAAGTCGTACCCATTGGATGTAACTCTGTTGACTAATTTTATTTTTTTATTTGAATATGATGATCTATGCAACATAATCTTAATCCTAAGTGTATTATGAACTCCTGTTCGTGAGAGATTATCATTTGATCTATATAGACGATAATGGTCACATTGTCGAATCAAATGTGCCTACCATTTTGGGGATGAGACCAAGTTGGGAGCTGTAAACATTATTACACGAGATGAAATTCACTTTTCCCTACTCTATGGAAAGTACATGAGTGTTCCCTTAACTGGTGTCTCTGGGACTTGAACAAAGAACCCTACACACTCATTGGCCCAAAAGGGGTTTTCTATTTATTGGTTGGACCTTAATCGGGTTCTTCATTAGAGGAACACTGATACTTAAGGTCATAGAAATAACCTTGGGGTAAAATGGTAATTTGATCAAACTTGCATTACGAACAGTCGTGAAGATTTAACTTGTTGTTATTGGTCTTGATCTATGGACATAAAATATATCTAAAGTGAGAAGAGTACAACTGGGAGCCTTTAGTGGAGTGTATCTGCAGCTAACGAATGTTGATTGATGTGGTTAATGAGATTAGGCAAGTAATCTTGTATCGTTGAAACTTCTGATCTATAGGTCCATTAAGTCCCCTTTCTAGCTCGTAAAGGGTGATGAGGCTATTCGATCTTGTTGAAATTTGAAATGTTCAAATTCACTTAGGGAATCATTATAAAATATAATGTTATATTATAATATAAAGTTTATATTTTGATTCAAACTTTAAAATATAAATTTAATTTCGGATGTGATTCAAAATTAATTTATGAGGGAATTTAATAATTGAATAAGTTCAAATATTATTTTAATGTGAATTTGGATTCAGATTAAAACTATAGACTAAATTTAATGTACATTTGATGTAAATTAAAACTATAGGTTATGAGAGAATTACAATTGGATATGATTCCATTATATGGTCTAAATTAAATAAATGATATTTAATTTAGCCATTAATTAATTGGTGAATTAAATAACTAGTTAATTTTATTAAATTTAAATAAAATTACATTTAAATATAATTTAAATGGATATTAATTAAATTTAATTTAGTTAATGATTATTGATTTCATTAATTGTTAATTAAATTAATATCATATATTTAATTATTTATTATTGATTTAATTAATTGTTAATTTAATTATTATTATTAGTTTTAATTTAACAGAATAACTTCCAGTAGTTGTTGGAAGTTGGGGAAGACGCGGGAAAACTACGTTTTCTTTCCTCCCTCTCTCTGTGACGCCTCTTAAAATTAGATGCATTAAATGTATTTGATTTAATTTGAATCTTTGGATAATTAGATACGGATTAGGAAAGAGTGTTTCAATTTTTTTTTAAAAAAAAGATTAGGATTTATGTTTTTAAAAGGTTTAAGATTCATTCTTCTAAAAAGGACTAGGATTCATTTTTCTAAAAGAATTGAGATTTTTTGGTGTCTTTTTAAACTAGAGTATTTGCAACTTAAAAGACACACATCAAAACTCCTTCTTCTTTTCTTTCTTCTTCTTTTCTTCACTTTCTTCATCTCATTCCTCATCCCGCTGGAAAATCGTCGGGCCGACACTAGAAAGCGAAGAAGACGATGTCGCCATCGCCGCTTCTTTGGAGTTAATTTCTTTGATAAGTTTCGACTTCTTATATTTGTTTTAGATATCGTTGTTGTTGTTTAGGGGCACACATTCTTTTCCTGGATCTTCAAACATAAGATAAGTAGTCATTTGGATAAAAACCAAGCTCCTAAGTAAAGGAGTAAGCATATCAGCATTGCTTGTTTATGTATTCTTGAGTTATTTTTAGCATTAGTTTGACACCCGAGTAAGAGGGGAACATGAATGAACCGAGTCCACATCTGAATGAGAGGGATCCTGAGGATATGAAAGCATGGTGCCCGAGGAAAAGGGGTACATGTGAGTGACCATGAGGATATGAAAGTATAGTAGAGAAAGGCTTAAAAGATTGTTAGCTACTACCTATACTAACAAGGTGCACCTTCCCTTTCGGTGGCTCAATCATAGGAACTCCACACTTAAGCGTGCTTGGCTTGGAGTAATCCTATGTTGGGTGACCTCCTGGAAATTTTCCTTGGGAGCATGTGAATGAGGATAAAGCATGATGAAAGGACCCCGTGTTGGTTTGTGGGGATAATGTCTTCAATCTTACAAGCAGTCATGGATGATATAGTGATGCAGCCAGGTCGCTGGAGACCTAAGCCTGGAGCGTTACAAATGGTATCAGAGCGGAACCTCTCGCAATAAGATATGGTTCCAGGACGAACCAAGGGGGAAGCTGGTGGGCATGTTACACCCGAGGAAGAGGGGTACATGAATGAACCGAGTCCACATCTGAATGAGAGGGATCCTGAGAATATTAAAGTATAGTTGAGAAAGGCTTAAAGAATTGTTAGCTACTACCTATACTAACAACGTGCACCTTCTTTTTCGGTGGCTCAATAATAGGAACTCCACAGTTAAGCGTGCTTGGCTTGGAGTAATCCTATGTCGGGTGACCTTGTTGGAAGTTTCCTAGGGAACATGTGAATGAGGACAAAGCATGCTGAAAGAACCCCGTGTTGGTTTGTGGGGATAGTGTCTTCCACCTTACAAGCAGTCATGGATGATATAGTGACGCAGCCAGGTCACGGGAGATCCTGGGCCTGAGGCCTTACAATTAGACTTTGGTTTAGCTATTTAAAGTGTTTATGGAACTTTTGTACTATGTCTTATGAGCTTTATACTTGGCATGATTATGTGTATGTTATCTCGAGCTTATGAATCATGTTTGATCAAATTTATCATGTATCTATGAACTATGTGTCTTATTATGATTTATGAGCTTTATACTTGGCATGATTATGTGTATTTTATCCTATGCCTATGAATCATGTTTGATCGTATTTATCATATTTATATAAACTATGTGTATTATTATGTGAGGTGGAGGTTGAATTGTTTATATTGTTAGGTTCTAGTTTAACAAAATAGGTACTCGATAACATGTTTTATGGGTTTTAGTTTGGCAAAGGTAAGTAGCTATTTATATTTTTCCTCACACACTATATATGAGGTAAGGAGTAAAGTAAACGTGAATGTGAATCTTGGTTGTTCGTCAACTTTGAGTTTACTTGAGTTTTGTTTGTTGCATGTGTGGTTGAGGATCATAAATTATATGTAGATTTTATTGTTCACATGATTGTTAGTACCTATCTCCGAATATGACTTTGGTGCCCAGTCAAGAGAGTTGCATCATAGGACCCTTAAGGCTAGTAGTCCCTACCTTACTCCTTATTTAGGGAATGTTGTCCTACAATCTTGTGTGGCGAGAAACTAGCATGAAGTATGTGTATTGATGATGTCTCGTGGTGAGTCACTGTGTATGTGACAACAGTCCCGGGGTCGTCTCATGGTGAGTCACAGTGTGTGTAACAACAGTCCCGAGGCGATGATGTCTCGTTGTGAGTCACAATATGTGTGACACAGACCAGGGGCAATGATATTTTGTGATGAGCCATAATAGTCATGAAAACATACCAAAAACGAGAGTGCTTCACGGTGAGTCCAAATGAGTGTGGCAAAAGACTCGAGTGAGACATAGCTTACGAACATCTTGCAGGGTGGGTTTGGGCTATGTCAGCATGCTAGTTAGGGAGGCGTATACCGACGCAAAACAAGGAGTTGTGCAATCCTTTGTGGGCTTGAGGCAAGCCTAGGTCAGACGTCTAGCTGAGTGTGGTCTGAAAGTGGAATCTGGGTAGTTTGACGTATTGGCTAAAAGTGAGAACCTAGCTTGATATGAGACCCTTGAGAATAGGTACAGGATATTGGGATGTATGTCCTATTCTCGTTTAAGTTTGTAATATACAAAGTTGAAATAAATAAGAGTTATTTTTTCAATGTTTTGTGTCTCGCATATTTAATAAACTTAGTCCAATAAACTAAGCTCCAGGATCATTATATTATGAGAGAACAATAACTTGAACAGTGTGTAGTGGACACACAGGGAGGATCACGTTCGAGTTAATGACCCGAACGATCTACAGTATACAGATAGGGTTTGAGACATAATCCTGGATATGCTGTGGATGCGACCCGATTTCTAATAGATACAAACGAGGTGATCCAACTCGTTCATGTGGTTGACATGCGAGTGGGAGCATCCTGTGGAATGAGATTGTACAAGACCGGACGGTGAATTATTAGACTTACTGATGTAACACCGTTGACACTATAGGACTAATAAATTCGTAGATGACTATTAGTTACTTGACCTTAATCCTGAGCGTGTTACGGACTCTTGTCTGCGGGAGTCTGTCCTTGGGATAGTACGGGTGAGGGTGGCCACAGTTGCTCGCGGAATATGCCTATCTTCTCAAGGACTGGACAACATATGGAGCTGGGAACTTGACTACGCAAGAAGCAATTCACTCGTTCTCGAGTTAGAAAAACTAGAGGGGTTGTTCCCTTAAGTGTTATCTCCAGGACTTGAACAACGGGGCCACACCCTCTCACTGGCCCGAGAGGGTTGTTGTTTATGGTTGGACCATGCAACATAGTTGTTCATTAGAGGAGCAGTGGGACTTAAAGAGCAAGAGGTAGACATAGGGGTAAAATGGTAATTTAACCAAGCAGTGTCTACGAAGAACCTGTGAAGGGTCGACTACCGGGCATTGGTTATATCAATGGACAGAACTTGTCTTACAGTGATGAGAGTGCAACTACGGGCTTTAGTGGAGTGTTACCGTAGCTAATGAATGTTGGTTAATCGGGTCAAAGAGTTTGAAAGGTTAGTCTCGGATAATTGGAGCTCGTCATTTGTAGGTCCATTAGGTCCCTCGATTGGATCAAACTGGATAGATAGAGGGTTTACAGTTTTGTGTGGATTTGAAGTGTAAGGGTATTTATGTAATTTACATAAGAAATGATTGACATATTATATAGTTTAATGTGAATGAGATTCATAATAAACTATAGGTTAGCCTAATTGCTTAATCGGAGAGGTTCCATTAAGTTCATGGAAAATTAACATTTTGAATGACATGAGCAAAGAATCTTTGTTTCTTCATTGCAAGTCTAAAGATGATGATCTAGGCGAGCGAACCCCTACTAGGTGAGACAACAATTTTCTTGGAATTTCAAGGAGAATTTGTTTCAGACAACACTCTATTGGTGCTACATGCGGAATATGAAGAGTCATTCTTCGTTTAATGTGTTTTGGCCAGAGAAATCCGGTTGGCTTGCTTTCAGATGTCAGCGAAATTGCATTTGGTCTGCTCGAGATAATGGATTTTACTTGAAGACAAACACCCATAATACATTTGAGCTCATACATAACTGGGAACCTGGGACGATATAAATCGAAATCAAGATTATTTTCTAAATGGTTTGATGTTTAAGGAATAACGTTCTTAAATATTAAAGTTTTCTATTTACATGTTATTAATGATAAAAAAAATCCAATAATGACTGTATATATAGTATACTATAGTTCTTATGTACTTTATACTTGATAAATTTTTATGAGATAAAATCTATTAGTGAAACTAACAAAATAAATATTTTTATCTTTACTGTAATAAAACTTGCAAACATGTAGAATAATTGTTGGACTATTTTGTCCAAGTTCTAATTATGTAATTTCATATATGTCCGTTATTTACTTACTGAGCATATACAATGTTCTTTCAGAACCACTGAATTCATCTATTGTAGTGGAGATTCGATTCATTTGCAAGTTTAGGAAAATAATATACTATGTTCTTATTTTAAGAGTAAAACCACCCAAAATATTTTGAAAGTATTGAGTGAAATAATGTGAAGGAATTATGTCTTTTTGCATTTGATTTTGGTGAATGTACCTTGAGAATGCTTGTTCTATGGAGCCTTAATATAATTCAACATTGATATGTGTTTTTCTTTATTGATTTTAGTCGTTTAGATTTAAGGGCTTCCATTAATCACATGTCATTCTCTGTTTATCATGATTTGAAATTAAATGACTTGCAAAAGACTAACTAATGTAGTAATTCAATTACTGGGTCTTTCTTTCATTCTTCCCATTAGAATTGTTGAAGATATTTTGGTGTAGACTAATGAGCTCACATATCTAGTTGATTTTTATATCTTCGTTGATCATTTTTTCATTCATCCCATTAGAATTGTTTGCGCAAACTAAATCTGCCCCATTGGGTTTTATGCCCTAAAACTCATAGATAGTAAATGTAAAAATATTGGACTATTATCAATAAAGTATTATTGAGGTTATTCAATAAAAGTTATTGTTGAATGTTGTATTAGTTTTGTTTAAAATAACCTTAAACCAAATAAACTAACATCGTAGGTTATAGCATGTGTCTTGAACTGTATGTGGAGACATACGAAGATCAATGTTCAAGAAAAAAGCTAAATGGTCTATAGTATAATGATGGGGTTGTGTACCATATCCTGGTAACACTATGGATACGACCCGTTTTTTATTTCATACAAACGCAATGATCCAACACAATTGTATAAGTGACATGCAAAAGGGGATATCCTATGTAATGATTTTGCATTAGACCAAAGCGCGAAATCGTACCCATTGGATGTAACTCTGTTGACTAATTTTATTTTTTTATTTGAATATGATGATCTATGCAACATAATCTTAATCCTAAGTGTATTATGAACTCTTGTTCGTGAGAGATTATCATTTGATCTATATAGACGATAATGGTCACATTCTCGAATCAATGTGCCTACAATTTTGGGGATGAGACCAAGTTGGGATCTGTAAACATTATTACACGAGATGAAATTCACTTTTCCCTACTCTATGGAAAGTAGATGAGTGTTCCCTTAACTGGTGTCTCTGGGACTTGAACAAAGAACCCTACCCACTCATTGGCCCAAAAGGGGTTTTCTGTTTATTGGTTGGACCTTAACCGGGTTCTTCATTAGAGGAACACTGATACTTAAGGTCATAGATATGACCTTGGGGTAAAATGGTAATTTGATCCAACTTGCGTTACGATCACTCGTGAAGATTTAACTTGTTGTTATTGGTCTAGATCTATGGACATAAAATATATCTAAAGTGAGAAGAGTACAACTGTGAGCCTTTAGTGGAGTGTATCTGCAGTTAACGAATGTTGATTGATGTGGTTAATGAGATTAGGCAAGTAATCTTGTATCGTTGGAACTTCTGATCTATAGGTCCATTATAATGTATAATGTTATATTATAATATAAAGTTTATATTTTGATTCAAACTTTAAAATATATATTTAATTTCGGATGTGATTCAAAATTAATTTATGAGGGAATTTAATAATTGAAAAAGTTCAAATATTATTTTAATGTGAATTTGGATTCATATTAAAACTATAGACTTAATGTACATTTGATGCACTTTACAACTATAGGTTATGAGAGAATTACAATTGGATATGATTCAATTATATGCTCTAAATTAAATAAATGATATTTAATTTACCCATTAATTAATTGGTGAATTAGTTAACTAGATAATTTTATTAAATTGAATGTGATTCAATTTAAAATTCCACAATTATGCAAATGAGATTTGTATAATAAGGTATGAGATACGTTATACTATGTGATATGCAAATATGATTTGCATATCATATAGTTGTGGTAAAATGGTGAATTAGTGGAGGTTTTAACTCCACCACACACCATTATAAATAGGTGCATTCAAAGGCATCTCATGAGGTCATTTTGCCATTTTCTGGATTTTCATCCAAAGAGAGCAACAAAACTTCTCTCATTCTCTCTCGATTCTCTCTAACTCTTCTCCTCACCCAAAACCAAAGAGAGTCCCACATACTCTTCCTCAACCTCCCAAGAATAACTGAGAAGAGAATTTGGAAGTGTCTCACTGTTCGGTTCGAGGATCGAGTTCGTAGAGATCGTTGGTTCGAGAGAGATCGTGATTGGAGGAGGAAAGCTTTGAAGAAGAGTTCTTCAACAAGTAAGTAACGTGTTACCTACTGTTTTCTCTTAATTTTAAGCATGTATAGCCTAGAATGTAAGTGTTATGTTCAATTTTAAGATACGTTTTACACAACGAAACAATGACGTTTTCTGCTACGAAAATTCCTAATTCCTTCAATTGGTATCAGAGCTAATCGTTTCTCTTCGTTGTGTTTTCTGTGATTTCTTAAAAGTAGGTGGGTAACATTAATTTTCATGAGATGAATGTTGATGGTTTGCATTTTTGGATGTTTTCGGTTTTTGGCACTTAGTTAGATTTACATTAAAAGTTGATGACATCAATTTAAAGGTCTGGTGTTTTGGGAATTTTTTAATGTAAATCGAGTCTGTAAATCCATGTCGTTTGGGGCATGAGATGCTGTGAAGAAATCGGAGCGGAAACGGGCGAAAAACGACGAAGAACAACAAAGGTGTTTGTTTTTTTGTCGACAGCGTTGAGACGTTGTTCATCGGCGTCTCAACGCTGTCCGTGTGGATCCAAGCGGTGTTGGAGGTCAGCGTTGTAACGCTGGGTGTAGCATTGCAGCGCTGAGGCATTGGGCGCGCGAGGTGCAACGTTGGCCACGACGTTGCAATGCTGTCGTGTAGTGGGCAGTTCCAGCTAGGTGATCGTGTGGTTATTGGCAACGTGGGACTTCGAGGGAGCTGTTTCGAGCTCCACTCAACGTGTTTTAATTATTTTCTTTTGTAAAATGATTTTATTAATTCTTTTTAATTCTTTTTATTAATTAATATTAATATAATTGTTATATTAATGTTAATTAATTTAATTTAATGTCCTTAGGGTGCCAAAAATCGGTCCAATAATGCTTTTTATTAAATTATGCAATTGTTGTATGATTTATTTTTCTATGTGCATAATGTATGACATACAGATTAAAATTTCACCTTAGGTTAAACATTTCATGCATCATTTATATTATAAGAGTTATAATATATAGTACGCATGATAGGATTATATTATAAGTGTTATAATATAATGCATGTTTTAATTTAATTAATATAAGAGTTATATTTCTTAGATTAAAAGCATGCACATGCATTTAATTCATGTGTTGAATGTATGTTATAGTTTATTATTCATGTGATGAATGGTCAACCACTATAACATAGAAATGCATGTAACCTAAGTTAATTATTAGTTAGAAATTGTTTCGAACTTGAATAATTAGACTTAGGTTTTCTAGTTCGAATAAGATTAGAATTAGGAAATCAATATGACTTATGGATGGTGAGTAATTAGTAACGTTGTCTAAGGAAGGTTCTGTCTAAGGCTAGGGTATTTAAGCTGACGCTTTGCGGAAGACCCCTACCTAGGAACCGACTAGGGGGTGAATTTGGTTTGGAGATTCATAGGTTATATTCTCGTGAGTGCCGTTAATTAAAAGTTAATTCCGCCACCACATAGACCTAAGTTATTAATGTGATTATAGACTTAGGCTAATCCGATATAAGAGTTATATTGGTAGACTTAGGTAAATTATAACCGGTTTATCTAGGCCAATCCCATTTAATTTAAACTGTTGAGTGGGAGGAAATAAAGTGTATGAGATACATTTAATTTTCCATCCACAAATCTCCGTTAAGTTCACACCGTGAGATCCATACTCGACCTCGTGGCACAAATGGGAGCGTCCCCCTACGGGTGATATTTGTAAGGGTGAATATTCAACGTGAATGGAGAGAGTACTTATAGTGAGTGGGAGCGGGACCTGTGAAAACGGGACCCACAGTCTCTTCTTTCGATTCACAACGTGAGACGCCTATGATCCGCCTGCTAGTTTGGCCTAGACCAGATAATCCCTACGGAGGGCCTTGATCATAGGAATCGGAACACCGTGAATTCTCGAAATGGATACGATTTCCTTGTTGGTATTCCTTCGTAGTCCTCCCTACGACGACTATTGTTTGGACGGATACTTGGAAATCTAAAGATTGAGGGTGACACTCACATGATTCATTAAGAGTTAATGGATTCAGACCGAAAAATGGTAACTGGATGCCTAATGGAATAAGAGTTATTCTGGTATTAGGGTCTGATCGAGAAAGTCACGTCCCAGAGGAGGACTGACTTTGTCTACCCTACGGTGGCGGTCATTCTAAACCTTTGAGGTATCATTGCAATTTTTAATGACCTAGAGATCATACGATAAAAATTTGCTAAAACCTAATTGGATTTTCAAAAGTTTTTTCAAGACTAATACAAAGTTTTTCATTTTTTCAGCAACAAAATGCCAAACGTTTTTAATGCTCCTTTAGCTTCCGATAAGTTAGTCGGCGATATTTTTTAGTGGAAAAATAATATTGGCACGATTTTGGTAAATGACGACCTAGAGTTTGCATTCACTAAGGAGGGTCCTCAGGTGCCCGGTCCAACAGTCTTATTCAACGATCTACAAACCTTTCATTCTTTGGTGCAAATCAAGGGACAGGAAGCAGAGACAAGTGTTTCCTTTAGATGCTTTCACAGGGGTTCGACCTCTACGACAAAGTTTGTAGACTCTTCAAGCCCAAAGGGGAAGAAAAAGAAGTTGAAAGAGGTTAAGGTTGACCGCGTTGCCGCCCTAAAGAGCAAAGAGATCAAGGAAGTTGCAAGAAAGTGTTTCTACTGCAACAGGGACGATCACCTGAAAGGAGTTGTCCCAAGTTCCTTGAAGAACAGAAAAAGACAGGTAAATGTTATTTACTTGTAACAAAAACTTTTTTAGTGGAGAGTAATGACTGCATGCGGATCTGGATTGGGGGTACTAACCATGTTTGCTCTTCTTTTCAAGGAATAAGTTCCTGGCAGCGGCTGCAAGAGGGTAAGATAATGCTCAGAGTTGGATCTGGAGTAGTTGTCTCAGCTGTAGCAATTGGCACGGTGAAGTTGTTTTTTGGCGAGAAGTACTTATTATTGGATAATATGTACATAGTGTAAGGGTTTACTAGAAACCTAGTTTCTATTTCCTGCCTATTAGAACAAAATATTTCTATTTCATTCAAGAGTAATAAAGCGTTTATTTCTCAAAATGGAAATTTGTTATGTTCTGCTTCACTTAAGAGTAATTTGTATGTTTTAAAGCCTAATTCGGTCAAAAGGGTTTTGAATACTAAATTATTTAAAACAGCAGAAACGCGAACTAAGAGATTAAAAGTTTCTCCAAAAGAAAGTGTCCATCTTTGGCATCTAAAGTTAGGCCACATAAATCTCAATAGGATTGAGAGACTAGTGAAGAGTGGACTTCTAAGCGAGTTGGAAGAAAACTCTTTCCCAGTTTGTGAGTCATGCCTTGAAGGCAAAATGACCAAACGTCCTTTTAGTGGAAAGGATATAGAGCCAAAGAACCTCTTAAGCTTATACATTCTGACTTATGTGGTCCGATGAATGTTAAAGCATGAGGAGGTTACGAATACTTTGTATCTTTTATAGATGACTATTCGAGGTATGGGTACATTTACCTAATGCATAGGAAGCCTAAAACACTTGAAAAGTTCAAGGAGTTCAAGACTGAGGTTGAGAACCTGTTAGGTAAAACTATTAAAAAACTTCGATCGGATCGAGGTGGAGAGTATATAGACACTGAATTCTAGAACTATATGATAGAACATGGAATTACGCCCCAACTCTCAGCACCTCGTATGCCACAACATAATGGTGTATCGGAAGGAGAAACATAACCCTATTGGACATGGTTCGGTTGATGATGAGTTATGCTCGTCTCCCTAATTCCTTTTGGGGTTACACAATGGAAACTGCGGTATACATTTTGAACACAGTTCCGTCGAAGAGTGTTTGTGAAATACCCTTCGAACACTAGCATGGTCGTAAAACCAGTTTACGACATTTCAAAATTTGGGGATGCCCGACCCATGTGTTGGTATCAAACCCGAAGAAGTTGGAACCCCGTTCAAAGTAGTGCCTCTTTGTAGGTTACTCAAAAAAGACTAGGGGTGGTATGTTTTACGATCCTAAGAATAATAGGGTGCTTGTGTCGACAAACACCCCTTTCCTTGAGGGAGACCACATCAAGGATCATTCCTACACAAATTCCGTAGTGTAGGAATGAGTGAATTCCATCTTGCATAGTTAAGTCCCCAGCTACCTACGAGGTTCTGTCCCAGAGAAGGTAGGCTTATTGAGTCGGCTACAGGCCAATCTCACTCATACTAGTCTAAGGACAAACCCTTATAAGCAGGAGTTCTTAACTTGCTCAGGATTCAGGTCGAGTCACTAATGACCATCTATAAATTATCAGTCTTACCCTGTTAACGGTGTTATACTGGTTAGACTAATAATTTGCAGTCCGGTCTTGTATGAACTCTTCATACAGGATGCCTCCACTCACATGTCAACCACAAGAATGAGTGGGATTACCTCATTTGTACTAATTACAAAGTGGGTCGCATCCATGGTGTTACCAGAATAAGGTTTCCATCCTTATTCTTAAACCATAGACCATGTAGGTTATATTCTTGAACACAATCCAAATAGTGTCCACTGCACTGATGTGTAAGATATATTATAACCTTGGAGCTTAGTTTATTGGGTTTATAAAGCAAGAATATAATTTTATAAAAAAAAATAACCCTTTATTTATTTGATCAAAATTACACAAGTTTAGGGCATAAATACCAACAATCTCCCACTTGACCTAAAGCTTGTGTAGTACTAAAACATTATAGTAATGTAAATACAATAAACTAAGGCATTTAAACCCTTTGTACAAAATACTCCCACTTGCCATAGCTGGGGATGACTTTTAAACCTAGACCTTCTAGGTGACTCTCAAATACTTTAGTCGTGAGAGCCTTTGTAAAAGGATCAACAACGTTGTGCTCTGAGGCTATCTTCGTGAAAATCACGTCACCACTATGCACGATCTCCCGGATGAGATGATATTTTCGCTCAATGTGTTTTCCCCTCTTGTGACTTCGGGGTTCCCTCGAATTTGCCACTACACCACTGTTATCGCAATACAACGTGATGGGCAAAGTCATATTTGGAACAACTTCCAAATTTAACATGAATTTCCTTAACCAAACGATCTTTTTAGCTGCTTCACAAGATGCTACATATTCGGCCTCCATGGTGGAATCAGCGATGCATCCTTGCTTGACGCTTCGCTATACTACAGTTCCTCCGTTAAGAGTGAATACTTACCCTGATGTAGATTTCCGAGAATCTTTATCAGTCTGAAAGTCAGAATCCGTGTATCCTGTAAGGATTGTCTTAATCCTCAGCCCCATACAGAAGCTTTTCGTTCCTTGTTCTCCGTAGATACTTAAGGATTGTTTTAACCGCTGTCCAGTGTTCAAGTCCTGGATTGGATTGATACCTACTGACCATTCCAACTTCAAAACAGATGCCAGGCCTAGTACACAACATGGCGTACATCAGGTTCCCAACAGTTGATGCATAAGGAATCTGTCTCATATCCTCAACTCCTTGAGGTTTCTTAGGACACTGCTCCTTAGACAAATGGACTCCATGTCTAAAAGGCAATAAGCCTTTTTTGGAGTCTTGCATCTTAAACCTTGACAAGACTTTGTCTATATAAGATGTTTGAGACAAGGCTAGTGTTTTATTCTTGCGGTTCCGGACAATGTGGATCCCAAGAACAAACTGCGCATCACCCAAGTCTTTCATTTGGAATTGCATAGCTAGCCAGTTTTTAATGTCAGTACGATATCCTACATCATTCCCAATGAGTATGATATCATCCACATATAGAACTAGGAATGCGACAGAACTATTGATGAATTTCTTGTAGACATAAAGTTCATCATCATTCTGGTCAAAACTATAAGATTTGATTGCTTCATCAAATCTTATATTCTAGGACCTAGAGGCTTGTTTCAGTCCATAAATTGACATTTTAAGCTTGCAAACCTTTTGCTCTTGTCCTGGTTCAATGAACCCTTTGGGTTGGTCCATGTAGATGTTTTCTTCAAGATTGTCATTCAAAAAGGCTGTCTTGACATCTATTTGTCATACCTCATAGTCATAATATGCGACAATGGCAAGTAGAATACGGATAGACTTTATCATAGCAACAGGTGAAAAGGTTTCCTCATAGTCAACCCCTTCAACCTGGGTATAACCCTTTGCTACTAGTTTAGCTTTAAAGGTTTGCACCTTTCCATCAACACCACGCTTTCGCTTGTAGATCCACTTACAACCTATAGGTTTTACCCCATCAGGCTTATCTACAAGATCCCAAACAGAATTGAAGTGCATAGACTACATTTCTTGGTCCATGGCTATGACCCATTTGTCTTTGTCTTTGTCAAGAATCGCTTGATTATAAGTCAATGGATCCTCGCAGTTGTCATTTGGTATAACAACTTGGGTTTCAGATAAACCCATGTAACGGTCAGGTTGTGTTACAATCCTCCCACTACGTGGAGACATATTCAACGCTTGAGATGGACTCTCTTGACTAGACAAGCTAGTATCAACAACTCTTGTTGATGTACACGTTTTATTAGCAACCTTTACTTTTTTGTTTGTGGTCCCTTATGTGGTCCTCCTCTAAGAAAATGGTATTTGTCGACACAAAAACCTTATCTTCCTTAGAATCATAGAATAAACCACCTATTGTTTCTTTTGGGTAGCCTACGTATAGGGACAATTTTGAACGTGAATCCAACTTCTTTGGATTTGTCACAAGCACATGTGTTGGACAACCCCAGATTCTGAGATGGAATAAACTACCTTTACGTCCTTTCCAGAGTTCAAAAGGTGTTTCATAAACACTTTTTGAGGGCACATTATTCAAAATGTATATCGCAATCTCTACTGCGTAACCCCAAAATCAACTAGGGAGATGAGTATAAATCATCATTAATCGAACCATGTCGAACAAGGTTCTATTTCTCCTTTCCGATACACCGTTTTGTTGTGGTTTACCGGGAGCTGAGAGTTGGGATGTAATTCCATGTTCTATCATATAGTTCTGGAATTTTAAATCCATATACTCCCCACCTCGATCTGATCGAAGTGTTTTAATTATTTTACCCAACTGATTTTCAACCTCAGTCTTGAATTCCTTGAACTTTTCAAGTGCTTCGGACATATGTTGTATTAGGTAAATATGCCCAAATCTGAAATAATCATCTACAAAAGAGATGAAATATTCATAACCTCCTATGGCTTTAACACTCATCGGACCACAAAGATCTGAATGTATAAGCTCAAGAGGTTCTTTGGCTCTATAACCTTTTCCACTAAAATGTCTTTAAGTCATTTTGCCTTTTAGGTAGGATTCACATACAGGTAAAGTGTTTTCTTCTAACTCATTTAGAAGTCCATTCTTTATCAATCTCTCAATCCTATTGAGATTAATGTGACCCAATCTAAGATACCAAAGATGAGCATTTTCTTTAGGAGAAATTTTACGTTTCTTAGTTTGTGCGTTTGCAGTTTTAAATAATTCAGTGTTCAAAACAATTTTGACTTAATTAGGCCTTAAAACATACAACTCATTTTCTAGTGAAGTTGAACATGTTTCCATACCTTTTTTCAACATAAACACTTTATTCATATAGAAGGAAACAAAAATACATTGTTCTATAAGGCAAGAAATTGAAATAAGGTTTCTAGTAAACCGTAGTATCACTAATATATTGTCTAACTTAGCAGAACAAATATTGACACCTTTCTTTAAAATGAATGCTTCATTAAAGGAAAAGGTGATACAGTAGCCAAGTTCAATTAAACAAAAGGTAGAAATTAAGGTGCTCTTAATCTTAGGAACTAACTATAGATTTTCTAAAAAGATAAATCTATCTCTAAAAAACAGCTTGGCATCTCCCACTGCACGAGCTGAGACGACGTTTCCCGTTCCGACACTGAGCGTCATCTCACCTTCTTCGAGCTCCTTGAAGGAACTAGTTTACTAAAAAGAAGAGCAAATGTGATTAGTGGCGCCTATATCAAGTATCTAGGTAAAATCATCATTTTCCACTAAGCAAGTTTGAAGAATAAGTAAATCAGATTTACCTTTCTTCTCTTTGAGCTCAACAAGGTATTTTGGGTAGTTTCGCTTCCAATGCCCGTCCATGTTGCAATGGAAACACTTTCCTTTGTCTGCAACCTTGGCTTTTCCTTTGCTCTTATCAGCAGCAAGTGCCTTCCCCTTCCCTCCTATCTTCTTCTTTTGGGTCTTCTTAGGCCCAGAAGATGAACTACATGACTTAGTTCCAGAGGATGAACCCTTCTGGAACCTTCTGGAATGGGCAAACTGATTTGCCTCTCCATCAGCCTGCCCCTTATTCTTCATAAGAGATTGGAAAGTGTGTAGTTCATTAAGCAGAGAAGTCAGGTTATACTCTATCTTGTTCATCACGGCATTGTTGCGGAATTGCAGGAAACTCTTCGGAAGAGATTCCTGGATGAATGAGACCTGACTTTACTCGTCTATGACCGCTTCGTTCATTTCAGCCACGTTGAAGTGGACCATCAGATCGGGAACGTGTTCTCTCACTAACGACCCCTCCTTCATACGGGAGTTATAAACGTACTTCAGGGATTCGTGTCGATGTTGTCCAGACGGTTGTCAAAACATATTCTGCAACGAACTCATGATCTCACGAGTTGAGACCATGTTCTCGTGTGTTTTGGCTAGAACTTCAGAAACACTAGCCAAAATGTAGACCTTGGCCTTATCGTTGGCCTTGATCCAGCTGTCATACGCATCCTTAACAATTTGAGGAGCGTTTCGAGCAGGGACCTGAGGACATTCCTCAGTCAGTACAAATCGAAGGTCGTCAACAACAAGAATCGTGTTCAGGTTGGACTTCCACGTAGTATAGTTTTCACCAATTAAACGTTCGCTTTTCAGTAAGGCTATAATTGAGGACGACGTTCTGAAATTTCAAAAGTAGTTCTAATTAGTTATGCCTTTAACCCCTAATAAACCAATCAATTTTAGAAAAATTATTAAAGAACCCTAGTGTTTAAATTAAACCTTTAATTTTGCAACGATATGTCAAGGGCTTAGAACAAAAGCCACCGTCAGGTAGTCAGTCACTCCTCCCCTAAATTTAGACTATCTCAACCAATTCTCACTACCAGAACATTGATGGGGATCTGATCTCCTTGTGCAGCGGGAACATGGTTTGGAATCGTAATTGCTTGATTGTTTAGGTCGAAGCAAAAACCAGTACATTGACAAAATACAGAACAAGCATGCATCATTTAATCTAATTAAAGCATGGAGTAGTACATGCAAACATGATAGAAGTTTAACAATTAAATTAATTAAAGAGAGGAATACCTTTATAGACTTTCTCCAGCAACTTGTTGCTCCAAAGGTTGTACAGCAAATCAATTGTACAGGGACTTCTCTGTTTTCTTCCAGTAAGAACACAACCACCAGAGATCACCTTCTATATCTCTGAATGCTTAGATCCTATTTGGTGGGAAGGATTCCAAATTTTGGAAGATAAAGGGAATTTGAGAGCGAGAGAGTGTTTTACAGCAATTCTCCAATTGCTTGAACAAAAATTGATCGATCGAACATCAACCCTCTTCTCCCTGTTAAACTGTCGATAGGGAGAAGAAGGAGGGGTAGTGGGAACGTGTCTGGATGACACATTTTCTTATTTTATTATTAAATTAATAATAATAATTAAATAATAATTAATTCAAATTTAATTATTAATTTTAATAATATTTAAATAATATAAATTAAATATCATATAATTAATTTGGATGAAATCTCATTTAATCATATTACCCCTTTAACATATAGTTTTAATGTACATCTAATGCACATTAAATTTTAACCTATAGTTTTCAAATGTGAATCACATTCACATTTAATATAATATTTAAACTTTTTCAAATATTCAATTCTCTCATATAATTTAATATGAATCATATTCACAAAAAATTTAAAATATATAGTTCCAAAACTATATATTATATTGTATCTAAATACATTAAATATATTCTCTAATGAATTTGAACATTTCAAATTAAAATGATCTAAGAACCCTTTACGAGCTAGAAGGTGGACCTAATGAACTTACAGATCAGAAGCTCCAATGATACGAGATTGCTCGGTTAATCTCATTAACCTCCCAATCAACATTCGTTAACTGCGGGAATACTCCACTGAAGTCCCACAGCTGCACTCTTCTCACTGCAGATATATTTTTGTGTCCATGGATATTGACCAATAACAGCAAGTCAATCCTTCACGAATGTTCGTAACACCAACTTGGTCAAATTACCGTTTTACCCCTGGGTTACATCTTGTACCTTAAGTACCAGTGCTCCTCTAATGAACAATTTGTTTGTGGTCCTACCAACAAACAAAGTCCCTCTCGAGCCAATGAGAGGGTCGGGCCCTTTGTTCAAGTCCCGGAGACACCACTTAATGGAACATTCCTCTTGCCCTTTGTTCGTAACACCACTTACCCTAGTAGGCGGGAAGAAGTGAATTCCATCTTGCTAAGTTAAGTTCCCAGCCGCTCGCTCGGTCTTGTCCCCAAGAATGTAGGCATACCGAGAGTGGGCGATGTCGGCCACTCTCACCCATACTAGTCAAAGGACAATCCCTCATGAACAGGAGTTTGTAACCTGCTCAGGATTGAGATAAGTTGCCTAGGTCATCTTAGTGAAATAGAAACCTAACTAGTCAAGGGAGTTTGTAACGCCCCTACTTTTCTATGACTAAACTCTTAGGGACATTACTACACATGCATGCATTTATAGGCCAGCAGAGGTAAAACGATCTTTAAATCTCCAATGAAAATAATTTGTCTTTAGGGATCCCAAGAAAACATTCAAAACCAGATAAAAGGAGCGAGTTTAACATGGCCTATTTAAAATCAGTAAAGTAAATTTAAACTTGAAAATATAAAGGAACAACATCGCTTATAAAAGAATGTGCGGAAAACATGTCTATTCCCATGGTTCTTGCAACGCGCCTCCGTCACTCGCCCTGCACGTCCTTAGCCTTACCAAAAAAACATTTTTTTAAAGAAAGGGTGAGTATTGCAAAACAATACCTGTAAGTGACCTCGCTCTACGAGGTTTGGGATATGCATACACATACAATCATGACTTTTAAACTTGTTTGAAATGTACCTATCACGGGACCTAAAACTTTCTCATATTGTCAGTCTTTAATCCATGACTTCCTTTTTATTTATGTGGCCGATTTGGTCATCCTGAGTCATTTCATTTTGAGTCCTCCTGCAGGACCCCTGTAATAATTTGAGTCCTCATGGACCTGTATGGTTTGAGTCCCTCATGGACCCACTGTAATAATTTGAGTCCCTCACGGACCCACTGTAATTTGACCCATAGGGTCTCTATTGCATGTTTGACCATGCACGTAATGCACTCAGAGACCAATGTCCACACTTTTCATCAAATCATTTCATGACATACATAACATGCATGAGGTCCCATCATTCACATAACAATAGTGTACATGTCACAAACATCATCGTCAATATGCAAATATACTTTTCTCATAGAGCGGTTTGAAAATCATACTTTTGTAGGAAATCATGAAATATTCTTATGCAAATTCTTTGTCATACCCTCACATGAAATCTTTGGAATACTCTTACATAGAATACAAGAATATTCTCACATAAAATACTAGTTTATTTCACATGAAGCATTGAAATATTTGCACATAAAATATTAAGTATTCTCACGAAAATATCTGTATATTGTCATATGAAAATATAAACTAATTTCGCATGAAATCGTGAAAATCATTTTCTTCAATCCCAATAAAAAGTTCGGCACAAGGTCCCTTACCTTAGTTCAGATTCTATTCCAACTCCTAACCCGAGCTCCTTGAGTACTCTTCTTTAGTAGAACTGAATCGCACAACAACATCCGAAATTATTCTCTAAACTTACACCGATTCCATAAAGTAAAGATACCTAATTTATGTTCATAAGGTTTCGTGCTCCGCTCACCTCAAGTTCAGCGCGAAAACCTAGTATTCCTTAGTTCGCCTCGACGTTTGATCCTCAATTACGCTCCATCCTTGATCCCTGAAAGTTGTGTTCAAAATCGTGGCCTACGTTCTCGATTTATCGTTTTAACATTCAATAGGGCACGTATAACCCTCTTTCTCAAACTGAAAATCAACAAAAACACTCACCGGGCTGCAACTCGCTGTCTTTAAATATATATCGTGGCGTGGTGATCGGAGGCGAAAAGCGGGACGTCGACGGCAGCAGTTGTTCGTGGTTCGTGGCGGTGGTGGCGCCGTGACGTCCGGCAGCATAAGAGGCGACATCGCCGGTCAATATTCCTTCGCCGACGCGGTGAAGCTTCGTGAAACCCGGCGCAAGGAACGACACGGTTGGAGTCCTCTTCTTACCGCGGTGGTTGATCGACGCGCGACTTCTCCTCGTGGACGTGAGTTTGGTCGTGGTGGGCAGGTCTTCCATTTCGACCGACGCGGCGTGCGTGGCGTGCGCGCGATTCGGACCGAGGCACTGCTTGTGGGTCGGCTCGAGGTTCGGCGTTAAATGCGTGCTCGTGGTTTTCGCCGGCGAGAGTGGTGAAGAGGTTTTGAGAGTAGTGGAGCTCCTCGGCGGCGGCTGAGCGGCAGCAGCGAAGAACGAACAAGGTGGATCTAGGGTTTTTCGGCTAGGGCATGAATGCAAGAGGGAGGAGAAGGTGGTAGTGAAACTAGGGTTAGGGTCTTTGTTTGTGATTACACTTAAGGAGACTATATACTACCAAATTAGGTTAAATTCCAATTGTCATATGTAACCCTCCTTTGTGTATTAATTACTAAAGTGCCATCGCTCCTTCTTTTTCCTTTAATTTTACAAATCATTATCTAGGAGAATATTTCGCTTTAAGCTAAGTAAAATCAAAGACTCACTAACACCGAGCTTGATGAGATTCACTAATCCAACTCGACACACACTGAGTTGATAGAACGCTAAATAAAATAAATAATTAGTACTGTGGTCGTGGTGGTCGTCACAATCTTCCCTCCTTAAGAACTTTTCGTCCTCGAAAGTTCCTATTCTTGAAATAATTCTGGGTATTTAGCTCGCACCTCTTCTTCTCGCTCCCAGGTAGCTTCTTTCGTGCGGTGATTTTGCCACAATACTTTAACTAAGTGGATCTCACGGTTACGGAGGGTCTTTCGATCTCTGGCAATAATCTGTATAGGTCGTTCGCCATAACTCAAATCTTCTGCTAGCTGTAACGGTTCAAAGTCTACGACGCGTGTCGAGTGCGAACGTATTTCTTCAACATGGAGACATGAAATACGTTATGAACGGCCGATAGGGAAAGCAAAGTGCCGATCAGAGGCCACCGCACCAACCCTCTCTAAAATCTCGAATGGTCCAGATGAAGCGCGGACTCAACTTCCCTTTTCGGCCAAACCTTAGAATTCCTTTCATTGGGGCAACTTTAAGAAATACGTGGTCCCCAATTTGAATTCTAGGTCCCTTAAATCTTGTGTCGGCATAGCTCTTTTGTTCTGCTGTCTTGGGGTGCGTGCATTCGCGCCCTAATCTTTTGTATTGCCTCATTAGTGACTGTACTAATTCTGGACCCAACAATCGGCGTTCGCCAACCTCCTCCCGTAAAAACGGGAGTTCCATAGCGTTTTCCATAGAGAGCTTCAAATGGAGCCATTAGATGGTCGATCGATAATCGTTATTGTAAGCAAACTCCATTAAATGCAAATGAGTGTCCCAACTACGGGGAAGTCTAAGGTGCAAGCTTGCAACATATCTTCTAATATCCGGTTTAAACGTTCGCATCGCCCATCCGTCCGTGCGTGGATGAAAAGTCAGACTAAAGTTCAATCGCGAACCTAACGCTTTTCGTAAACTCCTCCGGAAGTTGGAGGTGAAACGTGGATCCTCATGCGAAATAATCTTGATTTGGAATCCCATGTAAACGGACTATCTCTTCTTCTGTAAAGTCGCGCCCACTTATCTCGTAGAATAGGTGGGTTTCACAGTATGAAATGTCTTTGACTTGGTTATCTGGCCCACTATGACCCAGTTCATCGAGTAACCTCGTAAAGTTCTAGGCAAATCCGACTATGAAATCCATAGAGATCTCCTCCCATTTCCTTTGGGGCACATGTAAAGGCCGCAGAGTCTGCGGGCCTCTGTCTCAGGTGCCTTCACTGCCGACAAGTCGGGCACTTGCTAACAAATTACGCCACGTCGCGCTTCATGTTACACCACTAGAGCAGTTGTTTTTGGATCTCGATACATCTTGGTGCTTCGTGGTGCATAGAGAATGGTGGGTTATGGGCTTCGCTCAAGATTTCTACCTTGATTTGTCATCGTCGCACACATAATCGTCCCCTGAAATAGTAATCCTCCATCTGTGGATAGGGAAAACTCTGCCAACTCACCTGTAGTTATTGCAGTAAGTTTTTCCACTAACTGAGGGTCTCCCTGTTGAGACTCAACGATGCGTTGTCTCAAGGTTGGTTGTACCGTTAATTGAGCTAACTGAGCCGTGGTCTTTCCTACTAGTATCGCGATTTCGGCTCGAGCAAAACTCGCTCTGTAACTCGCTCGCATCGGTAACTTCGTCTTTGAAGTATGCGGCGGCTTCCCATCGAGGGCATCGGCCACGACATTAGCCTTACCGGGGTGGTATTGTATGTCAATATCGTAATCCTTCACTAATTCCAACCATCTGCGTTGCCTCATGTTCAATTCCTTCTGGGTGAACAGATACTTCAGACTTTTATGATCTGTAAAAAATCAATTTTCTCGCATCATCTGAGTAGTGTCTCCGGATCTTTAATGCAAAGACCACTGCTTTGCTAGTTCCAAGTCATGAGTTGGATAATTCCTCTCATGCGTCTTTAATTGTCGGGATGCATAGGCTATTACTTTACCGTCTTTGCATTAGAACACTGACCCAAACCTTTCTTAGAAGCATCATTTGTAAACCACTTAAGCTCCCCTGTTCCCTCGGGAATTTGTAAGAATCGGGTGACACTAATCTGCACTTGAGTTCCTCGAAACTCGCCTCGCAAGCATCATCCCAAACAAATGAGTTTCCCTTCCGCGTCAGCTGAGTCATGGGCATGGTTATCTTGGCGAAGTCCTGCACTAAACGTCTATAATAACTCCGCAAGACCAGAAAACTACGTACCTACTGTGGACGGTGGTCGGACGAGGCCACTGTGTGACGGCCTCCACTTTCATTTGGGTCAACAGAGACTCGGCTTCGGACACCACATGCCCTAAGAAGGATACCTGTCTGAGCTAGAATTCACACTTGGAGAATTTTGCATACAACTTATTCTCTCTCAGCGTGTTTAAAACTTCTCTCAGGTGCCTTTCATGATCTTCATCACATCTGGAGTATATCAGAATATCGTCAATAAACACAATCACGAACGTATCTAGAAACTCTTTGAATAAGCGGTTCATCAAGTCCATGAAAGCGCCCGGGCGTTGGTCAAACCAAAGCGGCATCATGTGAACTCGTAATGCCCATAACGTGATCTCGAATCTTTGTTTTAGGAATATCCTCTTCACCGATTCTCAATCGATGGTAGCTTCGATCTCAGATCAATCTTGGAGAACACTGTTGCTCCTTGCAACTGATCGAACAAATCATCTATTCTGGGAAGAGGGTATTTATTCTTGATCGTAACCTTATTCAACTCCCTGTAATCTATACATAGGCGCATGGACCCGTCTTTCTTTTTCACGAACAACACAGGGGCTCCCCAAGGCGAAACGCTAGGGCGTATAAACCCCTTGTCCAGTAAGTCTTGTAATCAGTAGTAGTTTGATTCTTCTTTTCTCGGTGCTATGCCATTGCATGCGGTGCCTTGGATATCGGGGTCGTCCCTAATTCCAATCCGATGTTAAAATCTATCTCTCTGACCGGAGGTATTCCGGGGAGGTCCTCGGAGAAAAACGTCTGGAAATTCATTTACCACTGGTACCGATGACACGAAAATCTCCATACACCTTGCATCTAATATGCAAGCTAAGACGCCCCAAGCTCCCCGATGTAATAATTTCACGGCCTTAAGGCGAATTACCTTAGGCCTACTTCTCGCTATTGTGCCTCAACTCAGTAGCAGGTTGGTCGGGAGGAGTGAACGCTACCTCCTTCCTGAAACAATCAATGCAAGCATGGTTCTGCGCTAACCAGTCCATGCCCAATATCACATCAAAGTCAAACATGTCTAAGACTACTAGATTCACTTCGCTAACTCATGGTCCTGCGATGGTCACACTACCATCCTTGACTTTCATAGTGGCTAATAAATTTATCCTCATGAGAGAGTGGAAGCAGACAAAGCATCTCAGAATCGTTCTAATTCTAACTCAAACTTGACTTACGAAGGATGCGAGAAATAAAGAGAGTGTGTAGAACAGAATCAAATAATACAAAGGCAAGGTGCCCAAGTAATGGAAGTGTACCTGTAACCACGAGAGTCCGAGCCATAGATGTTTTTTATCGGTGCTCGCATAAGCTCTTCCTTGATGATGTGTTCTGAGCTTCACAAAGATCCCACTATTGATAACTTTGAGGTTGGCTAGCATCGGCTTGACCGGGACAGCTATTAGCTCTGTGTCCCTCTTTTCCACATCCGAAGCACACTCCCGGACCAAGGGCCAAACACTTACCCCAATGCCGCTACTACAGTCTTTGCATTGCGGCTTATCTCCATTTATTATTTCTGTCCTGTTGACTGTGGTTTCGACTGAACTCGCACGAAAGTTTTCTGGTCTATGCGGTGTCTGTTGGGAATCTTTGTGAGCTTGAATTTGGTGGTCCCACTTCCTCTTATGATTTGCCATGGCCGCCCAGGTTAACCACTCACTGCTTGTGCGATCTGCGCTGCACCCAAATCAATTCCGCCCACTCTCACCTGCGGAGGCATAATCAGGAGGTGCTAGTGCCTGTATGAAGCCTCGAACATTTTCATCTAGCCCCATAATGAAACGCTCTGTCTTCTTCGCCTCTGTGTCCACTAGCTCGGGGGCGAAACGTGACAAGCGTGTGAATTCTCTCTCATACACCTCCACCGCCTCCTGCTCGCTCGTTTGTAAGAATTTCGCACTGTTTTCGTAACGAGAGTGCGCAGCAGGTAAAATTTCCGCGAGAATGCTTCCTAAGCAGATTCGTGTAATCGTTTCTCCGGTGGCGACAATGGTTCCCTGGGCGGACTCCCACCATAAATAGGCGTCGTCTCTCAACATGAAGGTAGCATAGGACACCCTCTGGTCCTCAGGACAATTCATCAATCTGAAGATGGTCTCAATGGAGGGCGACCATGCTCGACCACGGTGGGGTCACTGGAAGACCCATCAAACGATCGGGATCATATTTCACGAAGTCCGCCGGATATCGAGACTCGTGGTTGCATCATTCCGCCCCGACTTGCTTTGGGGGGCGGTGAGTGGCTCTCGTAGCTCGCACTGCAGTCCGCATAGCCTCTACCATCATAGTCATAACGTTAGGGTTCCCTTGATCCGCCACTGGAGCGACTGCAGGTGCATTCTCCTGGCGATTTGGCTGGTCCTGGGGGAGATCTGGCACGGGTGGGGTAATTTCCTCCTGTTCTAGTGGTAATTCTGGCTGGGTGTTAACATTAACTCCTGATCTCCGACCCCTACCACGTCCTCTACCTCTCCCACGACCTCTAGGTGGCATTTTGTCCGTACTACAATACAGAGAGTTTCTAACTCAGTTTTCATTACTTTCTAACTATAAGATAGAATCACCCTTACGGTTTAAATTCATTTACATTCACAATATAGATTTACATCATAATCATTTGCTTAATTTATAAAATAGGAACGCACTGGCGATGACCTAACGCGTTGTTCAACCATGGGAACTACTGTGCTTACTCGTAGAAGCAAGTCTACGTAACCCTTAAACCTAGGGCTCTGATACCAACTGTAACGCCCCTACTTTTCTATGACTAAACTCTTAGGGACATTACTACACATGCATGCATTTATAGGCCAGCAGAGGTAAAACGATCTTTAAATCTCCAATGAAAATAATTTGTCTTTAGGGATCCCAAGAAAACATTCAAAACCAGATAAAAGGAGCAGTTTAACATGGCCTATTTAAAATCTGTAAAGTAAATTTAAACTTCGAAAATATAAAGGAACAACATCAGTTATAAAAGAATGTGCGGAAAACATGTCTATTCCCATGGTTCTAGCAACGCGCCTCCGTCACTCGCCCTGCACGTCCTTAGCCTTACCTGAAAAAAACATTTTTTTTTAAAGAAAGGGTGAGTATTGCAAAACAATACCCAGTAAGTGACCTCGCTACCGAGGTTTGGGATATGCATACACATACAATCATGACTTTTAAACTTGTTTGAAATGTACCTATGCGGGACCTAAAACTTTCTCATATTGTCAGGTCTTTAATCCATGACTTCCTTTTTATTTATGTGGCCGACTGGTCATCCTGAGTCATTTCATTTTGAGTCCCTCACAGACCCCTGTAATAATTTGAGCCCCTCACAGACCCCTGTATGGTTTGAGTCCCTCACAGACCCCTGTAATAATTTGAGTCCCTCACAGACCCCTGTAATTTGACCCATAGGGTCTCTATTGCATGTTTGACCATGCACGTAATGCACTCAGGAGACCAATGTCCACACTTTTCATCAAATCATTTCATGACATACATAACATGCATGAGGTCCCATCATTCACATAACAATAGTGTACATGTCACAAACATCATCGTCAATATGCAAATATACTTTTCTCATAGACAGTTTGAAAATCATACTTTTGTAGGAAATCATGAAATATTCTTATGCAAATTACTGTCATACCCTCACATGAAATACTGGAATACTCTTACATAGAATACAAGAATATTCTCACATAAAATACTAGTTTATTTCCACATGAAGCATTGAAATATTTGCACATAAAATATTAAGTATTCTCACGAAAATATCTGTATATTGTCATATGAAAATATAAACTAATTTCGCATGAAATCGTGAAAATCATTTTCTTCAATCCCAATAAAAAGTTCGGCACAAGGTCCCTTACCTTAGTTCAGATTCTATTCCAACTCCTAACCCGAGCTCCTTGAGTACTCTTCTTTAGTAGAACCTGAATCGCACAACAATCCGAAATTATTCTCTAAACTTACACCGATTCCATAAAGTAAAGATACCTAATTTATGTTCATAAGGTTTCGTGCTCCGCTCACCTCAAGTTCAGCGCGAAAACCTAGTATTCCTTAGTTCGCCTCGACGTTTGATCCTCAATTACGCTCCATCCTTGATCCCTGAAAGTTGTGTTCAAAATCGTGGCCTACGTTCTCGATTTATCGTTTTAACATTCAATAGGGCACGTATAACCCTCTTTCTCAAACTGAAAATCAACAAAAACACTCACCGGCCGCAACTCATTCTTTGTAAAATATCATTGGTGGCGTGGTGATCGGAGGCGAAGCTGGACGTCGACGGCAGCAGTTGTTCGTGGTTCGTGCGGTGACTGGCGCTTCGTGACGTCCGGCATAAGAGGCGACACTGCCGGTCAATATTCCCTTCGTCGACGGCTGAAGCTTCGTGAAACCCGGCGCAAGGAACGACACGGTTGGAGTCCTCTTCGGTGCGTTGGTTGATCGACGCGCGCGACTTCTCCTCGTGGGCGTGAGTTTGGTGGCGGTGGGGTCTTCTTCGACCGACGTGCGTGGCGGCGCGCGGCGTATTCGGACCGAGGCACCGCTTGTGGGTCGGCTCGAGGTTCGGCGTTCGTCTGTGCTCGTGGTTTTCGCCGGCGAGAGTGGCTGAAGAGGTTTTGAGAGTAGCTGGAGCTCCTCGACGGCGGCTAGACGGCAACGGCAGCAACGAACAAGGTGGATCTAGGGTTTTTCGGCTAGGGCATGAATGCAAGAGGGAGGAGAAGGTGGTAGTGAAACTAGGGTTAGGGTCTTTGTTTGTGATTACACTTAAGGAGACTATATACTACCAAATTAGGTTAAATTCCAATTGTCATATGTAACCCTCCTTTGTGTATTAATTACTAAAGTGCCATCGCTCCTTCTTTTTCCTTTAATTTTACAAATCATTATCTAGGAGAATATTTCGCTTTAAGCTAAGTAAAATCAAAGACTCACTAACACCGAGCTTGATGAGATTCACTAATCCAACTCGACACACACAGGTTGATAGAACGCTAAATAAAATAAATAATTAGTACCTGTGGTCGTGGTCGTCACAGAGTTATTGCTAGAGATTACTATTTCGTGGTCCGTTCTTTTGTAATCTCATTACATAGGATATCCTCACTCACATGTCATCTACACGATCACGTTAGGATCATTGTGTTTGCATCAAATATAAAGTGGGTCACATCCATAGTTTAACCAGGGTAAGGTACCCAAATCTTATCTCCTTACTATAGATCCTTTAGGCTGTATCTCGAACCGAGATCCTTTTTATGTACATTACATTCAGTTAGAGATTCATTTAACAACCTTGGATGTTTAGTTTATTGGATTTAGGGTTTAAATAAACTAGGGCATCTATATACCCCATTACATATCTCCCACTTGCCCTAGATTTAGCCTATGTACATATCTCGTAGACCCAGACTTTCCAGATGACCCCGAACACTTTAGCCGTGAGAGTCTTTGTAAACGGATCAGCAATATTGTGCTCCGAAGCGATCTTTGTGACTGTCACATCTCCTCGTTGCACTATTTCCCGTATCAGGCGATACTTCCTCTCGATGTGTTTACCTTGCTTATGGCTGCGAGGTTTCTTCGAATTGGCTACCGCACCACTGTTGTCACAGTATAAGGTGATGGGAGATTCCATATTTGGAACAACTTCTAAATCAGTAAGGAATTTCCTTAGCCAAACAGCCTCTTTAGTTGCTTCACGAGCAGCGACATACCCAACCTCCATCGTGGAGTCAGCGATGCATCCTTACTTGATGCTTCGCCATACTATAGCTCTCATGTTAAGGGTGAAAACTGATCCCGATGGATTTCTGAGAATCCTTATCGGTTTGAAAATCAGAATCAGTGTATCCAGTAAGGATCAAATCCTTAGACCCATACACAAGCGTATAGTCCCTCGTTCTCCTTAGGTACTTGAGGATATTTTTAACTGATGTCCAGTGGTCGAACCCTGGATTGGACTGGTACCTACTGACTATTCCCACTGCATAACAAATATCCGGCCTCGTGCACAACATAGCATACATTAAGCTACTTACTGCAGAGGCATAGGGAATATGTCTCATATCCTCAACTTCGTGAGGTGTCCTAGGACACTGTTCCCTAGACAGATGAACTCCATGCCTTAAGGGTAATAAGCCCTTCTTGGAATTCTGCATCGAATATCTTGACAACATTTTGTCGATATAAGATGCTTGAGAGACGATCTTAGCGTTACGTTTCTTGCGATTCTCAAGATCTCGAATCCCAAGAACATATTGCGCTCTCCCAAATCTTTCATTTTGAATTGGGTCACACCAATTCTTTATGTCAGTAAGGTATCCTACATCATTCCCAATTAGTAGGATATCATCCACATAAAGTACTAACAAAGCTACTTTGTCGTTGATGATCCTCTTGTAAACACAAGGCTCATCAACGTTTGGTCAAAGCCGTAAGACTTGATCGCAGTATCAAATCTTATATTCCAAGATCTTGACGCTTGTTTTAACCCATAAATGGACGGATTGAGCTTGCAAACTTTTTGCTCCTGACCTTGGGCTATGAACCCTTCGGGTTGAGACATATAGATGCTCTCATCAAGATTACCATTCAAAAAGGCAGTCTTGACGTCCATTTGCCATATTTCATAATCATAAAATGCGGCAATGGACAAGAGTATCGTTATAGACTTCAGCATAGCAACAGGGGAAAAAGTTTCTTCATAGTCAACTCCGTCCCTTTGGGTAAAACCCTTTGCTACAAGTCTAGCCTTAAAGGTCTGTACCTTTCCGGCTGCATCTCCCTTTCTCTTATAGATCCATTTACACCCTATGTGTCTAACCCCTTCAAGTTGGTGTACAAGTTACCATACTGAATTGAAGTCCATTGACTCCATTTCAAGGTCCATGGCTTTGATCCATTGGTCCTTGTCTACGTCATTCATTGCCTGTTTATAAGACAATGGATCTTCTACGTTGTTGTCGTGTATGACAACTTGAGTTTCACTAAACCCAAGTAGCGGTCGGGTTGGGAAACATCCCTCCCATCTGCGTCGAGGCATTCCCAACGATTGAGAAGGATGAGATCGACTTGAGGTGTCTTTGGCTCTTCCATCAACTCTTGATGAAGGTCCAACTTGATCAACAACTCTTGTTGGTTCTTGTGTAGCTTCATTTAGTACTATTTTACTATGCGGTTTGTGGTTTCTCATGTGATCTTCCTCCAAGAACGTGGCGTTGGTCGATACAATCACCTTGTTTTCTTGTGGATCGTAGAAAAGACCACCTCTCGTATCTTTGGGATAGCCAACAAATTGGCACAATCTTGAACGAGGTTCCAGTTTCTTTGGGTTTGTTACGAGCACGTTTGCAGACAACCCCAGATCCTGAAGTGTTGTAAACTAGGTTTTTGTTTGCTTCCACAATTCAAAAAGTTTTTTTCAAACACTTTTTGATGGAACACTGTTCAAGATTTGAACTGTAGTCTCTACTGCGTATCCCCAAAACGAGGCAGCAATTGAGCATAGCTCATCATTAAACGAACCATGTCTAACAAGGTTCTATTTCTCCTTTCTATCACACCATTTTGTTGTGGTGTATTAGGTGCAGTGAGTTGAGACTTAATTCCATGTTTTATCAAATAGTCCTGAAATCTCAAATCCATATACTCACCACCTCGATCGGATCGAAGTGTTTTAATGGTTTTCTCTAATGCATTCTCTACTTCAGCCTTATACTCTTTGAACTTTTCAAGAGCTTCAGACTTGTGATGCATTAGGTATAGATAACCATACCTCAAATAATCATCTATGAAAGAGATGAAATATTCTTACCTTCCTCGAGCTTTGACATTCACTGGACCACAAAGATCCGAATGCACAAGTTCTAGGGGCTTTACGGCTCTGTAACCTTTTCCAGTAAAAGGTCGCTTGGTCATTTTACCTTGCAAGCAAAACTCGCAAGGCACTAAAAATCATCTTCTAACTTGTTTAGAAGTCCATTCTTAGAGGGTCTCTCAATCCGGTTGAGATTAATATGACAAAGTCTAAGATGTCATAGATAGGTATTATTATTTGGAGAAATTCTATGCCTTTTATTTTGAGTGTTAGCATTCTTAAACATCTCATGATTTAAAATTGCTTTGATTTTATTCGGTTTCAGTACGTACAAACCATTTTTCAATTTAGCAGAACAAATATTGACACCCTCTTTCAAAATGAACGCTTCATTCATTGAAAAGGAAATACAATAACCAAATTCTATTAAACAAGAGATAGAAATTAAGTTCCTTTTAAGCTTAGGAACTATATACATATTTTTTAATAAAAGAAATCTATCTCCGAAAAATAGCTTGGCATCTCCCACTACACGAGCTGAGACGACGTCTCCCGTTCCGACCCTGAGCGTCATCTCACCCTCTTCGAGCTCCTTGAAGGAACTAGTTTCCTGAAATGAAGAGCAAACGTGATTAGTGGCTCCTGAATCAAGTATCCAGGTCAAATCATCATTTTCCACTAAACAAGTTTCAAGAATAAGTAAATCTAATTTACCTTTCTTCTCTTTGAGCTCAATGTCTGCAATGGCAGAAGCTTTCCCTTATTTTTCCTTTCCTCTTCTTCCGAGTCTTCTTAATCCCAGAAGAAGAACCATAGGACTTGGTTCCAGAGGATGAATCCATCTGGAATCTTTTTGAATGGGCACACTGATTTGCCTCTCCATCTACCTGTCCCTTATTTTCAATAGGAGATTGGTAAGTCTGCAGTTCATTTAGGAGGGAAGTCAGGTTATACTCCTTTTTTTTCAACTCCGCATTGCAGGAATGGCAGGAAACTCTTTGGAAGACATTCCAGGATGAAGAATACCTGAATTTGCTCATCTAAGACCGCTCCGTTCATTTCGGCCACGTTGAAGTGAACTATAAGATCGAGAACATGTTCTCTCACTGAAGTTCCCTCTTTCATGCGCGCGTTATAAACGTACTTGATGGATTCGTGCCGAATTGTTCAGACAGATGTCTAGACAAATTTTGCAGATAGCCCATGATCTCACGAGCTGAGACCATACCCGCCAATCTCCTGGCTAAAACATCACATGTCCTAGCCAGGATATAGGCCTTGGCTTTTTCATTGGCCCTGGCCCAGCGTTCAAACGCATCCTTAACTGATTGAGGTGTGTCTTGAGCAGGAATCTGAGGACATTCCTCGGTTAGTACGAACCGAAGGTCGTCAACAACAAGGATTGCATCCAGGTTTGACTTCCACGTAGTAAAGTTTTCACCAGTTAAATGTTCCTTTTTGAGTAAGGCTATATATGAGGACGACATGCTAAAAATCCAAAATAGTTCTAGTTAGTTATGCCTTTTAACCCATTGTAAAAACCAATCGAATTTAGCATAATTATTAAAGAACCCTAGTGTTTAAACTAAACCCACTGTTTAAATTAAACCTTTAATTTTGCAACGATACTTCAAGGGTTTAGAACAAAAGCCTCCGTCGGGCGGTCAGTCATTCCTCCCTTGAATTGAGACTTTCTTAGCCAATTCTCACTACCAGAACATCTCATGTCCCAATGGGCATTAACTACCGTTTATTTGGTCATGGACTTGTTAACTAACTTAACTCATCCCGTAAATGTGACCCTATCATTTTCAGATCCAATAGGCCCGAGCCAACAGGCTACTATTAAGAAAGACAATTGTTGGCATATAATCTAAGAGACCCTATCCATTTATGGAGTTCGCGGTGTTCCGATCCCTTTAGTCAGGCCCTCCGTAAGGTTTGGCTGTTCCAGGACAACCTAGCAGGCGGACTATAGAAATCTCATGGTGCGACCTAATGGAGGAGACCGTAGGATACGTTGACACGTGTCCTGCTCCAATTTACTATGGATACTTCCCTCATTCACCTTGGTATTGAACCATGCAAACACATACCGTAGGGGGACACCCTATTGACGCCACGTAGCCGAGCATGGAACTCACGGTGTGAACTCTTGAGGACTTGAGAGTAAACTCGATGTGAACATCTCGTTTTCTCCCACTGAAGCTCCTAAGACTAGGGTATAGGTTTAACTTAGTCGAATTTTGGCTAAAAGAATCTATCTAAGTCTATGCCTATTATAACTATTATAACTAGGTCTTAAAACCTTATGTCTAGGTGAATAAACATTTTAATTACCTAGAGATAAAAAAGAACTAAGGTTAATTCAACTCAGGTTCCGAGTCAGTTCCCATGTAAGAGGTGTTCCGTTAACCGTCAGCTTAAGTACCCCCAACCTTAGACAGAACTTCACCGGTAGAGTTCCCTTATAACCAAAGTTCCAACGTCTTACTAGATTTTGAACTATTTAAAATACTACGTAAGACTAATTTCTAATCCTAATAGAAATTAAAACTTAGGTCTCAATTAATTTTAAACGATTTAAAACTAATTAATTTTTGTTTTTAACCCAAGTTCCTATGTTTGCATGCATTTCTTTATTATAGGTTATGGTTTCTAAAACCCTTTTAATTTATAACTTTTATAAATTCAATAATTAACCTATGAAAGAAGCTATATTATAAATCCAACAATCATTATTCAAATTGGAATTATAAAAGAATTCAACTAATTGAATTATAAAATTACTGAAAGAAAATAACATTTATTTGAAACTAAGTAATTTCATGCTCCATGCAATTTATTTTCAATATAATCTAATCATAACAATTATAATTAATTACTCATGAAAAATAAATTAATCATGCATTGATCATATTCATATAATATTTATACAAATAAAATGCATGAACATGCTTATCCTAAGGTGGGAAAAATCTAAATGACATTCATAAAGATAAATAGCTGTAAAACCGGAATAATTTGGCCCCTAAATTGCTAAAAATAAAATTACATTAATTTTATTTCATGAAACCGGTCAGCAAAAAAAACTCTGGATGTACATTAGACCCTTTAGGTTGTATCTCGAACCGAGATCCTTTTTATGTACATTACATTCAGTTAGAGATTCATTTAACAACCATGGATGTTTAGTTTATTGGATTTAGGGTTTAAATAAAGGCAAACTCGTAGATAACGTACAATAACACTTTATTGAAATAATAACACTTTATTACATTAATTAGAACATAATTACAAACTACGAGTTTTAGGGCACAAATCCCAACACATTCCTCCCTCACCTAGAGAACAACGGAGAAGATCCAGTGGTCGTGTCTCCCTACGTTCGTGTTCTTGTTGCTGAGATCGTGATCGTGGGAGAGAGGAGCACGTGAAGAAAGGTTCTTCAAAGGTAACTTTCTTGCTGTCCATTATATTTTATATGCTTAATCTACCGTTTTACCCCTGTGATTACCTCTTTGTTCCTTAAGCACCACTAATCCTCTAATGAACAACAATTCTAAGGTCCTACCATAGACTCATACCCTTATAGAGGGCGGGGCCCCGTTGTTCAAGACCTGGAGTCAATTCTTAAGGGAACAACCTATCGAATTCCTTAGTGTAGGAATGCGTGAATTCCATCTTGCACAGTTAAGTTCTCAGCTACCTACGAGGTTCTGTCTCTGAGAAAGTAGGCTTATTGAGTCGGCTACAGGCCACTCTCACCCATACTAGTCTAAGGATAAACCCCTATAAGCAGGAGTTCTTAACTCGCTCAGGATTCAAGTCGAGTCACTAATGACCATCTATAAATTACTAGTCTTATCCTATTAACGGTGTTACACTGGTTAGACTAATAATTTGTGGTCCGGTCTTGTATGAACTCTTCATACAGGATGCCCCCACTCGCATGTCAACTACATGAATGAGTTGGATTACCCCATTTGTACTAATTACAAAATGGGTTGCATCCATGATGTTACCAGAATGAGGTGTCCAACCTTATTCTATACCATAGACCATTTAGGTTATATTCTTGAACGCAATCCAAATAGTGTCCACTACACTAATGTTCAAGATATATATATTATCAAGATATATGTTATAACCTTGGAGCTTAGTTTATTGGATTTATAAAGCAAGACTGTAATTTTATCAAAACAAATAACTCTTTATTTCTTTGATCAAAATTACACAAGTTTTGGGGCATACATCCCAAATGTCCGTGCGGATCCAAGTTGAGTAGCAGGTCAACATTGCAACGCTGAGGCGTTGGGCGCGTTGAGGACAACGTTGCACGCTGCAGCGTTGCAACGCTAGCCACGGTGTTGCAATGTTGCGACCCAGAGTGGGACGATTCGCGAGGAGTGGCGAGTTGGAAGTTATTTTCAACATGGGACGTTATTTCTTATTTCAAAATTATTTATTTATTTTATTTAATTTGTATTTTTTTAAAAAAATTAATTTTATTAATTGATATTAATATAAAAGTTATATTAATGTTAATTAATTCAATTAATGTCACTAAAGTGCCAAAATCGGTCCAATTTTGCTATTTATTTATTTTATGCATGAGATGTATTAAATTAATTTATTCTATGTGCATAATGTATGTCATATAGATTAAAATCCCATCTCAGGTTAAACTTTTCATGCATCATATTTATGTTATAAGAGTTATAATATATAGTATGCATGATAGGATTATATTATAAGAGTTATAATATAATGTATGCATATTTTAATTTAATTAATATAAGTGTTATATTTTTTGAATTAAAAGCATGGGCATGCATTTATTCATGTGATGAATGTATGTTATATAGTTTATTATTCATGTGATGAATGATCAAGCACTATAACATAGAAATGCATGTAACCTGAGTTAATTATTAGTTTTAAATTTTTTAGAACTTGAATAATTAGACTTATGTTTTCTAGTTCTAATAAGATTAGAATTAGAAAATCAAATATGACTTATGAATGGAGACTAATTAGTAACTCTGTCTAAGGAAGGTTCTGTCTAAGGCTGGGGTATTTAAGTCGACGCTTTATGAACACCCTACCGAGAACCGACAGCGCAATGAATTTGGTCCGGAGATTCATAGGTTATATTTCGTGAGTGTCGTTAGTTAAAAGTTAATTAATTTACTCACTTAGACCTAAGTTAATAATGTGATTATAGACTTAGGTTGATCAAATATAAGAGTTATATTGGTAGACTTAGGTAAATATTAGCTGATTTATCTAGGTTAATCCCGATCAATTTAAAGTGCTAAGTGGGAGGAAATAAAGTGTATAAGATACATTTAATTTTTCGACCACAAATCTCCGTTAAATTCACATCGTGAGATCCATACTCGGCCTTGTGGCGCAAATAAACTTTGTCCAATAAACTAAGCTTCAGGGTCATTGAATTATGAGAGAACTAGAGCTTGAACGGTATGTAGTGGACACATAACGAAGATCACGTTCGAGTTAATGACCCGAACGGTCTACAGTATATGGATAGGGTTGGAGACCTAATCTTGGATACGCTTTGGATGTGGCTCGCTTTGTGTGGTATTTGTATGGGTCAATATTAACGTGGATGAAGAGAGTATTTATAGTGAGTGGGATCGGGAACTGTGAAAACGGGACCCACGGTCTCTTCTTTCGATTCACACCGTGAGACGCATATGATCCGCCTGCTAGTTTGGCCTGGACCAGACAATCCGTTTGGATGGCCTTGATCATAGGAGTCGAAACACCATGAATTCCCGAAAGGGATACAATTTCCTTCTGTGTTTTCCTTCTTGGTTCACCCTTCGGTGGTTGTTGTTTGGACGGATACTTGGAAATTTAAACATTGAGGGTGACACTCATGGGATTCATTAAGAGTTAATGGATTCAGACCGAAAAATGGTAACCAGCGCCTAATGGAATAAGAGTTATTCGGTATTAGAGTGCAGTCGAGAATGTCTCGTCCCAGCAGGAGGAGTGTTTACTTTCACCCTTCCGGTGTGGCGGTCATTCTAAACCTTTGGGGTATCATTGCAAATTTTAATGACCTAGGGATCATAGGATAAATTTTGCTAAAAATGATTGGATTTTCAAAAGTGTTTTTTTTTTGCGAGACTGACACAAACACTACAACACAATTGGGCTTCTTGAACCCATATAATGTCGGTTTTGCCCACCGAAATATTTTTTTTTATCACTTTGTGTCTCGCATATTTACAAGCTTTGTCCAATAAACTAAGCTCCAGGGTCATTGAATTATGAGAGAACTAGAACTTGAACGGTGTGTAGTGGACACACAGGGAGGATCACGTTCGAGTTAATGACTGGAACGGTCTACAGTATATGGATAGAGTTGGAGACCTAATCCTCGATATGTTGTGGATGTGCCCCGCTTTGTATTAGATACAAACGAGGTGATCCAACTCGTTCATGTGGTTGACATGCGAGTGGGGGCATTATGTGCAATGAGATTGTACAAGACCAGACCGTGAATTATTAGACTTACTGATGTAACACCGTTAATAGTATAGGACTAATAACTTTGTAGATGACCATTAGTGACTCGACCTTAATCCTGAGCGTGTTACAGACTCTTGTATGAGGGGGCCTTGAAGGGAATCGAGTCCCGCAGCGGAAGCGATTGTGAATCGCGAGTTCTCAATTTAATTACAACGATTTCAGTCAAGAACGAAAACAACTAGATTAAGCATAAAAACATAATATGGACAACAAGTAATATTACCTTTGAAGAACTTTTCTTCAAGTGCTACTTTCTCCCACGTTCACGACCTCAGCAACTGGAACACGGACGGACGAAGACACGACCACTGGATCTTCTCCGTTGTTCTCTAGCTGAGGGAGGAATGTGGGTTCCCTTTAGGTAAGATGAGATGCTGTGAGAGAGAGGTTTGTGTTTTTGGAACTTTTCCAACAACACAACAAAGGCTAAAATTCCTTAACCTAGTTGCATCTCATGCAACCATATATAGGAAAATAGGATGGAAATGACCATCCTACCCTTCCTTTATTCTCCCAGTAGTATATGGTTTATATGTGAATCTAATTCACATTAAAACTATATATTATATCAATTATATCATATATAATTGATATGACACCTCATGTATGAAATTGAACACTTCAATTTCATTACTAACTTTATACCCTCAATATAACCATGTTGAGCCAACGTTGGGACCTAATGGACCTACAGTTCATGAGCTCCAATTATGTGAAATTAACTAATCAAACTCTTTGATCTAGTTAATCAATATTCATTAACTACAAGTCACTCCACTATAGACTTGTAGTTGCACTCTCCTCACTATAGATTATATTGTGTCCACTGATATAGTCATTACGTATGAGTCGACCCTTCACAGGTTGTTCGTGATCACAGTTGGGTCAAATTATCGTTTTACCTCTATAATTACCTCTTTGTTCCTTAAGCACCACTGATTCTCTAATGAACAACAAGTTTATGGTCCTACTATACACTCATACCCTCATAGAGGGCGGGGCCCCGTTGTTCAAGACCTGGAGTCAGATGTTAAGGGAACAACCTATCTAATTCCTTAGTGTAGGAATGAGTGAATTCCATCTTGCACAGTTAAGTTCCCAGCTACCTACGAGGTTTTGTCCCTGAGAAGGTAGGCTTATTGAGTCGGCTACATGCCACTCTCACCCATATTAGTCTAAGGACAAACCCCTATAAGCAGGAGTTCTTAACTTGCTCAGGATTCAAGTCAAGTCACTAATGACCATCTATAAATTACTAGTCTTATCCTGTTAACCGTGTTACATGGTTAGTCTAATAATTTGCGGTTCGATCTTGTATGAACTCTTCATATAGGATGCCCCGCTCGCATGTCAACTACATGAATGAGTTGGATTACCTCATTTGTACTAATTACAAAGTGGGTCGCATCCATGGTGTTACCCGAATGATGGTTCCAACCTTATTCTTATACCATAGACAATTTAGGTTATATTCTTTAACACAATCCAAATAGTGTCCACTACACTGATGTTCAAGATATATATATTATCAAGATATATGATATAACCTTGGAGCTTAGTGTATTGGATTTATAAAGCAAGACTGTAATTTTATGAAAACAAATAACTCTTTATTTCTTTGATCAAAATTACACAAGTTTTAGGGCATAAATCCCAACAGGCCTGTACTTTGACTAGTACGGGTGAGGGTGGTCACAGTTACTCACTCAAGATGCCTATCTTCTAAGTGACAGGACCACGTGGGGAGTTGGGAACTTGACTACGCGAGATGGAATTCACTCGTTCCGACATTGGAGAAACTAGAGGGATTGTTCCTTAAGTGTTGTCTTAAGGGCTTGGACAACGGACGCTCACCCTCTCACTGGGCCGAGAGAGGTGTTGTTTATGGTTAGACCATACAACGTTGTTGTTCATTAGAAGGGCACTGGGGACTTAAGGAGCAAGAGGTAGACATAGGGGTAAAACGGTAATTTGATCCAACAGTGTCTACGAAGAATCTGTGAAGGGTCGACTCACGAGCATTGGTTATATCAATGGACACAACTTGTCTTACAGTGATGAGAGTGCAGCTACGGGCTTTAGTGGAGTGTTACCATAGCCAATGAATGTTGATTAATTGGGTAAAAGAGTTTGACAGGTTAGTCTCGGATCATTGGAGCTCGTCATTTGTAAATCCATTAGGCCCCTCGGTTGGATCAAACTGGATAGATAGATGGTTTACAGTTTGGTGTGGATTTGAAGTGTAAGGGTATTTATGTCATTTATATGAGATATGATTGACATATTATATAGTTTAATGTGAATGAGATTCATAATAAACTATAGGTTAGCCTAATTGCTTAATTGAGGCTAATTTAGAGAATTTGGATTGAGAGAAATTAAATTGAATATGACTCAATTTAAATTCACAATTATGCAGATGTGATTTGTATTATAAGGTTTGCGATATCTTATTATTGTTATGCAAATATGATTTGCATAACCTAAGGTTGTGGTAAAATGGTAAATAGGTGGAGATTTCAACTCCACCTATCACCATTATATAAGAACCTTTGCAAGAAGGATTGCTTAAGGCATTTGTCATTTTTTGGATTTCAATCCAAAAACTCTCTCAAAACTCTCTCCATTTACGAAAGAAGAACAACCGAGAAGATCTTTCGGATGTGTTCGATTGTTCGTTGTTCAGAGAATTCGTGATCGTAGAGATCGAGAGTGCAAAGAGTTCGTGACCGGAGAAAGATTTCGTGAAGAACGGTTCTTCAACAAGTAAATACTATCTCTTACTGTATTTCCTTCTTTAAAGATGTTTAGCCTAATTTCTATACGATAGATTTAATTTTAAGAATTGTTTTTCACAACCTAAACCACGACGATTAAAAGTCGTTTTCCGCTGCGTCAGTTTTGTTCCCATCACTGTTTTACCCCGATGCTTTCCTCTTGTTCCTTAAGTCCCACTGCTCCTCTAATGAACAACTTTGTTGCATGATCCAACCATAAACAATGTCCCTCTCGGGCCAATGAGAAGGTGGGGCCCTGTTGTCCAAGCCTTGGAGACAACACTTAAGGGAACAACCCCTTTAGTTTCCCTAGGCGGGGAACGAATGAATTCCTTCTTGCGTAGTTAAGTTCCCAACACCCCACGAGGTCCTGTCCCCAAGAAGGTAGACATATTTGGCATACTAAGGCCACCCTCACCCGAACTAGTCAAAGGACAAACTCCCGTAGACAGGAGTTCGTAACACGCTCAGGATTAAGGACGAGTAAATAATGGTCATCTACGAAGATATTGGTCATATACTATTAACGGTGTTATAATAGTAGGTCTAATAATTCATGGTTTGGTCCTGTACAATCTCATTGCATCGGATGTCCCCACCGCATGTCAACCACATGATCAACGAGTTGGATCACCTCGTTTGTATCTAATACAAAGCGGGCAACATCCATAGTGTCACCAGGATGAGGTTTCCAACCCTATCCGTACAATGTAGACCGTTTGGGTCATTAACTCGAACGTGATCATCCCCGTGTGTCAACTACACACCGTTCAAGTTTTAGTTCTCTCAAATAACATGACCCTGTAGCTTAGTTTATTGGATTAGGTTTATAAAATGCGAGATACAAAGTTTGATAAATAAATAACTTTTATTCATTTAAATCAATTGTATTACAAACTACACGAGATTAGGGCATACACCCAAACATGTAAGAGGGATCATACTTATTTAACTTAGGAGATTTGTTTTTTACTGAAAGAAATGTCTGTAAGACCGATTTCATAATTTTGTTAATTTTGATTCTTAGTTTTCTGTTATATGTTTACTATTTTTAAGCATTTTCTATTTTTTCTTTAGAAAAAACAACATTTGTTTGGTAACTATTTTTTTAAAATTAAAAATAGAAAACCAAACACGCTTGGTGACTATTTTTCACTTTTTTGTTTTTTGAATCGTTAGAGAAAATATTAGAAAAATTATAAAGAGAAACATATAGTGGCAAGGAAGAGCATAAGCAACTAATTCAAAAAAGCATGGAAACTCTCAAGTGTTTAACGATTTTTGGTCTGGTTTTAGCATTTGTTGGAGGATTCTACGGGCAGCCAGGCGGAGAGGTTCTATTAAGTTCATGGAAAATTAACATTTTGAATGACATGAGCAAAGAATCTTTGTTTCTTCATTGCAAATCTAAAGATGATGATCTAGGCGAGCGAATCCTACCGGTGAGACAACAGTTTTCTTGGAATTTCAAGGAGAATTTGTTTCAGACAACACTCTATTGGTGCTACATGCGAAATATGAAGAGTCATGCTTCGTTTAATGTGTTTTGGCCAGAGAAATCCGGTTGGCTTGCTTTTAGATGTCAGCGAAATTGCATTTGGTCTGTTCGAGATAATGGAATTTACTTGAAGACAAACACCCATAATACATTTGAGCTCATACATAACTGGGAACCTGGGACGATGTAAATTGAAATCAAGATTATTTTCTAAATGGTTTGATGTTTAAGGAATAACGTTCTTAAATATTAAAGTTTTCGATTTACATGTTATTAATGATAAAAAAATCAAATAATGACTGTATATATAGTATACGATAGTTCTTATGTACTTTATACTTGATAAATTTTTATGAGATAAATTATATTAGTGAAACTAACATAATAAATATTTTTATCTTTTCTGTAATAAAACTTGCAAACATGTAGAATAATATTTGGACTATTTTGTCCAAGTTCTAATTATATAATTTCATATATGTTCATTATTTACTTTACTGATCATATACAATGTTCTTTCAGAACCACTGAATTCATGTATAGTGGTGGAGATTCGATTCATTTGCAAGTTTAGGAAAATAATATACTATGTTCTTATTTTAAGAGTAAAACTACCCAAAATATTTTGAAAGTATTGAGTGAAATAATGTGAAGGTATTATGTCTTTTTGCATATGATTTTGGTGAATGTACCATAAGAATCCTTGTTCTATTGAGCCTCAATATAATTCAACATTGATCTGTGTTTTTCTTAATTGATTTTAGTCGTTTAGATTTAAGGGCTTCCATTAATCACATGTCATTCTCTGTTTATCATGATTTGTAATTAAAAGACTTGCAACAGACTAACAAATGTAGTAATTCAATTACTGGGTCGTTCTTTCATTTTTTCCATTAGAATTGTTGAAGATATGTTGGTATAGATCAATGAGCTCATATTTCTAGTTGACTTTTATATCATAGTTGATCGTTCTTTCATTCATCCCATTAGAATTGTTTGCGCAAACTAAATCTGCCCTGTTCGGTTTTATGCCCTAAAACTCATAGATAGTAAATGTAAAAATATTGGATTATTATGAATAAAGTGTTATTGAGGCACTAAAAGTTATTGTTTAATGTTGTATTAGTTTTGTTTAAAGTAACCTTAAATCGAATAAACTAACATCCTAGGTTGTAGCATGTGTCTTGAACTGTATGTGGAGACATACGAAGATCAATGTTCAAGAAAAAAGCTAAATGGTCTATAGTATAATGATGGGGTTGTGTACCATATCTTGGTAACACTATGGATACGACCCATTTTTTATTTCATACAAATGCATTGATCCAACACAATTGTATAAGTGACATGCGAAGGGGGATATCCTATGTAATGAGTTTGCATTAGACCAAAGCGCGAAGTCGTACCCATTGGATGTAACTCTGTTGACTAATTTTATTTTTTTTATTTGAATATGATGATCTATGCAACTTAATCTTAATCCTAAGTGTATTACGAACTCCTGTTCGTGAGAGATTATCATTTGATCAATATAGACGATAATGGTCACATTGTCGAATCAATGTCCCTACCATTTTCGGGACGAGACCAAGTTGGGAGCTGTAAACATTATTACACGAGATGAAATTCACTTTTCCCTACTCTATGGAAAGTAGATAAGTGTTCCCTTAACTGGTGTCTCTGAGACTTAAACAAAGAACCCTACCCACTCATTGGCCCAAAAGGGGTTTTCTGTTTATTGTTTGGACCTTAACCGGGTTCTTCATTAGCGGAACACTGATACTTAAGGTCATAGATATAACCTTGGGGTAAAATGGTAATTTAATCCAACTTGCGTTACGAACACTCGTGAAGATTTAACTTGTTGTTATTGGTCTAGATCTATGGACATAAAATATATCTAAAGTGAGAAGAGTACAACTGTGAGCCTTTAGTGGAGTGTATCTGCAGTTAACGAATGTTGATTGATGTGGTTAATGAGATTAGGCAAGTAATCTTGTATCGTTGGAACTTCTGATCTATAGGTCCATTAAGTCCCCTTTCTAGCTAGTAAAGGGTGTTGAGGCTATTCGATCTTTATTGAAATTTGAAATGTTCAAATTCACTTAGGGAATCATTATTGTAACGCCCCTACTTTTCTATAACTAAACTCTTAGGGACATTACTACACATGCATGCATTTATAGGCCAAAAGATATAAAACGATCTTTAAATCTCCAATAGAAAATAAATTGTCTTTAGGGATCCCAAAACGAAACATTCAAAACAGGTAAAAGGAGCAGTTTAACATGGCCTGTTTAAAATCCCGAAAATAAACTTAACTAAAACAAAAAAAAAAAAAAAAAGCCGCGACATTAGTTATCAAAGAGAATATCACGGAAAACATGACTATTCCCATGGTTCTCGCAACGCGCTCCGTCACTCGCCACCGCACGTCCTTGGCCTTACACGAAAACATTTTTAAAGAAAGGGTGAGTATTGCAAAAACAATACCCGATGTAAGTGACCTCGCTACTGAGGTTTGGGATATGCAAGCACATACAATCATGACTTTTAAAACTGTCGAGAACTGTACATATCACGGGACCTAAAACTTTCTCATATCATCATGACTATAATACATGACTTCCTTTTTCTTTTAAGTGGCCAATTGGTCATCCTGAGTCATTTCATTTTTGAGTCCCTCACAGACCCCTGTAATAATTTGAGTCCCTCACAGACCTCTGTATGGTTTGAGTCCCTCACAGACCCCTGTATAGATTGAGTCCCTCACAGACCCCTGTATAGATTGAGTCCCTCACAGACCCCTGTAATTTGACCCATAGGGTCTCTAATGCATGTTTTACCATGCACACAATGCACTCAAGAGACCAATTTCCACATTTTTCATTAAATCATTTCATGGCATACATAACATGCATGAGTTCCCATCATTCCACATAATAATAGTGTACATGCCACAACAATTATCGTTGATATGCAAATCATACATTCCTCATATAATAGTTTGAAGATAACAAACTTATAGGTAATCATGAAATATTCTCATACAAGATACTGTAATATCCTCACATGAAATACTAGATTTTTCTTACGTATAATACAAGGATATTTTCACATAAAATATTGAGATATTCTCGTGCAAAATCATTAAATCTTTTTAAGTAAAATAACGAACTAATTTCACATAGAATAACGAAATTCGTTTTCTTTAATCCCATTTAAAAGATTCGGCACAAGATCCCTTACCTTAGTTCGAATTCTATTCCGAAACCTAACCCGAGCTCCTGGACCACTCTTCTTTTAGTGGAACCTGATTCACACCACAATTCCAAGTTCATTCTCCAAGCATTCACTAAATCCACAATCGTAAGGGTACTTAAATTACGTTCTTAAGATTTTATGCCCCGCTTACCTCAAGTTTGATGCGAATACCTAATACTCCGTAGTTCGTCTTGATGTTTGACCCTCAATTCCGCTCCAAACTTGGTCCCTACAATTAGCGTTCGAAACCGTAGCTTAAGCTCTCAATTAGACGTTTAGATAACTAATAGGTCACGAGTAAATCTTCATCAAATTCGAAACTTAACACGAACACTCACCGGCTGCAATCTTAGCGGCTGACAAAACGTGGTGGCCGGCGTTGCAGAGCTCGACGGCGACGGGGGAAACGACACGCGTAGGGCCTCGGCCCTGCAAGGTTCGACGGCAGCAGGTGTTCTTGGATCGGCGGTCCGGCTGTGAAGACTTACGGATGGCTGGCGTGCGTGGAGTCCGGCGGAACTCGTTCTTCGTACTCGCGAGCGGACGATCGGTGGAGCTTCGATCGCGGCGGTGGTGGCGCGACGCGTGCTGATCGAGTGCGGTCGGCGTGTGCGGATGAAACCGTCTTGGTGAGTGGGCTCGCGCCGGCGTGGCGGGCGCAACAATCTTTGACCGTGGCTTGCGCGCGCGAACAACGCGCGAGGAGGGTGGTGGGCGTGTGCTCCTCGGAAGCGTGAAGGTTGTATTTGGCGGCGCGCGCCGACGGAGCGGCAACTCACGAGCGGTAATGCTGGCTTTAACGCGCGAGGCGTGGATCCGGCCCGCTACGTGAGTGCTTGAGGCTCGTGGCGAGGTCCTCGAGCGAGCTTGACGGTAACTTCTTGTTGTGGCCAGCGAAGGAGTTCGGCAGGGATATTGGCTACGGCTAGGGCATGGAAAGGATGAAGAAGAAGCTTGTTAGGTTTAGGGTTAGGGTTTTCGGCTAGGGCAACATAGGAGGAGATGAAGAAGATGATTAACAATGTATGGCTAGGGTTAGGGTTTCCTTTGAGTTTGCAAGAATAAGGAGGTTAAATACTAAAAATTAGGTCAAATTTCAAGTGTCGGTTATCACCCTCATTTAGGCATTATTAACTAAAGTGCCATTGCCATCTCTTTTTCCTTTAATTTTATAAATAATTCCATCTTAAAGAGAAATACTTCACTTAAACCCACACGAAATTAAGGGGTCACTCCCAACGAGCCTGATAGAATTTACTAAACCGACTAGACACAAAGGTTGATAGAACGTTAAATATAATAATTAACTAGTACCTGTGGCTGTGGTCGTCACAATTATAATATATAATGTTATATTATAATATAAAGTTTATATTTTGATTCAAACTTTAAAATATAAATTTAATTTCGGATGTGATTCAAAATTAATTTATGGGGGAATTTAATAATTGAAAAAGTTCAAATATTATTATATTAAAACTATAGACTAAATTTAATGTACATTTGATGTACATTACAACTATTGGTTATGAGAGAATTACAATTGGATATGATTCCATTATATGGTCTAAATTAAATAAATGATATTTAATTTATCCATTAATTAATGAGTGAATTAATTAACTAGTTAATTTTATTAAATTTAATTAAAATTAAATTTAAATATAATTTAAATGGATATTAATTAAATTTAATTTGGTTAATGATTATTGATTTCATTAATTGTTAATTAAATTAATATCATATATTTAATTATTTATTATTGATTTAATTAATTGTTAATTAAATTAATATTATTAGTTTTAATTTAAAAGAATAACTTCCAGTAGTTGTTGGAAGTTGGGGAAGAAGCGGGAAAACTACGTTTTCTTTCCTCCCTCTCTCTGTGACGCCTCTTAAAATCAAATGCATTAAATGTATTTGATTTAATTTGAATCTTTGGATAATTAGATACGGATTAGGAAAGAGTGTTTCAATTTTTTTAAAAAAAAAGTGATTAGGATTTATGTTTTTAAAAGGTTTAAGATTCATTTTTCTAAAAAGGACTAGGATTCATTTTTCTAAAAGGATTGAGACTTTTTGGTGCCTTTTTAAACTAGAGTATTTGCAACTTAAAAGACACACTTCAAAACACCTTCTTTTTTTTCTTTCTTTTTCTTTTCTTCACTTTCTTCATCTCATTCCTCATCCCGCTGGAAAATCGTCGGGCCGACACTAGAAAGCAGTCAGACGTCGCCTTCGCCGCTGCTCGCCGGAGTTAATTTAACCTGATCAGTTTCGACTTCTTAAGTTTGTTTTAGATATCGTTTTTGTTGTTTAGGGGCACACATTCTTTACCTGGATTTTCAAACATAAGATAAGTAGTCATTTGAATTAAAACCAAGCTCCTAAGTGAAGGAGTAAGCTTATCAACATTGCTTGTTTGTGTATTCTTGAGTTGTTTCTAGCATTAGTTTGACACCCGAGGAAGAGGGGTACATGAATGAACCGAGTCCACATCTGAATGAGAGGGATCCTGAGGATATAAAAGCATGGTGCCCGAGGAAAAGGGGTACATGTGAGTAACCATGAGGATATGAAAGTATAGTAGAGAAAGGCTTAAAAGAATTGTTAGCTACTACCTATACTAACAAGGTGCACCTTCCTTTTTTGTGGCTCAATCATAGAAACTCCACAGTAAAACGTGCTTTGCTTGGAGCAATCCTATGTTGGATGACCTCCTGGAAATTTTCCTTGGGAGCATGTGAGTGAGGACAAATCATGATGAAAGGATCCCGTGTTGGTTTGTGGGGATAGTGTCTTCAATCTTACAAGCAGTCATGGATGATATACTGACGCAGCCAGGTCGCTGGAATCCTCTGCCTAGAGCGTTACAAATGGTATCAGAGCGGAACCTCTCCCAGTAAGATATGGTTCCGGGACGAACAAAGGCGGAAGCTGGTGGGCATGTGACACCTGAGGAAGAGGGGTACATGAATGAACCGAGTCCACATCTGAATGAGAGGGATCCTGAGAATATGAAAGTATAGTTGAGAAAGGCTTAAAAGAATTGTTAGCTACTACCTATACTAACAACGTGCACCTTCCTTTTCGATGGCTCAATCATAGGAACTCCACAATTAAGCGTGCTGGGCTTGGAGCAATCCTATGTCGGGTGACCTCCTGGGAATTTTCCTAGGGAGCATGTGAGTGAGGACTAAGCATGCTGAAAGAACCCCGTGTTGGTTTGTGGGGATAGTGTCTTCAACCTTACAAGCAGTCATGGATGATATAGTGACGCAGCCAGGTCACGGGAGATCCTAGGCCTGGGGCCTTACAATTAGACTTTGGTTTAGCTATTTAAAGTGTTTATGGAACTTTTGTACTATGTTTTATGAGCTTTATACTTGGCATGATTATGTGTATGGTATCTCGAGCTTATGAATCATGTTTGATCACATTTATCATGTATCTATGAACTATGTGTCTTATTATGTTTTATGAGCTTTATACTTGGCATGATTATGTGTATGTTATCCTATGCCTATGAATCATGTTTGATCGTATTTATCATATTTATATAGACTATGTGTATTATTATGTGAGGTGGAGGTTGAATTGCTTATATTGTTAGGTTCTAGTTTAACAAAATAGGTACACGATAACATGTTTTATGGGTTTTAGTTTGGCAAAGGTAAGTAGCTATTTATATTATTCCTCACACACTATGTATGAGGTAAGGAGTAAAGTAAACGTGAATGTGAATCTTGGTTGTTAGTCAACTTTGAGTTTACTTGAGTTTTGTTTGTTGCATGTGTGGTTGAGAATCATAAATTACATGTAGCTTTTATTGTTCACATGATTGTTAGTACCTATCTTCGAATATGACTTTGGTACCCAGTCAAGAGAGTTGCATCATAGGACCCCTCAGGCTAGTAGTCCCTACCTTACTCCTTATTTAGGAAACGTTGTCCTACAACCTTGTGTGTCGAGAAACTAGCATGAAGTATGTGTATTGATGATGTCTCGTGGTGAGTCACTGTGTATGTGACAACAGTCCCTGGGTCGTCTCATGGTGAGTCACAGTGTATGGAAAAATAGTCCCGAGGCAATGATGTCTCGTTGTGAGTCACAATGTGTGTGACAACAGACCAGGGGCAATGATGTTTTGTGGTGAGCCATAGTAGTCATGAAAACAGACCAAAGACGAGAGTGTTTCACGGTGAGTCCCAATGAGTGTGGCAAAAGACTAGAGTGAGACATAGCTTACGAACGTCTTGCAGGGTGGGTCTGGGCTATGTCAGCATGCTAGTTAGGGAGGCGTATACCGATGCAAAACAAGGAGCTGTGCAATCCTTTGTGGGCTTGGGGTAAGCCTAGGTCAGATGTCTAGCTGAGTGTGGTCTGAAAGTGGAATCTGGGTAGTTTGACATGTTGGCTAAAAGTGAGAAACTAGCTTGATATGGGACCCTTGAGAATGGGTCGAGGATATTGGGATGTATGTCCTATTCTCATTTAAGTTTGTAATATACCAAGTTGAAATAAATAAGAGTTATTTTTTCAATGTTTTGTGTCTCGCATATTTAATAAACTTAATCCAATAAACTAAGCTCCAGGGTCATTGTATTATGAGAGAACAGGAACTTGAACGGTGTGTAGTGGACACACAGGGAGGATCACATTCGAGTTAATGACCTGAACGGTCTACAGTATACAGATAGGGTTGGAGACATAATCCTAGATACGTTGTGGATGCGACCCGTTTTCTATTAGATACAAACAAGGTAATCCAACTCGTTCATGTGGTTAACATGCGAGTGGGAGCATCCTGTGCAATGAGATTGTACCAGACCAGACAGTGAATTATTAGACTTACTGATGTAACACCGTTGACAGTATAGTACTAATAAATTCGTAGATGACCATTAGTGACTTGACCTTAATCCTGAGTGTGTTACGGACTCCTGTCTGCGGGAGTCTGTCCTTTGGCTAGTACGGGTGAGGGTGGCCACAATTGCTCGCGAAATATGCCTATCTTCCCAAGGACAGGACAACATGGGGAGCTAGGAACTTGACTACGCAAGAAGGAATTCACTCGTTCCTGAGTTAGGGAAACTAGAGGGGTTGTTCCCTTAAGTGTTGTCTCCAGGATTTGAACAACGGGGTCGCACCCTCTCACTGGTCCGAGAGGGTTGTTGTTTATGGTTGGACCATGCAACGTAGTTGTTCATTAGAGGAGCAGTGGGACTTAAAGAGCAAGAGGTAGACATAGGGGTAAAACGACAATTTAACCAAGCAGTGTCTACGAAGAACCTGTGAAGGGTAGACTCACGGGCATTGCTTATATCAATGGACAGAACTTGTCTTACAGTGATGAGAGTGCAACTACGGGCTTTAGTGGAGTCTTACCGTAGCTAATGAATGTTGATTAACCAGGTAAAAGAGTTTGACAGGTTATTCTCGGATAATTGGAGCTCGCCATCTGTAGGTCCATTAGGTCCCTCGATTGGATTAAACTGGATAGATAGAGGGTTTACAGTTTTGTGTGGATTTGAAATGTAAGGGTATTTATGTAATTTATATAACATATGATTGACATATTATATAGTTTAATGTGAATGAGATTCATAATAAACTATAGGTTAGCCTAATTGCTTAATTGGAGCTAATTTAGAGAAATTGGATGAGAGAAATTAAATTGAATGTGACTCAATTTAAATCCACAATTATACAAATGTGATTTGTATTATAAGGTATGAGATATCTTATTATATGTGGTTATGCAAATATGATTTGCATAACCTAAAGTTGTGGTAAAATGGTAAATAGGTGGAGATTTCAACTACACCTATCAGCATTATATAACCACCTTTGCAAGAAGGATTGCTTAAGACATTTGTCATTTTTTGGATTTCCATCCAAGAACTCCCTCAAGATTCTCTCTATCTCTCTCAAATTTTTCCCTCTTCCCTTTACCAAAAGAGTCCCACCACTCTCCATTTACGAAAGGAGAACAACCAAGAAGATTTTTTGGAGGTGTCCGATTTTCGTTGTTCAGAGAGTTCGTGATCGTAGAGATCGAGAGAGCGAAGAGTCCGCGACCAGATAAGGATTTTGTGAAGAACGGTTCTTCAACAAGTAAGTACGAACCCTTACTGTATTTCCTTCTTTAAAGCATTTTTAGCCTAATTTCTATAGGATATTTTATGAGTTGTTTTCACAACGTAAACCACGACGATTAAAAGTCGTTTTCCGCTGCGGGAGTTTTATTTCCTTCACCGTTTTACCCCTATGCTTACCTCTTGTCCCTTAAGTCCCACTGCTCATCTAATGAACAACTTTGTTCCATGATCCAACCATAAACAACGTCTCTCTCGGGCTAATGAGAAGGTGAGGCCCCGTTGTCCAAGCCTTCGAGACAACACTTAAGGGAATGACCCCTTTAGTTTCCCTAAGTCGGGAACGAATGAATTCTTTCTTGCGTAGTTAAGTTCCCACCTCCCCATGAGGTCCTGTCCTCAAGAAGGTAGACATATTTGGCATACTCAAACCATCCTTAACCGTACTAGTCAAAGGACAGACTTCCGCAGACAGGAGTTGGTAACACGCTTAGAATTGAGGACGAGTCAATAATGGTCATCTACGAAGCTATTAGTCATATACTATTAACAGTGTTACATCAGTAGGTCTAATAATTCATGGTCTAGTCTTGTACAATCTCATTGCACCAGATGTCCCCACCGCATGCCAACCACATGAACGAGTTGGATCACCTCGTTTGTATCTGATACAAAGCGGGCAACATCCACAGTGTCACCATGATGAGGTTTCCAACCCTATCAGTATAATGTAGACAGTTCGGGTCATTAACTCGAATGTTATCATCCCCGTGTGCCAACTACACACCGTTCAAGTTTTAATTCTCTCAAATAACATGACCCTGGAGCTTAGTTGATTGGATTATGTTTATAAAATGCGAGATACAAAATTTGATAAATAAATAACTTTTATTCATTTAAATCAATTGTATTACAAACTACACGAGATTAGAGCATACACGCCAACATATAAGAGAGATCATACTTATTTAACTTAGGAGATTTGTTTTTACTTAAAGAAATGTCTGTAAGACCGATTTCATAATTTTGTTAATTTTGATTCTTAGTTTTCTATTATATGTTTACTATTTTTAAGCATTTTCTATTTTTTCTTTAGAAAAAACAACATTGGTTTGGTAACTATTTTTTTAAAATTAAAAATAGAAAACCAAACACGTTTGGTGACTATTTTCACTTTTTTTGTTTTTTGAATCGTTAGAGAAAAAGTGAGAAAATTTATAAAGAGAAACATATAGTGGCAAGGAAGAGCAGTAGAAACTACGGGCAGCCAGGCGGAGAGGTTCCATTAAGTTCATGGAAAATTAACATTTTGAATCACATGAGCAAAGAATCTTTGTTTCTTCATTGCAAGTCTAAAGATTATGATCTACGCGAGCGAATCCTACCGGTGAGACAACAGTTTTCTTGGAATTTCAAGGAGAATTTGTTTAAGACAACACTCTATTGGTGCTACATGCGGAATATGAAGAGTCATGCTTCGTTTAATGTGTTTTGCCTGAAAAATCCGGTTGGCTTGCTTTCAGATGTCAGCGAAATTGCATTTGGTCTGTTTGAGATAATGGAATTTACTTGAAGACAAACACCCATAATACATTTGAGCTCATACATAACTGGGAACCTGAGACGATGTAAATCGAAATCAAGATTATTTTCTAAATGGTTTGATGTTTAAGGAATAATGTTCTTTAATATTAAAATTATCTATTTACATGTTATCAATGATAAAAAAAATCCAATAATGACTGTATATATAGTATACTATAGTTCTTATGTACTTTATACTTGATAAATTTTTATGAGATAAATTATATTAGTGAAACTAACATAATAAATATTTTTATCTTTACTGTAATAAAACTTGCAAACATGTAGAATAATTTTTGGACTATTTTGTCCACGTTCTAATTATATAATTTCATATATGTCCGTTATTTACTTTATTGAGCATATACAATGCTCTTTCAGCACCACTGAATTCAACTATAGTGGTGGAGACGCGATTCATTTGCAAGTTTAGGAAAATAATATACTATGTTCTTATTTTAAGAGTAAAACCACCCAAAATATTTTGAAAGTATGGAGTGAAATAATGTGAAGGTATTATGTCTTTTTGCATATGATTTTGGTGAATGTACCCTAAGAATGCTTGTTCTATTGGGCCTCAATATAATTCAACATTGATATGTGTTTTTCTTTATTGATTTTATTCGTTTAGATTTAAGGGCTTCCATTAATCACATGTCATTCTCTGTTTATCATGATTTGAAATTAAATGACTTTACCATGAGACTAACTAATGCGATGAATTCAATTCTTTGGGTCGTTCTTTCATTCTTCCCATTAGAATTGTTGAAGATATTTTGGTATAGATCAATGAGCTCATATATCTAGTTGATTTTTATATCTTAGCGGATCGTTCTTTCATTCATCCCATTAGAATTGTTTGCGCAAACTAAATCTGCCCTGTTGGGTTTTATGCCCTAAAACTCATAGATAGTAAATGTAAAAATATTGGATTATTATCAATAAAGTGTTATTGAGGTTATTCAACAAAAGTTGTTGTTGAATGTTGTATTACTTTTGTTTAAAATAACCTTAAATCAAATAAACTAACATCCTAGGGTGTAGCATGTGTCTTGAACTGTATGTGGAGACATACGAAAATCAATGTTCAAGAAACAAGCTAAATGGTCTATAGTATAATGATGGGGTTGTGTACCATATCCTGGTAACACTATGGACACGACCCATTTTGTATTTCATACAAATGCAATGATCTAACACAATTGTATAAGTGACATGCGAAGGGGGGTATCCTATGTAATGAGTTTTCATTAGTCCAAACCGCGAAGAAGTACCCATTGGATGTAACTCTGTTGACTAATTTTATTTTTTTTTGATTTGAATAGAATGACCTATGCAACTTAATCTTAATCCTAAGTGTATTATGAACTCCTGTTCGTGAGAGATCATCATTTGATCTATATAGACGATAATGGTCGCATTGTCGAATCAATGTTCCTACCATTTTGGGGATGAGACCGAGTTGGGAGCTGTAAACATTATTACACGAGATGAAATTCACTTTTCCCTACTCTATGGAAAGTAGATGAGTGTTCCCTTAAATGGTTTCTCTAGGACTTGAACAAAGGACCCTACCCGCTAATTGGCCCAAAAGGAATTTTCTGTTTAATGGTTGGACCTTAACCAGGTTCTTCATTAGAGGAACACTGGTACTTAAGGTCATAGATATAATCTAGGGGTAAAATGGTAATTTGATCCAACTTGCGTTACGAACACTCGTGAAGAATTAACTTGTTGTTATTGGTCTAGATCTATGGACATAAAACATATCTAAAGTGAGAAGAGTACAACTTTGAGCCTTTAGTGAAGTGTATCTGCAGTTAATGAATGTTGATTGATGTGGTTAATGAGATTAGACAAGTAATCTTGTATCGTTGGAACTTCTGATCTATAGGTCCATTAAGTCCCCTTTCTAGCTCGTAAAGGGTGCTGAGGCTATTCGATCTTGATTGAAATTTGAAATGTTCAAATTCACTTAGGGAATCATTATAATGTATAATGATATATTATAATATAAAGTTTATATTTTGATTCAAACTTTAAAATATAAATTTAATTTTGGATGTGATTCAAAATTAATTTATGAGGTAATTTAATAATTGAAAAAGTTCATTTGATGTACATTTGGATTATGAGAGAATTTAATAATTGATAAAGTTCATTTGGATTCATATTAAAACGATAGACTAAATTTAAAGCACATTTGATGTACATTACAACTATAGGTTATGAGAGAATTAGAATTGGATATGATTCCATTAAATGGTCTAAATTAAATAAATGATATTTAATTTAGCCATTAATTAATTGGTGAATTAATTAACTTGTTAATTTTATTAAATTTAATTAAAACTACATTTAAATATAATTTAAATGGATATTAATTAAATTTAATTTAGTTAATGAATATTGATTTCATTAATTGTTAATTAAATTAATATCAGATATTTAATTATTTATTATTGATTTAATTAATTTTTGATTAAATTAATATTATTAATTTTAATTTAATAGAATAACTTCCACTAGTTGCTGGAAGTTGGGGAAAACGCGGGAAAACTACGTTTTCTTTTCTCCCTCTCTCTGTGATGCCTCTTAAAATCAGATGCATTAAATGTATTTGATTTAATTTGAATCTTTGGATATTTAGACACAGATTAGGAAAGAGTGTTTCAAATTTTTTTAAAAAAATGATTAGGATTTATGTTTTTAAAAGGTTTAAGATTCATTTTTCTAAAAAGGATTAGGATTCCTTTTTATAAAAGGATTGAGACTTTTTGGTGCCTTTTTAAACTAGAGTATTTGCAACTTAAAAGGCACACTTCAAAACTCCTTCTTGTTTTCTTTCTTCTTCTTTTCTTCACTTTCTTCATCTCATTCTTCATCCCGCTGGAAAATCGTCGGGCCGACACTAGAAAGCAGTCAGAAAGTCGCCGTCGCTACCGCTCGCCGGAGTTAATTTAACCTGATCAGTTTCGACTTCTTAAGTTTGTTTTAGACATCGTTGTTATTGTTTAGGGGCACACATTCTTTTCCTGGATCTTCAAACATAAGGTAAGTAGTCATTTGGATTAAAACCAAGCTCCTAAGTGAAAGAGTAAGCTTATCAGCATTGCTTGTTTGTGTATTCTTGAGTTGTTTCTAGCATTAGTTTGACACCCGAGGAAGTGGGGTACATGAATGAACCGAGTCCACATCTGAATGAGAGGGATCCTAAGGATATGAAAGCATGGTGCCTGAGGAAAAGAGGTACATGTGATGACCATGAGAATATGAAAGTATAGTAGAGAAAGGCTTAAAAGAATTGTTAGCTACTACCTATACTAACAAGGTGCACCTTCCTTTTCAGTGGTTCAATCATAGGAACTCCACAATTAAGCGTGCTTGGATTGGAGCAATCCTATGTTGGGTGACCTCCTGGAAATTTTCCTTGGGAGCATGTGAGTGAGGACAAAGCATGCTGAAAGGACCCCGTGTTGGTTTGTGGGGATAGTGTCTTCAATCTTTCAAGTAGTCATGGATGATTTAGTGACGTAGCCAGGTCGCAGGTGATCTTGGGCCTAGAACGTTACAAATGGTATCAGAGCGGAACCTCTCCTAGTAAGATATGGTTCCGGAACGAACCAAGGCGGAAGCTGGTAGGCATGTGACACCCAAGGAAGAGGGTTACATGAATGAACCGAGTCAACATCTGAATGAGAGGGATCCTGAGGATATGAAAGTATAGTTGAGAAAGGCTTAAAAGAATTTTTAGCTACTACCTATACAAAAAAGGTGAACCTTCCTTTTCGGTGGCTCAATCATAGGAACTCCACAGTTAAGCGTCATTGGCTTGGAGAATTCCTATGTTGGGTGACCTCCTGGGAATTTTCCTAGGGAGCATGTGAGTAAGGACAACGCATGCTGAAAGGTCCCCGTGTTGGTTTGTGGGGATATTGTCTTCAACCTTACAAGTAGTCATGGATGATATAGTGACCAACCAAGTCACGAGAGATCATGGGACTGGGGCCTTACAAATAGACTTTGGGTTAGCTATTTAAAGTGTTTATGGAACTTGTGTAGTATGTTTTATGAGCTTTATACTTGGCATGATTATGTGTATGTTATGTCGAGCTTATGAATCATGTTTGATCACATTTATCATGTATCTATGAACTATGTGTGTTTATTATGTTTTATGAGCTTTATACTTGGCATGATTAGGTGTATGTTATCCTATGCCTATGAATCATGTTTGATCATATTTATCATATTTATATAGACTATGTGTATTATTATGTGAGGTGGAGGTTGAATTGTTTATATTGTTAGGTTCTAGTTTAACAAAATAGGTACTCGATAACATGTTTTATGGGTTTTAGTTTGGCAAAGGTAAGTAGTTATTTGTAATATTTCTCACACACTATATATGAGCTAAGGAGTAAAGTAAACGTGAATGTGAATCTTGGTTGTTAGTCAACTTTGAGTTTACTTGAGTTCTGTTTGTTGCATGTGTGGTTGAGGATCATAAATTATATATAGCTTTTATTGTTCACATGATTGTTAGTACCTATCTCCGAATATGACTTTGGTACCCAGTCAAGAGAGTTGCGTCATAGGACCCCTCAGGCTAGCCCTGCCTTACTCCTTATTTAGGGAACGTTGTCCTACAACCTTGAGTGGCGAGAAACTAGCATGAAGTATGTGTATTGATGATGTCTCGTGGTGAGTCACTATGTATGTGACAACAGTCCCGGGGTCGTCTCATGGTGAGTCACAATGTGTGTAATAACAGTCCCGAGGCGATGATGTCTCGTTGTGAGTCACAATGTGTGTGACAACAGACCAGGGGCAATGATGTTTTGCGGTGATCCATAGTAGTCATGGCAACATACTAAAGACGAGAGTGCTTCACGGTGAGTCCCAATGAGTGTGGCAAAAGACTCGAGTGAGACATAGCTTACGAATGTCTTGCGGGGTGGATCTGGGCTATGTCAGCATGCTAGTTAGGGAGGCGTATACCGGCGCAAAATAAGGAGCTGTGCAATCCTTTGTGGGCTTGGGGTAAGCCTAAGTCAGACGTCTAGCTGAGTGTGGTCTGAAAGTGGAACCTAGGTAGTTCGACGTGTTGGCTAAAAGTGAGAACCTAGCTTGATATGGGACCCCTTGAGAATGGGTAGAGGATATTGGGATGTATGCCCTATTCTCGTTTAAGTTTGTAATATTCCAAGTTGAAATAAAGAAGAGTTATTTTTTCAATGTTTTGTGTCTCGCATACTTAATAAACTTAATCCAATAAACTAAGCTCCAAGTCATTGTATTATGAGAGAACAAGAATTTGAATGGTGTGTAGTGGACACACAGGGAGGATCACGTTCGAGTTAATGACCCAAACGGTCTACAGTATATAGATAGGGTTGGAGACCTAATCCTGGATACATTGTGGATGCGAGCCGTTTTCTATTAGATACAAACGAGGTGATCCAACTCGTTCATGTGGTTGACATGCGAGTGGGAGCATACTGTGCAATTAGATTGTACAAGACCGGACGGTGAATTATTAGACTTACTGATGTAACACCGTTAACAGTATAGGACTAATAAATTCGTAGATGACCATTAGTGACTTGACCTTAATCCTGAGAATGTTACGGACACTTGTTGGCAGGAGTCTGTCCTTCGGCTAGTACGGGTGAGGGTGGCCATAGTTGCTCACGCAATATGCCTATCTTCTCCAGGACAGGACCACGTGGGGAGCTGGGAACTTGACTACGCAATTAGGAATTCACTCATTCCCGAGTTAGGGAAACTAGAGGGGTTGGTCTTTTGAGTGTTGTCTCCAAGGCTTGAACAACGGGGCCGCACCCTCTCACTGGCCCGAGAGGGTTGTTGTTTATGGTTGGACAATGCAACGTACTTGTTCATTAGAGTAGCAGTGAGACTTAAAGAGCAAGAGGTAGACACAGGGTAAAACGATAATTTAACCAAGTAGTGTCTACGAAACCTGTGAAGGGTCGACTCACGGGCATTGGTTATATCAATGGACAGAATTTGTCTTACAGTGATGACAGTGCAGCTACGGGCTTTAGTGGAGTGTTACCGTAGCTAATGAATGTTGATTAACCGAGTCAAAGAGTTTGACAGGTTAGTCTCGGATCATTGGAGCTTGATAGCACACAAAATGTGCTATCCTTAGGCTTAAATTGTGTTAGTTTTATGATAATTTCAGGGCTTTAACGTATTTAATTTGTTGAAATTCAGGTTAAAGAGCAATATGAGAATGAATGGAGAATTATGGGGAAAAAGGAGCTAAAATTGACATTAAATGGAAGAAACAAGGTCAAAACAAGCCATCAAATCCGAGGAGATGGCGTTGCAACGCCATTCAGGGCGTTGCAATGCTACGTGTGCAGCTATTCAACCATAGGAACCGATGTCGATAGCTTGCAGCGTTGCAACGCCCAGTACGCAGCAGCTACGTCTTGAAGATTCGTGACGATGGCGTTGCAACGCTGCCTTGCAGCGTTGCAACGCTACATCGAAAGAAGAAGACACGCGAGGGTAGCAGCATTGCAACGCTGTCCTCAGCGTTGCAACGCTACTTCGATAAGAAAAGGCGCGCGAGGACAACAACGTTGCAACGTTGTCCTCAGTGTTGCAATGCTGCCTGATATTTTCCATATATGAATTATTCGCTAGGGCACGGCGTTGCAACGCCGTTCTATTGATATAAAAAGGAAAATATGCATCTGGGAGAGGGGGTTGTTTTGGAGAGATTTTGACACCATTTTTTAGAGATATTTGTGAGAGGTTGTAAGAAGATTTTGGAGAGATTTCAAGAAGGAGACTTTTTGGAGCTCGGGGTTCGTGATAGGTGCCGGGATCGTTGTCGTTCATGCCACGAGAGTTCTTTCTTCGTTCTTTTCACTTTTATTGTTGAACTATGGTTTTGTATTTGAGTTTAGTAGGATTTATAGTGGACATGAGTAGCTAAACTTGTGATCTTAGGGATAGATGTAGCATTTTAATTATGTTATTTTGGTTAATTGACTGCCTTTGGTTTATTGTAATGCTTTTATTCATGCAATTGCATCCTTAATACTTATAGACTCTTGATCACAGTTTATTTGTTCTTAGGTCTGAATTTAGTCTTGAGAAAGATACTTTAGATCTGATCTCTTTTGCATGACTGATAGTTACTTTGACATGAGAATGATTGAAGTGCTATTAGAAACCCATAAGAATTGAACTTAGTGCCATGTTTGATTTTTTGGTTGAACAGAGATGTTTAATTCTATGTCTTGCATGAGATTCATTTGCCTCGAGAGAGGTTATTTGTTATCTTAGTTTCTTGGTTTATAAAAGCAGTGCAATGACCCATTAGCATGATCTCAATAAAATAGTTAATTAATTGGTGAAATCTAGTCCCTAAGATATTCGTCTCTCCTGATTGTTCTCAACTTTCACTCTTTGATTTTGTGTTTTCACCTCACTTTAAAGTCTAATTTTCTAGATAAAATTGAGTGGTGTTATTGATAGGAATTAATTGAATTAAATACCCAATCTTGTGGACGATACTCGTACTCAAATTCACTATATTAAAACTTGACCCGTACACTTGCGGTGTATTGCAAAAATTACATTTAACAAGTTTTTGGCGCCGTTCTTAGGGGATTGGCGTTTGTTTAATTCTTTTGATACTATTAAGAAGTCACTTAGTCTTAATCTAGAGTTTGTGTTTCTTTTTTTTTTTTGTGTGTTTGTTTTTTATGTGTTTTTTTGTTTATTGTGATTTTGTGTTAAGTTTTGTGTTTCTTTTAGTTTTGTGTTTTTCTTTTTGTTTTAAATCTTCTATTTTTCTGTGTTGTGTGTTGTATGCGAAGTAACTCAAAAACTGATGTAGTTCCTTTTGATCCTGACGTTGACAGAACTTTCAGAAGGAAGCTTAAGGAGACTAAGGACAAGGTCAGAATCATGGAGGAGCAACAGGGAGAGAATAAGCCTGTCAGAGAGCACTTCCAGCCCACTTTTGCTGGAAACCAATCTGGAATTATTTATGCTACTATTCAAGCTAATAACTTTGAGATAAAGATAGGTCTCATCCAGATGGTTCGAAAAAATGCCTTCAGAGGACATGCCACTGAGGATCCCAATCTGCATCTGAGATCCTTTGCTGAAATCTGTGGCACGGTAAAAATTAATGGTGTATCTCCTGATGTTATTCGCTTACGATTGTTTCCTTTTTCTATGCAGGATAAGGCAAAATTCTGGTTGGAATCCTTACCCCCTGGTAGTATTAGCACTTGGGAGGAATTAGCCCAGACATTCTTGGCTAAATACTTCCCACCTGCCAAGACTATGAGGCTGCGCACTGAGATTGGCACTTTCAGACAGCAGGATGGAGAACAAATGTTTGAGGCTTGGGAAAGATACAAAGATTTACTTAGAAAATGCCCACAACATGGTTATCCTGACTGGTTGCAAATTCAATTATTTTATAATGGATTATCTGGAATAATAAATCTCTTTTGGATGCAGCTGCTGGGGGATCAATATTTTCTAAGTCTGCAGAGGATGCTCGTACTTTGATTGAGGAGATGGCGGCCACTAGTTATAATTGGCACTCTGAAAGATCAACTCCCAAACCTGTGGCAGGATGTACGAGATAGATGAGGTAAGTTCCATCAAGTTCCATATGGCTTCTCTAACTAGTGATTTGAATAAACTTGCAGGCACAGGTAACAGTGAATCCATAGCTGCAGTTGCAGCTGCTAACAACCCTGCAAGTGTTGAAGATTTGGAACCCGAAAGCGGAGCTCAATATGTGAACAACAGAGGTTATGGGTACGTGTGGCAATCAGAATCAAAATCGATTGCCCACTCATTATCATCCAGGTTTGCGTAATCATGAAAATTTTTCTTATGCTAATAAAAAGAATGTTTTGCAGCCTCCTCCAGGTTATGCATCTACATATACAGCTGAGGGTAAACCATCCCTGGAAGACATGATGAGTTCATTCATCACTAAATCCAGGAATCGAACCAACCATTTGGAAAATGTAGTGCTAAGTCTGAGTAGCACAATGAACTCACATGGAGCATCCATTAAGAACATAGAGGTACAGATCAGTCAGATGGCAACCACCCTCAACACAATGCAAAAAGGTAAGTTTCCTAGTGAAACTGAGGTGAATCCTAGGGAACAGTGCAAGGCTGTGACCTTAAGAAGTGGTAAGGAGCTTGCTGAAACTGAAAAGCTAAATTCTGAAGAGCAGCTCAATTCTGATGCCAAGGAGAATACAGAGAAAGTGTTAGAGGAAGCAAGCACATCGAAACAAATAGAGAAGATTTCTGATTTCTCTATTCCTATTATTCCTAACTCTATTCCTTATCCTCATCGCTTTCAAAAGAAAAAGACTGACTCTGACTTTGCTAAATTCCTTGATATGTTTAAGAAACTGCATATTAATATTCCTTTTGCAGATGCCTTGGAACAAATGCCCATATTAATCTGAAGGTAGTTCAAGACCGTCAAAAGAATTATGCAGATAAGCGACGAAAGGATTTAGAATTCCAGGTCGGAGATCAAGTATTCTTGATGTTATCTCCGTGGAGAGGTGTCCTTCGTTTTGGCAAGAAAGGTAAGTTAAGTCCTAGATATATTGGTCCTTATCCGAAGAATTGGGGCGAATTAGGCGGCGACCTCATGTGATGGAGTGACCAGTGAGAACTATCTTGAGTACATGATGTTTTTCATGTGTTCATTCATGTTGAGGAAGTATTATCCAGATCCGACACATGTGTTGCAAGCACAACCGGTTGAGTTGAAAGAAGACATAAGTTACATAGAGGGTGCAGTTCAAATCCTCGACAGGAAAGAACAAGTTTTGAAAAAGAAATCGATCTCACTTGTGAAGGTTCGTTGGAGACATCACGACGTCGAGGAAGCAACATGGGAAAGCGAAGACACAATGAAAGGAAAGTACCCACAACTTTTTTCGTCTTTGAATTTTCGAGGGCGAAATTCCTCTTAAGGGGTAGTAAATTGTAAGCCCTAAACCCTATTCTCTTTTATCATTGAGCACTCGTTCATGATGTTTTGAAATATGCAAAATCGTATAGGTTGCACTAAAAACGATGTCGTGATCGAATTTGGGAATCTATTGAATTTGGAACTACAATGTGTCTAAACTTCATAAAGGGATAGGTAAACATTGAAATAAGCATATTAAAAGTTTCATTGAAGTAAGTTCAAATCATTAGCAATTTGGAGAAGTTTTAGGTGCATCATGTCACACCCCCTCCCGAACCACATGCTAACTTAGCCGGAGAGGCGGCATGAAGCCAATGAGACATTGTTACCTCTTAACAATACCACTGCGACATTACTTTACCCGGAAACAAACTATGTTCGCATATGGGACACTTTAAACTTAACACAGTGGAATCGAACATCTATAAGGCGTACATGAGGAGAAACTCTTCTTAAGTCTCTCCCGAAACTAAAGCGAGCAAGAACATCGAACCACAAACGGTCAAACCACTAATCAAGCAACCACAACCTCTAAAGCACGTACGACTATAACAACATAGTTCTCTTAAAATAATTTACAAACATATGGACTTGCTAAACTACACCAACCACGTACAACATATCAAACATGAGAAGCTTCCAGCAGATTATGGCGGAGTTATCGAGCACCGGAGCTCGATTTCTACGAAAAGTGGGAAAAACACTGAAAGAATGAGCTATAAAGCTCAGTGAGTGACTTGAGTTTAAAAGAAAGCTATTAACTCGTAAATCATATCACCTGGCCATCTATGAGCATATGCATCTGTAATCAAGCGTAAAAAAAAAAAGTAATCGTGTAATCATTATAGCTTTTCATGAAAACAAGCAGAGACATCGTTAAAATCTCGTAAGGCATGTAAATGATATAAACTCTTTTTAAAACATGTCACAATCACGTTGTGTAGGGCACGCCCAAAGACACCAACGTTTATTCTACGATGTAGTGGGGCCCGCCAAAGACTCCCATCGTCTTTGTCGTAAATAGTGGGGCCCGCCAAAGACTCATCATGATGTATTTGTTGTCATCACGGAGTACACTCAAGCGTCGACAACGAGAATAAGACCCTGTGTGCTGCGGTACTACATAGCCTCGGGCTCAATATCTCGAGAAGATCACATGAAAACATTTGAACATGCCAGCTTATCTTTTCTTTCATAAAACTCAAGCTTACTTAGCTTGTTCATAAAACTAGAAATCTTTAAAACATACTTGCTTGCTTGAAATCATCACATTTTCATAAGTTTTGGCAACCATTGGACATATGCTCATGTATAAACTTTATAAAGACTTTTAGGCTCATCATGAACACTTTAAAACATTTCTAAGAAAACAAGAATACTTCATAGTCATGTGTTCAAAAATAAAACACAAAGCTTTGAAACAATTCATTCTAGCAAAACTTGCATTTCTTAAAGCATTTTTCTAGCATATAGCTCATTATCGAAGTTCGTTTTATCACTCACAGTGTTAGAACTAGAGTCTTGACCCGTACACTCGACTTATTTGCTCTTGGCCTGTCAAACAAACCAAATTCAACCATTAGAACCTCGAGCTCATGCTTTTTAACCTTAAACTTACAAGAAAACACACTTTCAAAAATTCCAGCATTTAACAGATTTTATGCCCTGTATTCAGATACTCATAACTTCTTCATTACTTATCCAAAAATAATGTACTTTATACCAAACTCTTCCTTTTTGAACCCTCTAAAACTCTTATGAAGACATGAAAATGAGATGCCCAATAGATTGGTTCAGAAATACCTCGAAAGCTCCTTTCCCCGGAACTAACTTCTGCTATTCCAGATTCGATTTTCTGCTGCAACCCGAAACTTGACCTGCTATTTACAACATCTTCTAATCATTTTCTAATCACAAATTCTTCACGAAAGTTGTAGGAAATTCAATAAGCTTTCCAACCATACCTAATAGAGCTTCTGATTCCAACTCTACAGGTCTTTACAACCCAAACATCAGAGACTTCTCGGATTTGACAGTAAATTCTGTGTTCTGTCTTCCTCTTCACAAATCAGTAGCTTAAGATCCGAATTTGCTCGAGCATCCTTCACGAATTTTGTTCCAATATGAGTTAACTTGCACGAAACAAAATTTCAGCTCTTACCTCTTTCTGTGGAGCTCGAGATAAACAAAATAGCAGAACATGGCAGAGTGATTACCTTGCTGTCAAAAAGAATCCTCTTGAGTTCTCTCCCTCTCTTCTGCAAAACCAGCTCCAAAACGACCTTCTTCTTCTTCCTTAAAGCTTCTCCCATGGAAACCCTTGTCTTTACTTCATAAAATGAGGAGATATCGATGGGGAAAGCCTTTTTAAAAAGAGAGAAACAAGGTGGGGTCCCACCATCCACCATCCATTCTTTCCTTTCCTTTCTTTTCTTTTCTTTTCTTTTTCCTTCCTTTATCTTTTCATTTCTTATCTTTTCTTTGCAAAACAAGGCAAACTTAATATATTAAACATTGTTTCATTTCCTTTTCTTCTTTTGTCTTAAAAGCAATCCAAACCAAAATGGTTTAAACTTTCCTTCCTTGTTTTCCTTTTGCCTTTCACTTCATTTCTTTCCTTTTAAAACATGGAAAAACCAAGTTTTAAACATTCATTTCTTCTTTCTTTTTGTTGCTTGTTAATAAGGAAGTTCCAAAGAGATCGGGTTTACAACTTACCTCCCCCTTAGGAAATTTCGTCCTCGAAATTTAGTAGTCTTTAGGTGAAAATCATCGGATACTTCCTCCTCATTTAGTCTTCTAACTTTCAGGTTGCCTCCTCCACTCCGTGATGTCTCCAACGAAACTTCACGAGTGGGATCGTCTTGTTTCTTAAAACTTGTTCTTTTCTGTCGAGGATTTCAATTGCATCTTCTGCATAACTCATGTCTTTTCAGCTCAACGGGTTGTGCTTGTAGCACATGTGTCAAATCTGGAATATACTTCTCAACATGAACACATGAAAAACATCATGTACTCAAGATAGTTCTACTGGCAATTTTAGTCTGTAGGCTGCTGGCCCAACTTGTCCCGTTACTTGATAAGGACCAATATATCTAGGGCTTAGTTTACCCTTTTTACCAAAACGAAGAACACCTCTCCATGGAGATAATTTCAAGAAAACTTGATCTCCAACCTGGAATTCTAAGTCCTTTCGCTGCTTAACTGCATAACTCTTCTAACGGTCTTTTGCTACTTTCAAATTCTCTCGACACGTTAATATTGTTTGTCATAACTTGCACCAACTCAGGACCGATTAGCTTCCGTTCTTCTAGTTCATTCCAATATACGAGCGTTCTACACGGTCTTTTATCTAGAGCCTCAAATGGTGCCATGTCAAAACTAGACTGATAATTGTTATTGTAAGCAAATTCCATAAGCGATAGGTGTGTAACCCAACTCCCCTTAACTTGAAGGACACATGCTTTCAACATGTCTTTTAGAGTCTGGATGGTCCTCTCTGACTGACCATCTGTCTGAGAATGGAGCGCTGTACTAAAACTCAGCTTTGTCCCCATAGCCTTCCTTGAACTAGGCCAAAACTTAGAAGTAAATCTCGGATCCCTATCTGAAACTATGGACACTGGCACTCTGTACTGTCTTACAATTCTGTCGATGCATAGCTTAGCTAGTTGATTAAGCATAGACATCGCTGTAATCGGTACAAACCGTGTTGTCTTAGTGAGTCTATCCACTATTACCCATATACCATCATGCCCACTTGAAGTACGTGGTAATCCAAACAGAAAAACCATAGTATACGCTCCCATTTCCATTCCGACACTAGCAATGAGTTAAGGAGTCTTTTTTGCTTCTGTCTAACTGGTTTAACTTGCTGACAGATTAAACATCTATCACATAATAGACTATCTCTCGCTTCATCCCAGGTCACCAATAAGTCTCATTCAAGGTTTTACACATCTTGGTGCTTCCGGATGCATAGCGCGTAATGAACTCGTGAGCTTCTTCTAGAATAGCATTCTTAAGCTCACTAACACTCAAGGACACATAGTCTTCCTCTTTCTCTATGTCTCCGTGTGATCTCATTTTAAATTTTGCTTTTGGGCCCTGTTTGGACTTTCCAAACATTTTCTGCAAGTTACTATTCTCTGATTGTCTTCTCACAATCTCTATTATGAGTGAAGGCCTGATCTGAAATTAAATTAAAAGACCCTCTGAATTCTCTGCAGTTACAACTGCCTTAGAATCCCTTAGAGTACTTAAAAATGTTGCTCGAACCACACAAGGGTTCCTTAGGTAGTCTTCACTTTCTGCTCAATGCATAAGCTACCACATTCATCTTACCAAGATGGTATTATATGGTACAATCACAATCTTTAATCAATTCTAACCATCTTCGTTGTCTCATATTCAACTCCCTTTGATTGAAGATATACTGGACTCTTATGATGCGTGTAAATGTGACACCTTTCACCAAGCAGTAATGTCTCCAGATCTTTAATGCTAGAACAACTGCTGCTACCTCAAGATCATGGGTAGGGTAATTACATTCATGCTTTTTCAATTGTCTTGATGCATATGCTATTACTTTTCCTTCTTGCATCAGAACACACCTAAACCTTGTCTCGAGGCATCACAAAGAAATCACATACTCTTTTCCCGTTAGCAGAAGTGTCGAATAAGTGTTGTAACTAATCTCTTTTCAGCTCTTGAAAACTTTGTTCACACTTATCTGACCATTCAAACTTAGCATTCTTTCTTGTTATAACTGTTAAGGGTAATACTAATCGTGAGAAGTTCTTAACAAATCATCTGCAGATCTCCGCCAAGCCTAGGAAACTACGTACTCTCAGCCGTCGTACTAAGCTGGTCTCTCCGAGTTGACTACAACTTTAACTTTATTTGGATCCACACTAACACCATTTCTTTGAGGCAACATGCCCCAAAAACATTACAGTTCAACCAAAACTCACATTTGGTGAATTTAGCGTATAAATCTGTTTATCTCGTAGTGTTTTGAGAATAATACTCATGCGTTCCTCGTAGGCTTTCCTGTCAACTGAGTAAACTAGTATATCATCAATAATCACTATTACAAGATATCCAAATACTGGTGGAAAACCTGTCCATGGGGTCCATGAAAACTGCTAGTACATTGTTAAACCGAATGGCATTACTAAACACTTATAATGCTCGTACCTCATTATGAATAATGTCTTAGGAAGGTCTCGATTCTCGACCTTTAAGCGATGATATCACGATATTAAATTAATCTTACAAAACACTGATGCTCCTCGTAACTGGTCAAACAAGTCATCTATACGGGGTAGAGGATACTTGTTACGTATCGTGACTTTGTTTAATCATCTCGTAATCAATGCATAATCTCACGGGTACCATCTTTCTTTTCACGAGATAACACCGGAGCTCTCCAAGGCGATACACTAGGTCCGATGTATCCCTTATCAACTAGTCCTTATAATCGCATCTTTGGCTCCACGATCTCACTTGGAGCCATTCTATACGGCACACTTGCGAAATAGGTGTCATTCATGGTAGCAGTTCAATGGTGAACTCAACTTCCCTATCGGTGGCAATCACGATAGATCTCGCTAGAAAACAACAAGAAAATTCATTCACAACAAGAACATTTTCTTGTTTTAGCTTTTCTTCCCGCACCTCAATCGCTCTGCAAGAAACGTCGTGCAACCTTTCATTAATAACCACGGGCTTTGAATCACGAAAACAAACTCGTAGGGATAGTCTTTCTTTTATCCCATAAAACCACTTCAGCTAACCCTGGTTTCTTGGAAACAACCTCCTTCATATGGCAATCTCTAGAAGCATAGTGAGTGTATAAGAAATCCATTCCTAGGTTTGCATCTCACACTTGCAACTCTAGTGGAAGAAGATCCACTAACAAATTGAGACCTTTTACTAAGACCTCACAATTCTACATCACTGAATTGACTAATAAAGCATCACCAACTGGAGTGTATATAACTAACCTTTTACATAAAGGTTCTAGCTTCCCATTCAACTTAGTCAAGAACATACTAAAAACAAAGAAATGTGTAGCACCTTGTTCTATTAAAAGCAGTGTGAGATACATTTCAAATAGTAATTGTACCAATAATCATATTCGGTGCATCCTCACTTATTCTTTGAGTTAAAACCTAGACCTTTCCGTGTTGCCTAGGCCTCCCTACAACTCTCTTTAGTCTAACACCACTGGTGCCCTCTCTTGCAGCTACTGAAACTCTCGGCTGCTCAACTAACTGGGACTCAACTCCCTAGTCCCTCTGTATGGCTGTCCATAGCTGTGGACAATCCCTCTTGACATGTCCTGGTTGTCAGCATTGGTAGCATGTACCAACACTCACAAGACAATGATCTTGATGATTCTTGCAACAGATCACACATGGAGTTTTCCTTGCTATACTAGCATAGACTCTTGCCCTCTTTGCAGTCTTGCTGCTAATCAAACAAATTAATTAGGTTCTTTTTAACTCTGCCTCTGATAGGCACTACCCACAATCATCTGCCTCGATGCCTGGCTACTTGGCTACTAGCTTGCTCCTTAAAGTCATATTGACTTGGAAACATTTACTCCATGTGTGAAACTCTCATTGCTCACGACCTTGAAATCGCTTGTTGTTGAAGCCTTCACAACTAGGCTTCACCATCGACTTCTCCTCTGCTATACTATACTGCTCAACACGTAGAGCGGTCTCACCCGTGAGAGAAGTCGGTCCACTTAGCAATGGTCATGGAATCGGGTACGCGTATCTCGTGTCGTAACCCTCTTTCAATTCGTCGACACTGCCGCTCTTAGATGCCACAAACACATCAACATACCGCGACAACTCGGTATATCTTCTCTCATACTCAGCCACTGGAAGTGTCTCTTGCTTTAGTTCTAAAAAATTCATCCCTCTTTGCCTCTCGGTACGTGCTAGGGTAATACTTATTTTCAAATATACTTCTAAAAGTTTGCCAGTGTGAAGTACGTGCATCACTACAGCCCAGCTAACATCGATCTCCATCATCCTTACGCTTTCTTTAGTAGCAAGAATGTGGCCAACTTAACATTTCGCTCCTCGAGCAACTCATAACATCAAAACATTTATCAAGCTTATTTAGCAAACCTCGACTTCAACTAGATCTTTGGAACCTCAAACAACTGTGGCTCCTAATTCTTTTAGTTGATCTATTTTATATGTCTTATCTGGATTACTTAGCCCTGCTCCCTATGGCTTACCTACCTCCTGTGAGGAATTAACATGTTGCTTAATTCTGGCCCGTATCTGAACTCTCGGGCACTAGATCTCCACCGGGATTGATCTTGGGTAGGATCCGCGCGTCCCGAATCCCGATCTTGCTCGCATCATGCGCTGCTAGTACGTGGTGGCATGACTTCTATAACATATTAACATACTAGACATGTAATGAGTACTCAACTCAAATGCACAATTCTAGACTTGTGTTCACATTCTAGTCTGGATGGACTTACTCTTGTCCTTACTTGGACCATCTTTGTACTAGTTCTATTGAACTAACTCAATAACTTGCTATTTACTTTTCGGTTTCTTCTAGAGCTAACTTGCTCTGTCTCATTCCCATGGAAACTAATCGCTCACGATACCAAGTTGTCACACCCCTCCGAACCACATGCTAACTTAGCCCGGAGAGGCGGCATGAAGCCAATGAGACATTGTTACCTCTTAACAATACTGCTTGACATTACTTTACCGAAACAAACTATGTTCGCATATGGGACACTTTAAACTTAACACAATGGAATCGAACATCTATAAGGCGTACATGAGGAGAAACTCTTCTTAAGTCTCTCCTGAAACTAAAACGAGCAAGAACATCGTAACCACAAAGCATTCAAACCACTAATCAAGCAACCACAACCTCTAAAAGCACGCATCGACTATAACAACATAGTTCTCTTAAAATAATTTACAAACATATGGACTTGCTAAACTACACCAACCACGTACAACATATCAAACATGAGAAGCTTCCCAGCAGATTATGGAGTTATCGTGCACCGGAGCTCGATTTCTACGAAAAGTGGGAAAAACATGAAAGAATGAGCTATAAAGCTCGGTGAGTGACTTGAGTTTAAAAGAAAGCTATTAACTCGTAAATCATATCACCGCCATCTATGAGCATATGCATCTCAGAATCAAGCGTAAAAAAAGTAATCGTGTAATCATTATAGCTTTTCATGAAAACAAGCAAGACACCGTTAAAATCTCGTAAGGCATGTAAATGATATAAACTTTTTTAAAACATGTCACAATCACGTTGTGTAGGGCACGCCGTGATACACCAACGTTTATTCTACGATGTAGTGGGGCCCGCCAAAGACTCCCATCGTCTTTGTAAATAGTGGGCCCGCCAAAGACTCACGATAACATACTGTTGTCACGGAGTACACTCAACGTCGACAATGAGAGAATAAGACCTGTGTGCACGGTACTACATAGCCTCGGGCTCAATATCTCAGAAGATCACATGAAAACATTTGAACATGCCAGCTTATCTTTTCTTTCATAAAACTCAAGCTTACTTAGCTTGTTCATAAAACTAGAAATCTTTAAAACATACTTGCTTGTTTGAAATCATCACATTTTCATAAGTTTTGGCAACCATTGGACATATGCTCATGTATAAACTTTATAAAGACTTTTAGGCTCATCATGAACACTTTAAAACATTTCTAAGAAAACAAGAATACTTCATAGTCATGTGTTCAAAAATAAAACACAAAGCTTTGAAACAATTCATTCTAGCAAAACTTGCATTTCTTAAAGCATTTTTCTAGCATATAGCTCATTATCGAAGTTCGTTTTATCACTCACAGTGTTAGAACTAGAGTCTTGACCCGTACACTCGACTTATTTGCTCTTGGCCTGTCAAACAAACCAAATTCAACCATTAGAACCTCGAGCTCATGCTTTTTAACCTTAAACTTACAAGAAAACACACTTTCAAAAATTCCAGCATTTAACAGATTTTATGCCCTGTATTCAGATACTCATAACTTCTTCATTACTTATCCAAAAATAATGTACTTTATACCAAACTCTTCCTTTTTGAACCCTCTAAAACTCTTATGAAGACATGAAAATGAGATGCCCAATAGATTGGTTCAGAAATACCTCGAAAGCTCCTTTCCCGGAACTAACTTCTGCTATTCCAGATTCGATTTTCTGCTGCAACCCGAAACTTGACCTGCTATTTACAACATCTTCTAATCATTTTCTAATCACAAATTCTTCACGAAAGTTGTAGGAAATTCAATAAGCTTTCCAACCATACCTAATAGAGCTTCTGATTCCAACTCTACAGGTCTTTACAACCCAAACATCAGAGACTTCTCGGATTTGACAGTAAATTCTGTGTTCTGTCTTCCTCTTCACAAATCAGTAGCTTAAGATCCGAATTTGCTCGAGCATCCTTCACGAATTTTGTTCCAATATGAGTTAACTTGCACGAAACAAAATTTCAGCTCTTACCTCTTTCTGTGGAGCTCGAGATAAACAAAATAGCAGAACATGGCAGAGTGATTACCTTGCTGTCAAAAAGAATCCTCTTGAGTTCTCTCCTCTCTTCTGCAAAACCAGCTCCAAAACGACCTTCTTCTTCTTCCTTAAAGCTTCTCCCATGGAAACCCTTGTCTTTACTTCATAAAATGAGGAGATATCGATGGGGAAAGCCTTTTTAAAAAGAGAGAAACAAGGTGGGGTCCCACCATCCACCATCCATTCTTTCCTTTCCTTTCTTTTCTTTTCTTTTCTTTTTCCTTCCTTTATCTTTTCATTTCTTATCTTTTCTTTGCAAAACAAGGCAAACTTAATATATTAAACATTGTTTCATTTCCTTTTCTTCTTTTGTCTTAAAAGCAATCCAAACCAAAATGGTTTAAACTTTCCTTCCTTGTTTTCCTTTTGCCTTTCACTTCATTTCTTTCCTTTTAAAACATGGAAAAACCAAGTTTTAAACATTCATTTCTTCTTTCTTTTTGTTGCTTGTTAATAAGGAAGTTCCAAAGAGATCGGGTTTACACATCATGTATTGAATGGAAGATCATATGTCTCACAGACTTGGGATAAGTTGGCTAAATGCTTAGGGTTTCTTTACACACTTATTTTGGTGTTTTAAAAAAAAAGAAAAGAAATGAAGTGAAGGATAAAAGGAAAACAAGGAAGGAAAAGCTCAAACCATTTTGGTTTGGTTTGCTTTAAAAATAATGAAGAAAATGAAATGAAATGAATGGATATAACATTGTGTTTTGTTTTGTTTAGGAAATAAAAGGAAAGAAAAGAAAAGAAAGAAAGGGATAAAGGAAAGGAAAAGAAAAGGAAAAAGAAAAGAAAAAGCAAAAGGGAAAAAGACAAAGATTGCCTCCTTGCTTTTTAAAATGACTTTATCTTCTCCATTTTCTTCTTCATTTATCAAAACCAAGCTGAAATTTCGTGGGAGAAGGAGAAAGGAAGAAGAAGGAAGCCATTTTTCTTAAACTTGGAGCTGTTGTTTCAGAAGAAAGGAGAAGAACTCAAGAGGATTCTTTATTGCAGCAAGGAGATCAACTCAGACCAGTTCTGATGTTTTGGTCTTTTCGAGCTCAAAAAGAAGAGGTAAGAGTTGAGTTTTTGATACATGAACGTTAACTCAATTTGGAACAAAGTTTGTGAAGGAAGCTCGAACTAATACTGAAGTTAACTTACTGTTTTGTGAAGAGGAAGACAGAAGACAGAATTTGCTGTCAAATCTGGGAAGTCTCTGATGTTTTGGTTGTTCTGATCTGTATACTTGGCGTTAGAAGCTCTAATTGGTATGGTTCGAAAGCTTATTCAATTTCCTACACGTTTCGTGAAGGAATCGTGAGACGAAAATGATTGGAAGATGTTGTAATCTTCAGGTTAAGTTTCGGGTTGCAGCAGGAAGTGAAATCTGGAACAGCAGCAGATTCATTTTAGGGGTTAAGCTACTGAGGTAATTTCTAACCAATACGTTAGGAATCTCATTTTCATGTCTTCATAAGAGTTTTAGAGGGTTCAAAAAGAAAGAGTTTGGTATAAAGTACATTCTTTTTGGATAAGTAATGAAGAAGTTATGGCTGTCTGAAAACAGGGCAGAAAATCTGAAAATGCTGGAATTTTGAAAATGTGTTTTCTTGCAAGTTTTAAGGTCAAAAATCATGAGCTCAAGGTTCTAATGATTGATTTGGCTTGTTTGACAGGCCAAGAGCAAATAGGTCAAGTTTACAAGCCAAGGTTCCAATTCTAATACTCGTGAGTGACTCTATCTTAGAACTATGTTTGACCTATGTTTTTCTTCATGAACATAAGTGTTGATAATTACATCTTGTTTGAACTAGTTGTGAATGGCTTCATGGAGTTTTCTAACATAAGGTTCATGATGGAACCTAAGCATGCTTTGAATTAGTTGTAACTATAAATCAAATTATGGAAACTAAATTATGAAAGTATGCTTTCCTTTTAGAGAATGTTTTGTGTAAATCCACTTGGGAACATATTTAGATGATAATATGAAATTGTCAAGAAATTGTTGCATGTGTTATAAAGACATGATTTCCATGGTAAACAAGTTATGCCTTGATCTTGATTAACCCCTAACATTGAAGGACATTCGAGAAGGTACTTAGGGGAATGAATCATGATATCCCGACATCAAGGACAATGAGAAGGTATCAGGGAAGTAAATGGTTTTACCTAAATATCAAGGACAATGAGAAGGTATTTGGGTAGTAAATGGTTTTACCTTAATATCTTGAAGGACATAGAGAAGGTATTAGGGAAAACCAAACGACCAAAGGTATTCCACGTGCACGTGAGAGAGAGAGAGAGAGAGGTATGAACCTTATTGGAATAAATGTAACTCTACCACCTCTATGGTTTGATGTGGAGTCATGTCATGTGCTTTATTGTTATGAGCTTTTATATTATTGATTTATCTACCCTCGAAAAGTTAGTACATTTCGAGTTGTGTGCTATGCACAAGTGGTGACTTAAAACTGTAAATTGGAAGCATGGTTTGTTAATGTTTACAAACAGATGTTAAGCTATTTTGTACTTATAATCGCCATTATTATGATTCACCGTGAGCTTATAATGTTTTAAAGATAGACACTCACCGAGCTTTTTAGCTCATTCTTTCAATGTTTTCAACCATTTTCGTGTAGAGATCGAGCTCCTTGTATGCACGACATCCCCGCCATAGTCTGTGGAAGTTTCATAAGTTGTTAGTTTGTACGTGGCTGGTGTTGTATAGCAAGTCGTTATGTAGTTATAGAAGTTTTGTACATTGGTGGTTGTATAAACATTGAGTTGTCTTGTGTTGTTTTGATGCACTTGACTTTTAGTTTCCAAGAGAGATTTATGAAGGGTTTCTCCCTGTGTATGGTTAATAGTTGTCCAGTTTCTGCTGTGTTATGTTAAAATGTTCCATATGCGAACATAATATGTTTATCAGGAGTATAGGGTCAGCAGGTATTGTTAAGAGGTAAACAATGTCTGTTGGTTTCACGCCGCCTTTCGGGCTAAGTAGCAGGTAGTTCGGGAAGGGGTGTGACACGCGCTATCCTCTTGTACGCCATTTTCACTTGCAAGACGATTGATGTAGGCAAAGTCATCAGTCGATATATCAGGCACGTGCGACGAGGCACGACCACGGGTGGACTAGGCCATCCCTCTCTCATCACCGCCCTCTGTCGTCTTGCCGGAGTCACTTGGACATCCGAGGAGAAGCTGATTCACCCCAAGGGGGTGATGGATAAAAACTACATCATGGGACTTCGGGATCATGATCAAGCAGCACTTGCGGGGATGCAGGCAGGCGAGCAAGAATTTTTCCTTGACGCAGTCGAGGGTGTGATAGGAGAGGAGGAGTAGCAAGAGTCACCACGCGCCACCTTACACAGAGTACTAGGATCCGGTCCAGCCATGGCTAGACTCGGCGGTCGATTCGACCAGCATGAGACTCAGAGTCGTAGGGAGGAGCGTCGGATCATGAGACATCTGCTGTACAGTGAAGCCTCTCACCGCCACCTTTATGACTGTCTCCGGCACATTCATGGCGCAAATCCTTCATTCCCAGGCCCTATGCCTCCTTACGCCTCTTCTGATGAGGAATGAGACTTTTTCATGTTCAGGACAGTACAGTTCTTTTCTCTCCCTCGTTGTCTCTTTAGCTGATTTTGATGTTATTTTCTTATCTGTATTTGCACATTGAGGACAATGTTGTTCTCAAGTTTGGGGGTGACTGTATGACTTTTAATCATCATTTCATTGCATGAGATTTATCTGACTCCATTCCATCTTCTATCATATTCTTTTCTGCTGTGTATTTTTGGTGATTAATTTCAGGTTAAGGGAATGGATTACTCATTGTAAGTTTTTCATACTTTGACTATGATAACCACTGATGAAATTTAATTGAGAATTGTGAATAATGTTCATCAGCCTAGAGAACTTGATTAAATTCCAATTTTAGGATGTTTAAAATTGATTAGAGAATTCCTTGAACCTAATTGCACTTAGCCAATCCCGGAAAAGTCTTGAATGCTTAGGGCAAGTTTATTTTGTCCAGAAGATCGTTGTCACCTTGATAGGCTTAGGAGCTAATGAAAGAGCAAGTTTGCTTAATTGAAAATTATACTTTTTGTTATAGTTTTTCTACTAAAAAAAATGATAAATAAGAGGGTACTCCAACATCCTAAGTATTGTGACCAATACTTGTCTTTTGAAGGATTAAACTTAGGATGCAAGTAGTCTTTGACAATCTGTATGGTATCTGTGCTCGTAGTCAACTATTTTCACCACAAAGTGTTAATATGTTTGAGCGAATGCATAGACGACTGAAGGATTCCCTAAAATAATAATAATAATAATAATAATAAATATGTTGTCAGTAAAATAAAGTTTAAGTTTAGGGGTGAAAGAAAAACCAATGATAAAAGGTAAAAAAAATTTCTGATTATGTAAATGAGCTGAAGATTTGGAGCCTAGGACTAGCGTAGAGGGAAAATGAACAGAGGACTCAATAAGATTATCTTGGGCTTATAAGGACTAAACTGGAAAAGGCTATCACACACCCACTCAAGGAATAATTTGATTTAATTTTAAAATCTTATTATGTAGTTTTTAATCAATGTTACCTTTCTGATGAATTTATTCTTCGATTCATACAATTCCCGAGGTTTGAGTCTGTAGTAGGAAACTTACTTTGATATGATCCATCTTTTTTTATTTTTGCTCGAGGACTAGCAATTGTTTAAGTTTAGGGGTGTTTGGTAGCACACAAAATGTGTTATCCCTAGGCTTAAATTGTGTTAGTTTTATGATAATTTCAGGGCTTTAACGTATTTAATTTGTTGAAATTCAAGTTAAAGAGCAATATGAGAATGAATGAAGAATTATGGGGAAAAAGGAGCCAAAATTGACATTAAATTGAAGAAGAAAGGTCAAAACAAGCCATCAAATCTGAGGAGATGGCGTTGCAACGCCATTCAGGGCGTTGCAACGCTATGTGTGCAGCTATTCAACCATAGGAACCCATGTCGATAGCGTTGCAACGCCCAATACGCAGCAGCTACGTCTTGGAGATCCGTGACGATGGCGTTACAACACTGCCTTGCAGCGTTGCAACGCTACTTCGATAGTAGAAGTCATGCGAGGGTAGCAGCGTTGCAACGCTGTCCTCAGCGTTGCAACGCTACTTCGATAAGAAAAGGCGCGCGAGGACAACAGCGTTGCAACGCTGTCCTCAGCGTCGCAACACTGCCTGATATTTTCCATATATGAATTATTTGCTAGGGCATGGCGTTGCAACACCATGCCCAGCGTTGCAACGCCGTCCTATTGATATAAAAAGGAAAATATGCATCTTGGAGAGGAGGCTGTTTTGGAGAGATTTTGACACCATTGTTTAGAGATATTTGTGAGAGATTGTAAGAAGATTTTGGAGAGATTTCAAGAAGGAGACTTTTTGGAGCTCGGGGTTCGTGATAGGTGTCGGGATCGTTGTCGTTCACACCACGAGAGTTCTTTCTTCGTTCTTTTCACTTTTATTGTTGAACTATTGTTTTGTATTTGAGTTTAGTAGGATTTATAGTGGACATGAGTAGCTAAACTTGTTATCATAGGGATAGATGTAGCCTTTTAATTATGTTATTTTTTATAATTGACTGCTTTTGGTTTATTGTAATGCTTTTATTCATGCAAGTGCATCCTTAATGCTTATAGACTCTTGATCATAGTTTATTTGTTCTTAGGTCTGAATTTATTCTTGAGAAAGATATTTTAGATCTGATCTTTTTTGCATGAGTGATAGTTACTTTGACATGAGAATGATTGAAGTGCTATTAGAAACCCATAAGAATTAAACTTAGTGCCATGTTTGATTTTTAGGTTGAACAGAGATGTTTAATTCTATGTCTTGCATGAGATTCATTTCCCTCGAGAGAGGTTATTTGTTATCTTTGTTTCTTGGTTTATAAAAGCAGTGCAATAACCCATTAGCATGATCTCAATAAAATAGTTAATTAATTGGTGAAATCTAGTCCCTAAGATATTCGTCTCTTCTGATTGTTGTCAACTTTCACTCTTTGATTTTGTGTTTTCACCTCACTTTAAAGTCTAATTTTCTAGATAAAATTGAGTGGTGTTATTGATAGGAATTAATTGAATTAAATACCTATTCTTGGGGAAAAATTCAATATATTAAAACTTGACCCGTATACTTGCGGTATTGCAAAATTTACGCAACAGAGCTCGTCATCTGTAGGTCCATTAGGTCCCTCAGTTGGATCAAACTGGATAGATAGAGGGTTTACAGTTTTGTGTGGATTTGAAGTGTAAGGGTATTTATGTAATTTATATAAGATATGATTGGCATATTATATAGTTTAATGTGAATGAGATACATAATAAACTATAGGTTAGCCTAATTTCTTAATTGGGGCTAATTTAGAGAAATTGGATGAAATAAATTAAATTGAATGTGACTCAATTTAAATCCACAATTATATAAATGTGATTTGTATTACAAGGTATGAGATATCTTATTATATGTGGTTATGCAAATATGATTTGAATAATCTAAGGTTGTGGTAAAATGGTAAATAGGTGGAGATTTAACCTCCACCTATCACCATTATATAACCACCTTTCCAAGAAGGATTACTTAACATTTGTCATTTTTTAGAATTCCATCCAAGAACTCTCTCAAAACTCTCTCTATCTCTCTCAAATTTTTCCCTCTTCCCTTTACCAAAAGAGTCCCACCACTCTCCCTTTACGAAAGGAGAACAACCGAGAAGATTTTCGGAGGTGTCCGATTGTTCGTTGTTCAGAGAGTTCGTGATCATAGAGATCGAGAGAGCGAAGAGTTGGCGACCAGAGAAGGATTTCGTGAAGAACGGTTCTTCAACAAGTAAGTATTATCCCTTACTGTATTTTCTTTTTTAAAGCATGTTTAGCCTAATTTCTATAGGGTATATTTAATTTTAAGAATTGTTTTCAAAACGTAAACCACGATGATTAAAAGTCGTTTTCCGCTGCGGGAGTTTCCCTTCACCGTTTTACCCCTATGCTTACCTCTTGTTCCTTAAGTCCCACTGCTCATCTAATGAACAACTTTGTTGCATGATCCAACCATGAAGAGCGTCCCTCTCGGGCCAGTGAGAAGGTGGGGTCCCGTTGTCCAAGCCTTGGAGACAACACTTAAGGGAACAACCCCTCTAGTTTCCCTAGGTCGCGAACGAATGAATTCCTTCTTGCGTAGTCAAGTTCCCACCTCCCCACGAGGTCCTGTCCCCAAGAAGGTAGACATATTTGGCATACTCAGACCACCCTCACCCGTACTAGTCAAAGAACAGACTCCCGCAGACAAGAGTTCGTAACACGCTCAGGATTAAGGACGAGTCAATAATGGTCATCTACGAAGCTATTAGTTATATACTATTAACGGTGTTACATCAGAAGGTCTATGTAACGCCCCTACTTATACCATGACCAACTCCTAGGGACATTACTACACATGCATGCATTTATAGGCCAAGAGATAAAAGAACTTAAAAGAAATTTCCATCCAATATAAATAGTTTCAGGGATCCCAAAAACAAAACATTAAAATCAGATAAAAGCATCGATTTAGCATGGCCTATTAAAACGTAAATCAGTTTAACTCCAAATAAAAACATAGAGACAACATTAGTTTGAAACAAGATTATGCGGAAATCATGCCGGTCCCCATGGTTTTAGTAACGGCTCCCGTCACTCGCCACGCACGTCCTTTCCCTTACGAAAAACATTTTTAAAAGAAAGGGTGAGTATTGTAAAACAATACCAGTAAGTAACCTCGCCAATGAGGTTTGGGATATGCATACACATACAATCATGACCTTTAAACTTATTCGTAACATACATATACGGGACCTAAAACTTTCTCATATTGTCAGGTCTTTAATCCATGACTTCTTTCTAATTGTGTATTGTCAGGTCTTTAATCCATGACTGCTTTTTCATTTGTGTATTGTCAGGTCTTTAATCCATGACTGCTTATTTAATTGTCAGGTCTTTAATCCATGACTGCTTATTTAATTGTGGGGCCGACTGGTCATCCTGAGCCATTTCGTTTTGAGTCCCTCACAGACCCCTGTACTTTGACCCATAGGGTCTCTATTGCATGTTTGACCATGCACATAATGATCTCAGGATACCAATGTCCACACTATTCATTAATTCATTTCGTGGCATACAAAACATGCATGAGGTCCCATCATTCACATAATAATAGTGCACATGTCACAACATCATCATCGATATGCCAATCATACTTTTCTCATAGGCGGTTTGAAGATCATACTTTTGGAAGAAAACATGAAATATTCCCATGCAATTTACTGTCATAATCTCACATGAAATAATGGAATACTTTTACATAGCATACGAGCATAATCTCACATAAAATAATGGTTTATTTCCACATGATGCATCGAAATATTTACACATAAAATATTAAGTATTCTCACGATAATATCTCAGTATATTTTCATATGAAGAATATAAACTAATTTCGCATGAAATCATGAAAATCATTTTCATTCAATCCCCTTAAAAGTTCGGCACAAGGTCCCTTACCTCGAGCTTTGATCTCACTATTTCCTTCTAATTCTTAATTTAACGGTCTCCTCCAAATAACTTCGAAATCAAGAATTCTTCTATTTCGTTACCCTACTACGCAACTCATCCAATACAAAAAGTCTAAGTACCAAAAGCGTCTAAATTCTCATTTTGTTCCAATTACCTCAACTCCAAGAACAAGTGAATGTTGGTTTATTTGCTCGAAACTACTTGGGAATCTTGATCCCGAAATTCGATTCGTTCTACAATAATTTCATAAGCATATTTTCATACGAATCCGATCCAAACAATCCTATAATCCAAAATCGAAGAGGGTTTCGCGTGGCTCACCTAATCCACAATCTTGACCTCGAATACTTCCGGATTTGTAAGCGTAACGACGCGAACCAATGTCGCTGGTCGGATGGTGGGGACGGCGATGACGACGGCGGCGACAATGAGCTCCGGCGATCGGCGGCACTATCCCTCGTGCAGCGATGGTCGACTCTTCGATTATGGACGGTGGCGTTGCGGTTCGTGGTTGGCCGGCGTGATTTCTTTGGCGTCTTACGTCAGTGAGCTCGCCGCGTGAGCGTGGCCGCAATGCACCTCAATCGAGGGCTTGCCGCGCGAGAACTACGAGAAGAAGCGGCGGATGTGGGCTCCTCTCGGAACGGTGCGGCGACGGTCTTTGGAGTGGCCGGGCGCGCGGTCGGCTTCGTGGATCGGCGTTCGTCTCGCCGTGAGTCTTCGCCGCGCGAGTGGTCAAGAGAATTTCGACGTGGCGGTGAAGCACGTGGAGATCCGTGAAGCGGCAAGAGACTGTCGCTCGGCGTTCCCGACGGCGGCGGTTGTAGTCTCTCCTCATTTGCGGTGATTGATCGACGACAGCGTTCCTTTTTCTTTTTCTTGTGGCGTGAGCTGGGCGTGGCGAAGAAACACAATAAGGGTTGGTTAGGGCAAAGTGTGAGGGAGAAAGGAGAGGTTATGGAGGGAGATCTAGGGTTAGGGTTTCCTTTCCCTTGGATGTAAACTTATATATATAAATGGTTAAACAAAAAGTCCCAATTAACCTCACTTAGGCATTATTTACTAAATACCATTGTCTCTTCCTTTTCTTTTATTTTAAATAAGTGTAAATTTATCTAAAGGGAACACTTCACTTTGTAGACTAAATAAAATCAAGGACTCACCCTCGTCGAGTCTGATGAAAAATTTACTAATCCGGCTAAACGCAAAGGTTAATATAGCGTTAAATAAAATAAAATAATAGTACCTGTGATTGTGGTCATCACAATCTTCCCTCCTTAAGAACTTTCGTCCTCGAAAGTTCCTATTCTTGAAATAGCTCTGGGTATTTAGCCCGCACCCTCTCTTCTCGCTCCCCGGGTAGCTTCTTCCGTGCGGTGGTTTTGCCACAACACTTTAACTAAGCTGATCTCACGGTTACGGAGGGTCTTTCGATCTCTTGCAATAAACTGCACTTGGCCGCTCGCCATAACTCGGATCTTCGCGCTAACCGCAATGGTTCAAGTCTACGACATGAGTGAGTCGAACAGGCGTACTTTCTCAACATGGAGACATGAAACACGTTATGAGCCATTTGAAAGGGAAGCGGCAATGCTAATCAGAGGCCATCGCACCAATCCTCTCTAAAATCTCAAATGGTCCGATGAATCGCGGACTCAATTTTCCTTTCGGCCAAACCTTAGAATTCCCTTCATTGGGGCCACCTTGAGAAACACGTGGTCCCCAACTTCAATTCTAGGGTCCTTCGTCTCGAATCGGCATAACTCTTCATGCGCTTTGGGCGGTGCGCATCCGCGCCCTAATCTTTTGTACCGCATCATTTGTGACTGTACCAACTCTGGACCCAACAAATGGCGTTCACCAACCTCCTCCCGTAAAACGGGAGTTACGCAGCGTTTTCCGCAGAGAGCTTCAAATGGAGCCATTCCGGATGGTCGCATCGATAATCATTATTATAAGCAAACTCCATCGGATGCAAATGAGTGTCCTAACCGCTCGGGAAGTCTAAAGTGCGGGCTCGCAACATATCCTCTAATATCCGGTTTAATCGCTCGCTCGCCATCCGTGCGTGGATGAAAAGTCATCTTGAAGTTCAAGCTGCGAACCTAACGCTCTCTGTAAACTTCTCGGAAGTTGGAGGTGAAACGTGGATCCTCATGCGAAATAATCTTATTTGGAATCCCATGCAAACGGACTATCTCTTTCAGTAAAGTCGCGCCACTTATCTGTAGAATAGGTGGGTTTCCCTAGTATGAAATGTCTTGACTTTGTTAATGGCCCACTATGACCCAAATTCTTGTGTAACCTCGTAAAGTTCTAGGCAGTCCAACTATGAAATCCATAGAGATCTCCTCCCATTTCCACTGAGGCACATGTAAAGGTTGCAGCAATCCCGCGGGTCTCTGTCTAGGTGCCTTTACCTGCTGACAAGTCAAACACTTGCCGACAAACTCGCACGCTCGTCGCGCTTCATGTTGCACCACCAAAACGACTGTTTCAGATCTCGATACATCTTGGTACTGCCAGGATGCATAGAAAATGGTGAGTTATGGGCTTCGCTCAAGATTTCAGTTTTCAGTTTGTCGTCGCCTGGCACACATAATCGACCCTGAAATAGTAATCCTCCATCTGTGGATAGGGAAAACTCTGTCAACTCACCTGTAGTTACTGCAGTACGCTTTTCTACTAACTGAGGGTCCACCTGCTGAGCCTCAATGATACGTTGTCTCAAGGTCGGTTGTCTTTATTAATGGGCTAATCGAGCCGTGGTCTTTCCTACTAGTACTGCAATTTTGGCTCGAGCAAACTCTGCCTGTAACTCTGCTCTGTCTGTCACTCGCGCAGAAGTATGCACTGGCTTCCTGCTGAGGGCATCTGCCACTACATTAGCCTTACCGGGATGGTATTGTATGTCAATATCATAATCTTTCACTAATTCCAACCATCTGCGTTGTCTCATGTTCAATTCCTTCTGGGTGAACAGATACTTCAGACTTTTATGATCTGTAAAAATCTGAATTTTCTCGCCATACAGGTAGTGTCTCCAGATCTTTAATGCAAAAACCACTGCTGCTAGTTCCAAGTCATGAGTTGGATAGTTCCTCTCGTGCGTCTTCAATTGTCGGGATGCATAAGCTATGACCTTACCGTGCTGCATCAGTACACAGCCCAACCCTTTCTTAGAAGCATCACTGTAAACCACAAAGCTCCCTGTTCCCTCGGGAACTGTAAGAATCGGGGCTGACACTAATCTGTACTTGAGTTCCTGGAAACTCGCCTCACAAGCATCATCCCAAACAAATGAGTTTCCCTTACGCGTCAGCTGAGTCATAGGCATGGCTATCTTGGCAAAATCACGCGCTAAACGCGTCTATAGTATCCTGCAAGACCGAGTAAAACTACGTACCTGCAGAAGCGGTGGTGGGGCGAGGAGGCCATCGTGTGACGGCCTCCACTTTATTTGGATCAACAGAGACTCGACTTCGGACACAACATGCCCTAAGAAGGATACTTATGCGAGCGGAATTCACACTTGGAAAATTTTGCATATAACTTATTCTCTCTCAACGTGAGTAACACTTTCCTCGGTGCATTTCATGCTCTTCATCACACACAGAGTATATCAAGTATATCATCGATGAACACAATCACGAACGATCGAAACTCCTTGAATAAATGGTTCATCAAGTCCATGAATGCGGCGGGAGCATTGGTCGAGACCAAAGCGGCATCATCGTGAACTCGTAATGCCCATAACGTGATCTCGAATCTTTGTCTTAGGGATATCCCCTTCAGCGATCCTCAATCGATGGTAGCTTTCGATCTCGGATCAATCTTAGAGAACACTGTCGCTCCTTGCAAATCGATCGAACAAATCATCTATTGCGGGGAGAGGGTATTTATTCTTGATCGTAACTTTATTCAACTCCTCGTAATCTATACACAGCGCATGGATCCGTCTTTCTTTTCACGAACAATACAGTGCTCCCGGTGGCGTAAGCGCTTGGGCGTATAAACCCTTTGTCTAGCAAGTCTTGTAATCGTACTTTTAGTTCTTTCAACTCTGCCGGCGCCATTCATGACGGGCCTTGGATATCGGGTCGCCCCCGATTCCAATCCGATGTTAAAATCTACCTCCCCGATGGAGGTATTCCGGGAGGTCCTCGGGAAAGACGTCAGTAAACTCATTCACTCTCGATGCTGATGTCATTTGTGATCTCAGTGCACCTTGCATCTAGTATGCAAGCTAAGACGCCCCAAGCTCCCGATGTAATAACTTTCGCGCCTTAAGGGCGTGAATTACCTTAGGCCTACTTCCGCTATCGTGCCTCCGAACTCAGTAGCTGAGGTTGGTCGGAGAGGAGTGAACACTACCTCCTTCCCTGAAACAATCAATACAAGCATGGTTCTGCGCTAACCGATCCATGCCCAATATTACATCAAAGTCAAACATGTCTAAGACTATCGATTCACTTTGCTAACTCATGGTCTGCGATGGTCACACTACCATCCTTGACTTTCATATTGGCTAACAAATTTATTCCGCGAGGAGTGGAGACAGAGCGGGCGGGCATCAGAAGCGTTCTAGTTCTAACTCACTTGACTTACAAAGGATGCGAGAAATAAAAGAGTGCGTAGAACAGAATCAAATAATACAAAGGCAAGGTGCCCAAGTAATGGAAGTGTACTGTAACCACCGAGTCCTGAGCCATAGATATCTCTCACCGGTGCTTGCATAAGCTCTCCCCTGATGTATAACCGGCTTCACAGCAGGCCCACCATTTATAACCTGAGGTGGCTAGTACTGGCTTGACTCGGGCAGCTATTAGCTCTGTGCCCTTCTTTTCCGCACCTGAAACACACTCCGGACCGGGCCAAACACTTACCCCAGTGCCGCTTACCACATTCTTTGCACTGTGGCCTATCTCCGCTGCTATTTCCCGATCTGTTGACTTGTGGTTTGGACCGGAACTCATGCTGAAAAATGCCCTGGTCTATGCGGTGTACGCTGGGGACGCTGTGAGCTAGAATTTGGCTGGTCCCACTTCCTCTTATGATTTGCTATGGGCCGCCAGGTTAATTACTACTGCTGGCATGCGATCTGCGCTGCACCCAAATCAATTCCGCCACTCTTCGCTGCGGGGCGTAATCGGGAGGTGCTAATGCTTGAATAAAGCCTCGAACGTTCTCATCCAGCCCCATAATGAAGCGCTCAGTCTTCTTTGCCTCTGTATCTACCAGCTCGGGGAGCAAAGCGGGACAAACGGGTAAATTCCCTCTCATACACCTCCACGCCCCGGTTACGGCTCGCACATTGTAAGAATTAGTGCCGCTGCTCGTAATGAGTGCGCAGCAGGATAAAATTTCCGCGAGAATGCTTCTTTGAGCAGATTCGGTAATCGTTTTCTCGTGGCGACAATGGTTCCTCGGGCGGACTCCCACCATAAATATCGTCATCCTCAAAGCATAAAGGTAGCACAGGACACCTCTCGGTCCTCGTGGCGGTTTCATCAATCGAAGATGGTCTCAATGGAGGGCGACCACAACTTCACCCACGGTGGGGTCACTGGAAGACCCATTGAAAGATGCGGGATCGTACTTCACCAAGTCCTTCGGGTGCGAGACTCAGAGTTGCATCGTTTCGCCCCGATTAGCTTGGGCCGGTGGAGTGGCTCATCGTGAGCTCGCACCGGACTCTGCATAGCCTCCACCATCATAGTCATAACATTGGCGTTCCCTTGATGCGCCCGCTGGGGCAGCTGCAGTACATTCTCTGGCGGTCGGTGATCACGGGGAGGTCTCGAGCGGGTGGAGCAACCTCTTCTGCGATCTAGGGGTAATTCCAGGTTGGGCGTCAACGTTTTCCCTTGCCTCAGGCCCCTACCACGTCCCCTACCTCTCCTCGGCCTCTAGGTGGCATTTTGTCAATACTACAATACAGAGAGTTTCTAACTTCGGTTTCTTTACTTTCTAACCATAAGATAGGATCACCCCTCGGGGTTTTTAAGGTCATGTATATGCATAAAACAGTATCATATCATAATCATATACTTAATTAATAAAATATCAGAACGTACCTGGCGGTGACTGGAAGGCGTTGTTAAACCATGGGAACTACTCTGTGCTTACTCTGTAAGCAAGTCTACAGAACCCTTAAACCTAGGGCTCTGATACCAACTGTAACGCCCCTACTTTTACCATGACCAACTCCTAGGGACATTACTACACATGCATGCATTTATAGGCCAAGAGATAAAAGAACTTAAAAGAAATTTCCATCCAATATAAATAGTTTCAGGGATCCCAAAAACAAAACATTAAAATCAGATAAAAGCATCGATTTAGCATGGCCTATTAAAACGTAAATCAGTTTAACTCCAAATAAAAACATAGAGACAACATTAGTTTGAAACAAGATTATGCGGAAATCATGCCGGTCCCCATGGTTTTAGTAACGCTCCCCCGTCACTCGCCCTGCACGTCCTTTCCCTTACCTGAAAAACATTTTTAAAAGAAAGGGTGAGTATTGTAAAACAATACCCAGTAAGTAACCTCGCTACCGAGGTTTGGGATATGCATACACATACAATCATGACCTTTAAACTTATTCGTAACATACATATACGGGACCTAAAACTTTCTCATATTGTCAGGTCTTTAATCCATGACTTCCTTTCTAATTGTGTATTGTCAGGTCTTTAATCCATGACTGCTTTTTCATTTGTGTATTGTCAGGTCTTTAATCCATGACTGCTTATTTAATTGTCAGGTCTTTAATCCATGACTGCTTATTTAATTGTGGGGCCGACTGGTCATCCTGAGTCATTTCGTTTTGAGTCCCTCACAGACCCCTGTACTTTGACCCATAGGGTCTCTATTGCATGTTTGACCATGCACATAATGATCTCAGGATACCAATGTCCACACTATTCATTAATTCATTTCGTGGCATACAAAACATGCATGAGGTCCCATCATTCACATAATAATAGTGCACATGTCACAACATCATCATCGATATGCCAATCATACTTTTCTCATAGACAGTTTGAAGATCATACTTTTGGAAGAAAACATGAAATATTCCCATGCAATTTACTGTCATAATCTCACATGAAATAATGGAATACTTTTACATAGCATACGAGCATAATCTCACATAAAATAATGGTTTATTTCCACATGATGCATCGAAATATTTGCACATAAAATATTAAGTATTCTCACGATAATATCTGTATATTTTCATATGAAGAATATAAACTAATTTCGCATGAAATCATGAAAATCATTTTCATTCAATCCCCTTAAAAGTTCGGCACAAGGTCCCTTACCTCGAGCTTTGATCTCACTATTTCCTTCTAATTCTTAATTTAACGGTCTCCTCCAAATAACCTGAAATCAAGAATTCTTCTATTTCGTTACCCTACTACGCAACTCATCCAATACAAAAAGTCTAAGTACCAAAAGCGTCTAAATTCTCATTTTGTTCCAATTACCTCAACTCCGAAGAACAAGCTGAATGTTGGTTTATTTGCTCCGAAACTACTTGGGAATCTTGATCCCGAAATTCAGTTCGTTCCTACAATAATTTCATAAGCATATTTTCATACGAATCCGATCCAAACAATCCTATAATCCAAAATCGAAGAGGGTTTCGCGTGGCTCACCTAATCCACAATCTTGACCTCGAATATACTCCGGATTTGCGGCGTAACGACGAACCAATGTCATTTGGTCGGATGGTGGGGCGGCGATGACGACGGCAGCGGCAATGAGCTCCCGGCGATCGGCGGCACACTATCCCTGGCGGCGATGGTCGACTCTTCGATTATGGACGGCTGGCGTTGCGGTTCGTGGTTCGGCCGGCGTGAGCTGCTGAAGGCGTCTTCTGTAGTGAGCTCGCCGGCGTGAGCGGCTGCAACAGACCTCAATCGAGGGCTTGCCGGCGCGAGAACTACACGAGAAGAAGCGGCCGGATGTGGGCTCCTCTCGGAGCAGGCTGCGGCGTGCCGGTCTTTGGAGTGGGTGGCCGGCGCGGTCGGCTTCGTGGATCGGCGTTCGTCTCTCGCTCGTGAGTCTTCGCGCGCGAGTGGTCAAGAGAATTTCGACGTGAGAAGTGCGTGGAGATCGGAGATCCGGCGGCGGGCTTGCTGTCGCTCGGCGTTCCCCTCGACGGCGGTTGTAGTCTCCTCCGGCTGCAGCTGATTGATCAGACGAGCGTTCCTTTTTCTTTTTTTCTTGTGGCCGTGAGCTTGGCCGGCGGCGAAGAAACACAATAAGGGTTGGTTAGGGCAAAGTGTGAGGGAGAAAGGAGAGGTTATGGAGGGAGATCTAGGGTTAGGGTTTCCTTTCCCTTGGATGTAAACTTATATATATAAATGGTTAAACAAAAAGTCCCAATTAACCCTCACTTAGGCATTATTTACTAAATACCATTGTCTCTTCCTTTTCTTTTATTTTAAATAAGTGTAAATTTATCTAAAGGGGAACACTTCACTGTAGACTAAATAAAATCAAGGACTCACCCTCGTCGAGTCTGATGAAAAATTTACTAATCCGGCTAAACGCAAAGGTTAATATAGCGTTAAATAAAATAAAATAATAGTACCTGTGATTGTGGTCATCACAGTCTAATAATTCATGGTCTGGTCTTGTACAATCTCATTGCACCAGATGTCCCCACCGCATGTCAACCACATGAACGAGTTGGATCACCTCGTTTGTATCTAATACAAAGCGGGCAATATCCACAGTGTCACCAGGATGAGGTTTCCAACCCTATCAGTATAATGTAGACCGTTCGGGTCATTAACTCTAACGTGATCATCCCCATGTGTCAACTACACACCGTTCAAGTTTTAGTTCTATCAAATAACATGACCCTGGAGCTTAGTTTATTTGATTATGTTTATAAAATGCAAGATACAAAATTTAATAAATAAATAACTTTTATTCAAACTACACGAGATTAGAGCATAGAACCCAACATATAAGAGGGATCATACTTATTTAACTTAGGAGATTTGTTTTTTACTTAAAGAAATGTCTGTAAGACCGATTTCATAATTTTGTTAATTTTGATTCTTAGTTTTCTGTTATATGTTTACTATTTTTAAGCATTTTCTATTTTTTCTTTAGAAAAACCAACATTGGTTTGGTAACTATTTTTTAAAAATTAAAAATAGAAAACCAAACACGCTTGGTAACTATTTTTCACTTTTTTTTGTTTTTTGAATCGTTAGACAAAAAGTGAGAAAAATTATAAACAGAAACATATAGTGGCAAGGAAGAGCATAAGCAACTAATTCAAAAAAGCATGGAAACTCTCAAGTGTTTAGGGATTTTTGGTATGGTTTTAGCATTTGTTGGAGGATGCAACGGGCAGCCAGGCAGAGAGGTTCCATTAAGTTCATGGAAAATTAACATTTTGAATGACATGAGCAAAGAATCTTTGTTTCTTCATTGCAAGTCTAAAGATGATGATCTAGGCGAGCGAACCCTACCAGTGAGACAACAGTTTTCTTGGAATTTTAAGGAGAATTTGTTTCATACAACACTCTATTGGTGCTACATGCGAAATATGAAGAGTCATGCTTCGTTTAATGTGTTTTGGCCAGAGAAATCCGGTTGGTTTGCTTTCAGATGTCCGCGAAATTGCATTTGGTCTGTTCGAGATAATGGAATTTACTTAAAGACAAACACCCATAATACATTTGAGCGCATACATAACTGGGAACCTGGGACGATGTAAATCGAAATCAGGATTATTTTATAAATGGTTTGATGTTTAAGGAATAACGTTCTTAAATATTAAAGTTTACTATTTACATGTTATTAATGATAAAAAAATCCAATAATGACTGTATATATAGTATACTATAGTTCTGATGTACTTTCTACTTGATAAATTTTTTATGAGATAAAATCTATTAGTGAAACTAACATACTTAATAAATATTTTTATATTTACAGTAATAAAACTGGCAAACATGTAGAATAATATTTGGACTATTTTATCCAAGTTCTAATTATATAATTTCATATATGTCCCTCATTTACTTTACTGAGCATATACAATGTTCTTTCAGGACCACGAAATTCATCTATAGTGGTGGAGATTCGATTCATTTGCAAGTTTAGGAAAATAATATACTATGTTCTTATTTTAAGAGTAAAACCACCCAAAATATTTTGAAAGTATTGAGTGAAGTAATGTGAAGGTATTATGTCTTTTTGCATTTGATTTTGGTGAATGTACCCTGAGAATGCTTGTTCTATGGAGCCTCAATATAATTCAACATTGATATGTGTTTTTCTTTATTTATTTTAGTCGTTTAGATTTAAGGGCTTCCATTAATCACATGTCATTCTCTGTTTATCATGATTTGAAATTAAATGACTTGCAACAGACTAACTAATGTAGTAATTCGATTACTGGGTCTTTCTTTCATTCTTCCAATTAGAATTGTTGAAGATATTTTGGTGTAGATTAATGAGCTCACATATCTAGTTGAATTATATCTTCGTTGATCATTCTTTCATTCATCCCATTAGAATTGTTTGCGCAAACTAAATCTGCCCTGTCGGGTTTTATGCCCTAAAACTCATAGATAGTAAATGTAAAAATATTGGATTATTATCAATAAAGTGTTATTGAGGTTATTCAATAAAAGTTGTTGTTGAATGTTGTATTAGTTTTGTTTAAAATAACCTTAAATCAAATAAACTAACATCTTAGGTTGTAACATGTGTCTTGAACTGTATGTGGCGACATACGAAGATCAATGTCCAAGAAATAATCTAAATGGTCTATAGTATAAGGATGGGGTTGTGTACCATATCCTGGTAACACTATGGATACGACCCGTTTTTTATTTCATACAAACGCAATGATCCAACACAATTGTATAGGTGACATGCGAAGGGGGGTATCCTATGTAATGAGTTTGCATAAGACCAAACCACGAACCAGTACCCATTGGATGTAACTCTGTTGACTAATTTTGTTTTCTTATTTGCATAGGATGATCTATGCAACTTAATCTTAATCCTAAGTGTATTATGGACTCCTGTATGTGAGAGATTATCATTTGATCTGTTTAGACGATAATGGTCACATTGTCGAATCAATGTGCCTACCATTTTAGGGACAAGACCAAGTTGGGAGCTGTAAACATTATTACACGAGATGAAATTCACTCTTCCCTACTCTATGGAAAGTAGATGAGTGTTCCCTTAAGTGGTGTCTCTGGGACTTGAACAAAGGACCCTACCAGCTCATTGGCCCAAAAGGGGTTTTCTGTTTATTGGTTGGACCTTAAACGAGTTCTTCATTAGAGGAGCACTGATACTTAAGGTCATAGATATAACCTACGGGTAAAATGATAATTTGATCCGACTTGCGTTACGAACACTCGTGAAGAATTAACTTGTTGTTATTGGTCCATATCTATGGACATAAAATATATCTAAAGTGAGGAGAGTACAACTGTGTGCCTTTAGTGGAGTGTATCCGTAGTTAACGAATGTTGATTGATTTGGTTAATGAGATTAGGCAAGTAATCTTGTATCGTTGGAACTTCTGATCTATAGGTCCATTAAGTCCCCTTTCTAGCTCGTAAAGGGTGCTGAGGCTATTTGATCTTGATTGAAATTTGAAATGTTCAAATTTACTTAGGGAATCATTATAATGTATAATGATATATTATAATATAAAGTTTATATTTTGATTAAAATATTAAAATATAAATTTAATTTCAGATGTGATTCAAAAATAATTTATGATGGAATTTAATAATAGAAAAAGTTGAAATATTATTTTAATATGAATTTGGATTCATATTAAACCTATAGACTAAATTTAATGCACATTTGATGTACATTACAACTATAGGTTATGAGAGAATTACAATTGGATATGATTCAATTATATGCTCTAAATTAAATAAATGATATTTAATTTAACCATTAATTAATTGATGAATTAGTTAACTAGTTAATTTTATTAAATTTAATTAAAACTATAGATTATGCGAGAGATGTTCATTTGAATATAATTTAAATGGATATTAATTAAATTAAATTTAGTTAATAATTATTGATTTCATTAATTGCTAATTAAATTAATATCATATATTTAATTATTTATTATTGATATAATTAATTGTTAATTAAATTAATATTATTAGTTTTAATTTAATAGAATAACTTCCAGAAGTTGGTGGATGTTTGGGAAGACGCGAGAAAACTACGTTTACTTTCCTCCTTCTCTCTATGATGCCTCGTAAAATCAGATGCATTAAATGTATTTGATTTAATTTGAATCTTTGGATAATTAGATACGGATTAGGAAAGAGTGTTTGAATTTTTTTTAAAAAAAAATTATTAGGATTTATGTTTTTAAAAGGTTTAAGATTCCTTCTTCTAAAAAGGATTAACATTCCTTTTTCTAAAAGGATTGATACTTTTGTGTGCCTTTTTAAACTAGAGTATTTGCAACTTAAAAGGCACACTTCAAAACTCCTTCTTTGTTTCTTTCTTCTTCTTTTCTTCACTTTCTTCATCTCATTCTTCTTCATCCACTTGAGAAAATCGTCAAAGCCGACACGAGCAAAAGGCCTGACCGCCGTGTCGTCGCCGCTCACCGAAGTTAATTTAACGTGAACAGTTTCAACTTCTTAAGTTTGTTTTAGACATCGTTGTGGTTGTTTAGGGGCACACATTCTTTTCCTAAATCTTCAAACATAAGCTAAGTTGTCATTTGGATTAAAACAAAGCTCCTAAGTGAAGAAGTAAGCTTATCATCATTGTTTGTTTGTGTATTCTTGAGTTGTTTCTAGCATTAGACTTTGGTTTAGCTATTTAAAGTGTTTATGGAACTTGTGTAGTATGTTTTATGAGCTTTATACTTGGCATGATTATGTGTATGTTTCCAAATACAATTTTAGGTTGTATTTTGTGTTAACCTAATAAAAATTTAATTATTGAGCCTTGGGGTTTTGTATCTTGTTGGAAGGTTTTGTAGATTAAGGATTTTATGTCATTAAAAACATTTTGAGAACATTTAATTTGGTTTAAGGGCATGCTTGTGGTTAAAAGAAAGAGGAAGGGTATTTTCGTAATTTTTTTATAAAGAAGAAGTCAAACTAGGGTTAACTTTGGGGAGGCACATTTTTCGAAGGGACCATCTCCTTCCTTTCTCCATTAGATGGACACAGCCGCCGGAGAAGCTCCCTTTCCGTCCAGCCGCTGCAACCCCACTAGAGGTATCAAAGGAGCCTAACTGGTCGGCGTGAACTCGTTTGTATGCCAGCCGACGTTGCGCCGTCGAATCGCAAGCCGAGACGCCATAGGCAGAAGCTTGCGTTTCATCCACCTGTCGCCGGCGTGGTTGAGCTCACACAACCATCGATCGACCAGCCTCGTGGATTCTGCTGTCGTGCCTCCACCACGCCACTCCTCGCAAACTGCCGTTGAACAGTTGATCCGCCGGAACACGACCCCTTCGTACCGTAGTCAGCGAGCAGACCCACCTCCTTCTCCGTCTCCTTCCACGTTCGTCGTTCCTCCCAGATCCATTAGAGCTGCTGATTGACAGATCAAGCGAGCTCTACAACTCACCGCCACGAGGAGCTGCTGCTGCGCGGATCCGTCTTCTGGCCCGAGAGTCGGCGGCGTGAGAAAGCCACCGGAAAATACGAAAAACGCGCTTGAACCGCGGCGAGCAGTCCACGACCAAACCGCTTTGGTTCGGTAGGTTCATTGCCTTCCTAATCGGTTTCGAGAGAGAGAGACCGGTTTTGAATAGATCGGCTCCACGAGCTTCACGGATCTGACCTCCACGCGCCAAGACGCGCCTCCATACGCGTCGCCACACTCTGGCCACGCGCCGCCGTGCTCCAGATCTGACAAATTGCCTCCGTTTCGTTCCCGAGTCCGTTTCAAGTTACTGTTAATGGTAATCCGACCTAGTTATTGTTGAACTTAATCATAAGCTTCTTTAAGTAAGAATTAGTCATGAATCTTATTTATGGTATAGGAGAGTATGAAAGTTGAGTGTCGAGTTGAACGTGAAAGAAAAGACAAGATGTTAGGAGCTCTTGGAGATCCTTGATCGAAACCCAAGGTAAGGGATTTTCTACAAACGATCTTAAAAAGGGAAGTGAATATGATTTCTTGAAATATGTATTTTTTTAAAAGATGAAATTTGAGGATTTATTTCAAAGGGTGAATTTCCAAGACTCATGCTTAGGGCTTGAATTTTGAAAACGAATATTTCAAAGGGTTTTTCGAAGACCTCGAGTGAATGATTTTCAAAAGGTTTAGAAAGGAACTTGATGATTTAAGGGTTTGAGAGGACCCGAGCTGAAATGATTTCAAAGAATTTAAAAACGAGTCTTGACACAGTTATGTATAGTTCTGTATATTGAGATTTCCAGTTATGTTATTGTGCTAGTTATGCACCTTAAATAACAAACGTACTTATTTCTGATGATTGATTGACTCTAGTTAAAGTTATGAAAGTTATGTCATGATCTTAAGTTTATGTGATTGTTGCATCATTCCTGAATGTATATGTATATGAATTTAAAGAATGGGACCTCATGCATATTGTATGTATATGAACATGTCATGTAGGCTGTGGCAATTGGTCTCCTGAGAACTTATGCATGGTAAAACATGCAGCAGAGACCCTATGGGTCAATATTACAGGGTGCGTGAGGACTCAAACCTACGGTGGGTGCAGTGAGGGACTCAAACCTACAGGGTGCTGTGAGGGACTCAAACCCTGTGAGAGTGCATGGGGACTCAAACTTATAGGGGTCTATGAGGGACTCAAAACTACAGGGGTCTGTGAGGGACTCAAAATGAAAAGACTCAGGTAGACTCAATTGACCACGCATAGCCAAAAAGGAAAAGTTATGATTTTATGAAAGAAAGTTTTAGGTCCCATTACAGAAAGCTTTATGATTTTAAAAGTCACGAATAATAGTCATGTTTAAAAGTCAGATTTGAAGGAAAATCATATGCCTGTGTTTGCATTTCCCGACCCCCACTTACTGGGTATTTTATAATACTCATCCCTCTACCTTTGTTGTATTTTCTCTGTTTTAAAATGTTTTCAGGTAAAGTCGAGAGCATACCAGGCGAGTGGCATGGATGCGCTACAGAAGCCATGGGAACCGAGTCATGAATTCCGCATCAATGATTTGGAAAGAATTTTTAAATGATTATTGTCTTCCGTTATGTAATATTGAGTTTTTGAAACTAGAGGCCGAACTTAATTATGTTTCTTGTAAACGTTTTGTATTTCTATGGGATCCCAAATTAAATTGATTTTTATTTATCAACTTTTACTTATTTAATGTCAGTTAGGGCCTCGAATGCATGCATGAGTAGTAATGTCCCTAGGAATTTATGTTATAAGAGTAGGGGCGTTACATGTTATCTCGAGCTTATGAATCATGTTTGATCACATTTATCATGTATCTATGAACTATGTGTTTTATTATGTTTTATGAGCTTTATACTTGGCATGATTATGTGTATTCTATCCTATGCCTATGAATCATGTTTGATCATATTTATCATATTTATATCGACTATGTGTATTATTATGTGAGGTGGAGGTTGAATTGTTTATATTGTTAGGTTATAGTTTAACAAAATAGGTACTCGATAACATGTTTTATGGGTTTTAGTTTGGCAAAGGTAAGTAGCGATTTGTAATATTCCTCACACACTATATATGAGCTAAGGAGTAAAGTAAACGTGAATGTGAATCTTGGTTGTTAGTCAACTTTGAGTTTACTTGAGTTCTGTTTGTTGCACGTGTGGTTGAGGATCATAAATTATATGTAGCTTTTATTGTTCACATGATTGTTAGTACCTATCTCCGAATATGACTTTGGTACCCAGTCGAGAGAGTTGCGTCATAGGACCCCTCAGGCTAGTAGTCCCTACCTTACTCCTTATTTAGGGAACGTTGTCCTACAACCTTGAGTGGCGAGAAACTAGCATGAAGTATGTGTATTGATGATGTCTCGTTGTGAGTCACTATGTATGTGACAACAGTCCCGGGGTCGTCTCATGGTGAGTCACAATGTGTGTAACAACAGTCCCGAGGCGATGATGTCTCGTTGTGAGTCACAATGTGTGTGACAACAGGCCAACGGCAATGATGTTTTCTTGTGATCCATAGTAGTCATGGCAACATACGAAAGACGAGAGTGTTCACGGTGAGTCCCAATGAGTGTGGCAAAAGACTCGAGTGAGACATAGCTTACGAACGTCTTGCGGGGTGGGTCTGGGCTATGTCAGCATGCTAGTTAGGGAGGCGTATACCGGCGCAAAACAAGGAGCTGTGCAATCCTTTGTGGGCTTGGGGTAAGCCTAGGTTAGACGTCTAGCTGAGTGTGGTCTAAAAGTGGAACCTGGGTAGTTCGACGTGTTGGCTAAAAGTGAGAACCTAGCTTGATATGGGACCCTTGAGAATGGGTCAAGGACGTTGGGATCTACGTCCTATTCTCGTGTACTGGTAATATACCAAATTGAAATAAATAAGAGTTATTTTTTCAATGTTTTGTGTCTCGCATACTTAATAAACTTAATCCAATAAACTAAGCTATAAGTCATTGTATTATGAGAGAACAAGAATTTGAACGGTGTGTAGTGGACACACAGGGAGGATCACATTCGAGTTAATGACCCGAACGGTCTACAGTATACAGATAGAGTTGGAGACCTAATCCTGGATACGCTTTGGATGCGACCCGCTTTCTATTAGATACAAACGAGGTGATCCAGCTCGTTCATGTGGTTGACATGCGAGTAGGAGCATCTTGTGCAATGAAATTGTACAAGACCGGACCGTGAATTATTAGACTTACTGATGTAACACCATTGACAGTATGAGAGTAATAAATTCGTAGTTGACCATTAGTGACTCGACCTTAATCCTGAGCGTGTTACGGACTCCTATCTGCGGGGGTGTGTCCTTTTACTAGTACGAGTGAGGGTGGCCACAGTTGCTCGCGCAATATGCCTATCTTCACAGGGACAGGACCACGTGGGGAGCTTGGAACTTTACCATGCAAGAAGGAATTCACTCGTTCTCGAGTTAAGGAAACTAGAGGGGTTGTGTAACGCCCCTACTTTTCTAACATAGATTCCTAGGGACATTACTACTCATGCATGCATTCGAGGCCTTAACTGAGCTTAAACTAAGTAAAAGTTGATAAATAAAAATCAATTTAATTTGGGATCCCATAGAAATACAAAACGTTTACAAGAAACATAATTAAGTTCGGCCTCTAGTTTCAAAACTCTGTACTACATAAGCGGAAGACAATAATCTTTTAAAATTCTTTCTAAATTATGGATGTGGAATTCATGACTTGGTTCCCATGGCTTCTGTAGCGCCTCCATGCCACTCGCTTGGTATGCTCTCGTCTCTACCTGAAAACATTTTAAAACAAAGAAAGACACAACAAAGCGAGAGGGATGAGTATTATAAAATACCCGATAAGTGGGGGTCGGGGTATGCATACACATACAATCATGATCTCTAAACTCATTCGTTACATACATAGATGGGACCTAAAACTTTCTAGAGTTGCCAGGTCTTTAATCCATGGCTGCATATTTAATTGTCAGGCCTTTAATCCATGACCGCTTATTCGATTGCGTGTCTTTAATCCATGGTCGCTCATTCAATTGTCGTCTTTAATCCATGATTTATTTATTTAATTGCAGTCTTTAATCCATGGTCATTCATTTAATTGTCAGTCTTTAATCCATGATTATTTATTTAATTGTGAGGCCGATTGGTCATCACGAGTCATTTCATTTCGAGTCCCTCACAGACCCCTGTACTTTGACCCATAGGTCTCTATTGCATGTTTGACCATGCACATAGCGATCTCAGGATAACCAATGTCCACACTATTCGCTAATTCATTTCGTGGCATACAAAACATGCATGAGGTCCCATCGGTCACATAATAATAGAGTACATATCACAAACATCATCATCGATTATATCACCATACTTTCTCATGGGCGGTTTGAAGATCATACTTTTGTAAGAAACATGAAACATTCTCATACAAAACTCATGTCCTATTCTCACATGAAATAATGGAATACTTATACATAACATACGAGAATACTTTCACATAAAATAATGGTTCATTTCCACATGATACATCGAAGTATTTGCACATAAAATATCACGTATTCTCACAATAATATCTGTGTATTTTCATATGAAAAATATGAACTATTTCGCATGAAATCATGAAAATCATTTTCATTCACTCCCATTAAAAGTTCGGCACAAGGTCCCTTACTAAACCTTTTGAAAATCATTCACTCGAGATTCTCGAGAAACCCTTTGAAATATTCGTTTCTAAATTCAAGCCCTAAGCATGAGTTTTGGAAGTTCACCTTTTGAAATAATTCTTCAATTTTCATCCTTTAAAACAAATACATATTTCAGGAAATCGTATTCACTTCCCTTTTTAAGATCGTTTGTAGAAAATCCCTTACCTTAGCTCGAAACTCCTTACATTCCGTTCCTAACTCAAGGTTTCGCTTAATCGTGCTCGATAGTCGAATCCCCTAAGTCAAAATCATCAATTCCTTAATTAAATAACATAATTAGAAACTTATTTTTAATCCAATCATAGTTAGGCTAAGTTACCACAAACGGACGCTTACAACGAACTCGGGACACGAAACGGAGGCAATTGGCGGAGGCGGGGAGTGGCGCGTGCGTGGCGGAGCACGGCGGCGTGGCGTGGCGACTGCGGCGGTGCGTGTGGCGGCGCGTGGCGGCGTGTTTCGAGGCGTTGAGGTCAGATCTGAGATGCCCACTCACCGATCTATTCAGAACCGGCACACTCACCCTCAAAACCGACCTAAAATTCGACGAACCGCTTGAACCAACCAAAACCCATTCGTAGACCGGCTGCTGAAGGTAGGTGGTTGCAGCCATAATTTTCGGCAGCCTTAGAGTTCGGCGGCAGCCTCACCATGGCTCGGGCTCGAATCCAACATGTCGGCTGGCGCGTGCGACGGCTTCAGGTGGAAGCGAGTTCCGGCAGCTCGATCTCTCAACGGGCGGGGCGACTGCTCGTGATGCCGACGGCGAAGGAACAACTGACAGACGGCGCAGAAGGGGCAACGCTCGGCTTCGATGGTGGCTCCTCGCGTGTCGTCGTGGTCGCAGGCGACGGCGTAAGGCGGTGGCGTTCGGCTGGGAAGAAGTGGTCGGAAGGAGAATGGTGAAGTTGGTTGATCGTGAAGATGAAGACAAAAAGGAAGGCTGGGGGCTGAAGATTACCTCTCGAAAATTGTGCTCACAAAAGGACAAAGATTTAACCCTAGTCTCTTCATCCAAAATTACCAAATTGCCCTTTCACCTTAGATAAACCATAGCATTGCCTTTTAACTCAAATAAGTAATCCAACTCCACATATGTATGATTAAACCATATTTGCACTCTTAATTTGCAAAACTTAACTTCAACTAAGAACTTCAAGGCCCGATTAAAAATTAATTTTCGTTACATTAATCCAAATACAATTCAAAAGGTACTTGAAAATTCTGGGGCGTTACAATCTTCCCTCCTTAAGAACTTTCGTCCTCGAAAGTTTCTAATCTTGTAAGAATTAGTACTATTTGCTCCACAAGTATTACGCCTTAGCGTAAAATTATTACTCAACGGTCTCTTAACTTTTAACTTGGGCTCGTTCTCTTCACTGGAGTCTTTCCACTAAGGCCTTCATAACTGATGCCCTTGACTCGAATTTTAAGTGTGGAGAGTTCCATATTCAAATCCTAAGATAACTCGAGACACTTAGCTCGTATTTCTTTCTCTAGTCCTTTAATTAGTTCCTTCTGTCTTGTGGTTTTAGAATGGAACTCTTTGCTAAAACGGTTCCATTGTTGTTGAGCCTCAAAATCCTCTTTAAGGTTTGTGCACCAGCCACTAGCATTTATTTCAAGGCATGACTCGATCGTACCATCTGACCATCGTTTCCATAACCTTAACACCTTTTTAAGAGATGTGACTTCAGGGATAAAGTTAGCAACTTTGTTCGGTTGTTCGAGACTCTTCACATTAATGGTTAACCTTTCGCTACTCTCAACGACCTTTTGGTAAACGTTGCAGTGACGATCTCAATGCGTACTTAGTTAACTTTTGGACTTTCTATTGCAATCAATAACTCGTTGAAAGTCTTAGGCCATGGCGGGAGTAACTCAAACTTAGGTCTTATTTGGTTGTCGTGACACATGAAATGTTCTGTACAACTCTGTCATTCTTATTACAAGGATGCCCCGAAAATTTCGGCAGCATAACGGCGTAACTACAACAATGCCAAATTTTCTCTACACCTGATAGATAGAAATTGCACTTCTAAAATCAGAAAACAAACCAATCATGCCTCCAAACTTCATCTCAGATTACTCAGGGCTCATAAACACACTATACACATACATGTTGAACAATCCAATATAAGTGAAACTAAGTTCTTTAATTGTAAGTGATGATTCTTTAAAGACAAGGGGATCCAACAATCAGATTGCGACATCAACTTTAAAACAAACTTTAAAAGAGTGTAATGAAATCCTCTTGACTTACCTTACTTTAAAGTCTAATAATTATAGGTTATCGCATTAAGTGACAAAATTTTCATTGCAAATTCTAGGAATTAGAATGAACCTTTTAAAGCAAGTTATTCAAGATACAACTCATACTCTATCTCTTTTAATCTTTCCTCAGTCTATGGCACAACGGAACAGTAATTCATGTCACTCCCCTTAATATCCTGCTCAAGTAATCACTTGAATATAATGCAACTTTCTTAATACCAATAGGGTTGGATACTTTACAATGGCATCCACTACATTTCTTAACTTTTCCGACTCTTTTGTCATGAAACCCTAACGTTCAAACCTTGAATACAGATACTTTATTTAACACCTCTAGACTTTGAACTTTTCAAGAATTACAATACTCCTTTGCTAAGGTTCTACTCATGAACTCGGTTGTTCAAGGTTTCTTGAAAGATTTTCAGCCTCGTAATGTCTACCCTTTCTTTCCTTTGTCCAAACTACTCTTTTTAATAACGCGCAAGTGAGTCTTATCTTGACAAAGACTCCTTTAAGCCTTACATCCCGAACTCGGACATTTCCTTTATAATATTACTCACACGAGGTCACATTCTCGTCTTTTCTTAGCTTAACAAATTTCCTTATGCTCACCTTTTGAAGTTTACTTGAGCACTTAACTCCTTAGTGACCTTTCGACTACTTCCATATCTCGGGACTTACTCTTCCCTCCTTATGCCTAAAGCAATCCTTCCGAATTGTCATTTCTGCCCCTTCTTAGGCTTGGTTAAACTAGAACGTCTCCGACAACTTTATTCCGACAATGATTTACCTTTCTCTTGAGCACTAAATCCATCAAGCCTATAAACATTAGGGGCATTTAAGTAAAATCTCTACAACCTTCATGATGTTCGTAAAGTGATTTGAAAGTCGTCTCGGGATATCTAATCCTCGGTTCATGACAGGCGCTAACTAGTCTCCAAAATCATCGTAAGGAACACTATGTGTCCTTGCAGACCGTGGAATAGGTCGTTCATCCACGGCCGAAGAGATTTATTCTCAGCAACCACTTTCTTCCACTTCTCATCTCTCATGTACAAGCGTAAGAATACACCTTTCTCCTTTACGCGACCCCCTATTACTCCTTATTGGGAATAAACTACTATTAACTCTTACAAGGAAGGTTATGTACCCATAACTTGAGTTCCTTTACTTTACTTTGGAGCATTCTCAAAAAGAAGTATTAGAAATTCTTGTTACTCTCTACTTTTAATTCCATACTTAAGTCTGTCTCTTGTGTTAGGGGTAACTTTAAAAGATAAAACCTTCCTTATCTAACACTAACGCATTGTTCCTCGTGCTTACTCTCCTTAAACTTGGCCTTCTTCCTTTAGTAGGATTTAGGGACTTCCTCAACTATCTGTACTAGTTTGGTTATAAAGCCAAATTCATTAAAACCTTTCTTAAGAAACCATCAACCTGGCCCTTACTAAAGGAACCTTATAGATTCATGTTTCTAATGGTCGTTCGACCACTACCACTATACACTTTACCAATTGAAAAAGGAGTTCCTCAACTTGATTGCTAAATAGCGAAGAAGAGATTCAGAGCACTTTCCTCTATTAACCGAATTCTCTCTCCTTAAACCTCTGATCGGGAAAGGAAACTTTACTACCTAAGGGTTCAAGGTTAACCTCTCAGGCTATTTCTTTCAAGTTGTACACATATATCTAGTCCAACAGGTAGAAATTAGTAGCAAGGTTCCTTATACACATTCCACAAGCGTGAACACACCTGTGATCATATGAATGTCAATTCGTGCACAAGTTTTTCGGAGTCAGACAATCAATTCTCTTGTGTTCTCAAACTAAAACTCTAACTCTTTACTCTTCTTCTTTATACTTGTCTTTATTAAGTTTATTTAGTTTAAGGTATCGCTTTTGAAACTTCGTATCATGCCTATCTGCAGTAACACATTAATTGTGTATATCCCTGTGGTTTTCCCCTCAGAGCAATGGTCTAAATAAAATCGAAGTGTTTCAAGTATTTTGAAGAATTAAATTTTCGTTCCAACATTAACAATCTATCCTTCCCTTTAAAGCTCGAGTCTATTTTAAAACATCTTTGCTCTCTTTACTTTTGAACTCTTTGAATACCATAGTTACGTATTCACTTGAGGGTGAAGGGCTTTATTTAGGAACCAACCAGGTCGATAACTCCAAGGTGGTACGTTTACTAAATCTCATACCTTTCTATCTAATTGATCTAGCGTGAATGAATGAGACCACCAACCTCTTACCGAACACATTGAAACTTTAAACTTCTCATGAGTAGTCTTAACTTTTATTATTGAAAACTATACTTAAGTAATCCAGTTTCTTAGCAAACTTTAACACTCTAACCTCTTAAGTCTTACTCTTCACTCCCTTTGTCAAAGCGGACCTTTTAATAATCCACAACATGTGTTTTATGGCTATAAAACTTCATTTTTAGCGTAAACATTCTTAACTAAAACATTTTCCTTTCTATCATCAATATCAGGGATCACATGTGTTCTCTTTCCTTTCGGCGTAAGATCACGTCAACTCTATGACATATACACATATAGATTCACATATAAGCATTTCATTTATGCATTTCCCTTTTCATAGACATATAGTTTAGCTCATACATTCTCATTCTTTCTTAGTTTGGAAATTCATCAAACTCGATTTTTATATAAAATATTTTCTCATAGAATACTAAATTCTCTTTTCATGAACAAATAAAACTTTTAGTTCGAAGGCATACCTGGCGGTGACTGGAGTTGCTACTTAGCCATGGGATACTTGTTGCTTACTCTGTAAGCGAGTCTACAAGACCTATAACCTTGGGCTCTGATACCAACTGTAACGCCCCTACTTTTCTAACATAGATTCCTAGGGACATTACTACTCATGCATGCATTCGAGGCCTTAACTGAGCTTAAACTAAGTAAAAGTTGATAAATAAAAATCAATTTAATTTGGGATCCCATAGAAATACAAAACGTTTACAAGAAACATAATTAAGTTCGGCCTCTAGTTTCAAAACTCTGTACTACATAAGCGGAAGACAATAATCTTTTAAAATTCTTTCTAAATTATGGATGTGGAATTCATGACTTGGTTCCCATGGCTTCTGTAGCGCCTCCATGCCACTCGCTTGGTATGCTCTCGTCTCTACCTGAAAACATTTTAAAACAAAGAAAGACACAACAAAGGCAGAGGGATGAGTATTATAAAATACCCAGTAAGTGGGGGTCGGGGTATGCATACACATACAATCATGATCTCTAAACTCATTCGTTACATACATAGATGGGACCTAAAACTTTCTAGAGTTGCCAGGTCTTTAATCCATGGCTGCATATTTAATTGTCAGGCCTTTAATCCATGACTGCTTATTCAGTTGCCAGGTCTTTAATCCATGGCTGCTCATTCAATTGTCAGGTCTTTAATCCATGACTGTTTATTTAATTGCCAGGTCTTTAATCCATGGCTGTTCATTTAATTGTCAGGTCTTTAATCCATGACTGTTTATTTAATTGTGAGGCCGACTGGTCATCCTGAGTCATTTCATTTCGAGTCCCTCACAGACCCCTGTACTTTGACCCATAGGTCTCTATTGCATGTTTGACCATGCACATAGCGATCTCAGGATAACCAATGTCCACACTATTCGCTAATTCATTTCGTGGCATACAAAACATGCATGAGGTCCCATCAGTCACATAATAATAGAGTACATATCACAAACATCATCATCAGTATATCAGTCATACTTTCTCATGGACAGTTTGAAGATCATACTTTTGTAAGAAACATGAAACATTCTCATACAAACTACTGTCCTATTCTCACATGAAATAATGGAATACTTATACATAACATACGAGAATACTTTCACATAAAATAATGGTTCATTTCCACATGATACATCGAAGTATTTGCACATAAAATATCACGTATTCTCACAATAATATCTGTGTATTTTCATATGAAAAATATGAACTATTTCGCATGAAATCATGAAAATCATTTTCATTCACTCCCATTAAAAGTTCGGCACAAGGTCCCTTACTAAACCTTTTGAAAATCATTCACTCGAGATTCTCGAGAAACCCTTTGAAATATTCGTTTCTAAATTCAAGCCCTAAGCATGAGTTTTGGAAGTTCACCTTTTGAAATAATTCTTCAATTTTCATCCTTTAAAACAAATACATATTTCAGGAAATCGTATTCACTTCCCTTTTTAAGATCGTTTGTAGAAAATCCCTTACCTTAGCTCGAAACTCCTTACATTCCGTTCCTAACTCAAGGTTTCGCTTAATCGTGCTCGATAGTCGAATCCCCTAAGTCAAAATCATCAATTCCTTAATTAAATAACATAATTAGAAACTTATTTTTAATCCAATCATAGTTAGGCTAAGTTACCACAAACGGACGCTTACAACGAACCGGACACGAAACGGAGGCAATTGGCGTAGCGGGGGAGTGGCGCGTGGCGTGGCGCGGCGCGGCGGCAGGCGTGGCGAGCACGGGCGGTGTGTGTGGCGCGTGGCGGCGTGTTTCGAGGCGTTGAGGTCAGATCTGAGATGCCCACTCACCGATCTATTCAGAACCGGCACACTCACCCTCAAAACCGACCTAAAATTCGACGAACCGCTTGAACCAACCAAAACCCATTCGTAGACCGGCGGCTGAAGGTAGGTGGTTGCAGCCATAATTTTCGGCAGCCTTAGAGTTCGGCGGCAGCCTCACCATGGCTCGGGCTCGAATCCAACATGTCGGCTGGCGCGTGCGACGGCTTCAGGTGGAAGCGAGTTCCGGCAGCTCGATCTCTCAACGGGCGGGGCGACTGCTCGTGATGCCGACGGCGAAGGAACAACTGACAGACGGCGCAGAAGGGGCAACGCTCGGCTTCGATGGTGGCTCCTCGCGTGTCGTCGTGGTCGCAGGCGACGGCGTAAGGCGGTGGCGTTCGGCTGGGAAGAAGTGGTCGGAAGGAGAATGGTGAAGTTGGTTGATCGTGAAGATGAAGACAAAAAGGAAGGCTGGGGGCTGAAGATTACCTCTCGAAAATTGTGCTCACAAAAGGACAAAGATTTAACCCTAGTCTCTTCATCCAAAATTACCAAATTTCCCTTTCACCTTAGATAAACCATAGCATTGCCTTTTAACTCAAATAAGTAATCCAACTCCACATATGTATGATTAAACCATATTTGCACTCTTAATTTGCAAAACTTAACTTCAACTAAGAACTTCAAGGCCCGATTAAAAATTAATTTCCGTTACATTAATCCAAATACAATTCAAAAGGTACTTGAAAATTCTGGGGCGTTACAAGTACCCTTAAGTGTTGTCTCCAGGGCTTGAACAACAGGGCCTCACCCTTTCGCTGGGCCGAGAGGGTTGTTGTTTATGGTTGGACCATGCAACGTAGTTGTTCATTAGAGGAGCAGTGGGACTTAAAGAGCAAGAGGTAGACACAGGAGTACAACGGTAATTTGACCCAGCAGTGTCTATGAAGAACCTGTGAAGGGTCGACTCACGGGCATTGGTTATATCAATGGACACAACTTGTTTTACAGTGATGAGAGTGCAACTAGAAGATTTAATGGAGTATTACCGTAGCTAATGAGTGTTGAATAACCGTGTCAAAGAGTTTGACAGGTTAGTCTCAGATCATTGAAGCTTGTCATCTGTAGGTCCATTAGGTCTCTCGGTTGGCTTAAATTGGACAAATTGAGGGTTTACAGTTTTGTGTGAATTTGAAGTGTTCAAATTCATTATTTGGATATTTATGTCATTTATATGTGATATAAATGACATAATATATAGTGTTATGTGAATGAGATTCATAATAAACTATTGTATAGCCTAATTGATTAATTAGTGCTAATTGGAGAAATGAAATTGAGTGAAATTAAATTGAATGTGATTCAATTTAAAATTCCACAATTATGCAAATGAGATTTGTATAATAAGGTATGAGATACGTTATACTATGTGATATGCAAATATGATTTGCATATCATATAGTTGTGGTAAAATGGTGAATTAGTGGAGGTTTTAACTCCACTACACACCATTATAAATAGTTGCATTCAAAGGCATCTCATAAGATCATTTTTCCATTTTCTAGATTTTCATCCAAAGAGAGCAACAAAACTTCTCTCATTCTCTCTCAATTCTCTCTAACTCTTCTTCTCACCCAATGTAACGCCCCAGGCCCAGGACCCCCTGCGACCTGGCAACGTTACCATATCACCCATGACTGCTTGAAAGATTGAAGACACTATCCCCACAAACCAACACGGGGTCCTTTCAGCATGCTTTGTCCTCACTCACATGCTCCTTAGGAAAATTCCCAGGAGGTCACCCAATATAGAATTGCTCCAAGCTAAGCACGCTTAACTGTGGAGTTCCTATGATTGAGCCACCGAAAAGGAAGGTGCACCTTGTTGGTATAGGTAGTAGCTATCAATTCTTTTAAGCCTTTCTCAACTATACTTTCATATCCTCATGGTCACTCGCATGTACCCCTCTTCCTCGGGCACCATACTTTCATATCCCAAGGATCCCTCTCATTCAGATGTGGACTCGGTTCATTCATGTACCCTTCTTCCTCGGGCGTCACATGCCCACCAGCTTCCGCCTTGGTTCGTCCCCGAACCACATCTTACTGGGAGAGGTTCCGCTCTGATACCATTTGTAACGCCCCAGGCCCAGGACCCCCTGCGACCTGGCAACGCTACCATATCACCCATGACTGCTTGAAAGATTGAAGACACTATCCCCACAAACCAACACGGGGTCCTTTCAGCATGCTTTGTCCTCTTACATGCTCCTTAGGAAAATTCCCAGGAGGTCACCCAACATAGAATTGCTCCAAGCTAAGCACGCTTAAATGTGGAGTTCCTATGATTGAGCCACCGAAAAGGAAGGTGCACCTTGTTGGTATAGGTAGTAGCTATCAATTGTTTTAAGCCTTTCTCAACTATACTTTCATATCCTCATGGTCACTCGCATGTACCCCTCTTCCTCGGGCACCATACTTTCATATCCTCAGGATCGCTCTCATTCAGATGTGGACTCGGTTCATTCATGTACCCCTCTTCCTCGGGCGTCACACCCAAAACCAAAGGGAGTCCCACATACTCTCCATCAACCTCCCAATAAGAACTGAGAAGAGAATTTGGAAGTGTCTCACTGTTCGGTTCGAGGATCGAGTTCGTAGAGATCGTTGGTTTGAGAGAGATCGTGACTAGAGGAGGAAAGCTTTGAAGAAGAGTTCTTCAACAAGTAAGTAACGTGTTACCTACTGTTTTCTCTTAATTTTAAGCATGTATAGCCTAGAATGTAAGTGTAATGTTCGATTTTAAGATACGTTTTACACAACGAAACAACAACGTTTTTCGCTACGAAAATTCCTAATTCCTTCAATTGGTATCAGAGCCAATCGTTTCTCTTCGTTGTGTTTTCGGTGATTTCTTAAAATTAGGTGGGTAGCATTAATTTTCATGAGATGAATGTTGATGGTTTGCGTTTTTGGATGTTTTTCAGTTTTTGGCACTAAGTTAGATTTACATTAAAAGTTGGTGACATCAATGTAAAGGCCTGGTGTTTTGGGCATTTTTTAATGTAAATCGAGTCTGTAAATCCATGTCGCTTGGGGCATGAGATGTTGTGAAGAAATCGAAGCAGAAACATGTGAAAAACGACGAAGAACAGCAAAGGTGTTTGTTGTTCTGTCGACAACGTTGAGACGTTGTTCATCGGCGTCTCAACGTTGTCCGTGTGGATCCAAGCGGTGTTGCAGGTCAGCGTTGCAATGTTGGGTGTAGTATTGCAACGCTGAGGCGTTGGGCGCGTGAGGTGCAACGCTAGCCACGACGTTGCAATGTTAATATGTAGTGGGTAGTTCCAGCTAGGTGATCGTGTGGTTATTGGCAACGTGGGATTTCGAGGGAGCTGTTTCGAGCTCCACTCAACGTGTTTTAATTATTTTCTTTTATAAAATGATTTTATTATTTTTTTTTAATTTTTTAATTCTTTTTATTAATTAATATTAATATATTTGTTATATTAACGTTAATTAATTTAATTTAATGTCCCTAGGGTGCCAAAAATCAGTCCAATAATGCTATTTATTAAATTATGCAATTGTTGTATGATTTATTTTTCTATGTGCATAATGTATGACATATAGATTAAAATTCCACCTTAGGTTAAACATTTCATGCATCATTTATATTATAAGAGTTATAATATGTAGTACGCATGATAGGATTATATTTTAAGTGTTATAATGTAATGCATGTTTTAATTTAATTAATATAAGAATGATATTTCTTAGATTAAAAGCATGCACATGCATTTAATTCATGTGTTGAATGTATGTTATAGTTTGTTATTCATGTGATGAATGATCAACCACTATAACATATAAATGCATGTAACCTAAGTTAATTATTAGTTAGAAATTGTTTCGAACTTGAATAATTAGACTTAGGTTTTCTAGTTCGAATAAGATTAGAATTAGGAAATCAATATGACTTATGGATGGTGAGTAATTAGTAACGCTGTCTAAGGAAGGGTCCGTCTAAGGCTAGGATATTTAAGCTAACGCTTTGAGGAAGACCCCTACCTAGGAACCGACCAGGGGGTGAATTTGGTTTGGAGATTCATAGGTCATATTTTCGTGAGTGTCGTTAATTAAGAGTTAATTCTGCCAACACATAGACCTAAGTTATTAATGTGATTATAGACTTAGGCTAATCCGATATAAGAGTTATATTGGTAGACTTAGGTAAATTATAGCCAGTTTATCTAGGTCAATCCCGTTTAATTTAAATGTTGAGTGGGAGGAAATAAAGTGTATGAGATACATTTAATTTTCCATCCACAAATCTCCATTAAGTTCACACCGTGAGATCCATACTCGGCCTCGTGGCAAAATGGGAGCGTCCCCCCTACGGGTGGTATTTGTAAGGGCCAATATTCAACGTGAATGGAGAGAGTACTTATAGTGAGTGGGAGCGAGACCTATGAAAAAGGGACCCACGGTCTCTTCTTTCGATTCACACCGTGAGACGCCTATGATCCGCCTGCTAGTTTGGCCTGGACCAGACAATCCCTACGGAAGGCCTTGATCATGGGAGTCGGAACATCGTGAATTCCCGAAATGGATACGATTTCCTTGTTGGTATTCCTTCGTAGTCCTCCCTACGACGACTATTGTTTGGATGGATACTTGGAATTCTAAAGATTGAGGGTAACACTCACAGGATTCATTAAGAGTTAATGGATTCAGACCGAAAAATGCTAACTGGATGCCTAATGGAACAAGAGTTATTCTGGTATTAGGGTCTGGTCGAGAAAGTCACGTCCCAGAGGAGGGTTGGCTTTGTCTACCCTACGGTGGCGGTCATTCTAAACCTTTGAGGTATCATTGCAATTTTTAATGGCCTAGGGATCATAGGATAAAAATTTGCTAAAACCTAATTGGATTTTCAAAAGTTTTTCAAGACTAATACAAAGTTTTTCATTTTTTCAGCAACAAAATGTAAAATGCTTTTAATGCTCCTTTAGCTTCCGATAAGTTAGTCGGCGATATTTTTTCGTGGAAAAAATAATATTGACACGATTTTGATAAATGACGACCTAGAGTTTGCGTTCACTGAGGAGGGTCCTCAGGTGCCCGGTCCAACAGTCTTATTCAACGATCTACAAACCTTCCATTCTTTGGTGCAAATCAAGGTACAGAAAGTTGAGGCAAGTGTTGCCTTTAGATCTCTTCACAGGGGTTCGACCTTTGGGACAAAGTTTGTAGACTCTTCAGGCCCAAAAGGGAAGAAAAAAAAGTTGAAAGAGGTTAAGGTTGACCGCGTTGTCGCCCTAAAGAGCAAAGAGATCAAGGAAATTGCAAGAAAGTGTTTCTACTGCAACAGGGGCGATCAGCTCAAAAGGAGTTGTCCCAAGTTCCTTGAAGAAAAGAAAAAGACAGGTAAATATTATTTATTTGTAACAAAAACTTGTTTAGTGGAGAGTAATGACTCTGTCTGGATACTGGATTCAGGTGTCACTAACTATGTTTGCTCTTCTTTTCAGGGAATAAGTTCCTGGCAGTGGCTGCAAGAGGGTAAGATAACGCTCAGGGTTGGATCTGGAGAAGTTGTCTCAGCTGTAGCAATTGGCACGGTGAAGTTGTTTTTTGGAGGGAAGTACTTATTATTGGATAATATGTACATAGTTTAAGGGTTTACTAGAAACCTAGTTTCTATTTCCTTCCTATTAGAACAAAATATTTCTATTTCATTCAAGAGTAATAAAGCGTTTATTTCTCCAAATGGAAATTTGTTATGTTCATCTTCACTTAAGAGTAATTTGTATGTTTTAAAGCCTAATTTGGTCAAAAGTGTTTTGAATACTAAATTATTTAAAACAGCAGAAACGCGAACTAAGAGATTAAAAATTTCTCCAAAAGAAAGTGTCCATCTTTGGCATCTAAGGTTAGGCCACATAAATCCCAATAGGATTGAGAGACTAGTGAAGATTGGACTTCTAAGCGATTTGGAAGAAAACTCTTTCCCAGTTTGTGAGTCATGCCTTGAAGGCAAAATGACCAAACGTCCTTTTAGTGGAAAGGATATAGAGCCAAAGAGCCTCTTAAGCTTATACATTCTGACTTATGTGGTTCGATGAATGTTAAAGCACGAGGAGGTTACGAATACTTTGTATCTTTTATAGATGACTATTCGAGGTATGAGTACATTTACCTAATGCATAGGAAGCCTGAAACACTTGAAAAGTTCAAGGAGTTCAAGACTGAGGTTGAGAACCTGTTAGGTAAAACTATTAAAAATATCGATCGGATCGAGGTGGAGAGTATATGGACATTAAATTCTAGGACTATATGATAGAATATGGAATTACGTCCCAACTCTCAGCATCTCGTATGCCACAACAGAATGGTGTATCGGAAGGAGAAACATAACCCTATTGGACATGGTTCGGTTGATGATGAGCTATGCTCGTCTCCCTAATTCCTTTTGGGGTTACGCAGTGGAAACTGCAGTATAAATTTTGATCACAGTTCCGTCGAAGAGTGTTTGTGAAATACCTTTCGAACACTGACATGGTCGTAAAACTAGTTTACGACATTTCAGAATTTGGGGATGCCTGACTCATGTGTTGGTATCAAACTCGAAGAAGTTGGAACCTCGTTCAAAGTAGTGCCTCTTTGTAGGTTACTCAAAAGATTCTAGGGGTGGTCTGCGCCCCTTTCCTTGAGGAAGGACACATCAAGGATCATTCCTACACTAATTCTTTAGTGTAGGAATGAGTGAATTCCATCTTGCATAGTTAAGTCCCCAGCTACCTACGAGGTTCTGTCCTTGAGAAGGTAGGCTTATTGAGTCGGCTACAGGCCAGTCTCACCCATACTAGTCTAAGGACAACCCCTATAAGCAGGAGTTCTTAACTTGCTCAGGATTCAGGTCGAGTCACTAATGACCATCTATAAATTATCAGTCTTACCCTGTTAACGGTGTTATACTTGTTAGACTAATAATTTGCAGTCCGGTCTTGTATGAACTCTTCATACAGGATACCCCCACTCAAATGTCAACCACATGAATGAGTGAGATTACCTCATTTGTACTAATTACAAAGTGGACCGCATACATGGTGTTACTAGAATAAGGTTTCCAACGTTATTCTTATACCATAGACCATATAGGTTATATTCTTGAACACAATCCAAATAGTGTCCACTGCACACTAATGTTCAAGATATATTATAATCTTGGAGCTTAGTTTTATTGGATTTATAAAGCAAGAATATAATTTTATCAAAACAAATAACCCTTTATTTATTTGATCAAAATTACACAAGTTTAGGGCATAAATCCCAACAATCTCCCACTTAACCTAAACCTTGTGTAGTACTAAAACATTATAGTAATGTAAATACAAAAAACTAAGGCATTTAAACCCTTTGTACAAAATGCTCCCACTTGCCGTAGCTGGGGATGACTTTTAAACCTAGACCTTCTAGGTGACTCTCAAATACTTTAGTCGTGAGACCTTTGTAAAAGGATGAACAACGTTGTGCTCGGAGGCTATCTTCGTGAAAATCACGTCTCCATTATGCACGATCTCTCGGATGAGATGATATTTTCGCTCAATGTGCTTTCCCCTCTTGTGACTTCGGGGTTCCCTCGAATTTGCCACTACACTACTGTTATCGCAATACAACATGATGGGCAAAGTCATATTTGGAAAAACTTCCAAATTTAACATGAATTTTCTTAACCAAACGACCTTTTTAGCTGCTTCACAAGCTGCTACATATTCGACCTCCATGGTGGAATCAGCGATGCATCCTTGCTTGACGCTTCGCTATACTACAACTCCTCCGTTAAGAGTGAATACTGACCCTGATGTAGATTTCCGAGAATCTTTATTAGTCAGAAAGTCAGAATCCGTGTATCATGTAAGGATCAAATCCTTAGCCCCATACACAAGCTTGTAGTTCCTTGTACTCCGTAGATACTTAAGGATTGTTTTAACCGTTGTCCAGTGTTCAAGTCCTGGATTGGATTGATACCTACTGACCATTCCAACTTCAAAGCAGATGTCAGGCCTAGTACACAACATGGCGTACATCAGGCTCCCAACAGCTGATGCATAAGGAATCCGTCTCATATCCTCAACTCCTTGAGGTTTCTTAGGACACTGCTCCTTAGACAAATGGACTCCATGTCTAAAAGCCAATAAGCCTTTTTTGGAGTCTTGCATCTTAAACCTTGCCAACACTTTGTCTATATAAGATGTTTGAGACAAGGCTAGTGTTTTATTCTTGCAGTTCTGGACAATGTGGATCCCAAGAAAAAACTACGCATCACCCAAGTCTTTCATTTGGAATTGCGTAGCTAGCAAGTTTTTAATGTCAGTAAGATATCCTACATCATTCCCAATGAGTATGATATCATCCACATATAGAACTAGGAATACGATAAAACTATTGATGAATTTCTTGTAGAGACAAGGTTCATCATCATTCTGGTCAAAACTATAAGATTTGATTGCTTCATCAAATCTTATATTCCAGGACCTAGAGGCTTTTTTCAATCCATAAATTGACCTTTTAAGCCTGCAAACCTTTTGCTCTTCTCCAGGTTCAATGAACCCTTTGGGTTGGTCCATGTAGATGTTTTCCTCAAGATTGCCATTCAAAAAGGCTGTCTTGACATCTATTTAACATACCTCATAGTCATAATATGCGACAATGGCAAGTAGAATACGAATAGACTTTACCATAGCAACAGGTGAAAAGATTTCCTCATAGTCAACCCCTTCAACCTGGGTATAACCCTTTGCTACTAGTCTAGTTTTAAAGGTTTGCACCTTCCCATCAACACCACGCTTTCTCTTGTAGAACCACTTACAACCTATAGGTTTTACCTCATCAGGCTTATCTACCAGATCCCAAACAGAATTGAAGTGCATAGACTCTATTTCTTGGTCCATGGCTATGACCCATTTGTCTTTGTCTTTGTCAACAATCGCTTGATTATAAGTCAATGGATCCTCGCAGTTGTCATTTGGTATAATAACTTGGGTTTCGGATAAACCCATGTAACGGTCAGGTTGTGTTACAACCCTCCCACTACGTGGAGACATATTCAACTCTTGAGATGGACTCTCTTGACTAGACAAGCTAGTATCAACAACTCTTGTTGACGTACTCGTTTTATTAGCAACCTTTACTTTTTTTTTTGTGGTCTCTTATGTGGTCCTTCTCTAAGAAAATGGCATTTGTCGACACAAAAACCTTATCTTCCTTAGGATCATAGAATAAATCACCTCTTTTTTCTTTTTGGTAGCCTGCGTATAGGGACAATTTTGAACGTGAATCTAACTTTTTTTGATTTGTCACAAGCACATCTGCTGGACAACCCCAGATTCTGAAATGACATAAACTACCTTTACCTCCTTTCCAGAGTTCAAAAGGTGTTTCATAAACACTTTTTGAGGGCACATTATTCAAAATGTATACCGCAATCTCTACTGCGTAACCCCAAAATCAACTAGGGAGATGAGCATAACTTATCATTAATCGAACCATGTCGAACAAGGTTCTATTTCTCCTTTCCGATACACCGTTTTGTTGTTGTTTACCGGGAGCCGAGAGTTGTGATGTAGTTCCATATTCTATCATATAGTTCTGGAATTTTAAATCTATATACTCTTCACCTCGATCTGATAGAAGTGTTTTAATTGTTTTACCCAACTGATTTTCAACCTCAATCTTGAACTCCTTGAACTTTTCAAGTGCTTCATACTTATGTTGTATTAGGTAAATATGCCCAAATCTGAAATAATCATCTACAAAAGAGATGAAATATTCATAACCTCCTCTGGCTTTAACACTCATCGGACCATAATGGTTTGAATGTATAAGCTCAAGAGGTTCTTTGACTTTATAACCTTTTCCACTAAAATGTCTTTTAGTCATTTTGCCTTCTAGGCAGGATTCACATACAGGTAAATTATTTTCTTCTAACTCATTTAGAAGTTCATTCTTTACCAATCTCTAAATCAAATTGAGATTAATGTGACCCAATCTAAGATGCCAAAGATGAGCATTTTCTTTAGGAGAAATTTTACATTTCTTAGTTTGTGCGTTTGCAGTTTTAAATAATTCAGTGTTCAAAACCATTTTGACTGAATTAGGCCTTAAAAAATACAACCCATTTTCTAGTGAAGTTGAACATATTTCCATACATTTCTTCAAAATAAAAACTTTATTCATATAGAAGGAAACAAAAATACATTGTTCTATAAGGCAAGAAATTGAAATAAGGTTTCTAGTAAGCCCTAGTATCACTAATATATTGTCTAACTTAGCATAAAAAATATTGACACCTTTCTTTAAAATGAATGCTTCATTAAAGGAAAAGGTAATACAGTAGCCAAGTTCAATTAAACAAGAGGTAGAAATTAAGTTGCTCTTAATCTTAGGAACTAACTATAGATTTTCTAAAAAGATAAATCTATCTCTAAAAAACAGCTTGGCATCTCCCACTGCACGAGCTGGGACGACGTCTCCCGTTCCGACCCTGAGCGTCATCTCACTCTCTTCGAGCTCCTTGAAGGAACTAGTTTCCTAAAAAGAAGAGCAAACGTTATTAGTGACTCCTGTATTATGTATCTAGGTAAAATCATCATTTTCCACTAAGCAAGTTTCAAGAATAAGTAAATCAGATTTACCTTTCTTCTCTTTGAGCTCAGCAAGGTATTTTGGGCAGTTTTGCTTCCATGCCCGTCCATGTTGCAGTGGAAACACTTTCCTTTGTCTGCAACCTTGGCTTTTCCTTTGCCCTTATCAGCAGCAAGTGCCTTCCCTTTCCCTCCTATCTTCTTCTTTTGGGTCTTCTTAGGCCCAGAAGATGAACTACAGGACTTAGTTCTAGAGGAAGAACCCTTCTAGAACCTTTTGGAATGGGCAAACTGATTTGCCTCTCCATCAGCCTGCCCCTTATTCTTCATAAGAGAAGGGAAAGTTTGTAGTTCATTAAGGAGAGTAGTCAGGTTATACTCTATCTTGTTCATCACCGCATGGCTGCGAAATTGCAGGAAACTCTTTGGAAGAGATTCCTGGATGAATGAGACCTAACTTTGCTTTTCTATGACCGCGTCGTTCATTTCAGCCACGTTGAAGTGGACCATCAGATCGGGAACGTGTTCTCTCACTGACGACCCCTCCTTCATACGGGAGTTATAAACGTACTTCAGGGATTCGTGTCGAAGCTGTCCAGACGGTTGTCCAAACATATTCTGCAACAAACTCATGATCTCACGAGTTGAGACCATGCCCTCGTCCTTTTTGGCTAGAACTTCAGAAACACTAGCCAAAATGTAGACCTTGGCCTTATCATTGTCCTTGATCCAGCGGTCATACGCATCCTTAACAGTTTAAGGAGCGTTTCGAGCATGGACCTGAGGACATTCCTCAGTAAGTACAAACCGAAGGTCGTCAACAACAAGAATCGTGTTCAGGTTGGACTTCCACGTAGTATAGTTTTCACCAATTAAACGTTCGTTTTTCAGTAAGGCTATAATTGAGGACGACATGCTGAAATTTCAAAAGTAGTTCTAATTAGTTATGCCTTTAACCCCTTATAAACGAATCAATTTTAGCAAAATTATTAAAGAATCCTAGTGTTTAAATTAAACCTTTAATTTTGCAACGATATGTCAAGGGTTTAGAACAAAAGCCACCGTCAGGTGGTCAGTCACTCCTCCCCTAAATTGAGACTATCTCACCCAATTCTCACTACCAGAACATTGATGGGGATCTGATCTCCTTGTGCAGCGGAAACGTGGTTTGGAATCGTAATTGCTTGATTGTTTAGGTCGAAGCAAAAACCAGTACATTGACAAAATACAAAACAAGCATGCATCATTTAATCTAATTAAAGCATGGAGTAGTACATACAAACATGATAGAAGTTTAACAATTAAACTAATTAAAGAGAGGAATACCTTTGTAGACTTTCTCCAGCAACTTGTTGCTCCAAAGGTTGTACAACAAATCAATTGTACAGGGACTTTTTTGTTTTCTTCCAGCAAGAACACAACCACTAGAGATCAACTCCTATATCTCTGAATGCTTAGATCCTCCTTGGTGGGAAGGATTCCAAATTTTGGAAGATAAAGGGAATTTGAGAGTGAGAGAGCGTTTTACAACAATTCTCCAATTGTTTGAATAAAAATTGATCGATCGAACATCAACCCTCTTCTCCCTGTTAAACTGTTGATAGGGAGAAGAAGGAGGGGTAGTGGGAACGTGTCTAGATCACACGTTCCCTTATTTTATTATTAAATTAATAATAATAATTAAATCAAATTTAATTATTAATTTTAAATCATATTTAAATAATACAAATTAAATATCATATAATTAATTTGGATTAAATCTCATTTAATCATATTACCCCTTTAACCTATAGTTTTAATGTACATCCAGTGCACATTAAATTGTAACATATAGTTTTCAAATGTGAATCACATTCACATTTAATATAATATTTGAACTCTTTCAAATATTCAATTCTCTCATATAATTTAATATGAATCATATTCACATTAAATTTATAATATATAGTTCCAAAACTATATATTATATCGTATCTAAATACATTAAATATATTCCCTAATGAATTTGAACATTTCAAATTCAAATGATCTAAGAACCCTTTACGAGCTAAAAGGTGGACCTAATGGACCTACTGCATCGAAGCTCCAAGATACGAGATTGCTCTGTTAATCTCATTAACCTCCCAATCAACATTCGTTAACTGCGGGAACACTCCACTAAAGTCCCACAGCTGCACCCTTCTAACTGCAGATATATTTCTGTGTCCATGGATATTGACCAATAACCACAAGTCAATCCTTCACGAATGTTCGTTACACCAGCTGGGTCAAATTATTATTTTACCCCTGGGTTACATCTTGTACCTTATGTACCAGTGCTCCTCTAATGAACAATTTGTTTGTGGTCCTACAAACAAACAGAGTCTCTCTCGGGCCAATAAGAGGGTCGGGCCCTTTGTTCAAGTCCCGGAGACACCACTTAAGGGAACATTCCTCTACTTACCCTAGTAGGTGGGAAGGAATGAATTCCATCTTTCTATGTTAAGTTTCCTGCCGCTCGCTCGATCTTGTCCCCAAGAATGTAGGCATATTAAGTCGCCGTATCTGGCCACTCTCACCCATACTAGTCAAAGGACAATCCCTCGCGAACAGGAGTTCGTAACCTGCTCAGGATTGAGATCAAGTTGCCTAGGTCATTCTAGTGAAATAGAAACCTAACTAGTCAACGAAGTTATAGCTAGAGATTATTATTTCGTGGTCCGGTCTTATGTAATTTCATTACATAGGATATCTCCACTCACATGTCATCTACACGAACACGTTAGGCTCACTGTGTTTGCATCAAATACAGAGTGGGTCACATCCATAGTTTAACCAGGGTAAGGTACCCAAACCTTATCCACTTACTATACACCCTTTAGGTTGTATCTCGAACCGAGATCCTTTTTTTGTACATTACATTCAGTTAGAGATTCATTTAACAGCCTTGGATGTTTAGTTTATTGGATTTAGGGTTTAAATAAAGGCAAACTCGTAGATAACGTACAATAACACTTTATTACACTAATTAGAACATAATTACAAACTACGTGTTTTAGGGAACAAATCCCAACAAACTCCCACTTGAACTAAAACTCTAGTGGGGTACATCATAATCTAAAATAGTGGTTATAAGAGATAGAAATACAATAAACTAGGGCATCCATTTACCCCATTACATATCTCCTATTTGCCCTAGATTTAGCCTATGTACATATCTCGTAGACCCAGACTTTCCAGATGACCCTCGAACACTTTAGCCGTGAGAGTGTTTGTAAACGGATCAACAATATTGTGCTCCGAAGTGATCTTTGTGATTGCCACATCTCCTCGTTGCACTATTTCTCGTATCAGGTGATACTTCCTCGCAATGTGCTTACCTCGCTTATGGCTACGAGGTTCCTTCGAATTGGCTACCGCACCACTGTTGTCACAGTATAAGGTGATGGAAGATTCCATATTTGGAACAACTTCCAAATCAGTAAGGAATTTTCTTAGCCAAACAACATCTTTAGCTGCTTCACAAGCAGCGACATACTCAACCTCCATCGTGGAGTCAGCGATGCATCCTTGCTTGATGCTTCGCCATACTATAGCTCCCCCGTTAAGGGTGAAAACTGATCCCGATTTGGATTTCCGAGAATCCTTATCGGTTTGAAAATCAGAATCAGTGTATCCAATAAGGATCAAATCCTTAGACCCATACACAAGCGTATAGTCCCTCGTTCTCCTTAGGTACTTGAGGATATTTTTAGCTGATGTCCAGTGGTCTAACCCTGGATTGGACTGGTACCTACTGACTATTCCGACTACATAACAAATGTCCCATCTCGTGCACAGCATAACATACATTAAGCTACCTACTGCAGAGGCATAGGGAATATGTCTCATATCCTCAACTTCTTGAGGTGTCTTGGGACACTGTTCCCAAAATAGATGAACTTCATGCCTGAAGGGTAATAAGCCCTTATTGGAATTCTGCATCGAATATCTTGACAACATTTTGTCGATATAAGACGCTTGAGACAGTGCTAGCGTTATGTTCTTGCGATTCCTGAAGATCTGAATCCCAAGAACATATTGTGCCTCTGCCAACTTTTTCATTTGGAATTGGGTCGCCAACCAATTCTTTATGTCAGTAAGGTATCCTACATCATTCCCAATGAGTAGGATATCATCCACATAAAGTACTAACAAAGCTACTTTGTCGTTGATGATCCTCTTGTAAGCACAAGGCTCATCAACGTTTTGGTCAAAGCCGTAAGACTTGATCGAAGTATCAAATCTTATATTCCAAGATCTTGACACTTGTTTCAACCATAAATGGACCGATTGAGCTTGCAAACTTTTTGCTCCTGACCATGGGCTATGAACCCTTCGGGCTGAGACATATAAATGCTCTCGTCAAGATTACCATTCAAAAAGGCAGTCTTGACGTCCATTTGCCATATTTCATAATCATAAAATGCGGCAATGGACAAGAATACCCTTATAGACTTCGGGATAGCAACAGGGGAAAAAGTTTCTTCATAGACAACTCCTTCCCTTTGGGTAAAACCCTTTGCTACAAGTCTAGCCTTAAAGGTCTGTACCTTTCCAGTTGCATCTCTCTTTCTCTTATAGATCCATTTACACCCTATGGGTCTAACCCCTTCAGGTTGGTCTACAAGTTCCCATACTAAATTGAAGTCCATTGACTCCATTTCAAGGTCCATGGCTTTGATCCATTGGTCCTTGTCTACGTCATTCATTGCCTGTTTATAAAACAATGGATTTTCTACGCCGTCATCAGGTATGACAACTTGAGTTTCAGCACCCAAGTAGCGGTCAGGTTGGAAAACAACCCTCCCACTGCCTCGAGGCATTCCCAACGATTGAGAAGGACGAGACTGACTTGAGGTGCTGGCACTTCCATCAACTCTTGATGAAGGTCCAACTTGATCAACAACTCTTGTCAGTTCATGTGTAGCTTCATTTAGTACTATTTTACTACGCGGTTTATGGTTCCTCATGTGATCTTCCTCCAATAACGTGGTGTTTGTCGATACAATCACCTTGTTTTCTTGTAGGTCGTAGAAAAGACCACCTCTCGTATCTTTGGGATAGCCAACAAATTGGCACAATCTTGAACGAGGTTCCAGTTTCTTTGGGTTTGTCACCAGCACGTGTGCGGACAACCCCGAGATCTGAAGTGTTGTAAACTAGGTTTACGCCGCCTCCACTGATTCAAAAGGTGTTTCAAACACTTTTTGATGGAACACATTCAAGATTTGAACTGCAGTCTCTACTGCGTATCCCCAAAACGAGGCAGGCAATTGAGCATAGCTCATCATAAAACGAACCATGTCTAACAAGGTTCTATTTCTCCTTTATGACACACCATTTTGTTGTGGTGTATTAGGTGCAGTGAGTTGAGACTTAATTCCATGTTTTATCAAATAGTCCTGGAATCTTAAATCCATATACTCACCACCTCGATCGGATCGAAGTGTTTTAATGGTTTTCTCTAATGCATTCTCTACTTCAACCTTATACTCTTTGAACTTTTCAAGAGCTTCAGACTTGTGATGCATTAGGTATAGATAACCATACCTCGAATAATCATCCATGAAAGAGATGAAATATTTGTACCCTCCTCGAGCTTTGACATTCACTGGACCACAAAGATCCGAATGCACAAGTTCTAAGGGCTTTACGGCTCTGTAACCTTTTCCAGTAAAAGGTCGCTTGGTCATTTTACCTTCCAAGCAAAACTCACAAGGTAGTAAAAATCATCTTCTAACTCGTTTAGAAGTCCATTCTTAGAGAGTCTCTCAATCCGGTTGAGATTAATATGACGAAGTCTAAGATGCCATAGATAGGTGTTATTATTTGGGGAAATTCTATGCCTTTTATTTTGAGTGCCAGCATTCTTAAACATCTCATGATTTCAAATTGCTTTGATTTTATTCGGTTTCAGTACGTACAAACCATTTTTCAATTTAGTAGAACAAATATTGACACCCTCTTTCAAAATGAACGCTTCATTAATTGAAAAAGAAATACAATAACCAAGTTCTATTAAACAAGAGATAGAAATTAAGTTCCTTAAGCTAAGAAACTATATACAGATTTTTTAATAAAAGAAATCTATCTCCGAAAAATAGCTTGACATCTCCCACTACACGAGCTGAGACGACGTCTCCCGTTCCGACCCTGAGCGTCATCTCACCCTGAGGGTCATCTTCGAGCTCCTTGAAGGAACTAGTTTTCTGAAATTAAGAGCAAACATGATTAGTGGCTCCTGAATCAAGTATCAAGGTCAAATCATCATTTTCCACTAAACAAGTTTCAAGAATAAGTAAATCTAATTTACCTTTCTTCTCTTTGAGCTCAATGTCTGTAGTGGCAGAAGCTTTCTCTTATTTTTCCTTTCCCCTTCTTTGAGTCTTCTTAATCCAAGAAGAAGAACCACAAGACTTCCAGATGATGAACCCATCTGGAATCTTTTGGAATGGGCAAACTGATTTGCCTCTCCATCTACCTGTCCCTTATTTTCAATAAGAGATTGCTAAGTCTGCAGTTCATTTAGGAGGGAAGTTAGGTTATACTCCTTTTTGTTCAACTCCGCATTGCTACGAAATGGCAGGAAACTCTTCGGAAGAGATTCCAGGATGAAGAATACCTGAATTTGCTCATCTAAGACCGCTCCGTTCATTTCGACCACGTTGAAGTGAACTATAAGATGGAGAACATGTTCTCTCACTGAAGTTCTCTCCTTCATGCGCGCGTTATAAACGTACTTGATGGATTCGTGCCGAATTGTTCATACGGTTGTCTAGACAAATTTTGCAGATAGTCCATGATCTCACGAGCTGAGACCATACCTGCCAATCTCTTCGCTAAAACATTACATGTCCCAGCCAGGATATAGGCCTTGGCCCAGCGGTCAAACGTATCCTTAACTTATTGAGGTGCGTCTTGAGCAGGAATCTGAGGACATTCCTCAGTTAGTACGAACCGAAGGTCATCAACAACAAGGATTGCATCCAGGTTTCACTTCCACGTAGTAAAGTTTTCACCAGTTTAATGTTCCTTTTTGAGTAAGGCTATATATGAGGACGACATGCTGAAAATCCAAAATAGTTCTAATTAGTTATGTCTTTTAACCCATTGTAAAAACCAATCAAATTTAGCAAAATTATTAAAGAACCCTAGTGTTTAATCTAAACCCACTGTTTAAATTAAACCTTTAATTTTGCAATGATACTTCAAGGGTTTAGAACAAAAGCCTCCGTCAAGTGATCGGTCATTCCTCTCCTTGAATTGAGACTTTCTCACCAATTCTCACTACTACGTAACATCTCATGTCCCAATGGTCATTAGCTACCGTTTATTTGGTCAAGGACTTGTTAACTAACTTAACTCATCCCGTAAATGTGACCCTACCATTTTCGGATCCAATAGGCTCGAGCCAACAAAGCTACTATTAAGAAAGACAAGCTGTTGGCATATAACCTAAAAGACCCTATCCATTTTCAGAGTTCGCGGTGTTCGATCCCTATAGTCGGGCCCTCCGTAAGGTTTGGCTATTCCAGACAACCTAGCAAAGCGGACTATAGAAATCTCACACGCATGCGACCTAATGGAGGAGACCGTAGGATACGTTGACACGCGTTCTGCTCCCATTTACTATGGATACTTCCCTCATTCACCTTGGTATTGAACCATGCAAACACATACCTTAGGGGGACGCCCTATTGACGCCACGTAGCCGAGCATGGAACTCACGGTGTGAACTCTTGAGGACATGAGAGTAAACTCGATGCGAACACCTCATTTTCTCCCACTGAAGCTCCTGAGACTAGGGTATAGGTTTATCTTAGTCGGATTTTGGCTAAAAGAATCTATCTAAGTCTATGCCTATTATAACTATTATAACTAGGTCTTAAAACCTTATGTCTAGGTGAATAAACATTTTAATTACCTAGAGATAAAAAAGAACTAAGGTTAATTGAACTCAGGTTCCGGGTCAGTTCCCATGTAGGAGGTGTTAAGTTAACTGTCACTTAAGTACCCCTGACCTTTACATGTAACTTCACCAGTAGAGTTCCCTTATAACCAAAGTTCCAACGTCCTACTAGATTTCAAACTATTTAATATACTACGTAAGACTAATTTCTAATCCTATTACAAATTAAAACTTAGGTCTAAATTAATTTTAAACGATTTAAAACTAATTAATTTTTTTTTTAACCCAAGTTCCTATGTTTGCATGCATTTCTTTATTATAGGTTATGGTTTCTAAAACCCTTTTAATTTATAACTTTTATAAATTCAATAATTAACCTATGAAAGAAACTATATTATAAATCCAACAATCATTATTCAAATTGGAATTATAAAAGAAATTCAAATAATTGAATTATAAAATTACTTAAACAAAATAACATTTATTTTAAACTAAGTAATTTCATTCTCTATGCAATTTATTTTCCATATAATCTAATCATAACAATTATAATTAATTACTCATGAAAAATAAATTAATTATGCATTGATCATATTCATATAACATTTATACAAATAAAATGCATGAACATGCTTATCCTAAGGTGGGAAAAATCTAATTGACATTCATAAAGATAAATAGTTGTAAAACCGAAATAATTTGGTCCCTAAAGTGCAAAAAATGAAATTACATTAATTTTATTTCATGAAACCGGTCCAAAACAAACGAACCAGCTGAGCTGGTTTGCAACTGCTGGAAATGCCTCACGGCGATGCAACGTTGATGCTAGCGTTGCAACTCCCTCTTTGTCTTATTTGCGCCTGCTATCGAGATGGCGTTGCAATGTTTAGGGGCAGCGTTGTAACGCCGCTGACCCCTTGAACTCCCTCGTCGATATGGGGCGCTGGCGTTGCAACGCTGATGAACGGTGTTGCAACGTTGTTGGTAGCGTTGCAACGCTGCTGCTTCGACAGCAGCTACAATTTGCAATTTCTCTCTCGATTCTCCATCGAATTGCTTGAAATTGGTTCCGAATGACTCGTAACTCATTTACAGACTCAATAATGCACTTTTTGCACAAAAATGCAGGGGCCTTTACATACAAATTGATCAAAATCAAAGTAAACTAAGGCAAAAAAATTCCTAACCCAAGTTTCACAGCAAACCATATGCAATTCCCACCAAAATCAATGGAATTTTGTTTCAATCAAAACAAATCAAGCATTTCTCTTATACCAATTGATGGGGATCTGATCTCCTTGAGCAACGGAAACGTGGTTTGGAATCGTAATTACTTGATTCTTTAGGTGGAAGCAAAAACCAGTACATTGACAAAATACAGAACAAGCATGCATCATTTAATCTAATTAAAGCATGAAGTAGTACATGCAAACATGATAGAAATATAACAATTAAACTAATTAAAGAGAGGAATACCTTTGTAGACTTTCTCCAGCAACTTGTTGCTCCAAAGGTTGTACAGCAAATCAATTGTACAGGGACTTCTCTGTTTTCTTCCAGCAAGAACAAAACCACCAGAGATCACCTCCTATATCTCTGAATGCTTAGATTCTCCTTGGTGGGAAGGATTCCAACTTTTGGAAGATAAAGGGAATTTGAGAGTGAGAAAGCGTTTTTACAGCAATTCTCTAATTGCTTGAACAAAATTGATCGATCGAACATCAACCCTCTTCTCCCTGTTAAACTGTAGATAGGGAGAAGAAGGAGAGGTAGTAGGAACGTGTCTGGATGACACGTTCCCTTATTTTATTATTAAATTATTAATAATAATAATAATTAAATAAATTGAATTATTAATTTTAAATCATATTTAAATAATACATATTACAGATCATATATTTAATTTGGATTAAATCTCATTTAATCATATTACCCCTTTAACCTATAGTTTTAATGCACATTAAATTTTAACCTATAGCTTCAAATGTGAATCACATTCACATTTAATATAATATTTGAAATATTCAATTCTCCCATATAATTTAATATGAATCATATTCACATTAAATTTATAATATATAGTTCCAAAACTATATATTATATTGTATCTAAATACATTAAATATATTCCCTAATGAATTTGAACATTTCAAATTCAAATGATCTAAGAACCCTTTACGAGCTAGAAGGTGGACCTAATGGACCTAGAGATCAGAAGCTCCAACAATACGAGATTGCTCGGTTAATCTCATTAACCTCCCAATCAACATTCGTTAACTGCGGGAACACTCCACTAAAGTCCCACAGTTGCACTCTTCTCACTGTAGATATATTTCTCTGTCCATGGATATTGACCAATGACATCAAGTCAATCCTTCACGAATGTTCGTAACACCAGCTGGGTCAAATTATCGTTTTACCCCTGGGTTACATCTTGTACCTTAAGTACCAGTGCTCCTCTAATGAACAATTTGTTTGTTGTCCTACCAACAAATAGAGTCCCTCTCGGGCCAATGAGAGCGTCGAGCCCTTTGTTTAAGTCCCGGAGACACCACTTAAGGGAACATTCCTCTACTTACCCTAGTAGCCGGGAAGGAGTGAATTCCATTTTGCTATGTTAAGTTCCCAGCCACTCGCTCGGTCTTGTTCCCAAGAAGGTAGGCATATTGAGTCGGCGTATCTGGCCACTCTGACCCATACTAGTCAAAGGACAATCCTTCGCGAATAGGAGTTCGTAACCTGCTCAGGATTGAGATCAAGTTGCCTAGGTCATCCTAGTGAAATAGAAACCTAACTAGTCAACGGAGTTACAGCTAGAGATTACTATTTCGTGGTCCGGTCTTATGTAATCTCATTACATAGGATATCCCCACTCACATGTCATCTACACGAACACGTTAGGATCACTGTGTTTGCATCAAATACAAAGTGGGCCACATCCATAGTTTAACCAGGGTAATGTACCCAAACCTTATCCTCTTACTATAGACCCTTTAGGATGTATCTAGAACCGAGATCCTTTTTATGTACATTACATTCAGTTAAAGATTCATTTAACAGCCTTGGATGTTTAGTTTATTGGATTTAGGATTTAAATAAAGGCAAACTCGTAGATAACGTACAATAACACTTTATTGAAATAATAACACTTTATTACATTAGTTAGAACATAATTACAAACTACAAGTTTCAGGGCACAAATCCCAACACATTCCTCCCTCACCTAGATAACAACGGAGAAGATCTGGTGGTCGCGTCTCCGTACGTTCGTGTTCTTGTTGCTGAGATCGTGATCGTGGGAGAGAGGAACACGTGAAGAAAGGTTCTTCAAAGGTAACTTTATAGCTGTCCATTATATTTTATATGCTTAATCTAGTGTTTTATGTTCTTGAATTAATCGTTGTAACTAAATCAAGAGCGCGTGATTCACAATCGCTTCCGTTGCGGGACTACGATTCCCTTCAGTTGGTATCAGAGACCAATTGCGTTCTTGATTTATGTTCTGAATTTTTCAAGAACAAGCTGGGATTTACTGTTTTTGCATGAGATGTATGAACGGTTTTGCAAAATTTGATATTTTCAATTTCGGCACTTAGATTCAATCAATGTAAGGGCCCGGTGTTTTGGCCATTTTTAATTATAAATCGAGTCTGTAAGTCCGTGTCGATCGAGGCAAAGTGGTTGCTGAGAAGATCAGAGCAAAAACGAGCCAAAAATAATGGAGATTGTTGTTGTTATGTGAATGGCATTGCAACGCTGTTCATTGGTGTTGCAACGCCATTGCGGCAGGCGCGCAGCTGTAGAAGGCGACAACGTTGCGCAACGCTGGGCAGAAGACGACAAGGAGCAGCGTTGCACCGTTGCTATCAACATTGCAACGCCAAAGGCGTTTCACAGAATTCAGCAACGGGCAGAAAAATAGATTTTTTATATATATTTATTATAAAAATATTTTATATTTAATACAATTAATTTTAATTAATATAATTAGATTATATTAATTAAAATTATTTCTAGGGTGCCAAAATTGGTCTATTTTTGCTATTTAAATTGTGCAATTGTTGTGTAATTATTGTCATGCATAGTGTATGCTTGTATTTTAGAAATCTCACCTTAGGTTAAGTATTTTGATGCATCATTTATAATATAAGAAGTTATATTATATAGTTTGCATGATTAATTAATATAAAGTTGTTATATAAATTTATGGACAACATTGACATGCATTATATTTTATGAGATGAATATGCTATGAATGTCTTATTATTCATGTGATGAATGATCAAGCACTATAACATTGTAACGACCCAAAACTCCAAGTACCTTTTAATTCGTGTTTTGGGTAAATCATTGGAAATAAAATTTAATTGGACCTTGTGGACTTTGAATTTAAAGAAAGTTTTCGAAAAGTAGAAAGCTTGCGTGACTAAGGGTCCTTTTTAAAACAATTAAGTGAGCCTAAGGGTAATTTTGTGGTTAGAAACTAAATGAGGGGCATTCTCGTAAATTTAGTTAAAAAGAGAATTAGGGTTGTACAATTAGACTCACGTTTATCGAGGCTTCTTCTCCATGTTCTCCTACCTCACGCGAGTCTCCAGCCGTTGCTCACCTTCCTTCGTCGGACGGTGCAGCTATCGCCCCTCAACCGCCGGTTTTGGTCGTCCGCCTTCGTCCCTGCCGCCAAGCCACAGTCGACGCGAGCTCGACGAAGAAGCCGCCGTTACGCCCACCGCACTCGTCGGCCGATGTGCACGCCGCCGATAATCTCCACCGCGACGCCGCCGCGCGCTGGCCGAAGCCTTGGTCGCTCGAGTTTGCGTCGCCGCCGCGCCGCGAGGTGTGCTCAGACGGAGGAGCCAAGCCGACGTTGAAGCCGAGCGATTGACGCCTTACTCCCGGACGTGGTAGCCTCGCCGGAAATCGGGAGGATTCGTGCAGATGGTCGAGAACGCCGCTGCCGCGTGTGAACCGCTGCGTTGTCCTTCGAACCAAGGTAGAGTTTGGTTCGATCGGTTCACCTTGTTTTCGATCGGTTTTGGGCTTTTCGTGATCGGTTCTGAGTAGATCGGTGAGTGGGCATCTCAGATCTGACCTCAACGCCTCGAATCACGCCGCCGCTCGCCGGAGCTGCTCCGGTCCACCTGTTTTGATCTCCCGAGTTCGTTTTAAGCGTCCGTTTGTGGTAATTTAGCCTAACTATGATTGGATTCAAAATAAGTGTCTAATTATGTAAGTTAATTAAAGAATTGATGAATGTGATTTAGGAGATTCGACTATCGAGCACGACTAAGCGAAACCTTGAGTTAGGAACGGAGTGTAAAGAGTTTCGAGCTAAGGTAAGGGATTTTCTACAAACGATCTTATAAAGGGAAGTGAATACGATTTCCTGAAATATGTATTTGTTTTAAAAGATGAAAATTGAGGATTTATTTCAAAAGGTGAATTTCCAAAACTCATGCTTAGGGCTTGAATTTAGAACACGAATATTTTAAAGGGTTTTTCGAGAATCTCGAGTGAATGATTTTCAAAAGGTTTAGAAAAGAACTTGATGATTTAAGGGTTTGAGAGGACCCGAAATGTGAAATGATTTCAAGGAATTTAAAACGAATCTTGACACACTATGTATATTTTTGTATATTGAGATTTTCAGGTTATGTTATTGTGCTAGTTATGCACCTTAGATAATAAACGTATTTATTATCGATGATTGATTGACTCTAGTTAAAATTGTGAAAGTCATGTCATGATCTTAAGTTATGTGATTGTTGCATCATTAGGAATGTATATGTATATGAATTTAAAGGATGGGACCTCATGCATATTGTATGTATATGAACATGTCATGTAGGTGTGGCAATTGGTCTCTCGAGGACTTATGCATGGTAAAACATGCATTAGAGACTCTATGGGTCATTATTACAGGAGTCCTGTGAGAGGACTCATTATTACAGAGTCCTGTGAGGGACTCAATATTACAGGAGTCCGTGAGGGACTCAATATTACAGGAGTGCGTGAGGGACTCAATATTACAGAGTCCGTGAGGGACTCAAACCTACAGGAGTCCAGTGAGGGACTCAAACCTACAGGGTCCTGTGAGGGACTCAAAATGAAAAGACTCTGTAGACTCAATTGACCACGCATAGCCAAAGAGAAAAGTCATGATTTTATGAAAGAAAGATTTAGGTCCCATTACGAAAGTTTTATGATTTTAAAAGTCACGAACAATAGTCATGTAAAAGGTCGATTTGAAGGAAAATCATATGCATGTGTTTGCATTTCCCACCCCCACTTATCGGGTATTTTATAATACTCATCCTCTACCTTTGTTGTGTTTTCTTTGTTTTAAAATGTTTTGTAGAGTCGAGAGCATACCAAAGTAGTGGCATGGATGCGCCATGAAGCCATGGGAACCAATTCATGAATTCGCATCAATGATTTAAAAGAATTTTTAAATGATTACCATCTCTGTTATGTAACGTTTAGTTTTGAAATTAGAGGCCGAACTTGGTTATGTTTATTGTAAACGTTTTGTATTTCTATGGGATCCCAAATTAAATTAATTTTCATTTATCAACTTTTGCTTATTTAAACTTCAATTAGGGCCTCGAATGCATGCATGAGTAGTAATGTCCCTAGGAATTTATGTTGTAAAAGTAGGGGCGCTACAGTTGGTATCAGAGCCCAAGGTTATAGGTCTTGTAGACTCGCTTACAGAGTAAGCAACAAGTATCCCATGGCTAAGTAGCAACTCCAGTCACCGCCAGGTATGCCTTTGGACTAAAAGTTTTATTTGTTCATGAAAAGAAAATTTAGTATTCTACGAGAAGATATTTTTTTTATTTTTATATAAAAATCGAGTTTGATGAATTTCCAAACTAAGAAAGAATGAGAACGTATGAGCTAAACTATTTGTCTATGAAAAGGAAATGCATAAAGGAAATGCTTACAGGCAAATCTATATGCGTATATGTTGTAAAGTTGACGTGATTTTACGCCGAAAGGAAAGAGAATACATGTGATCCCTGCTTTTGACGATAGAAAGGAAAATGTTTTATTTAAGGATGTTCGCGCTAAAAATGAAGTTTTATAGCCATAAGGTACGCTTTGACCAGGGGAGTGAAGAGTAAGACTTAAGAGATTAGAGTGTTAAGGGTTGCTAAGCAACTAGATTACTTAAGTGTAGCTTTCAAAAATAAAAGTTAAGACTACTCATGAGAAGTACAAAGTTAGAATGTGTTCGGTAAGAGGTTAGTAGTCTCATTCATTCATGCTGGATCAATTGGATAGAAAGGTACGAGATTTAGTAAACGTACCACTTTGGAGTTTTCGACTTTGTTGGTTCCTGAATAAAGCCCTTCACCTTCAAATGAATACGTAACTATGGTATTTAAGGAGTTGAAAAGTAAAGAGAGCAAAAGTGTTTTTAAAATGGGCTCGAGATGTAAAGGGAAAAATAGATTGTTGATGTTGAGATGAAAATTAGTCTTTTTCAAAATACTTGAAACACTTCGATTTTATTTATACCATTACTCTGAGAGGAAAGCCACAGGGATATACACAATTAATGTGTTACTACAGATAGGCATGATACGAAGTTTCAAAAGCGATACCATAAACTAAATAAACTTAATAAAGACAACTATAAAGAAGAAAAGTAAGGAGTTAGAGTTTTAGTTTGAGAACACAAGAGAATTGATTGTCGGGACTCCAGAAACTTGTGCACGAATTGACTTTCATATGATCACTTGTGTATTCAAGCTTGTGGAATGTGTATAAGAACCTTGCCACTAATTTCTACCTGTTGGACTAAATGTATGTGTACAACTTGAAAGAGACAACATGAAGTGTTAACCTTGAACTATGACGTAGTAAAGTTTCTTTTTCCCCAATCAGAGGGTTAAGGAGAGAGGATTCAGTTAATAGATGAAAGTGCTTGGAATCTCTTCTTCGTTATGTAGCAGTCAAGCTGAAGAACTCCTTTCAATTAAATTAAGTGTCTAGTAGTAGTGGTCGAACGACCATTAGAAACATGAATCTATAAGGTTCCATTAGTAAAGGCTAGGTTGATGGTTTCTTAAGAGAGGTTTTAGTGAATTTGACATTATAACCAAACGAGTACAAATAGTTGAGAAAGTCCTTAATCTTACTAAAAGAAGAAGGCCAAGCTTAAGGAGAGTAAGCACGAGAATCAATGCGTTAGTGTTAGATAAGGAAGGTTTTATCTTTTAAAGTTACCCCTAACACAAGAGACAGACTTAAATATGGAATTAAAAGTAGAGAGTAACAGTAATTTCTAATACTCCTACTGAATGCCCAAAGAAAGTAAAAGAACTCAAGTCATAGGTGCATGACCTTCCATGTAAGAGTTGATAGTAGTTTATCGCCATAAGGAGTAATAGGGGGTTGCGTAAAGGAGAAAGGTGTATTCTTATGCTCGTGCATGAGAGATGAGAAGTGGAGACAGTTGTTGCTAAGGATAAATCTCTTCGTTTTGAATGAACGACCTATTCCACCAGTACGAGGAGCATAGTGTTCCTTAAGATGATTTTGGAGTCAAGTTAGCGCCTGTCATGAACCAGGGATTAGATATTCCGAGACAACGTTCAAATCACTTTACGAACATCATGAAGATTGTAGAGATTTTACGTAAATGCCCCTAATGTTTATAGGCTTGATGGATTTAGTGCTCAAGAAAAGGTAAATCATGGTTGGGATAAAGTTGTCGGAGACGTTCTAGTTAAACCAAGCCCTAGAGAGGGCGAAATGACAATTCGGAAGGATTACTTTAGGCATAAGGAGGGAAGAGTAAGTCCTGAGATATGGAAGTAGTCGAAAGGTCACTAAGGAGTTAAGTGCTCTAGTAAACTTCAAAGGATGAGCATAAGGAAATTTGTTAAGCTAAGAAAAGACGAGTATGTGACCTCAGGTGAGTGATATTAGAAAGGAAATGTCCGAGTTCAGGATGTAAGGCTTAAAGGAATCTTTGTCAAGATAAGACTCACTTGTGCGTTATCAAAAAGGAGTAGTTTGGATAAAGGAAGGAAAGGGTAGACATTACGAGGCGAAAGTCTTTCAAGAAACCTTGAACAACTGAATTCGCGAGTAGAACCTTAGCAAAGGAATATTGTAATTCTTGAAAAGTTCAATGTCTAGAGATGTTAAATAAAGTATTCGTATTCAAGGTTTGAACGTTAGGGTTTCATGACAAAAGAGTCGGAACAGTTAAGAAGTGTAGAGGATACTATTATGAAGTATCCAACCCTATTAGTGTTAAGAAATTTTCGTTATATTCGAGTGATCACCTGAGCAGGCTATTTGAGGGAGTGAAGAATAAAGGGAGAATGAGTTTTAAAAGACTAAATTCCTTTTCGCGAGACCGCGTAATATCGAGGTTGTTATCGGTCGAGTTATATTAAGGGGAGTGTTATGAATGACTGTTGCGTTGTGCCATAGGCTGAGGAAAGGTTAATTAAAGTATAAGTTGGTTCATGAATAACTTGTTTTAAAAAGAAGTATATATATATATATATATATATACATATCCTCTATGATGAATATGAGGACGAGTTATCGCCAATCAGGAAATTGAGTTAAGATATCTTAAGATAGAGTTGAGCCACGCGATGAACATTACGAGTCTACAGTGATGTCTCCATAGTGGTATGAACTTGCGCATCAATGCAACATTAAAAGTTCATTTTACGCTTCACGTAAGATAGTGGGACATAAGATGGGTCAAATTAAGTTTCTTCATTCATGACTTAGAACTTATAATGAAAATTTTGACACTTAATGTGAAAATCTATAATTGATTAGGTTCTAAATCAGGGTAAGTCAAGAGGATTTTGTTACACTCTCTGAAGGGTTGTTTTAAAAATTAAGGTCGCAACCTGATTGTTAGATTATTGTGTCTTTAAAGAAACATGGTTTACAACTATTGAAATTGTGTCTCACTTATATTTGGTTGTTCAACAGTTCTGTGTATTGTGTGTTTCTGAACCCGGAGTAACCTGAAATGAAGTTTGGAAGCATGTTTGGTTGGTTATCTGAATTTCGAAGTGCATTTCCTATCAAGCAGGTGGTAGAGAAAATTTTTGCATTATTGTAGTTATGCCGTTATGCTGCCGAAATTTTCGGAGCATTTTTGGAATAAAATTTGTAAAGTTTTATGAAACTTTCCATGTGTCACGACAACCAAAGGAGACCTAAGTTTGAGTTACTCCTACCACGACTTAAAACCTTCAACGAGTTATTAATTTCAATAGAAAGCCCAAAGTTAATTAAGTACGTGAGTGGGATTGTCAGTACAACATGTACTAGTATGTCGTTGGGAGTAGCGAGAATCAATAAGGTACGGAGTATTGAACAGTGGAATAAAGTTGCTAACTCCATCTTTAATGAAGTCACACCTCTTAGGAAAGTGATAAAGTTATGGAAACAATGATTAGACGAACGATAAAGTTATACCTCAAAGTAAATGCTAGCAACCAGTATAGCCTGCACTAAGGAGGGTTCTGAGAATCAAAAAAAAAAAAAAAAATGGTTTAGTAAAGCGTTCCATCAAAGGATCGTAAGACAAAAGAGACTACTAGGCGACGTAAAGAAGAAAACGTGAGTTGTCTTACCCGAGCTATCTCAAGATTAGTAACTTTCGAGGACGAAAGTTCTTAAGGAGGGAAGATTGTAACGACCCAAAACTCCAAGTACCTTTTAATTCGTGTTTTGGGTAAATCATTGGAAATAAAATTTAATTGGACCTTGTGGACTTTGAATTTAAAGAAAGTTTTCGAAAAGTAGAAAGCTTGCGTGACTAAGGGTCCTTTTTAAAACAACTAAGTGAGCCTAAGGGTAATTTTGTGGTTAGAAACTAAATGAGGGGCATTCTCGTAAATTTAGTTAAAAAGAGAATTAGGGTTGTACAATTAGACTCACGTTTATCGAGGCTTCTTCTCCATGTTCTCCTACCTCACGCGAGTCTCCAGCCGTTGCTCACCTTCCTTCGTCGGACGGTGCAGCTATCGCCCCTCAACCGCCGGTTTTGGTCGTCCGCCTTCGTCCCTGCCGCCAAGCCACAGTCGACGCGAGCTCGACGAAGAAGCCGCCGTTACGCCCAGCTGCACTCTCGTCGGCCTGATGTGCACGCCGTCGATAATCTCCAGCCGCACGTCGTCAGCGCCGTCGAAGCCTTGGTCGTTCGAGTTTGCGTCTGTCGCCGCCCTGCGAGGTGTGCCTGTACGCCGGAGGAGCCAAGCCGACGTTGAAGCCGAGCGATTGACGCCTTACTGCCGGACGTGGTAGCCTTGCCGGAAATCAGGAGGATTCGTGCAGATGGTCGAGAACGCCGCTGCCGCGTGTGAACCGCTGCGTTGTCCTTCGAACCAAGGTAGAGTTTGGTTCGATCGGTTCACCTTGTTTTCGATCGATTTTGGGCTTTTCGTGGACCCGGCTTACGAGTAGATCGGTGAGTGGGCATCTCAGATCTCGACTCAACGCCTCGAATCACGCCGCCACGCCGCCGCCACACGCTGCGCGCGCCGCCGCCGCCACGCGCCACGCTCACGGGCTGCTCCGGCCCACTGCTTTTGATCTCCGAGTTCGTTTTAAGCGTCCGTTTGTGGTAATTTAGCCTAACTATGATTGGATTCAAAATAAGTGTCTAATTATGTAAGTTAATTAAAGAATTGATGAATGTGATTTAGGGATTCGACTATCGAGCACGACTAAGCTAAACCTTGAGTTAGGAACTGAGTGTAAAGAGTTTCGAGCTAAGGTAAGGGATTTTCTACAAACGATCTTATAAAGGGAAGTGAATACGATTTCTGAAATATGTATTTGTTTTAAAAGATGAAAATTGAGGATTTATTTCAAAAGGTGAATTTCAAAACTCATGCTTAGGGCTTGAATTTAGAACACGAATATTTTAAAGGGTTTTTCGAGAATCTCGAGTGAATGATTTTCAAAAGGTTTAGAAAAGAACTTGATGATTTAAGGGTTTGAGAGGACCCAGAAATGAAATGATTTCAAGGAATTTAAAACGAATCTTGACACAAACTATGTATATTTTTGTATATTGAGATTTTCGAGTTATGTTATTGTGCTAGTTATGCACCTTAGATAATAAAACGTACTTACATCGATGATTGATTGACTCTAGTTAAAATTGTGAAAGTCATGTCATGATCTTAAGTTATGTGATTGTTGCATCATTCCGGAATGTATATGTATATGAATTTAAAGGATGGGACCTCATGCATATTGTATGTATATGAACATGTCATGTAGGCTGTGGCAATTGGTCTCCTGAGGACTTATGCATGGTAAAACATGCATTAGAGACTCTATGGGTCATTATTACAGGAGTCTGTGAGGGACTCATTATTACAGGAGTCTGTGAGGGACTCAATATTACAGGAGTCTGTGAGGGACTCATTATTACAGGAGTCTGTGAGGGACTCAATATTACAGGAGTCTGTGAGGGACTCAAACCTACAGGAGTCTGTGAGGGACTCAAACCTACAGGGGTCTGTGAGGGACTCAAAATGAAAAGACTCAGGTAGACTCAATTGACCACGCATAGCCAAAGAGAAAAGTCATGATTTTATGAAAGAAAGATTTAGGTCCCATTACAGAAAGTTTTATGATTTTAAAAGTCACGAACAATAGTCATGTAAAAGGTCAGATTTGAAGGAAAATCATATGCATGTGTTTGCATTTCCCGACCCCCACTTACTGGGTATTTTATAATACTCATCCCTCTACCTTTGTTGTGTTTTCTTTGTTTTAAAATGTTTTCAGGTAGAGTCGAGAGCATACCAGGCGAGTGGCATGGATGCGCTACAGAAGCCATGGGAACCAATTCATGAATTCCGCATCAATGATTTAAAAAGAATTTTTAAATGATTACTGTCTCTGTTATGTAACGTTTAGTTTTGAAATTAGAGGCCGAACTTGGTTATGTTTATTGTAAACGTTTTGTATTTCTATGGGATCCCAAATTAAATTAATTTTCATTTATCAACTTTTGCTTATTTAAACTTCAATTAGGGCCTCGAATGCATGCATGAGTAGTAATGTCCCTAGGAATTTATGTTGTAAAAGTAGGGGCGCTACAAACATAGTATGCATGCCACCTAAGGTTAATTATTCGTATTAAAGTGTTTAGAACTTGGAAATAATAGACCTTAGGTTATCTAGTTCTAATTAGATTAGAATTAGGAACCAAGTAATTTATAAAGTATGATTAAAAGAGGAACTCTGTCTAAGGAAAGTTCTGTCTAGGTTGGGGTATTTAAGCTGACGGAAACGGAACACCCCTACCTGGGAACTTACCTTGGAGTGAAATTGAATCAGAGAGTTTTATAAATTACAGTAGCGTCAGCGGGTTTATTTAGGGGTTAATAAACTAGAAATCCTAGGTTTAATATAAGGAGTTATATTAACAAACTTAGGATAAAATCAATATAAGAGTTATATTGATTATCAATATAAGAGTTATGTTGATAGAGTTACGTAAAACCATTAGCCGAGTTTTAGCCTAATTAAGATTCCTATAAACTTTAAAGTATTCAGTGGGAGGAAAAAATGTATGAGATACATATTTTTCCATCTACGCTATCTCCGGGAAGTTCACACCATTAGACTCATACTTGGCCTCGTGGCGCAAACGGGAGCGTCTCCCTCGGATGGTGTTTGTATGAGTCAGTATCAAGGTGAATGGAGTGGGTACTTATAGTGAGTGGGAGCAGGTTTAGTGAAAACAAAACCTACGGTCACTTTTGTCGATTTACACCGTTAGATCATTATGGTTAGCCTGCTAGTTTGGCCTGGACCAGACAATCCTTTCGGAGGGCTTGATCATAGGGGATCAAACACAGTGGACACCTGAAAGGGATAAAGATTTTCTTAGACTATTTTCCAATATAGTCCTCCCTTCGGTGGATTTTATTGGATCGACACTCTAGGATCTAAAGACAAAAGGTTACACTCATGGGGTACATAAGTTGTGTATGTATCCAGACCGAAAAATGGTAACTAAAACCTATAGGAAAAAGAGTTATTCTGGTATTAGGTTTTGGTCAAGAGTGTCTTGATCCAGAGGAGGAGTGTTTTTTATTACCCTTCGGTGTCATACATTCTAAACCTTTGGAGTATCATTGCAAATTATAAATGGCCTAGGAATTATTTGATAATTAGCTAAAACGTGATTGGATTAGAGTTATAGCAAGAAACTCATACAAGTTTGTTTGTAAATTTTTCAGCAAAAATGTCTAGCTCTATAATTTCCTTATTTGGTGTGGAAAAGTTAACCGGAGGGAATATGATGACATGGAAAAAAAACTCAACACTAAATTGGTAGTGGATGATTTGAAGTTTGTGCTAACTGAGGAGTGTTCTCTGGTGCCGGCTCGAATGCGTCACGAAATGTTCGTGATGCATATAATCGATGGATCAAGGCTAATGATAAGGCCAAGGTCTACATGCTGGCAAGTATGTCTAACATATTAACCAAGAAGCATGAGGGCATGACTACCGCCAAGGAAATCATGGATTCTGTGCAGAGTATGTTTGGACAACAGTCCACACAAACCCGACATAATGCCCTAAAGTACATATTCAACTCGAGGATGCCAGAGGGTACATCTGTTCAGGATCACGTCCTGGATATGATGGTGCACTTTAACATCGCGGAGTGGAATGGTGCTCCCATCGATGAGTCGAGCCAGGTCAGCTTCATTTCTGAAACCCTTCCAGATAGTTTCCTGCAGTTTAGAAGTAATGTTGTTACGAACAAGCTTACTTTTAATCTTACCTCCCTGCTGAATGAACTCCAGACCTTTCAATCTTTGATAAAAATTCAAGGATCGAAAGGTGACACAAATGTTGCCAGTAGGAGTTATCACAGAGGTTCCCCTCTAGGACAAAAATAGTGGCTTCATTTTCTTCTAACCTGAGAGGAAAGAAGAAGAACATGAAGAAGGTTGGTAAAGGGAAACAGGCTGATAAAGCTGCCGCCCAGAAGGGCAAGAAAGTCAAAGACGTTGCTGACAAAGGAAAGTGTTTCCACTGCAACGAAGACAGGCATTGGAAACGGAACTGTCCGAAGTACATTGCATAAAAGGAGAAGGAAGGTAAATATGATTTACTTTGCCTAGAAGCTTGTTTAGTGGATAATGATAAAACAACTTGGATACATGATTCAGGCGCCACTAATCATGTTTGCTCTTCTTTTCAGGAAATTGATTCCTGGCAGCAGCTACAGTAAGGGAGATAACGCTCCGGGTTGGAAATGGAGAAGTCATCTCAGCTGTACAATAGACACAATGAAGCTTTATTTTGGCAAGAAATATGTATTGTTGGACAATATATTAGTGATACAAGGGTTTACTAGAAACCTTATTTCCATTTCTTGCCTTATAGAACAATGTATTTTTGTTTTCTTTTCTATGAATAAAGTGTTTATTTTGAAGAAAGGTTTAGAAATATGTTCAGCTTCATTAGAAAATGGATTGTATGTTTTAAGGCCTAATTTAGTCAAAATGGTTTTGAACACTGAATTATTTAAAACTGCAAACGCACAACCTAAGAAACGTAAAATTTCTCCTAAAGAAAATGCTCATCTTTGGCATCTAAGATTGGGTCACATTAATCTCAATAGGATTGAGAGATTAGTAAAGAATGGACTTCTAAACGAGTTAGAAGAAAATTCTTTGCCAGTGTGTGAATCATGCCTAAAAGGCAAGATGACTAAAAGACTTTTTAGTGGAAAAGGTTATAGAGCCAAAGACCCTCTAGAACTTATACATTCAGACCTTTGTGGTCCGATGAATGTTAAAGTCAGGGGAAGATATGAATATTTCATCTCTTTTATAGATGATTATTCTAGATTTGGGCATATTTACCTAATGCACTGTAAGTCCAAGCACTTGAAAAGTTCAAGGAATTCAAGACTCGAGGTTGAAAATCAATTATGTAAAACTGTTAAAACACTTCGATCGGATCGAGGTGGAGAGTACATGGATTTAAAATTCCAGAACTATATGATAGAACATGAAATTACATCCCAACTCTGAGCTCCCAGCACACCACAGCAAAACGGTGTATCGGAAAGGAGAAATAGAACCTTGTTGGACATGGTTCGATCAATGATGAGTCATGCTCATCTCCCTAGTTCCTTTTGGGGTTACGCAGATGGAGACCGCGCAGATACATTTTGAATAATGTGCCCTCCAAAAGTGTTTCTGAAACACCTTTTGAACTCTGGAAAGGACGTAAAGGTAGTTTATGTGACTTCAGAATATAGGGTTGTCCAACACATTGCTTGTGACAAATCCAAAGAAGTTGGATTCCCGTTCAAAGTTATGCCTATTCGTAGGGTACCCAAAAGAAACAAAAGGTGGTTTATTCTATGATCCTAAGGAAGATAAGGTCTTTGTGTCGACAAATGCCACTTTCTTGGAGGAGTACCACATAAGGGACCACAAACCAAAAAGTAAAGTAGTGTTGAGTGAGTTAGACAGAACAATAGCAAAGGTTGCTAATAAGAACACTAGCACGTCAACAAGAGTTGTTGATATTAGTTTGACTATTCAAGAGAGTCCATCTCAAGAGTTGAGTATGCCTCGACGTAGTGGGAGGGTTGTAATACAGCCTGACCGTTACATGGGTTTAGCTGAAACCCAAGTTGTTATACCAGATGACAACTGTGAGGATCCATTGACTTATAATCAAGCAATGGTTGACACAAACAAAGATAAATGGGTCATAGCCGTGGACCAAGAAATGGAGTCGATGTACTTCAATTCTGTTTGGGATCTAGTAGATAAGCCTGATGGGCTAAAACCTATAGGTTGTAAGTGGATCTACAACAGAAAACGTGGTGTAGATGGAAAGGTGCAAACCATTAAAGCTAGACTAGTAGCAAAGGGCTATACCCAGGTCGAAGGGGTTGACTATGAGGAAACCTTTTCACCTGTTGCTATGGTAAAGTCTATTTGTATCCTTCTTGCCATTTCCGCATATTATGACTATGAGGTATGGCAAATGGATGTCAAGACAACATTTTTGAATGGCAATCTTGAGGAAACGATCTACATGGGCCAACCCAAAGGGTTCATTGAACCAGGACAAGAGCAAAAGGTTTGCAGGCTTAAAAGGTCAATTTATGGACTGAAACAAGCTCCTAGGTCCTGGAATATAAGATTTGATGAGGCAATCAGATCTTATGGTTTTGACCAGAATGATGATGAACCTTGTGTCTACAAGAAAATCATCAATAGTTCTGTCGCTTTCCTAATTCTCTGTGTGGATGATATCCTACTCATTGGGAATGATGTAGGTTATCTTGCTGACATCAAGGAATGGCTAGCTACGCAGTTCCAAATGAAAGATTTGGGTAATGCGCAGTTTGTTCTTGGGATCCAGATTGTCCGGAACCGCAAGAATCAAACACTAGCCCTGTCTCAAGCATCATACATAGATAAAGTGTTGTCAAGGTTTCAGATGCAAGATTCCAAAAAGGGCTTGTTGCCTTTTAGACATGGAATCCATTTGTTTAAGGAACAATATCCTAAGACACCTCAAGGAGTTGAGGATATGAGACGGATTCCTTATGCATCAGCTGTTGAGAGCCTGATGTACGCCATGTTGTGTACTAGGCCCGACATCTGTTTTGCAGTTGGGATGGTCAGTAGGTATCAATCCAATCCTGGACTTGAACACTGGACAACGGTTAAAACAATCCTTAAGTATCTTCGGAGAACAAGGAACTACATGCTTGTGTATGACTTTCAGACTGATAAAGATTCTCGGAACTACATCAGGGTCGGTATTTACTCTTAACGGAGGAGTTGTAGTTTGGCGAAGCGTCAAGCAAGGATGCATCGCTGATTCCACCATGGAAGCCGAATATGTAGCAGCTTGTGAAACAGCTAAGGAGGACGTTTGGTTAAGGAAATTTATGCTAAATTTGGAAGTTGTTCCAAATATGACTTTGCCCATCACACTGTATTGCGATAACAGTGGTGCAGTGGCAAACTCGAGGGAACCTCGATGTCACAAGAGGGGAAAGCACATAGAACAAAAGTATCATCTCATCCGGGAGATCATGCATAGAGCAGACGTGATTGTCACGAAGATAGCCTCAGAGCACAACATTGCTGATCCTTTTACAAAGGCTCTCACAGCTAAAGTATTTGAGAGTCACCTAGAAGGTCTGGGTTTAAGAGTGTTCCCCAACTAGGGCAAGTGGGAATATTTTGTACAAAGGGGTTTAAATGCCCTAGTTTATTGTATTTACATTACTGTAATGTTTAGTACTCCATAAGCTTTAGGTCAAGTTGGAGATTGTTGGGATTTATGCCCTAAACTTGTGTAATTCTGATCAATTAAATAAAGTGTTATTTGTTTTGATAAGATTACAGTCTTGCTTTTATAAATCCAATAAACTAAGCTCCAAGGTTATAACTTTTATCTTGAACATCAGTGTAGTAGACACTAATTGGGTTGAGTTCAAGAATATAACCTAAATAATCTATGGTATAAGAATAAGGTTGGAAACCTCATTCTGGTAACACCATGGATGCGACCCACTTTGTAATTAGTACAAATGAGGTAATCCAACTCATTCATGTAGTTGACATGCGAGTGGGGGCATCCTGTGTGAAGAGTTCATACAAGATCTGGATCACAAATTATTAGTCGACCAATGTAACATCAAGTAATGAGGATAAGACTAGTAATTTATAGATGGTCATTAGTGACTCGACCTGAATGCCGAGCAAGCTAAGAACTCCTGCTTATAGAGGTTTGTCCTTAGACTAATATGGGTGAGAGTGGCTTGTAGCCGACTCAATAAGCCTACCTTCTCAGGGACAGAACCTCGTAGGTAGCTGGGAACTTAACTGTGCAAGATGGAATTCACTCATTCCTACATTAAGGAATTAGATAGGTTGTTCCCTTAAGAACTGACTCCAAGTCTTGAACAATTGGGCCCCACCCTTTATGAGGGTATGAGTCTAAGGTAGGACCTTAGACTTGTTGTTCATTAGAGGATCAATGGTGCTTAAGGAGCAAAGAGGTAATCACAGGGGTAAAACGGTAATTTGACCCAACTATGATTACGAACAACCTGTGAAGGGTCGACTCATAGGTAATGACTCTATTAGTGGACACAATATTATCTACAGTGATGACACTGCAGCTACAAGTCTATAGTGGAGTGACTTGTAGTTAATGAATATTGATTAACTGGGTCAAAGAGTTTGATCAGTTAATCTCACATCATTGGAGCTCATGATCTGTAGGTCCATTAGATCCTTCCGTTGGTTCAATACGGTAATATTGAAGGTATAAAGTTAGGAGTGAAATTGAAGTGTTCAATTTCATACATGAGGTGTTATATCAATTATATATGATATAATTGATATAATATATAGTTTTAATATGAATTAGATTCATATATAAACTATATACTAAAGAAAGAATAAAGGAGGGGTAGGATGGTCATTTTCATCCCATTCCCCTATATATATGGTTGCATGAGATGAAACTAGGTGAAGTTATTCTAAGGAATTACAAGCTCTTTGTTGTGTTGTTGGAAAGGTTCCAAGACACACATATCTTTCTCACAAAATACCTTACCTCTCCTAAAGGGAACCCACATTCCTCCCTCACCTAGAGAACAACAGAAAAGATCCGGTGGTCGTGTCTCCGCACGCGCTCGTGTTCGCATTCTTTGAGATCGTGATCGTGGGAGAGAGGAGCACGTGAAGAAAGGTTCTTCAAAGGTAACTTTCTTGCTGTCCATTATATTTTATATGCTTAATCTAGTGTTTTATGTTCTTGAATTAATCGTTGTAACTAAATCAAGAGCGCGCGATTCACAATCGCTTCCGCTGCTGGACTATGATTCCCTTCAGTTCTATCATACAGTCCTGAAATTCAGTGTCCATGTACTCTCCACCTCGATCCGATCGAAGTGTTTTAAGCGATTTACCTAAGAGGTTCTCAACCTCAGTCTTGTACTCCTTGAACTTTTCTAGAGTTTCAGACTTCTTATGCATTAGGTAAATATACCAATACCTCGAGTATTCATCTATGAAAGACACGAAGTATTCATAACCACCTCGTGCTTTAACATTCATCGGACCACAGAGGTTAGAATGTATAAGCTCAAGGGGATCCTTGGCTCTATATTCTTTTCCACTAAAAGGACGTTTGGCAATTTTGCCCTCAAGGCATGACTCACACACCGGTAAAGAGTTTTCTTCCAACTCGTTTAGAAGTCCACTCTTCACTAGTTTCTCAATCCTATTGAGATTAATGTGGCCTAACCGTAGATGCCAAAGATGGGCATTTTCCTTAGGAGAAATTTTTGCTCTTTTAGTTCGTGTTTCTGTAGTTTTAAACAATTCAGTATTCAAAACACTTTTGACCGAATTACGTTTCAAAACATACAGATTATGCTCAAGTGAAGCAAAACAAACAGATATGCATTGTTCAATAAGGTAGGAAATGGAAACAAGGTTTCTAGTAAACCCCTGTACAATGTACAAATTATCTAATAATAAGTACTTTCCGTCGAAATGTAGCTTCACTGTGTCGATCGCTGTAGCAGAGATAACCTCCCCGGATCCAACACGTAGAGTCACCTCACCCTCTCGCAGCTACTGCTAGGAATCAATTCCCTGAAAAGAATAACAAACATGGTTAGTGGCACCCAAATCCAATATCCAGGCAGAGTCACTACTCTCCACTAAAGAGGATTCAGTCACAAGTAAATCACATTTACCTTGGTTCTTCCTCTCGGCTAGGAATTTGGGACAGTTCCTCTTCCAATGTTCGCCCCCATTGCAGTGGAAACACTTTCCTTTTTCTACAACGTCCTTGACCTTCTTGCCCTTCTGGGCGGCAGCTCGGTCAGTTTTACCCCACTTCATCCTCTTCTTCCCTTTTGGGCGTGAAGGAGCAACAGGTTTAGTCCAAGAGGACAAACCCCTGGGATAAGACCTGTAGGGAACATTTGCCTCAGATTCCAGTGCCCTTACCCTGTTCAAGGACTGGAAATTCTGTAGCTCATCGAGAAGGGTAGTCAGAGTGTAGCTAATTTTTTTCATAACAGCATTGCGACGAAACTGAAGGAAACTCTTCGGAAGAGTCTCCAAAATAAAACTGACCTGGCTCGACTCGTCGATCGAAGCCCCATTCATCTCAGCTAGATTAAAGTGGGTCATCATGTCTAGAACATGATCAAGGACAGATGACCCCTCTTTCATCCATGCGTTGAAGACGTATTTGAGCGAGTCATGTCGGACTTGAAAGAACTGTTGTCCAAACATTTCCTGCAAGGACTCCATGATCTCCTTGGCGGTGACCATCAGCTCATGCTTCATTGCCAAAACATCAGACATGCTGCCAATGATATAGACCTTGGCCTTTTCATTGGCCCTTATCCATCGATCGTATGCATCACGAACACTTCGCGACGCAGTCGAGCCCGACATCTGAGGACACTTCTCAGAGAGCACCTTAATGTCATCAGTTACCAAAATTGTGTTTATGTTTTTTTTCCATGTTTGGTAATTATCTCCCACTAGTTTATCGGACGCGAGTAGAACTATAATTGAGTTAGACATGTTTTAAGCTGAAAATTTAGAAAACTTTGTGTGAGTCTCGCAAAAAACTTTTTAAAACCAATCAAGTTTTAGCAAAAAAATGTTTCATGATCCCTAGGTCATTCATAAATTTTGCAATGATATCCTAAAGGATTAGAATGACCGTCACCGAAGGGTGAACAGAACACTCATCCTCTAGGACGAGACTTTCTCGATTAGACCCTAATCCCAGAATAACTCTTATTCCATTAGGTGTCTAATTACCATTGTTCGGTCGAATTCATTAGCTCTTAACGAATTCTGTGAGTGTCACCCTCAATCTTTAAGTTTCCAAGCATTCGTCCAAACAATAGCCACCGAAGGGTGAACCAAGAAGAAAAACCGACCAGGAAACTGTATCCCTTTCGGGAATTCACGGTGTTCCGACTCCCATGATCAGGCCCTCCGAAGGGATCGTCTGGTCCAGGTCAAACTAGCAGGCGGATCATAGGCGTCTCACGATGTGAATCGAAAAAAGAGACCGTGGGTCACGTTTTCACAAGTCCCGCTCCCACTCACTATAAGTACTCTCTCCATCCACGATGATATTGACCCATACAAATGCCATCCGAAGGGGGACGCTCCCATTTGCGCCTCGAGGTCGAGTATGGATCTCACGGTGCGGACTTAACGGAGATTTGTGGTCAAAAATTAAATGTATCTCATACACTATATTTCCTCCCACTCAGCATTTTAATTTTATTAGGGATTGACCTAGATAAACCGGCTAAATTTTACTTAAGTCTACCAATATAACTCTTATATGGTATTAACCTAAGTTTATAATCACATTATTACTTAGGTATATGTGAGTAAATTAAAACACTTTTAATTAGCGGCACTCACGATAAGTATAATCTAAGAATCTCCGGACCGAATTCACTCCCAGGTGGGCTTAGGTAGGGGTGTTCCAGAAGCGTCAACTTAAATACCCCAGTCTTAGACAAAACCTTCCTTAGACAGAGTTACTAATCAGTCTCCATTAATAGACTAAATTTTGATTTCCTAATTCTAATCTTATTAGAACTAGAAAACCTAAGTCTAATTATTCAAGTTCTAAACTCTTTAAAACTAATAATTAACTTAGGTTGCATGCATTTCTATGTTATAGTGCTTGATCATTCATCACATGAATAACTATATACTATAACAAAATTAATTCATCACATGAATATAAATGCATGAGCATACTTTATTTAAAAAATATAACACTTATATTAATTAAATTAAACATGCATTTAATTATATTATAACACTTATAATATAACCTATCATGCAAACTATATATTATAACTCTTATAATATAAATGATGCATGAATATGTTTAACCTAAGGTGATATTTTAAAACTATATGAAATACATCATGCACATAAAAATTAATTAAAATATACATCACATGCATAAAATAATTAAATAGCAAAAATGGACCGATTTTTGACATTTAGGGGCAATTATTTAATTAAATAACATTAATATAATATTTATATTAATATTATTTAAATAAAATAATTAATTAAATAAATAAAACCCATTTTAGATTTAACAAATAAAGAAAAAATGGAAAATAACTGCCCTTCTCGCCCACGTTGTGCGAAACCGCCTCGCGAACTTCCCATATAGCGTGCAGCGCTGCAACTCCGTAGGCAGGGTTGCAACATTGTCGCGTCCAGCGTCCACCCAACGTTCTCAACGCCAGCGGAGTCCAGATATTCGATGCAGAATTCCAAGAGGGGCTTGTTACCCTTCAAGCATGGAGTTCATCTGTCTAGGGAACAGTGTCCCAAGACACCTCAAGAAGTTGAGGATATTAGACATATTCCCTATGTCTCTGCAGTAGGTAGCTTAATGTATGCTATGCTATGCACCAGGTCGGGCATTTGTTATGCAGTGGGAATAGTTAGTAGGTACCATTCCAATCTAGGGTTAGACCATTGGACAATAGTTAAAAATATCCTCAAGTATCTAAGGAGAACGAGGGACTATACGCTTGTGTATGAGTCTAAGGATTTGATCCTTACTGGATACACTGATTCTGATTTTCAGACCGATAAAGGTTCTCAGAAATCCACATCGGGATCAGTTTTCACCCTTAACGGGGGAGCTATAGTATGGCGAAGCATCAAGCAAGGATGTATCGCTGACTCCACAATGGAGGTTGAGTATGTCGCTGCTTGTGAAGCAGCTAAAGAGGTTGTTTCGCTAAAGAAATTTCTTACTAATTTGGAAGTTGTTCCAAATATGGAATCTCCTATCATCTTATACTGTGACAATAGTGGTGCGGTAGCCAATTCGAAGGAACCTCGCAGCCATAAGCGAGGTAAGCACATCGAGAGGAAGTATCACCTGATACTTGAAATAGTGCAACGAGGAGATGTGATAGTCACGAAGATCGCATCGGAGCACAATATCGCTGATCCGTTTACAAAGACTCTCACGGCTAAAGTGTTCGAGGGTCATTTGGAAAGTCTGGGTCTACGAGATATGTACATAGGCTAATCTAGGACAAATGGGAGATATGTAATGGGGTATATGGATGCCCTAGTTTATTGTATTTCTACGGTTTTAGATTATGATGTACCCCACTAGAGTTTTAGTTCAAGTGGGAGTTTGTTGGGATGTGTGCCCTAAAACTCGTAGTTTGTAATTATGTTCTAATTAATGTAATAAAGTGTTATTATTTCAATAAAGTGTTATTGTTCGTTATCTACGAGTTTGCCTTTATTTAAACCCTAAAATCCAATAAACTGAACATCCAAGGCTGTTAAATGAATCTCTAACTGAATGTAATGTACATAAAAATGATCTTGGTTCGAGATACAACCTAAAGGGTCTATAGTTAGGGGATAAGGTTTGGGTACCTTACCCTGGTTAAACTATGGATGTGGCCCACTTTGTATTTGATACAAACACTGTGATCCTAACATGTTCATGTAGATGACATGTGACTGGGGATATCTTATGTAATGAGATTACATAAGACCGGACCACGAAATAGTAATCTCTAGCTGTAACTCCGTTGACTAGTTAGGTTTCTATTTCACTAGGATGACCTAGGCAACTTAATCTCAATCCTGAGCAGGTTACGAACTCCTATTCGCGAGGGATTGTCATTTGACTAGTATGGGTGAGAGTGGCCAGATACGCCGACTCAATATGCCTACCTTCTTGGGGACAAGACCGAGTGAGCGGCTGAAAACTTAACTTAGCAAGATGGAATTCACTCCTTCCTGCCTGCTAGGGTAAGTAGAGGAATGTTCCCTTAAGTGGTGTCTCCGGGACTTGAACAAGGGGCCCAACCCTCTCATTGGCCCGAGAGGGACTCTGTTTGTTGGTAGGACCACAAACAAATTGTTCATTAGAGGAGCAGTGGTACTTAAGACACAAGATGTAACATAGGGGTAAAACAGTAATTTGACCCAGCTGGTGTTACGAATATTCGTGAAGGATTGACTTGCTGTTATTGGTTAATATCCGTGGACACAGAAATATATCTGCAGTGAGAAGAGTGCAGTTGCGGGACTTTAGTGGAGTGTTCCCGCAGTTAATGAATGTTGATTGGTAGGTTAATGAGATTAACCGAGCAATCTCGTATCGTTAGAGCTTCTGATCTGTAGGTCTATTAGGTCCACCTTCTAGCTCGTAAAGGGTTCTTAGATTATTTGAATTTGAAATGTTCAAATTCACTAGGGAATATATTTAATGTATCTGGTTACGATATAATATATAGTTTTGGAACTATATATTATAAATTTAATGTGAATATGATTCATATTAAATTATGTGAGAGAATTAAATATTTGAAAGAGTTCAAATATTAAATTTAAATGTGAATGTGATTCATATTTAAAAACTATAGGTTAAATTTAATGTACATTAGATGTGCATTAAACTATAGGACAGAGGGATAATTCATTAAATGTGTTTTAATGTAAATTAAATATAAGATATTTAATTTATATTTTGATTATATAATTAATATGATTAATTAAATAAGGAACGTGTCAGGAGGACACGTTCCCCCTCTCTCCCAACTCCCTATTCGATAGGAAGTGGGAGATGTCATCTACTAGGTTTAACTTCTCCTGGAGAGAAATGAAGCAAAAAATTGATCAATTGATTTTTCAATTGACAGAAGACAAAATATCTCTCTCTCTCTCAATCTCCAAAATTCCCCAATTTTTCCAAATTGTTGGAATCCTTCCCACCAAGGAGGATCTAAGCACTTAGAGGATAGAGGGTTTACTATAGTGGTAGTATTCTGTTGGTAAAGAACAGAGGAGTTGTTGTGTTGCTGAGTTACTGGAATTTGCTTGTAGCAAGGAGTTGCTGTGAGTCTACAAAGGTAATAATTTCCTTTCCATTCTTAGTTTAATTGTTAAACTCTATGTATGTTTGTATGCAATTAATCCATGCCTAATTAGATTAGAGTTGATTATATGCTTGTTCTGTATTTTTTGTCAATGTATGGGTTTTTGTTTTTTAAGTAAAACAATCTTGCATATTACGATTCCAAATTTGTTTCCGATGCTCAAGGAGATCAGATCTCCATCATGAACAGCGTCTCAACGCCGTCGCATGTATAACAAACTCCTTTGTTGTTTTGCTTCGATTTTCGCCCGTTTCTGCTCCGATTTCTTCACAACAACCCTTGCTACTAAAGACTCAGACTTTACAGACTCGATTTACAACTAAATTGCCCAAAACAATGGGCCTTTACATTGATCTCATCAACATAATTTTAAATCTAAAAAAATGCCAAAAACTAAAACATCCATCATGCAAACCAGCATTCATCTCATGATATTAAGGTAATTTACCCACCTATTTTAACCAAAAAACAGTGCATAACGAAGAACCATCGAAATGGCTCTGATACCAATTGAAGGGAATGAAAATCCCCGCGCTGCGGACGACGATCGAATCGTCAAGGTATCGTTACGCTACTAGAATTTTGTTAAAATGATCTAACACTTAGATCTAAGTTAAACATACAAAAGAAGGAAGAAATTACAGTAAGAAGAATACACTTACTTGTTGTAGACAATTCTTCAACATTCCTTCCTTGGTCACGAACACTTCGTGCTACTCGATCTCAACGAACACTTCTCTCGAACGAAAACCGAACACCACCAACGACCTTCTCGGTTGTTCTTCCTTTGGAAGAAGGAAAGTTGTTGGCCTTTTTGGTTTTGGAGAGGGAGGAGAATTTGAGAGAATAGTTGAGAGAGAATTCTCTTATTTTGGCTAAAATTCCAAAAATGAGAGATTGAGATTACAATCCTTCTTGCAAGAAGGGTTTAAATAGTGGAATAATCATGGAGTTAAAATCTCCACATTATTACCATTTTACCACAACCATAGATTATGCAAATCATATTTGCATAACCATATAATATAAGATATCTCATATCTCATAATGCAAATCACATTTGCAATAATTATGGATTAATTAAATTAAATCACATCCAATTTAATTTCTCTCGACTAAGATGGATCTTGGCATGAAAGGGTGTTTCTGTGTGGATAACAGAGGGAAGAGTGGAGGTTTTATGCTTCTTTGGAAAGAATCAATGAAAGTGGATATCAAATCTTACTCGTTAGGCCACATTGACACTTTTGTTACAGGAGAGGAAGGATGCTGGAGATTCACTGGGTTCTACGGGAGCCCTCAAGATGATGATAGAAATAACTCTTGGGAGTTGTTGAAAAAGTTGTACGAGTGAAGTAATATGACGTGGTTGGTTGGGGGCAATTTCAATGAAATCCTTTTTCCTCAGAAAAGAAGAGGGGTCGAAATAGAAAGGAGGTCAACATGAAAGCTTTTCGAGAAGCCGTTGATGGGTGTAACTTGATGGATCTTGGCTACGGAGGAGGATACCTTCACTTGGACCAATAAAAACAAAAAAGGAAAGCTAGTGTGGGAGAGACTTGACAGATTTCTCGCCAACCCATAGATGAGTGACTTCCAAACCCTCAATCCGAGTCAAGAATATTGGCTTCCATAGATCTACAAACTGTCCCATTTAGGCCACTTGGCTGATCAACAGAAACCTCATGAAAAAGAAGACTAAAAAAAAATCGAATGCCACCCAAATTCGAGGAGAGATGGTGTAGTAGATATGAATGCAAGATGATAATTAATAGTGTTTGGCAAAAAAGCAAAGCAATCAACGGTAAGGGTTTTCAAGAGATGATCAAACAGTGCCTTCAAATTTTGAAAAAGTGGGATAGGGAAAGGGTGAACTGGTCCTTAAAAAGGGCCATCTCGAGGAAAGAAGCTGAGATTTGAGAGATATCAGTTAGGAACCAAGGCGACTAACGAAAAGCACTCATTAAAGCTAAAAGAGAGTTGGAAAGATTACTCGAGGAAGAAGAAAGGTATTTGAAGCTTCATTCTAGAGAGGATTGGCTTCCGTGGGGATATCATAATACAAAATCGTTTCACCATAAAGCCTCATTTGGGAGGAAATGTAACACTCTTTTAGGCATTTATGATGAGAATGAGGTTTGGAGAAAGGAAAAAGGGGACCTTAGTAAGATTAGTGTTGACTATTTTAGGCAGTTGTTTACTTCTTCTAAGCCAACCTTTACAACTATTCAGAAAAATCACAGAGTGTATTGAGTCCAGAATCTTGGTGAACCAAAACCACGAGCTAGGGAAAGAGTTTATAAGGGCAGAGATTGAAAATTCTCGGAAGGAAATGTACCCTACAAAAACACCAGGACCAGATGGCATGCATGCTTTATTTTACCAAAAACACTGGGAGATTGTGGGGACTGAAAATGTGGAGTTGTGCCTTCATATGCTTAATGGAGAGACATAGAGATCCTCAACGAAACTCACATTTCACTTATTCCCAAGTGCAAGAATTCGAAGCACATGTCGGACTTCAGATCCATTAGCTTATGCAATGTAATGTATAAGTTGATTGCTAAAATGATCGCCAACCAGTTGAAGAAACTGCTAGATGAAATGATCTCCCCGAACCAAGCAGCTTTCGTTCCTAGTCAACATATCGATAATGCTCTCATTGGGTTTGAATATTTCCATGCTCTTAAGAATAGAAGAAAAGGTAGCTCTCGGGTTGGGTGGCACTAAAACTGACATTAGCAAAGCCTATGATCGTGTGGAGTGGAATTTCCTTCACAAAGTGATGAGAAAACTTGGTTTTGATCAAAGATGGATCTCTCTGGTTATGCGATTGTGAAATTCATAAGTTTTGCGGTCCTCATGAACGGGAGATGATAGGACTCAAATTAGTCCTATTTTCTATGCTTAATCCTTGTTGGTAATCGATTTAATGTGCTTAATTTCATATTTTGTAGAAAATTTAGTCAATTAAGCAATTCGTGACATTTTCACCAATTTTGCACTATTTTAGAGTGTTCGAGACGAGTTTGGGGTGATTTGAAGTCAAACCAAACAAAAATTGGAGTTTACAAAGGAAAAATTGTCATTTTGGCCCAGGCAGAAGCGTTGAGATGCCTCACGTAGCCCTCTCGACGTTCGAAGCCAGTAGCCAAAAGTGCAGGTAGCGTCAAGATGTTGCTAGTAGCATCTCCACACAAATTCGAAGCAGAATGCGCGAGAATAGGGCAATGCTTAGACACTGAAGCATTGAGGCTCACTCGATGCTATGGTGAGGCTTCTGTGACGTTGGCAATTAAGGGACAACTTCGAGACGCTGTGCCTAGCGGCTCGACGCTGTTTCGATACATTAATAGGATTTTTTCCATTTTTAAGTCACCTTATTCCCCAATTTTTTGGAGACCTTATGTAACTTTTCCATTTTCTCTCTATTTTTACCATTTTTAGGTAGCGTTTCTTCATTTTGTTGATCACGATAGCAGATTTTATAATCTTTGGCTTGTCGTAACGCCACATTGGGATCGATTCGACCAAATTTTTTTTTATCAAGGGAGCTTTATACTTAATCTAGCTTGTTTTAGTAACTCTAAGCATGTTTGAGACTCTGCTTTATGACATTAAATGTAGTGGCATATTAGACTTAACGACTCTTGTATGTTTGCTCTTTTAATTACTATGTATGTTTTTAGAAATTGTTACTTCGAATGCATGCTTAATTTAGTAGCAACTAGGTCAACTCGTGTTTTCATAGGCTAAGGCTTAATCTTGTTATTGTAGATTGCATGATATGCCTTGAGAATCAAACGACTTCATAGTTTTAATTTAGGCTTTCTTAATAAATTAGAGATTTAATCAACTACTGAGTAAAATGACATTAAATTACTCTAAGTATGGAACACTATCGTGCCTAGCTTAGAAGTGGTTTAATTTAGGACTAATTGATGCTAGGTTCATTAGTTAGCTTTGGGAGCCCTATAAGGGACATGTTTGGCTTTACTAGGCAAACCGATTAATTGCTTAAAGCATAAATCGAAGCATTTCTCGTAACCAACAACCTCGATATAAAGTTAGGTCCGATGAACCCCCAACGTGGTGTTTTGCAGGTATTTCTGAATTTTCTCTTTACTTTACTGCATGTTTAATTTCTTGTTTTTTAATTTCCCTTATTTTAACAACAACCCCCTTCCCCCTTCCCACTGTTTCGATTAACTAGAAGATTCTAATTAAATAGGTAAATAATCACATCTGCCTCCATGCAGATCGACACTCACTATATTATAAAATATTTGTGGTACAAACTATAAATTTTATTTGACGTACCTGACAAGTGTGATCAAATTGGTGTCGTTGTCGGAGAGGCAATGGTTGATTATTTTCTTAGTTAATTTGAATTTTTCGCTTTCTTTTCCTTTGTTTTTGTTGTTACATATTAGCAAGGGAAGTAGTCAAGAGCCTTCCTAGACGTAACTGACAGCCTCGACAGAGATTTAAAGAGGAAATCATGGTCGACGTACTTTGAAGGAACTTACAGCTTTGGATTTGAATCGACAACCTCTCTGCATTGTCTACCAAAAAATGCAAGGTAACTTTGAATTTAAATCTGGTTTATTTCTCTTACTACCCATGTTTCATGGATTTGCAAAGGACGATCCCCACAAATATTTGAGAGAGTTTCAAGTGGTTTGCTCGAGCATGAAGCCCCAAAGCATAGTAGAGGAGCTGGCTTGAGAGCATTCCTGTTCAGTCTGACAGGAGAAGCTAGGGATTAGTTGCATTACTTACCTTCAACATCCATCACCACTGGGAGCGAGGTGCATAACACTTTCTTGGAGAAGTACTTCCCAGCTTCGAAGGTAAGGTGCATTTGAATGCAGGTCTATACCATCGTGCAAGAGGACGAGGAGTCGTTGCATAGCTTTTGGGAGTGCTACGAGCGTCTGTGTGCAAGTTTCCCTATGATTTCCCAAACAACATCTGATTCATAATTTTTACGAAGGAATTCTTCAAAGGGACAAAAACCTGGTCGATGCAACAATTGGAGGATATTTGACACATAAGACTGTTTTTGAGGTAGGAGGATCATCTCGACTATGGCGTAGAACGAACATTAGGTCGGGTAGAGGGAAGAGAAGATGTAACGCCCCTACTTTTCTATGACCAACTCCTAGGGACATTACTACACATGCATGCATTTATAGGCCAAGAGATAAAAGATCTTAAAAGTAATTTCCAAACAACATAAATAGTTTCATGGATCCCAAAAAAAACAAATCATTAAAAACAGATAAAAGCATCGATTTAGCATGGCCTATTAAAACTGTAAGTAATTTTTGAACTCCAAATAAAACATAAAGACAACATTAGTTTAAGACAGGAATATGCGGAAAACATGTCGGTCCCCATGGTTTTAGTAACGCTCCCCCGTCACTCGCCCTGCACGTCCTTTCCTTTACCTGAAAAACATTTTTAAAAGAAAGGGTGAGTATTGCAAAACAATACCCAGTAAGTAACCTCGCTACCGAGGTTTGGGATATGCATACACATACAAACATGACCTTTAAACTCATTCGTAATATACATATGCGGGACCTAAGACTTTCTCATATTGTCAGGTCTTTAATCCATGACTGCTTTTTCATTTGTGTATTGTCAGGTCTTTAATCCATGACTGCTTCTTTAATTGTCAGGTCTTTAATCCATGACTGCTTATTTAATTGTCAGGTCTTTAATCCATGACTGCTTATTTAATTGTCAGGTCTTTAATCCATGACTGCTTATTTAATTGTGTGGCCGACTGGTCATCCTGAGTCATTTCGTCTTGAGTCCCTCACGGACCCCTGTAATTTAACCCATAGGGTCTCTATTGCATGTTTGACCATGCACATAATGATCTCAGGGTACCAATGTCCACACTATTCATTAATTCATATCGTGGCATTCAAAACATGCATGAGGTCCCATCATTCACATAATAATAGTGCACATGTCACAAACATCATCATCGATATGCCAATCATACTTTTCTCATAGACAGTTTGAAGATCATACTTTCGTAAGAAAACATGAAATATTCTCATACAAATTACTGTCATATTCTTACATGAAATACTGGAATACTTTTACATAGCATACGATAATAATCTCACATAAAATAATGGTTTATTTCCACATGATGCATCGAAATATTTGCACATAAAATATTAAGTATTCTCACGATAATATCTGTATATTTTCATATGAAGAATATAAACTAGTTTCGCATGAAATCATGAAAATCATTTTCATTCAATCCCCTTAAAAGTTCGGCACAAGGTCCCTTACCTCGAGCTTTGATTTTGCTCCAAAACCTAATCGAACTCCTTGCCTACTCTTCCTTTAGTGAAACCTGATTCACACCATAATTTCCGAATTCAATCTCCAAGCATTCACTAAATCCCTAATCATGCGATACTTAAATTACGGTATTAAGATATCGTGCCCCGCTTACCTCGAGCTCAATGCAAAAACCTACTATCCCTTAGTCCGTTTTGACGATCAACCTCCAATTCCGCTCCAAGTTTGTTTCCTACAAAAGTATTCGAACCCGTAACCTAAGTTCTCAATCACACGCTTTAAATAATCGGATGGGACACAAATAATTCTCAATCGAACTCGATATTTAGCAAGATCGCCACCGAACGGCAATCCTCATTTCGCTGTAAAGTCGCGATGACGCGCGTTGCGGTGGCTCTACGGTGGTCGTGGGCTCGTGAGTGATCCGGCGGTGGTGCTCGCGTAAAATCCTCGGCACGCGGCCGCAATCGATCGGAGCAGATGCAAAGAAAGACGACTCCGATCGCAGCTTCTTCTTCGACCGACGTGCGTGGCGCGTGGCGTGTTCGATCGGGGCAAAGGCTTGTGGGTCGGCGTTCGTCCGCTCGTGTTTTCCTGTAACGCCCCTACTTTCTAAATGACTAACTCCTAGGGACATTACTACCCATGCATGCATTTATAGGCCGAGAGATAAAAAGAACTTAAAAGGAACTTCCATTTTAACGTAAATAGTTCCAGGGATCCCAAAAAAAACAAAACATTCAAATCATTTAAAAACATCACATCAGCTTGGCCTATTAAAACTGTAAGTAAGTTTAACTTCAAATGAAAACATAGAGACAACAATAGTTCAAAATAAGAATATGCGGAAATCATGCTGGTTCCCATGGTCCTAGTAACGCTCCCTCGTCACACGCCCTGCACGTCCTTCCCTTTACCTGAAAAACATTTTTAAAAGAAAGGGTGAGTATTGCAAAACAATACCCAGTAAGTAACCTCGCTACCGAGGTTTGGGATATGCATACACATACAATCATGATCTCTAAACTCATTCATAACATGCATAGATGGGACTTAAAACTTTCTAGAGTTGCCAGGTCTTTAATCCATGGCTGTATATTCAATTGTCAGGCCTTTAATCCATGACTGCTTTTCAGTTGCCAGGTCTTTAATCCATGGCTTCTCGTTCAATTGCCAGGTCTTTAATCCATGGCTGTTCATTCGATTGCCAGGTCTTTAATCCATGACTGTTCATTTAATTGCCAGGTCTTTAATCCATGGCTGTTCATATAATTGTGAGGCCGACTGGTCATCCTGAGTCATTTCATTTGGGTCCCATGGACTTCGCATTTTTGACCCATAGGTCTCTATTGCATGTTTGACCATGCACATAGCGATCTCAGGATAACCAATGTCCACACTATATGCTAATTCATTTCGTGGCATACAAAACATGCATGAGGTCCCATCAGTCACATAATCATGGTGTACATATCACAAACATCATCATCAATATATCATTCATACTTTCTCATGGACAGTGTGAAAAATCATACTTTCGTAAGAACATGAAACATTCTCATACAAACTACTGTCCTATTCTCACATGAAATAATGGGATCCTTATACATAACATACGAGAATACTTTCACATGAAATAATGATTCATTTTCACATAATACATCGAAGTATTTGCACATAAAATGTCACGTATTCTCAAAATAATAACTGTGTATTTTCATGTGAAAAATATAAACTATTTCGCATAAAATCATGAAAATCATTTTCATTTACTCCCATTAAAAGTTCGGCACGAGGTCCCTTACCTCGAGCTTCGATTTTTACTCCAAAACCTAATCGAACTCCCTGTCTATCCACCCTTTAGTGAAACCTGATTCACACATAATTTCCGAAATCAAACTCCAAATATTCACTAAAACCCTAATCATGCGATACTCTACATATTGCATTAAGATGTCGTGTCTCGCTTACCTCGAGCTCAAGGCTAACACCTACTAACTCTTAGTCTGTTGTGACGATCCACCTCCAATCTCGCTCCGGTTTGTCTCCTACAAGAATGCGTTCGAACCCGTAACCTAATTCTCAATCAAACGTTTAATCATACGGTAGATCGCACAGTTTCCAATTAAGCATGAAATTTAAATCGATTGCTCACCGGCTGAACTCGATGCGATTGGATGGTTGCTGGTCGGCGTGATCACAATCGGCGGTGCCGATCAATCAGTGGCAGCAATCGGAAGTTAGCGTGAACATCCGGCAGCTCGGCGGCAAGGGGACTGCGGCTTGCCGGCGCGAGGGTACAGGAACACCGGACGGCGGCTGGAGTGTGCGTGGTCGGCGGCGTAAACGATCAAGACAAGAAATAGCTATGCGGATCGGCGTTAAATGCGCTCGTGTTTTCCTCTCACCGGCGAGTGGCTGATGAAGCGAGGAGTGCGGCTGGACAACCCGAGTTCACGAGCAGTGGCGGCGCAAGGCTCGCTGGCTTCAACCGGCGTCAGTGCCTCGCGGTTTGGACGGAAATCTCGCGGCGGCTGGAACTCCCGACAGCGGCTGATCGGCAAGGTGAGGTCGCCGCCAGCGCGCTTGCAGGCGGTCCGAGATACGATCTTTCGGGCGAACTCGGCCGCGCGCAGACGAGCTCACGATCGGGGGGTTCGCGAGAGGTGTTCGCGTGGGTGACCGGGACGTCTTCGGCTGCGGTCGACTGAAGGAGGTGGGCGGCGCGAATCCGGCTGACCTAGCGTGCTCGGCGGTAGGGATGACGACGCAACACTTCGGCGGCAGCACCAACGTGAAGAATGAGTTAGGTTTCCGGCTAGGGCAACTACAAGAGACAACTAGGGTTTGGTCTAGGGCTAGAGGTGAGAAGAAGGAGGTGATCACCAATGTGGGCTAGGGTTTTCCTCTTTCAACTTCACTTAAAGACCTTATATACTAGCAAATTAGGTTAAACTCCTAGTGCTAGCCATAACCCTAATTTAAACATTATGCCCTTGCTTCTTCCCTCTTTCTTTTTCCTTTAATTATTACAAAATAAACCTCATCTCAAGGGAAAACAATAAATTTAACGATTGAACGTCAAATACAATAAATAATTAGTACCTGAGATGATGGTCGTCACATTTCCTTTCGCCGGCGCGAGAGTGGTTGAACGCTCGCCTGTTCGGAGGACTCGCAGGTGTGTACTGGTTGTTGTAGACGGACGGCTGGCGGCTGGACGTGGATCACGAGCGACTGGCAACCCGGCGGCACTTCGTACGTGGAGGCGAGGTAAGGAGTCTGGCCGGCGTTAGCGTCGAAACCACCTTCGGTTGAGACTTGCCGGCGCGAGGGTACGGGAAGACCGGACAGCGGTTATTTTTCTTTGCGAGTGGGCGCTCCGGCTAGGGTTTCCGTCCACCACTTCCGGCGGTCCGCTAGGCGTGCGTCTTTGGGATCGGTCAGTAGCGCGCCTCTCGCTCCGATCGGCAGCAGCTGTGACGATGGTAGGTGGCTCTCGGTTAGGGCAAGAGGGAGGAAGATAATGGCTTAGGGTTAGGGTTTGCTAGGGTTAGGGTTTTGACTCTCTCTCCTTTTGTTTGAGGCTTAAGGATATTTAAATACCATACATTAGGTTAAAATTTAGCTGCCACTTACACCCTCATTTAGACATTAATAACTAAAATGCCCTTGCAAAATTCCTTTTCCTTTAATTTCATAAATAATCTTATCTTATAAGGAACCATTCACTTAACTAAACAAAAATTAAGGTCTCACTCTCACCGAGCTTGATTAAAACACTAATCCAACTAAATACAGCGGTTAATAGAGTGTTAAATAACATAACTAATAGTACCTGAGATGGTGGTCGTCACAATCTCCCCCCCTTAAGAACTTTCGTCCTCGAAAGTTCCTATTCTTGAAATAGTTCGGATATTTAGCTCGCATTTCTCTCTTCTCGCTCCTGTAGCTTCTCCAAGCAAGTGTGATTCGCCACAACACTTTAACTAGGTTGATCTCACGGTTACGGAGGGTCTTTCGATCTCTTGTAATAATTTGAACCGGTCGTTCGCCGTAACTCAGATCTTCTGCTAATTGTAATGGTTCGAAGTCTACGACATGAGTCGGGTCTGGAACGTACTTTCTCAACATGGAGACATGAAACACGTTATGAACCGCTGCAAGAGAAGGCGGCAGTGCTAATCTGTAGGCCACTGCACCAACCCTCTCTAAAATCTCAAATGGTCCGGATGAATCGCGGACTCAACTTCCCTTTAAAGGCCAAACCTCGAATTCCCTTCATTGGGGCCACCTTAAGAAATACGTGGTCCCCAACATCGAATCCTAGGTCTCTTCGCCTCGTGCCTCGGCATAGCTCTCTTCTGCTCGCTTTGGCGATGTCGCATCCGCGCCCTAATCTTTTGTACCGCATCATTCGTGACTTGTACCAACTCTGGACCCAATAACTGGCGTTCACCAACCTCCTCCCAGAATGTGGGAGTTCTGCAACGTTTTCCATAGAGAGCTTCAAATGGAGCCATTCCGATGGTCGCATCGGGTAATCGTTATTGTAAGCAAACTCCATCAAATGCAAATGAGTGTCCCAACTACGGGAAGTCTAACGTGCAAGCTCGCAACATATCTTCCAATATCTCGTTTAAACGCTCCGTCTCGCCCATCCGTCTGTGGATGAAAAGTTGTACTGAAGTTCAAGCGCGAGCCTAACGCTCTCGTAAACTCCTCCGTAAGTTGGAGGTGAAACGTGGATCCTCGTCTCAAATAATCTTGACCTGGAATCCCATGCAAACGGACTATCTCTTCCGGTAAAGTCGCGCCCACTTATCCGTAGAATAGGTGGGTTTCCCTGGCATGAAGTGTGCTGACTTGGTTAGTCTGTCCACTATGACCCAAATCACCGAGTAACCTCGTAAAGTTCTAGGTAGTCCGACTATAAAATCCATAGAGATCTCCTCCCATTTCCACTGAGGTACATGCAACGGTTGCAGTAATCCTGCGGGTCTCTGCCTAGGTGCCTTTACTGGCCGACAAGTCAAACACTTGCCGACAAACTCGCTATGTCGCGCTTCATGTTACACCACCAAAATGACTATTTTAGATCTCGGTACATCTTGGTACCGCTGGGATGCATAGAAAATGGTGAGTTATGGGCTTCGCCAAGATTTCGCCGATTTGTCGTCGCCGCACGCATAATCGACTCGAAATAGTAATCCTCCATCCGTGGATAGGAAAACTCACAACTCACCGTAGTTACCTGCAGTAAGTTTTTCTACTAATCGAGGGTCCACCGGTGAGCCTCAATGATACGTTGTCTCAAGGTCGGTTGTACCGTTAATCGGGCTAATCGAGCCGTGGTCTTTTCCTACTAGTATCGCAATTCGGCTCGAGCAAACTCTGCTGTAACTCGCCGCTCTGCTCAGTAACTCGCGCATAAGTATGCATGCTTCTGTCACGAGGGCATCGGCCACTACATTAGCCTTACCGGGATGGTATTGTATGTCAATGTCATAATCCTTCACTAATTCCAACCATCTGCGTTGCCTCATGTTCAATTCCTTCTGGGTGAACAGATACTTCAGACTTTTATGATCTGTAAAAATCTGAATTTTCTCGCCATACAGGTAGTGTCTCCAGATCTTTAATGCAAAAACCACTGCGGCTAGTTCCAGGTCATGAGTTGGATAGTTCCTCTCGTGCGTCTTCAATCGCTTCGGGATGCATAAGCTATGACCTTACCGCGTCTTTGCATCAAGACACACCCAACCCTTTCTTAGAAGCATCATCTGTAAACCACAAAGCTCCTCTCGCTCCTGAATCGTAAGAATCGGGCCGACACTAATCTGCACTTGAGTTCCCGAAACTCGCCTCACAAGCATCATCCCAAACAAATGAGTTTTCCCTTACGCCACACCGTGAGTCATGGGCATGGCTATCTTGGCAAAATCCTCGCACGAATCGTCTATAATATCCGCAAGACCAGAAAACTACGCACCTCAGAGCGGTGGTCGGACGAGGCCACCGTGTGTGACGGCCTCCACTTTTGCTGGGTCAACAGAGACTCCAGCCTCGGACACAACATGCCCTAAGAAGGATACTTGTCTGAGCCAGAATTCACACTTGGAGAATTTTGCATACAACTTATTCTCCCTCAGCGTGTTTAAAACTTTTCTCAAGTGACTCTCATGATCTTCATCACACTTGGAGTATATCAGTATATCGTCGATGAACACAATCACGAATGTATCAAGAAACTCTTTGAATAAACGGTTCATCAAATCCATAAACGCGGCAGGAGCATTGGTCAGACCAAACGGCATCACTGTGAACTCGTAAGCCCATAACGTGATCTGAATGCTGTTTTAGGAATATCCTCTTCACTGATTCTCAACTGATGGTAGCCTGATCTCAGATCAATCTTAGAGAACACTGTTGCTCCTTGCAACTGATCGAACAAGTCATCTATTCTGGGGAGAGGGTATTTATTCTTGATCGTATTTTTATTCAACTCCTCGTAATCTATACACAGCGCATGGATCCGCTCTTTCTTTTTCACGAACAATACAGGGGCTCTCAGTATAAACGCCAGGCGTATAAACCCCTTGTCTAGCAAGTCTTGTAAATCGTATTTTTTTAGTTCTTTCAACTCTGCCGGTGCCATTCTCAGACGGGGCCTTGGATATCGGGTCGCCCCCAATTCCAATCTGATGTTAAAATCTACCTCGACCGGAGGTATTCCGGAGGGTCCTCGGGAATACGTCTCAAATTCATTCACCACTGTATCGATGTCACTTGAGATCTCAGGCACCTTGCATCTAGTATGCAAGCTAAGACGCCCCAAGCTCCCCGATGTAATAATTTTTCTCGCCTTAAGGCGTGAATTACCTTAGGCCTACTTCCCGCTATCGTGCCTCTCGAACTCAGTAGCTTGTGTTGGTCGAGGAGTGAACACTACCTCCTTCCCGAAACAATCAATACAAGCATGGTTCTGCGCTAACTGACCCATGCCCAATATAACATCAAAGTCGAACATGTCTAAGACTACCGATTCATCGCTAACTCATGGTCTGCGATGGTCACACTACCATCCTTGACTTTCATATTGGCTAACAAATTTATCCCGCAGAGTGGAGACAGACAGGGGCATATCAGAATCGTTTCTAGTTCTAACTCGGCTTGACTTACAAAGGATGCGAAATAAAAGAGTGCGAGAGAACAGTAATCAAATAATACAAAGGCAAGGTGCCCAAGTAATGGAAGTGTACCAGAATCACCGAGTCCGAGCCATAGATGTCTCCGCTGGTGCTTGCATAAGCTCTCCTCGATGTATAACTTGACTTCACACAAAGCAGCCCACCGCTTATAACCCGAGGTGGCTAGTGTTGGCTTGACTCGGCAACTATTAGCTCTGTGCCCTTCTTTCCCACACTGAAACACACTCGGATCCGCCAAACACTTACCCAAAGGTCGCTACTACATTCTTTTTTGTGACCGTGGCCTATCTCCGCCGCTATTTCCGATCCGATGACTTGTGGTTTCGACTGAACTCGCCCGAAAATGTCCCGCCTATGCGGTGTGTCTGGGACGCTGTGAGCTAGAATTTGGCCTGGTCCCACTTCCTCTTATGATTTGCCATGGTCGCCCGGGTTAACCACTACTCACCTGTGTAGTCTCGCGCTCGCACCCAAATCAATTCCGCCACTCTCACTGCGGAGGCATAATCGGGAGGTGCTAATGCTTGAATAAAGCCTCGAACATTCTCATCCAGTCCCATAATGAAGCGCTCGTTTTCTTTGCCCTCGTGTCTACTTCGGGAGCAAAGGGACAAACGGTAAATTCCTCTCATACACCTCCACCGCCTCCTGCTCGCAAAGCTGTAAGAACTCGCCGCTTCCTCGTAACGGGCCGCAGCAGGATAAAATTTCCGCTAACGCTTCCTTGAACAGATTCGTGTAATCGTTTCTCCGCTGGCAACAATGGTTCCTGGGCGGACTCCCACCATAAATACGCGCGTCATCCTCAAAGATAAAGGTAGCACAGACACCCTCTCGGTCCTCGTGGCGGTTCATCAATCGAAGATGGTCTCAATGGAGGATGACCACAACTCACCCACAGTGGGGTCACACTGGAAGACCCATTGAAAGATCTAGGATCATACTTCCAAGTCCTTCGGTATCGAGACTCTCGAGTTGCATCGTTTCGCCCGATTTGCTTGGGGGCGGTGAGTGGCTATGGTAGCTCGCACCAGACTCTGCATAGCCTCCACCATCATAGTCATAACATTGGCGTTCCCTTGATCCGCCATCGGGCAACCGCAGTACATTCTCCTGGCGGCCGGGTTGGTCTGGGGTTGGTCTCGAACAGGTGGAGCAACCTCTTCCCTGTTCTAGGGTAATTCAGGTTGGGCGCCAACGTTTTCCCTTGCCCTCCGGCCCTACCACGTCCCCTACCTCTCCTCGGCCTCTAGGTGGCATTTTGTCAATACTACAATACAGAGAGTTTCTAACTCGGTTTTCTTTACTTTCTAACCATAAGATAGGATCACCCCTGGGTTTTTAAGGTCATGTATATGCATAAAAAAAGATATCATATCATAATCATATACTTAATTAATAAAATATCGTAACGCACTGGCGGTGGATCGGGAGGCGTTGTTAAACCATGGGAACTACTCTGTGCTTACTCTGTAAGCAAGTCTACAGAACCCTTAAACCTAGGGCTCTGATACCAAGCGTAACGCCCCTACTTTTCTATGACCAACTCCTAGGGACATTACTACACATGCATGCATTTATAGGCCAAGAGATAAAAGATCTTAAAAGTAATTTCCAAACAACATAAATAGTTTCAGGGATCCCAAAAAAAACAAATCATTAAAAACAGATAAAAGCATCGATTTAGCATGGCCTATTAAAACTGTAAGTAATTTTTGAACTCCAAATAAAACATAAAGACAACATTAGTTTAAGACAGGAATATGCGGAAAACATGTCGGTCCCCATGGTTTTAGTAACGCTCCCCCGTCACTCGCCCTGCACGTCCTTTCCTTTACGAAAAACATTTTTAAAAGAAAGGGTGAGTATTGCAAAACAATACCAGTAAGTAACCTCGCTCACAGGAGGTTTGGGATATGCATACACATACAAACATGACCTTTAAACTCATTCGTAATATATACATGCGGGACCTAAGACTTTCTCATATTGTCAGTCTTTAATCCATGATCGCTTTTTCATTTGTGTATTGTCAGGTCTTTAATCCATGACTGCTTCTTTAATTGTCAGGTCTTTAATCCATGACTGCTTATTTAATTGTCAGGTCTTTAATCCATGACTGCTTATTTAATTGTCAGGTCTTTAATCCATGATCGCTTATTTAATTGTGTGGCCGATGGTCATCCACGAGTCATTTCGTCTTGAGTCCCTCACGGACCCTCGTAATTTAACCCATAGGGTCTCTATTGCATGTTTGACCATGCACATAATGATCTCAGGGTACCAATGTCCACACTATTCATTAATTCATATCGTGGCATTCAAAACATGCATGAGGTCCCATCATTCACATAATAATAGTGCACATGTCACAAACATCATCATCGATATGCCAATCATACTTTTCTCATAGACAGTTTGAAGATCATACTTTCGTAAGAAAACATGAAATATTCTCATACAAATTACTGTCATATTCTTACATGAAATACTGGAATACTTTTACATAGCATACGATAATAATCTCACATAAAATAATGGTTTATTTCCACATGATGCATCGAAATATTTGCACATAAAATATTAAGTATTCTCACGATAATATCTGTATATTTTCATATGAAGAATATAAACTAGTTTCGCATGAAATCATGAAAATCATTTTCATTCAATCCCCTTAAAAGTTCGGCACAAGGTCCCTTACCTCGAGCTTTGATTTTGCTCCAAAACCTAATCGAACTCCTTGCCTACTCTTCCTTTAGTGAAACCTGATTCACACCATAATTTCCGAATTCAATCTCCAAGCATTCACTAAATCCCTAATCATGCGATACTTAAATTACGGTATTAAGATATCGTGCCCCGCTTACCTCGAGCTCAATGCAAAAAAAAACCTACTATCCCTTAGTCCGTTTTGACGATCAACCTCCAATTCCGCTCCAAGTTTGTTTCCTACAAAAAGTATTCGAACCCGTAACCTAAGTTCTCAATCACACGCTTTAAATAATCGACAGGACACAAATAATTCTCAATCGAACTCGATACTTAGCAAGATCGCTCACCGAACGGCAATCCTCGCTGCTGTAAAGTCGCGACGGCCGGCGTTGCAGGGCTCTACGGTGGTTGTGGCTCGTGAGTGATCCGGCGGCTGGTGCTCCGCGTAAAATCCCTCGGCGCTGCGGTCGCAATCGATCGGAACAGATGCAGCAAAGACGACTCGATCGGCGCTTCTTATTTGGACGCGCGTGGCGGTGGCGTGTTCGATCGGGCAAAGCAGCTTGTGGGTCGGCGTTAAATCCGCTCGTGTTTTCCTTTCGCCGGCGCGAGAGTGGTTGAACGCTCGCCTGTTCGGAGGACTCGCAGGTGTGTACTGGTTGTTGTAGACGGACGGCTGGCGGCTGGACGTGGATCACGAGCGACTGGCAACCCGGCGCACCGTGACGTGGAGGCGAGGTAAGGAGTCTGGCCGGCGTTAGCGTCGAAACCACCTTCGGTTGAGACTTGCCGGCGCGAGGGTACGGGAAGACCGGACAGCGGTTATTTTTCTTTGCGAGTGGGCGCTCCGGCTAGGGTTTCCGTCCACCACTTCCGGTGCTGCTAGGCGTGCGTCTTTGGATGTGGTCGTAAGAAGCGCCTCTCGCTCCGATCGGCAGCAGCTGTGACGATGGTAGGTGGCTCTCGGTTAGGGCAAGAGGGAGGAAGATAATGGCTTAGGGTTAGGGTTTGCTAGGGTTAGGGTTTTGACTCTCTCTCCTTTTGTTTGAGGCTTAAGGATATTTAAATACCATACATTAGGTTAAAATTTAGCTGCCACTTACACCCTCATTTAGACATTAATAACTAAAATGCCCTTGCAAAATTCCTTTTCCTTTAATTTCATAAATAATCTTATCTTATAAGGAACCATTCACTTAACTAAACAAAAATTAAGGTCTCACTCTCACCGAGCTTGATTAAAACACTAATCCAACTAAATACAGCGGTTAATAGAGTGTTAAATAACATAACTAATAGTACCTGAGATGGCGGTCGTCACAGAAGAAGGTAAGAGAATTGGATTCCCAGTTAGCTAACGTTGTTTCTTATGTGCAGGAACTGGTGAAGGGACAATCACAAATGTTTAGAAGGATGGATGCATTTAAACAGAAGACATCTACAAAGCCGCAGGAATCAAGATCAATTAAGATGCTTGAAGAGTTGATCAAAACCTTTGTCCTTAACATTGTACGACTTCAGGAAGGTTTGAAGAGTCAGGTCAACTTGCTGAGCGTTGAAATGAAGGACTTGAGATCCTGTGTGAGGCCACAAGAGAGCCTAACCACGACATTGTTGAAATTCGGTTGAGAAGTGGTAAGAAAATTCAGTCCAGAAGTCCACCCGCGCAGATCCATCCAAAGGAAACTACAATCCCAGAGGATCGTGAAGAAGAGAAGAGGGAACCTCCACGAAGAAGAGAGGTAATTTTTTATCGACACTTGATTTAAATTCCTATGTTCTTAAAACTTCTTTTTATCTAGCAGGTTAGTAGGGAACAAAGAATGAACAGAGGAGAATAAACTTTTGGACACTTTCAGGAAGGTGGAGATTAACATTTCCTTGTTGGATGCAATCAAGTAGATTCCCAAGTATGTGAAGTTCCTGAAGGAGATGTGCACCAACAAAAGGAGGTCGATGAACAAAGACTGGGTGTTTGTAAGTAAAAATCTTTAAGCCATTCTTCAGAGCTACTTGCCTGAAAAGTGCAACGATCTAGGTATGTTCACCTTGCCATGTGTTATAGGAAACAAAAAGATACAGAATTCCATGCTAGACTTAGGAGGTCGATGAACTTGAAAGACTTGCATGACACTGACATTGTGATTCAAATAGCTGATAGATCCCATATTTGCCCATTAAGAGTAGTAGAGGATGTGATAGTAAAAGTTAATGAACTGATATTCCCGATTGACTTCTATGTTATGCACATGAACGAAAACTCTCATGCACCTATATCAACATCTATCCTGTTAGGCAGACGGTTGGGTATTTCCTAATTTATTATTTCCTTATTGGATATTTTTCTTTATGTACTAAATGAGAATATTTTGTATTGTTATTTTCCTTTCTCTGTTTTTTTTTTTTTTTATAAATAAGGGTTTTCTCCTATATAAGAAATTCTTTTCCCTCATAGTAAATATACAAAAAATACTTTATTCATACTGTTGATCGACTACACACAAGAGCACGTGATCAAAGCAATATAAAATTGAAGTATTCCAGAGTATCGAACCCAAGGGAATGATTTTAATAAAACCTATTGAGATGACACAAATCGTTGACAAATTGCAATAAAAAGTAATTGTGGAGTAAAAATGGATTGTGGGGGTGTTTTGGCGAAAAGAAAAGCGATTAAAAAAATAATGAAAATGGAATAGATTTAAAAATGTTCATGCCCTTTTTGAAAAGACAGTGCAACTCTTCCATGGACTTCAACTGCAACGCAATTGCAGTACACTAGTGACTCTTACCAACATCAAACTGTGTAAACCGAGTTCTACAGCTATTCGACCTTCTCTGAAGTATTTTTAGGAGACTGAGTGATTAAACCTATACATCTATGGCTAATCTAACTCAGGTGAATTGTCATATAACTCTCAGGTTTTGGAGTCTCGCTCTATGTCTAGGGTCGAAGTTTCAGGACTTATGTCTAAGCCTTTTCCTCCATTGCTTTTGTGACCTCTGTTTTACTTAACCCTTTCGGTATTAAGCTTAAGCTCGGTAAGCAACTCTCGATGGTTGGCTCCGTTTAAAATTTAGTTGAATTGCTTTTACTTTGGAGCTTTACATTTTTCCTCTATGGCATTCAGATCTTCAATCCCTAAGAAAACTTAGCTCTCCATGATTGTTGTGACAAAAACGATAGAGTTATTGACAAAAGGGATCATTATAGAACCACCACGACTCCCACGTTGAACCACTTAAACAATGGACCTCGACTTACCACACTGCAACAATGTTCTAAGGTTATTTATAAGGGATACTAAACTGTTGGAGTTGAATGAGTAAAGAAAATTTGAATATGACTAATGAAATCACTGAAACAACGAATAGAAAAACAACAACTTATGCGAACTAGAAGTGTTGCGGAATTGAAACTAATTAGCTGAGATGAAAAAATATATGAAAAAAAAACTCTGAAATTTACCTGTTGAGAAAAAAGTATTTTAGCTCTACAACAACTGAAACGAAATGCAACAATACATGAAGTTCTGAATGGATGCTTGGGAGTAAGGACGCGAGGTGCAACTCATTACAACAACCAAGGACATTCGTAATAAAAGAAACAAAAGGACTATTGAAAGAAAACTGCTACACGAACCACGAACAACCCCTACTTACCTATTCATAATAAAAAAATAAATCAACAACATATGAACCCTAAATTGAATAGACAACACGATTTTTTTCTTTCACTCTCCTGCCGGCCTTCTCTAGTTATTTCCTCCCCTTTTTATAGAGTTGCTTGCTAGGGTTTCCAAATCGATCACCTTTTCATGTTCTGGTCCACGTGGCTTTTCCAGCTCTTCAGTCTGTGATTTCTGCTTTTCATTAAATCTTGGATCTGGTGAAGGTATGCAACTGCTATGCAATTGCATAGTTGTGGCATTCCATTTGCAATCTGCATTCAAAACAGAAATAAATGAGCCTTCTCTTTCTTATTTGCTTATATTCCTGAAATTTTTAAGGATCTTTTAATCTTCTTGGATTATATTCAAATTTCTCTCTTTTTCACTTTTCATTTAAATAAAACATACAAGTATGACTGAGTTTAAAGCTAAATAATTCTCATAATTGAGAATTATCAACTATTTACATCGTATCAGAGACAAAACCCTAGTTGTCGCTTGTTTCAGTCGCCGTTTAGTTTTTGACCGCCATTTAGTATTTCGATTAGTTTTCTGAAAACCTGTTAGTTTTTCAGTCGTTGTCCCTTTGTGATGCAAATCACGACCAGCAATCGCGACCTATGAACTCCTGCGAACGACCTATGACTTGGACCACACATGATCGTGAGTCTGGACGTTCATGAGATGCAACCCGCGACCTACAACCCGCGTCTGAGTGAGTTCATCTGCATCTGCGTACGACTTGTAACCCACAACCCACGTACACCTCTGGTATAGTATTCTAGTTTTTTGTTGCTCTTTATCAGGTCCACTGGTTCCTTGGTGGCTACTGCATATTGGTCTATTTTTGGTATTTATTTCTCTGCTCTTATTATTGTTTGTTGATCTTTACCAATGTCAAAAAATAAGTTTCTGCCTATTTTTAAAACCTCAGATAGTCGGATTCATTCCAATAGCCCTACTGTTCAAATTACTACAATTCGACTTAATGTTGATAACTTTCTTTGTAGGTCACAAAGTGTTCGAATGTATATCTAAGGATAAGGGAAGATTGGCTACCTTACTGTGAAGGAGATCTGATCCTCGTGAGCAGCGGAAACGTGTTTTATGAATCAATTGCTTGATTGTTTTGGTTTTTTCCAAATACCAATACATTGGAAACATTACAAAGAATAAGTAATTCAAATCTAATTAGATTAAGCATGGATCTAAACATGCAAACACATGTTGTATAATTATTAAACTAAAAGGAAAGATACTAATTAGCTTTGTAGTTTCATAACAACTCCTTGCTCCAAGAGTACAACAACACAACAACCAAAGTTCTTCTCTGTTTTCTCTTCTCCAACAGGAAACAACCAAAATGGCAAACTTCCTATCCTCTGAGAAACTTAGATCTAATTCTTGGTCGGAAGGATTCCAACTAGTTTGGAAGAAGGAAGGATTTTTTTTTTTTTGAGAGAGAAATTGACAGTAATTCATTAATTCCCTCAGAATGATCGATCAAGTCACTCTCCCCTCCTTCCCATAGTTATCAATGAGAGTGGGAGAGATAGGAGGGTAGTGGGAAACGTGTCTCACACACTTTTCCCATTTTTAATTAATTAAATAATAAAATCATATTAATTTAATCATATCAAATCATATTATAAATAATCATTAATTAAATCATATTTAATTAACTCCTTAATTAATTAATTAAACATCATATGTTTAATTTCATTATTTAATTATAATCCCTTAACCTATAGTTTTAATGCACATCTTATGCACATTAAATTTTAACTTATAGTTTTTCAAATATGAATCTCATTCACATTTAAATTAATATTTGAATTCTTTCAAATATTTAATTCTCTCACAAAATTTAATATGAATCATATTCACATTAAATTTAAAATATAAAGGTCCAAAAGTTTATATTATAACGTATTTATATACATTAAATTTATTTCCTAATTGAATTTCAACATTTCAAATTCAAACGATCTAAGAACCCTTTACGAGCTAGAAGGTGTACCTAATGGACCTACAGATCAGAAACTCAATAATACAAAATTATTCGATTAATCTCATTAACCTCGTTCATTCGTTAAGTGCGGGAACACTCCACTAAAATCCCGCAGCTGCACTCTTCTCACTGCAGATATTTTTCTGTGTCCACGGATATTGACCAATACAACAAGTCAATCCTTTACGAATGTTCGTAATACCAGCTGGGTCAAATTATCGTTTTACCCCTAGGTTACATCTAGTACCTTAGGGTATGTTTGGTAGGCAATTTGGATTATGTTTTATGTTTTTAGATTCACTGAATTTAGTGAATACGTGCTTGGCAGACGTATTTTCGAAAACTGTTTTCGGATTCTTTGATCCAAATAATAGAAATTCTGAAAACAACATTTTTATGTTTATAAACTTAATTTAATTTTGTTAAATTAAAATAGGTATAATATAATATATTATAAAATATAAAATATTATATTATATTATAAAATATTAATTATATAAAATTTATAAAAAAACATATTAATAAATTAATTAATAATGTCTTATATTCAACCTAATATCTAATTTTGCAACTACAACTAATTTTATGATATATAAATATAGTATAGAACACACTTTAAACTAATGTTTAAAAATGGAATCAAATTTCCAATTCTGTTACCAAACACATATATGAAAATATGAAATACAACTTTGTTCTCATTGAATCCCTTGTTTCAAATTTCTGTTTTCGGATTGCCTACCAAACAGACCCTTAAGTACTAATGCTCCTCTAATGAACAATTTGTTTGTGGTCCTACCAACAAACAGAAGTCCCTCTCGGGCCAATGAGAGGGTCGGGCCCTTTGTTCAAGTCCCGGAGACACCACTTAAGGGAACAATCATCTACTTACCCTAGTAGGTGGGAAGGAGTGAATTCCATTTTGCTAAGTTAAGTCCTCAGCCGCTCACTCGGCCTTGCCCCCAAGAAGGTAGACATATTGAGTTGGCAAATCTGGTCACTCTCAACCATACTAGTCAAAGGGCAATCACTCGCAAACAGGAGTTCGTAACCTGCTCAGGATTGAGATGATGTTGCCTAGGTCATCCTAGTAAAATAGAAACCTAACTAGTCAACGGAGTTACATCTATCGGTTACTATTTTGCGGTCCGGTCTTATGCGATCTCATCACATAAGATATCCCCACTCACATGTCGTCTACATGAACAAGCTAGGATCACTGTGTTTGTATCAAATACAAAGTGGGCCATATCCATAGTATTACCAGGGTAAGGTACCCAAACCTTATCCCCTTACTATAGACCCTTTAGGCTATATCTCGAATCGAGATCTTTTATATGTACACTACATTTAGTTCAAGAGACGTTTTACAACCTTGGATGTTAGTTTATTGAATTTAGGGTTAAAACAAGGGCAATATCGTAAATAACAAACAATGGCTCTTTATTAGAAATAATAACTCTTTATTACATTAATTAGAACAAAAAATTACAAACTACGAGTTTTAGGGCACAAACCCCAACAAACTCCCACTTGAGCTAAAACTCTAGTGGGATACATCACAATCTAAAGCAGTGGTTACAGAGATACAAATACAATAAACTAGAGCATCCATCCATTACATATCTCCCACTTGCCCTACATTAGCCTATGTACATATCTCATAGACCTGGACTTTCCAGATGACCTCAAACACTTTAGCCGTGAGAGTCTTTGTAAACGGATCAACAATGTTGTGCTTCGAAGCGATCTTCGTGACTGTCACCTCTCTTCGTTGCGCCATTTCTCGTATCAGGTGATAGTTACTCTCGATGTGCTTGCCTCGCTTATTGCTGCGAGGTTCTTTCGAATTGGCTACCACACCACTGTTGTCAAAGTATAAGGTGATGGAAATTTCCATATTTGGAATAACTTCCAAATCAGTAAGGAATTTCCTTAGCCAAACAACCTCTTTAGCTGCTTCACAAGCAACGACATACTCAACCTCTATCATGGAGTCAGCGATGTATCCGTGCTTGATGTTTCGCCATACTATAGCTCCCTCGTTAAGGGTGAAAACTGATCTCGATGTGGATTTCCTAGAATCCTTATCGGTGTGAAAATCAGAATCAGTGTATCCAGTAAGGATCAAATCTTTAGTCCCATACACAAGCGTATAGTCCCTCGTTCTCCTAAGATACTTGAGGATATTTTTAATTGCGGTCTAGCGGTTTAACCCTGGATTGGATTGGTACCTACTGACTATTCCCACTACATAACATACTGGAGATAAAACCATGCCTACGAAAGACGATCCTTTGTTTGCTTGGTGGGATGCTGAGAACTCCATGGTGATGACCTAATTTGTACATTCCATGGTAGAAGATATAAGTTGTAATTATATGTGCTATTCTACTGCTAAGGAATTATTAGATAATGTGGTTTAAATATATTATGACCTATGAAATCAGTCACAAGTATTTAAGCTCAATCTCAAACTAGGTGACATATGATAGGAAAGTAATTTGGCTACACAATATTTTCATTTATTGAAGCAAATTTGGCAAGACTTTGATCTGTTCGATACATATGAATGGAAATCACCTGATGATCAAAAGCACTACCGGAAAATTGTGGAAGAGAACCAGATTTATAAATTCCTCGTTGGTCTCAATGTTGAATTTGACGAGGTAAGAGGGAGAATACTTGGCAAAAGTAACTTTCCTACTATTAATGATGTGTTTTCTGAAGTTTCCAGGGAAGAAAGTCGACGAAATGTTATGATTGGTAAGAAAATTGTTGATTCCGTTCAAAGTTTGGCTCTAATAGTCGAAGCTATCACACAAAAGGCATTAGATCAAACAACCAAGACCAGTGATAAACCTCAGTTTGGTGTGATTATTGCAATAAACCTCGACATACCCGTGAAACATGTTGAAAACTTCATGGAAAACCTGATAAATGGAAGGGTAATAGGCAAGGTGAAAAGAGTACGAATCAAAACTCATCGTTTGCTAATGGGTTGACTGTAATCCATTCAACAAGGAGAAAATCGAGAAAATCCTGAGACTGTTAAAAGCCACTTCGTCATCGGGTAATCCTAGATTTCCTTATCTCAGACAGGTACGTATCCTTAAGCTTTTTCTTGTCGTAACTCATTCCCATGGATCATAGATCATGGGGCTTCTGATCATATGACTAGTTCCTCCAAAATATTTGTATCATACTCCCTGATGTACTGTAATAAAAAAATTTGAATTGCAAAGAGTAGATTTAATTTTATTGCATGAAAAGGAGATATTAGATTGTCCTAAAAAAGTTACCTTAAACATTATTCTGCATGTTCCAAAACTAGCCTGTAATTTGTTATCTGTCAGTAAAATCTCTAAAGATGCTAATTGTCATGTTATCTTTTGTGATTCACATTCTATTTTTTTTTTGCTAAATATGCCCAAAATTACTAATTAACAAACTTTTTAAGAACCAATTGAAAAAGATAATAAAGAAAATTAATGCAATAAGTAAGATAGATAAAAAGTATGAAAAAGAAATTAATCATATCCAATACTTAGCAATTAAGAACAAATCAAAACATGCATAAATTACTACTAGTAATTGCAAAAATAAATAGGAAAGAGTTAGAGAAGAGGACACCGTAATTTTATAGTGGTTCGGTCAAACTCGACCTACTCCACTCCCCAAGCGCCTCTTAGGAATTTTAATAAAAAAATTTGCACCGACTCTTTCCACGGATTAGAGCCCAACCGCTACACCGCTCTTTTTACGGGTTCAAGAACAAACCCGATCCTTTCCACGAATTAGGATCCAACCGTTACAAAGTTTGGTAAAAATTTGAAGAACACACCAATATACTCTCTTGATAGAGTAGATTCACAAATTTTAACTCTCACTAATCAATCCACATAATACAACAAAACTCTCTCAAGAATAAGATGAAAAGAAAAAAAATTAAGAGTTTGGAGAGAGCAACAATGGAGGCTTTTGATTTTTGGAGGATTGTGAAATGAAAAATTTGTTGTAAAAATTTGGAGAAGAAGATGGTATAAAAAGAGAGGGAAATGAGGTAAAAATCAAACTTTAATTTGGACCATTGGATTGTGGTAAAAACATAAATGAATGGTGGAGATTAAAAGTAAAAAGAAAATAATTATTAAAAGAATCAATAATAATAATAATAATAATAATAATAATAATAATAATAATAATAATAATAATAATAAATGAATATGTCAGAAACGGTAAAAAGATTTTGAAAATTTTGATTTTTTTTTAATAATAACCCAACCGCAACATATACATACATATATATAATTATTTTTCTTTTTTTTCTTTTTTTAAATTTTAAAACAAACAAAAGCCAACCAAATGTCACTCTCCCATAGGTCCACATGTCACACTTTAATTGGTCTACAATGGTGATTTGGCCGCCACGTCATCGCGTCGGGAAATTTCCGTTCAAACTTGTTTTGGTCATATCTTCTTCGTTTTAACTTTGGTCATCGTTATTCCGAGCTATATGCTATGGACACTTCAAAACATTAAAACTGTTAGTAATTAATAGCAAGTTTATTATCATCAAAATATTAATTAATTAATTAATTAAAATTAATTAATTTTAGATTAAGAGCCAAAAAGCCAACAATCTCCCACTTTTTGAGATGACAAACCATTAAAGAAAAATAACTTGAAGTTCATAAAAAAAAAAAAAGATAAGTCAAGTATCCAAGTAATAATTTCAATATAAAGTCCAATGTGCAACCATAAAGCTCATACTTGAACAATCACTCAAATAAATATAATATATCATTCTTTCCCTTTAATGCAATATAACATGATGCACAATTTAGAACCTATTTTTCTTACACTTCTCCTCCTTTGGAATCATAAAAAAGGCACAATTAAGAAAGATTAAGAACTACATGCAAGCCTCCCCCTAAGAGTGTGAATACATACTTTACATAACTCTCCTTGACAATATGCCTTAGAAAACTAAATTATAGATTCAAGAGGCATCACAACGAATAATACCAAGGTCAAGTCTATTTTTACAAAAATTTTCTTCATTCAAAGGCTTGGTGAAAATATCCGCTAATTGATCATTAGAGCTCACATAATCAAGAGTAATATGGCAATTTTGCACATGTTCTCTAATAAAGTGATGTCTAATGCTTAGTCCTAGAATGATGAATAGAATTTTTAGTCAAATCATTTTCTTTATAAAAATTTTCAAAAGCAATACTATCAAATTCTTCTCGATGATCACTCCTAATTTTAGAAATAAAAAAAACATTTTTCATTTTGAACTCTTTTTGCAAAACTAGAAAAACTTTTCAAAGCATCATCTTTTATGTTTTAACATCAAAACCCAAGTAAATCATGAAAAATCATCAACTATCACAAAAGCATAATAATTCCCTCCAAAACTAGCAATTTTAGAAGGTCTAAATAAGTCCATATGTAATAGTTGAAGGGGTCTAGATGTAGAGATCACATTTTTAGATTTGAAAGAGGACTTGGTTTGCTTACCCATTTGACAAGCATCACAAACTTTATATTTTCAAATTTAAATTTAGGTAGACCTCTAACTAAAGAATTCTAGAAAATATTTGAAATTAAGTACATGCTAGCATGTCCTAGCCTTTTATGCCACAACCAAGAATCATCATGCAAACCCGAAAGACATTTATCACTAATAGAACAATCATTCAAATCAATAGTATACACATTTTCATCCCTATTACCAGCAAACAAGACTTTTCTATCACTAGCATTTTCAATGATACAATTCTTTTTATCAAACACAACTCTAAAACCTTTATCAACTAATTGACTAATGCTAAGTAAATCATGCTTTAGACCATCAACTAAAAGTACATTTTCAATCAAAGTAGAAGAACTATTACCTATACTACCCTTACCAATAATTTTACCTTTCTTGTTGTCACCAAAAGTTACTAAACCTCCATCCTTTTTGGAAAGATTGACAAACTTGGATTGGTCTCCCGTCATATGCCTCGAGCAACCACTATCCAAGTACCATTTGTTTTTCTTGGAGACTTTCAAACATACCTACAAATAAAATTATTCAAGATTGATCTTTTGGTACCCATACTTGTTTAGGTCCTAGAAGGTTAGCATTTACAAACTTGGGAACCCATAGTTTTGCATTCACATTTAAAGTATTGGATTTAGACAAGTAACAAGAATAAGCTTTATGTTCATACTTGACACATGAAACAAACAACATTATGTAAGGATTTATCTCTTACAACAAATTTATGCACTCTACTTTTCTTGGAGAAATTCTTTCTTGGAGCATTGTGAAACTTTGCTCTTTGAGAAAATTTTCTTCTTGAAGAAGTAGTATGAGCATATTTCAATTTAAAGTAATTTGGTCTTGTAACGCCCCTACTTTTCTATGACTAAACTCTTAGGGACATTACTACACATGCATGCATTTATAGGCCAACATAGATAAAACGATCTGTAAATCTCCAATGAAAATAATTTGTCTTTAGGGATCCCAAGAAAAACATTCAAAACCAGGTAAAAGGAGCGGTTTAAACATGGCCTATTGAAAATCTGTAAAGTAAATTTAAACTTCGAAAACATAAAGGGACAACATCAGTTATAAAAGAAATGTGCGGAAAACATGTCTATTCCCATGGTTATAGCAACGCGCCTCCGTCACTCGCCCCGCACGCCCTTGGCCTTACGAAAAACATTTTTAAAAGAAAGGGTGAGTATTGCAAAACAATACCAGTAAGAAGTGACCTCGCACTCGAGGTTTGGGATATGCATACACATACAATCATGACTTTTAAACTTGTTCGAAATGTACATATGCGGGACCTAAAACTTTCTCATATTGTCAGTCTTTAATCCATGACTTCCTTTTTTTATTTATGTGGCCGATTGGTCATCCCGAGTCATTTCGTTTTGAGTCCCTCACGGACCCTCTGTAATCATTTGAGTCCCTCATGGACCCTGTATGGTTTGAGTCCCTCACGAGACCCTGTATAAATTGAGTCCCTCATGGACCCTCGTAATTTGACCCATAGGGTGTCTAATGCATGTTTGACCATGCACATAATGCACTCAGAGACCAATGTCCACATTTTTCATTAAATCATTTCATGACATACATACCATGCATGAGGTCCCATCATTCAACATAACAATAGTGTACATGTCACAGACATCATCGTCAATATGCAATTCATAATTTTCTCATAGACAGTTTGAAAATCATACTTTTGTAGGAAATCATGAAATATTCTCATACAAATTTCTGTCATATCCTCACATGAAATACTGGAATACTCTTACATAGAATACAAGAATATTCTCACAAAAATACTAGTTTATTCCCACATGAAACATTGAAATATTTGCACATAAAATATTAAGTATTCTCACGAGAATATCTGTATACTGTCATATGAAAATATAAACTAATTTCACATGAAATCGTGAAAATCATTTTCTTCAATCCCAATAAAAAGTTCGGCACAAGGTCCCTTACCTCGAGCTTTGATCTCACTCTTTCCTTCTAATTCTTGAATTAACGATCCTTTCCAAATAACCTGTCAATCAAGAATCCTTCTATTCGTTATCCTACTACACAGTTCATTCAATATAAGGAATCTAAGTGCGAAAGCGTCTATAATTCTCACTTTGCACTAATTACCTCGACTCCGAATAATAATCCGAACGTAGATTCGGTTGCTCCAAAGCTTGGGAATCTTGATCCTAAAATTCAATTCGTTCCTACAACATTTTCATGCGAATCAGATCCAAATAATCCTATATTCCAAAATCGAAGAGGGTTTCGCGTGGCTCACCTAATCCACAACTTTGACCTCGATTACTTCCTGATTGCAGCGTAACAACGAACCACGACCGCTGATCGGATTCGGCCAGAATCGATCGGGCGTGGATCTGCTGGACTTGAAGGTGAAGCAGTCTTCGCTTTGATCGCCTCTGAGCGGCTGCTGTGTACTATCGGCTGGAGGATACCGGTCGCTGACGAGCGTGAATGAGCAGCTTAACGAGCGGCGGCTCGCGATCGGATGGTTGGGACGGAGTTCACCTGTTCGTGGATCGCGCGCGCGGGCCGCGCGAGAACTCGATCGGGACTTGCGCGCGAGAACCACACGAAGAAAGCGGTGGTCGCGCGTGTCGAAAGCTCGTGGATCGGTGTTCGTGGATCGGCCTGATGCAACCGACGGCGTGAAGGCTTTGATGACTACGGAACAGCTGGATGGCCCCGACGAATGGGACGGCTGGAACTGCAGGTTTCGTGCGAAGCCGAGGATTGGGAGGCGGCTTGCGACAGAAAATCCGCAGTGAGGGTTTTCGTGCGAACCGGCCGTCGCTGCTACCTCGAGCGTGAACTCCGGCGTGACGCAAGCGTAGACGGCTGGAGCGGCTTGCACGGCGTCCCTTCGTGCGTGGGTGGCAGACGAGGTAGCTGGAGTTCCTTTTTCCGGCGGTAGGGCAACGACAATAAAATTTAGGGTTTTGGTTAGGGCAACTAGGAGATTGAAGGAGATGATGGGGCTAGGGTTAGGGTTTCCTTTGCATTTGTAAACCAATAAGGAGCTTAAATACCAATAAATTAGGTCATATCCTAAGTGTCAATTGTCACCCTCCATTAAACATTAATAACCAAAGTGCCATTGCCTCTTCTTTTTCTTTTAATTTTAATAAGTAATTATCTAGAGGAGAATATTTCGCTTTAAACTAAGTAACATCAAAGACTCCCTCTCACCGAGCCTGATGAAAATTTACTAATCTGACTAAGCACAAAGGTTGATAGAACGTTAAATAAGATAAATAACTAGTACCTGTGGCTGTGGTCGTCATAATCTTCCCTCCTTAAGAACTTTCGTCCTCGAAAGTTCCTATTCTTGGAATAGTTCTGGATATTTAGCTCGCACTTCTTCTTCTCGCTCCCAGGTAGCTTCTTCCGTGCGGTGGTTTTGCCACAACACTTTAACTAGGTTGATTTCACGGTTACGGAGGGTCTTTTGATCCCTAGCAATAATCTGCATGAGTCGTCGCCATAACTCAAATCTTCGGCTAACTGTAATGGTTCGAAGTCTATGACGTGAGTCGGGTCTGGAACGTATTTTCTCAACATGGAGACATGAAACACGTTATGAACCGCTGACAGGGAAGGCGGCAGTGCTAATCTGTAGGCCACCGCACCAACCCTCTCTAAAATCTCGAATGGTCCGATGAAGCGCGAACTCAACTTCCCCTTTCGGCCAAACCTTAGAATCCCTTTCATTGGGGCCACCTTAAGAAATACGTGGTCCCCAACACCGAATTCTAGGTCCCTTCGTCTTGTGTCAGCATAACTCTTTTGTCTGTCTTGGGCGGTCTGCATTCGCACCTAATCTTACTCAGACGCACTATTTGTGACTGTACTACTACGGACCCAATAATCGGCGTTCACCAACCTCCTCCCGAAAGCGGGGAGTTCGCAACGTTTTCCATAGAGAGCTTCAAATGGAGCCATTCCGATGGTCATCGATAATCGTTATTGTAAGCAAACTCCATCAAATGCGGATGAATGTCCCAACCGCTGGAAAGTCTAAGGTGCAAGCTCGCAACATATCTTCTAATATCTGGTTTAAACGTTTTTATGCGCCTTGTCCGTGCGTGGATGAAAAGTCGTACTAAAGTTCAAGCTGTGAACCTAACGCTTTACGTAAACTCCTCCGGAAGTTGGAGGTGAAACGTGGATCCATGCGAAATAATCTTATTTGGAATCCCATGTAAACGGACTATCTCTTCCGGTAAAGTCGCGCCCACTTATCGTAGAATAGGTGGGTTTCACAGTATGAAATGTCTTTGACTTGGTTAATCTGCCCACTATGACCCAAATTCTTGAGTAACCTCGTAAGGTTCTAGGCAAATCAGACTATGAAATCCATAGAGATCTCCTCCCATTTCCACTGGGGCACATGTAAAGGTTGTAGTAGTCTTGCGGGCCTCTGTCTAGGTGCCTTCACCTGCTGACAAGTCAGGCACTTGCTAACAAATTCTGCCACGTCGCGCTTCATGTTACACCACCAGAACGACTGTTTCAGATCTCGATACATCTTGGTGCTACCAGGGTGCATAGAGAATGGTGAGTTATGGGCTTCGCTCAAGATTTCTGCCTTCAGTTTGTCATCGTTTGGAACACATAATCGTCCTTGGAATAATAGTCCTCCATCTGCGGATAGTGAAAACTCTGCCAACTCACCTGTAGTTACTGCCGAAAGCTTCTCTACTAACTGAGGGTCTCTCTGTTGAGACTCAACGATGCGTTGTCTCAACGTCGGTTGTACCGTCAACTGGGCTAACTGAGCCGTGGTTTTTCCTACTAGTACTGCAATTTCAGCTCGTGCAAACTCTGCTGTCAGAATCGCTCTCGCAAGAACTTTCGTCTTTGAAGTATGAATTGGCTTCCTCATCGAGGGCATCGGCCACGACATTAGCCTTACAGGGGTGGTATTGAATGTCAATATCGTAATCCTTCACTAATTCCAACCATCTGCGTTGCCTCATGTTCAATTCCTTCGGGTGACAGATACTTGACTTTTTATGATCCAGTAAAAATCGAATTTTCTCGCCATACAGTAGTAGTGTCTCCGGATCTTTAATGCAAAGACCATCTGCTTTGCTAGTTCCAAGTCATGAGTTGGATAATTCCTCTCATGCGTCTTTAATTGTCGGGATGCATAGGCTATTACTTTACCGTCTTTGCATTAGAACACACACCCAAACCTTTCTTAGAAGCATCATTGTAAACCACTTAAGCTCCCCTGTTCCTCGGGATTTGTAAGAATCGGGTGACACTAATCTGCACTTGAGTTCTCGGAAACTCGCCCGCAAGCATCATCCCAAACAAATGAGTTTCCCTGCTGCGCCACGGTGAGTCATGGGCATGGCTATCTTGGCGAAGTCCTGCACTAAAGCGTCTATAGTAACGCAAGACCAGAAAACTACGTACCTCTCTGTGCGGTGGTCGGACGAGGCCACCGTGTGTGACGGCCTCCACTTTCATTTGGGTCAACAGAGACTCGACCGGACACCACATGCCCTAAGAAGGATACCATGTCTCGAGCGAATTCACACTTGGAGAATTTTGCATACAACTTATTCTCTCTCAGCGTGTTTAAAACTTCTCTCAGGTGCCTTTCATGATCTTCATCACATCTGGAGTATATCAGAATATCGTCAATAAACACAATCACGAACGTATCTAGAAACTCTTTGAATAAACGGTTCATCAAGTCCATGAAAGCGGCGGGGCGTTGGTCAAACCAAGCGGCATCACCGTGAACTCGTAATGCCCATAACGTGATCTCGAATCTTTGTTTTAGGAATATCCTCTTCACTGATCCTCAACTGATGGTAGCCTGATCTCAGATCAATCTTGGAGAACACTGTTGCTCCTTGCAACTGATCGAACAAATCGTCTATTCTGGGAAGAGGATATTTATTCTTGATCGTAACTTTATTCAACTCCCTGTAATCTATACACAGGCGCATGGACCCGTCTTTCTTTTTCACGAACAACACTGGTGCTCCCCAAGGCGAAACGCTAGGGCGTATAAACCCCTTGTCCGATGAAGTCCCGCAAGCGTAGTAGTTTCGAGTTCTTTCAACTCTCTACGGTGCCATTCTCATGACGGTGCCTTGGATATCGGAGTCGTCCCTAATTCCAATCCGATGTTAAAATCTACCTCTCTGACCGGAGGTATTCCGGGGAGGTCCTCGGGGAAGACGTCTGTAAATTCATTCACCACTGGTACCGATGACACTGAGATCTCCGTGCACCTTGCATCTAATATGCAAACTAAGACGCCCCAAGCTCCCCGATGTAATAACTTCCTGGCCTTAAGGGCAGTAATTACCTTAGGCCTACTTCCTGCTAACGTGCCTCTGAACCTGTAGCCAGGTTGGTCAGGAGGAGTAAACACTACCTCCTTCCTGAAGCAATCAATGCAAGCATGGTTCTGCGCTAACCAGTCCATACCCAATATCACATCAAAGTCAAACATGTCTAAGACTACTAGATTTACTGTTAACTCATGGTCTGCGATGGTCACACTACCATCCTTGACTTTCATAGTGGCTAACAAATTTATCCCCGCAGGAGTGGAGACAGACAGAGCATACTGTAACTGTTCTAATTCTAACTCAGCTTGACTTACGAAGGATGCAGAAATAAAAGAGTGTGTAGAACCAGAATCAAATAATACAAAGGCAAGGTGCCCAAGTAATGGAAGTGTACCTGTAACCACTGAGTCTGAGCCATAGATGTTTTTACTTGGTGCTTGCATAAGCTCTTCCTTGATGTATAACGAGCTTCACAAAGATCCCACTATTGATAACCTGAGGTTGGCTAGCGCTGGCTTGACTCGGGCAGCTATTAGCTCTGTGCCCTTCTTTCCCACATCTGAAGCACACTCCGGACCGGGCCAAACACTTACCCCAATGCCGCTACTACGATCTTTGCATTGTGGCTTATCTCCACCGTTATTTCGTTCTGTTGACTCGTGGTTTCGACTGAACTCGCACGAAAATTTCCTGGTCTATGCGGTGTACGTTGGGGACGCTGTGAGCTTGAATTTGGCTGGTCCCACTTCCTCTTATGATTTGCCATAGGCTGCCCCGGGTTAACCACTACTCATCATGCGATCTGCGCCGCACCCAAATCAATTCCGCCACTCTCACTGCGGAGGCATAATCGGAGAGGTGCTAGTGCTCGGATGAAGCCTCGAACATTTTCATCCAATCCCATGATGAAACTCTCTGTCTTCTTCGCCTCGTGTGTCTACTAGCTCGGGGCAAAGCGTGACAAGCGGGTGAATTCTCTCTCATATACCTCCACCGCCCTCCTGCTCGGCTAAGTTGTAAGAATTACGCTTGTTTCTCATGAACTTGAGCGGCGCAGAGGTAAAATTTCCGCTGAATGCTTCCTTAAACATATTCCTGTAATCGTTTCTCTGGCGACAATGGTTCCCGGGCGGACTCCCACCATAAATAAGCGTCATCCTCAAGATAAAGGTAGCACAGGACACCCCTCGGTCCTCGGGCGGTTCATCAATCGAAGATGGTCTCTCAATGGAGGGCGACCATAACTCGACCACAGTGGGGTCACTGGAAGACCCATCAAACGATGCGGGATCATATTTCGAAGTCCTTCGGATATCGAGACTCGAGTTGCATCGTTAAAGTCCGATTTGCTTGGGCCAGCTGAGTGGCTACTGTAGCTCGCACTAGAGTCTGCATAGCCTCTACCATCATAGTCATAACGTTAGTGTTCCCTTGATCCGCCACTGGAGCAACTGCAGGTGCATTCTCCTGGCGGCCAGGCTGGTCCTGGGGGAGGTCTGGTACGGGTGGAGCAATCCCTTCCTATTCCAGTGGTAATTCTGGTTGGGTGTCAACGTTTTCTCTTGCCCTCCGGCCCCTACCACGTCCCCTACCTCTCCCTCGACCTCTAGGTGGCATTTTGTCGGTACTACAATACAGAGAGTTTCTAACTCAGTTTCATTACTTTCTAGCTATAAGATAGGATCACCCCTTAGGGTTTTAAATTCATTTACATTTATAATACAGGATCACATCATAATCATTTGCTTAATTTGTAAAATACTGGAGCACGCACTGGCGGTGACCTAACGCGCGTTGTTCAACCATGGGAACTACTCTGTGCTTACTCTGTAAGCAAGTCTCTGTAACCCTTAAACCTAGGGCTCGATACCAACCTATAACGCCCTACTTTTCTATGACTAAACTCTTAGGGACATTACTACACATGCATGCATTTATAGGCCAACATAGATAAAACGATCTGTAAATCTCCAATGAAAATAATTTGTCTTTAGGGATCCCAAGAAAAACATTCAAAACCGGTAAAAGGAGCAGTTTAAACATGGCCTACTGAAAATCTGTAAAGTAAATTTAAACTTCGAAAACATAAAGGGACAACATCAGTTATAAAAGAAATGTGCGGAAAACATGTCTATTCCCATGGTTCTAGCAACGCGCCTCCGTCACTCGCCCTGCACGTCCTTGGCCTTACCTGAAAAACATTTTTAAAAGAAAGGGTGAGTATTGCAAAACAATACCAGAGAAGTGACCTCGCTTCACGAGGTTTGGGATATGCATACACATACAATCATGACTTTTAAACTTGTTCGAAATGTACATATGCGGGACCTAAAACTTTCTCATATTGTCAGGTCTTTAATCCATGACTTCCTTTTTATTTATGTGGCCGATTGGTCATCCTGAGTCATTTCGTTTTGAGTCCCTCACAGACCCCTGTAATCATTTGAGTCCCTCACAGACCCCTGTATGGTTTGAGTCCCTCACAGACCCCTGTAATTTGACCCATAGGGTCTCTAATGCATGTTTGACCATGCACATAATGCACTCAGGAGACCAATGTCCACATTTTTCATTAAATCATTTCATGACATACATACCATGCATGAGGTCCCATCATTCAACATAACAATAGTGTACATGTCACAGACATCATCGTCAATATGCAATTCATAATTTTCTCATAGACAGTTTGAAAATCATACTTTTGTAGGAAATCATGAAATATTCTCATACAAATTTCTGTCATATCCTCACATGAAATACTGGAATACTCTTACATAGAATACAAGAATATTCTCACAAAAATACTAGTTTATTCCCACATGAAACATTGAAATATTTGCACATAAAATATTAAGTATTCTCACGAGAATATATCAGATATCTTTGTCATATGAAAATATAAACTAATTTCGCATGAAATCGTGAAAATCATTTTCTTCAATCCCAATAAAAAGTTCGGCACAAGGTCTCTTACCTCGAGCTTTGATCTCACTCTTTCCTTCTAATTCTTGAATTAACGGTCCTTTCCAAATAACCTGTCAATCAAGAATCCTTCTATTCGTTATCCTACTACACAGTTCATTCAATATAAGGAATCTAAGTGCGAAAGCGTCTATAATTCTCACTTTGCACCAATTACCTCGACTCCGAATAATAATCCGAACGTAGATTCGGTTGCTCCAAAGCTTGGGAATCTTGATCCTAAAATTCAATTCGTTCCTACAACATTTTCATGCGAATAAATTCATGCGAATCAGATCCAAATAATCCTATATTCCAAAATCGAAGAGGGTTTCGCGTGGCTCACCTAATCCACAACTTTGACCTCGATTACTTCTCGATTGCGGCGTAACAACGAACCACGCATCGCTGATCGGATTCCGCGAATCGATCCGGGCGTGGATGCTGGACTTGAAGGTGAACGGTCTTTGCTTTGATCGCTTACTGAACGCAATTTGCTTTGTACTCATTTGGAGGATACCGGTGCTGCAGACGTGAACGACGCTTGCGAACGGCGGCTCGCGATCGGATGGTTGGGACGGAGTTCACCTGTTCGTGGACTGGCCGGCGTGAGCGGCTGCAACAGAACTCGATCGGGACTTGCCGGCGCGAGAACCACACGAGAAGAAGCGGCTCGTCGCGCGGTCGAAGCTCGTGGATCGGTGTTCGTGGATCGGCCTGATGCAACCGACGGCGTGAAGGCTTTGATGACTACGGAACAGCTGGATGGCCCCGACGAATGGGACGGTTGAGGCGCAGGGGCGCGCGGCGAGGATGGGAGGGAGCGGCATGCGCGAAAATCCGCAGTGAGGGTTTTCGTGCGAACCGGCCGTCGCTGCTACCTCGAGCGTGAACTCGCGTGGCGCAAGCGTGAGCGGTGGAGCGGCTTTGCGGCGTCCCCCGTGCGTGGGTGGCGGGCGAGGTAGGTTTGGAGTTCCTTTTTTTCTGGTAGAGGGCAACGGCAATAAAATTTAGGGTTTTGGTTAGGGCAACTAGGAGATTGAAGGAGATGATGGGGCTAGGGTTAGGGTTTCCTTTGCATTTGTAGACCAATAAGGAGCTTAAATACCAATAAATTAGGTCATATCCTAAGTGTCAATTGTCACCCTCCATTAAACATTAATAACCAAAGTGCCATTGCCTCTTCTTTTTCTTTTAATTTTAATAAGTAATTATCTAGAGGAGAATATTTCGCTTTAAACTAAGTAACATCAAAGACTCCCTCTCACCGAGCCTGATGAAAAATTTACTAATCCGACTAAGCACAAAGGTTGATAGAACGTTAAATAAGATAAATAACTAGTACCTGTGGCTGTGGTCGTCACAATCTTCCCTCCTTAAGAACTTTCGTCCTCGAAAGTTCCTATTCTTGGAATAGTTCTGGATATTTAGCTCGCACTTCTTCTTCTCGCGCTCCCGGTAGCTTCTTCCGTAAGTGCGGTGGTTTTGCCACAACACTTTAACTAGGTTGATTTCACGGTTACGGAGGGTCTTTTGATCCCTAGCAATAATCTGTACAGGTCGTTCGCCATAACTCAAATCTTCGGCTAACTGTAATGGTTCGAAGTCTATGACGTGAGTCGGGTCTGGAACGTATTTTCTCAACATGGAGACATGAAACACGTTATGAACCACGATGCGGGGAAGGCGGCAGTGCTAATCTGTAGGCCACCGCACCAACCCTCTCTAAAATCTCGAATGGTCCGATGAAGCGCGAACTCAACTTCCCCTTTCGGCCAAACCTTAGAGTCCCTTTCATTGGGGCCACCTTAAGAAATACGTGGTCCCCAACACCGAATTCTAGGTCCCTTCGTCTTGTGTCAGCATAACTCTTTTGTCTGTCTTGGGCGGTCTCCGCATTCGCACTCCTAATCTTCTCGTGATCGCACTATTTGTGACTGTACTAACTCTGGACCCAATAATCGGCGTTCACCAACCTCCTCCCGAGCGGGGAGTTACGCAACGTTTTCCCAGAGAGCTTCAAATGGAGCCATTCCGATGGTCGATCGATAATCGTTATTGTAAGCAAACTCCATCAAATGCGGATGAGTGTCCCAACGCGCTGGAAAGTCTAAGGTGCAAGCTCGCAACATATCTTCTAATATTTGGTTTAAACGCTCATCGCCCATCCGCTGCGTGGATGAAAAGTCGTACTAAAGTTCAATCGTGAACCTAACGCTTTCGTAAACTCCTCCGAAGTTGGAGGTGAAACGTGGATCCCATGCGAAATAATCTTGATTTGGAATCCCATGTAAGCGGACTATCTCTTCCAGTAAAGGCGCGCCCACTTATCTGTAGAATAGATGGGTTTCGATATGAAATGTCTTGACTTGGTTAATCTGGCCCACTATGACCCAAATTACTTGAGTAACCTCGTAAGGTTCTAGGCGATCCGACTATGAAATCCATAGAGATCTCCTCCCATTTCCCTTTGGGGCACATGTAAAGGTTGTAGTAGTCTTGCGGGCTCTGCCTCAGGTGCCTTCACTGCCGACAAGTCGAGCACTTGCTAACAATTCTCGCCACGTCGCGCTTCATGTTACACCACCGTAGCGATCGTTTGAGATCTCGATACATCTTGGTGCTACCGTGGTGCATAGAGAATGGTGAGTTATGGGCTTCGCTCAAGATTTCTGCCTTCAGTTTGTCATCGTTTGGAACACATAATCGTCCTTGGAATAATAGTCCTCCATCTGCGGATAGTGAAAACTCTGCCAACTCACCTGTAGTTACTGCCGAAAGCTTCTCTACTAACTGAGGGTCTCTCTGTTGAGACTCAACGATGCGTTGTCTCAACGTCGGTTGTACCGTCAACTGGGCTAACTGAGCCGTGGTTTTTCCTACTAGTACTGCAATTTCAGCTCGTGCAAACTCGCTGTAACTCGCTCATCAAGTAACTCGTCTTTGAAGTATGAATTGGCTTCATCGAGGGCATCGGCCACGACATTAGCCTTACCGGGGTGGTATTGAATGTCAATATCGTAATCCTTCACTAATTCCAACCATCTGCGTTGCCTCATGTTCAATTCCTTCTGGGTGAACAGATACTTCAGACTTTTATGATCTGTAAAAATCTGAATTTTCTCGCCATACAGGTAGTGTCTCCAGATCTTTAATGCAAAGACCACTGCTGCTAGTTCCAAGTCATGAGTTGGATAATTCCTCTCATGCGTCTTTAATTGTCGGGATGCATAGGCTATTACTTTACCGTGCTGCATTAGAACACAGCCCAAACCTTTCTTAGAAGCATCACTGTAAACCACTTAAGCTCCCTGTTCCTCGGGGATTTGTAAGAATCGGGCCGACACTAATCTCGCACTTGAGTTCCCGGAAACTCGCCTTGCAAGCATCATCCCAAACAAATGAGTTTCCTGCTTGCGCGTCGGTGAGTCATGGGCATGGCTATCTTGGCGAAGTCCCGCACGTAAACGCGTCTATAGTAACTCCGCAAGACCCGAAAAACTACGCACCTGAAGCGGTGGTCGGACGAGGCCCGTGTGTGACGGCCTCCACTTCATTTGGGTCAACAGAGACTCGACCGGACACCACATGCCCTAAGAAGGATACATGCCTCGAGCGAATTCACACTTGGAGAATTTTGCATACAACTTATTCTCTCTCAGCGTGTTTAAAACTTCTCTCAGGTGCCTTTCATGATCTTCATCACATCCGAGTATATCGAATATCGTCAATAAACACAATCACGAACGTATCTAGAAACTCTTTGAACAAAGCGGTTCATCAAGTCCATGAAAGCGGCAGGAGCGTTGGTCAAACCAAAGCGGCATCACCGTGAACTCGTAATGCCCATAACGTGATCCGAATCTTTGTTTTAGGAATATCCTCTTCACTGATCCTCAACTGATGGTAGCCTGATCTCAGATCAATCTTGGAGAACACTGTTGCTCCTTGCAACTGATCGAACAAATCGTCTATTCTGGGAAGAGGATATTTATTCTTGATCGTAACTTTATTCAACTCCTGGTAATCTATACACAGCGCATGGACCCGTCTTTCTTTTTCACGAACAACACTGGTGCTCCCAAAGGTAAACGCTAGGGCGTATAAACCCCTTGTCGATGAAGTCCCTATGGCTGTAGTTTCAGTTCTTTCAACTCTACCGGTGCCATTCTGTACGGTGCCTTGGATATCGGAGTCGTCCCTAATTCCAATCCGATGTTAAAATCTACCTCTCTGACCGGAGGTATTCCGGGGAGGTCCTCGGGAAGACGCGTCAGAAATTCATTCACCACTGGTACCGATGACACTGAGATCTCCGTGCACCTTGCATCTAATATGCAAACTAAGACGCCCCAAGCTCCCCGATGTAATAACTTCCTGGCCTTAAGGGCAGTAATTACCTTAGGCCTACCTCCTGCTAACGTGCCTCTGAACCTCAGAGCTTGGGTTGGTCGGGAGGAGTAAACACTACCTCCTTCTGAAGCAATCAATGCAAGCATGGTTCTGCGCTAACTGATCCATACCCAATATCACATCAAAGTCAAACATGTCTAAGACTACTAGATTTACTGTTAACTCATGGTCTGCGATGGTCACACTACCATCCTTGACTTTCATAGTGGCTAACAAATTTATCCCCGCAGGAGTGGAGACAGACAGAGCATACTGTAACTGTTCTAATTCTAACTCAGCTTGACTTACGAAGGATGCAGAAATAAAAGAGTGTGTAGAACCAGAATCAAATAATACAAAGGCAAGGTGCCCAAGTAATGGAAGTGTACCTGTAACCACTGAGTCTGAGCCATAGATGTTTTTACTGGTGCTTGCATAAGCTCTTCCTTGATGTATAACAGGCTTCACAGCAGTCCCACTATTGATAACCTGAGGTTGGCTAGCGCTGGCTTGACTCGGGCAGCTATTAGCTCTGTGCCCTTCTTTCCCACATCTGAAGCACACTCCGGACCGGGCCAAACACTTACCCCAATGCTGCTTACCACAGTCTTTGCATTGTGGCTTATCTCCACTGTTATTTCCGTTCTGCTGACTCGTGGTTTTCGACTGAACCTCGCACGAAAATTTTTCTGGTCTATGCGGTGTCGCTGGGACGCTGTGAGCTTGAATTTGGTTTGGTCCCACTTCCTCTTATGATTTGCCATAGTCGCCCGGGTTAACCACTATTTCCATCGTGCGATCTGCGCTGCACTCCAAATCAATTCCGCCACTCTCATCGCTGGAGGCATAATCGGGAGGTGCTAGTGCTCGGATGAAGCCTCGAACATTTTCATCCGGTCCCATGATGAAAAACTCTGCCTTCTTCGCCTCTGCGTGTCTACTAGCTCGGGGCAAAGCGTGACAAGCGGGTGAATTCTCTCTCATATACCTCCACCGCCCTCCCTGCTCGCTAAGTTGTAAGAATTTCCGCTTGTTTCTGAACGAGCAATTTGCAGCGAGGTAAAATTTCCGCGAGAATGCTTCCTTAAACATATTCCTGTAATCGTTTTCTCGCTGGCGACAATGGTTCCCCTGGCGGACTCCCACCATAAATAAGCGTCATCCTCAAAGATAAAGGTAGCACAGGACACCTCTCGGTCCTCGTGGCGGTTCATCAATCAAGATGGTCTCAATGGAGGACGACCATAACTTCCACCACGGTGGGGTCACTGGAAGACCCATCAAACGATTCGGGATCATATTTCGAAGTCCTTCGGATATCGAGACTCGAGTTGCATCGTTCCGCCCTCGATTTGCTTGGGCGGTGAGTGGCTATTGTAGCTCGCACTAGAGTGCGCATAGCCTCTACCATCATAGTCATAACGTTAGTGTTCCCTTGATCCGCCACGGAGCAGCTGCGCAGTGCATTCTCCGGGCGGCCAGTGAGTCTCGGGGGGAGTGTCTGCACGGGTGGAGCAATCCCTTCCTATTCCGAAGTGGTAATTCGGTTTGGGTGTCAACGTTTTCTCTTGCCCTCCGGCCCCTACCACGTCCCCTACCCTCTCCTCGACCTCTAGGTGGCATTTTTGCATCGGTACTACAATACAGAGAGTTTCTAACTCGGTTTCATTACTTTCTAGCTATAAGATAGGATCACCCGCCAGGGTTTTAAATTCATTTACATTTATAATACAGGATCACATCATAATCATTTGCTTAATTTGTAAAATACCGTAACGCACTGGCGGTGACCTAACGCGCGTTGTTCAACCATGGGAACTACTCGGCTTACTCTGTAAGCAAGTCTACGTAACCCTTAAACCTAGGGCTCTGATACCAACTGTAACGCCCCTACTTTTCTATGACTAAACTCTTAGGGACATTACTACACATGCATGCATTTATAGGCCAACATAGATAAAACGATCTGTAAATCTCCAATGAAAATAATTTGTCTTTAGGGATCCCAAGAAAAACATTCAAAACCAGGTGAAAAGGAGCAGTTTAAACATGGCCTATTGAAAATCAGTAAAGTAAATTTAAACTTCGAAAACATAAAGGGACAACATCAGTTATAAAAGAAATGTGCGGAAAACATGTCTATTCCCATGGTTCTAGCAACGCGCCTCCGTCACTCGCCCTGCACGTCCTTGGCCTTACGAAAAACATTTTTAAAAGAAAGGGTGAGTATTGCAAAACAATACCAGTAAGTGACCTCGCTAATGAGGTTTGGGATATGCATACACATACAATCATGACTTTTAAACTTGTTCGAAATGTACATATCACGGGACCTAAAACTTTCTCATATTGTCAGTCTTTAATCCATGACTTCCTTTTTTTATTTATGTGTGTGGCCGATTGGTCATCCCGAGTCATTTCGTTTTGAGTCCCTCATGGACTTCTGTAATCATTTGAGTCCTCACTGCACCCTGTATGGTTTGAGTCCTCACGGACACTGTATAAATTGAGTCCTCACGGACTCTCTGTAATTTGACCCATAGGGTCTCTAATGCATGTTTGACCATGCACATAATGCACTCAGGAGACCAATGTCCACATTTTTCATTAAATCATTTCATGACATACATACCATGCATGAGGTCCCATCATTCAACATAACAATAGTGTACATGTCACAGACATCATCGTCAATATGCAATTCATAATTTTTTCTCAGAGACAGTTTGAAAATCATACTTTTGTAGGAAATCATGAAATATTCTCATACAAATTTCATCATATCCTCACATGAAATCTTTGGAATACTCTTACATAGAATACAAGAATATTCTCACAAAAATACTAGTTTATTCCCACATGAAACATTGAAATATTTGCACATAAAATATTAAGTATTCTCACGAGAATATCTGTATACTGTCATATGAAAATATAAACTAATTTCGCATGAAATCGTGAAAATCATTTTCTTCAATCCCAATAAAAAGTTCGGCACAAGGTCCCTTACCTCGAGCTTTGATCTCACTCTTTCCTTCTAATTCTTGAATTAACGGTCCTTTCCAAATAACCTGTCAATCAAGAATCCTTCTATTCGTTATCCTACTACACAGTTCATTCAATATAAGGAATCTAAGTGCGAAAGCGTCTATAATTCTCACTTTGCACCAATTACCTCGACTCCGAATAATAATCCGAACGTGGATTCGGTTGCTCCAAAGCTTGGGAATCTTGATCCTAAAATTCAATTCGTTCCTACAACATTTTCATGCGAATAAATTCATGCGAATCAGATCCAAATAATCCTATATTCCAAAATCGAAGAGGGTTTCGCGTGGCTCACCTAATCCACAACTTTGACCTCGATTACTTCCTGATTGCAGCGTAACAACGAACCACGATCACGATCGGATTCGCGCCAGAATCGATCCGGACGTGATCTGCTGGACTTGAAGGTGAAGCAGTCCGCTTTGATCGCCACTGAGCGGCTGCTTTGTGACTCGGCTGGAGGATACGGTGCCGCAGACGTGAGCGGCGCTTTGCTATAACAGCGGCTCGCGATCGGATGGTTGGGACGGAGTTCACCTGTTCGTGGACTGGCCGGCGTGAGCGGCTGCAACAGAACTCGATCGGGACTTGCCGGCGCGAGAACCACACGAGAAGAAGCGGCTGGTCGCGCGGTCGAAGCTCGTGGATCGGTGTTCGTGGATCGGCCTGATGCAACCGACGGCGTGAAGGCTTTGATGACTACGGAACAGCTGGATGGCCCCGACGAATGGGACGGCTGGAACTGCAGGGTTCGGCGGCGGCCGAGGATTGGAGGCGCGCGGCATGGCGACAGAAAATCCGCAGTGAGGGTTTTCGTGCGAACCGCCGCGTCCGCTGCTACTCGAGCGTGAACTCGTGTGACGCAAGCGTAGACGACGGCCGAGAGCGGCTGCACGGCGTCCCTTCGTGCGTGGGTGGCGAGCGAGGTAGCTGGAGTTCCTTTTTTTCGGTAGAGGGCAACGCAATAAAATTTAGGGTTTTGGTTAGGGCAACTAGGAGATTGAAGGAGATGATGGGGCTAGGGTTAGGGTTTCCTTTGCATTTGTAGACCAATAAGGAGCTTAAATACCAATAAATTAGGTCATATCCTAAGTGTCAATTGTCACCCTCCATTAAACATTAATAACCAAAGTGCCATTGCCTCTTCTTTTTCTTTTAATTTTAATAAGTAATTATCTAGAGGAGAATATTTCGCTTTAAACTAAGTAACATCAAAGACTCCCTCTAACCGAGCCTGATGAAAATTTACTAATCCGACTAAGCACAAAGGTTGATAGAACGTTAAATAAGATAAATAACTAGTACCTGTGGCTGTGGTCGTCACAGGTCTAATATGACCTTTAACACCACAATGATGACATATATGCACAAAATTAGATTTATCATGCTTAGACCCAATCTTAGGCATATTATGATTAGGCACAATGGGAGATGCTTTAACAAAGATAGTTTTAGAACTTGAAGGAGTAGAACATTCATCAATATAGCCTAAACCTTTTTTATCACCATATGGTTTGCCAACTTCAATTATTTTGTCCAACCTTTGAGCACCTATTGTCAACTTTTTAATGGGCTTTTTAGCCTAACCAAGTTCTTGCAAAACATTTAATTCATTTTCCTTAAGCAATTTAATCAAATTATATTTTTCATAACTATCATGCTCAAGAAATCTAACTTTATCAAGCAAGGCATTTTTTTATCACAATCAAAAGCATACTTATCACAAGAGATATTCATTTCATCAATTTTCACAACATTATGCTCATTTTCTTTTAAGCAAACAATTTCATCAAGTAAAGACTTATTTTAACTAGTTAGAGCATTGTATTTCTTTTTAAACACAATATATTTAGAACCAAGCTTTTCTAAGTCAATTTGCATATTTTCAAAAGCTTCAAATAATTCATCATAAGAAAGGGGCTCTAGAGTTACCTCATCATCTTGTTCATCACCCTTGTCACTATGATCCATGAAGCAAAAGTTTGCTACTTCTTCATTGTCACTTCCATTTCCACTTTCATCACTAACATCCCAAGTAGCTTTTATTGCTTTCTTCTTGGATTTCTGATGATTTGAGGAGAGGGCAATCCGTTCTTATGTGACCCGGTTTCTTGCATTCATAGCATAAGACCTCATCCTTTTTACTCTTTTCACCCTTTGACTCTTTTTGGTTGGAAATGTGTTTATTGAATTGTTTCTTCCTCTTAATGAACTTTTTATACTTACGTGAAAAATATGCAATATCTTCTTCATCAAGAACGCCCTCATCTTCGAATTCAACTTCCAAGGATAAAGTCTTTAAAGCAATACCTTTCTTCTTTTTGGGTTCATCTTCCATGTGTTCCTTCAAAGTGATCTCATGTGTCATGAGAGAGCCAATAAGTTCCTCCAAAGGAAGTTTGGTGAGATCCTTTGTTTCTTCAATTGCCGTCACCTTAGCTTCCCAATTCTTAGTTAGAGATCTAAGAATTTCATAGCATTTTCCAAGTTAGTATAAACTTTACCAAGACCTTTCAAAGTATTTGTAATGTTAGTAAATCTAGTAAACATCTCGGTAATAGAATCATTAGCATCCATCTTAAACAATTCATAATTATGAACTAGCATGCTATTTTTTGATTCTTTAACTTGATTAGTTCCCTCATGAGTCACTTCAAAAATATTCCATATTTATTTAGTCGAAGAGCACATAGATATTCTATTAAATTCATCCTTTCTCAAGGCACAATAGAAACAATTTATAGCTCTAGCATTAAGGCCACACTTTTTCAAATCAATTTCATAATATTCATCTTCTAATTTTGGCACATCATTTTCATTAACAATTTTCATGGGAATATATGGACAATTAACCACATTTAACTATAAACTATAGTCAACGGATTGCAAATAAATTTTCATACTAGCCTTCCAATAAGAATAATTTGACCCATCAAAATAAGGAAGCCTAGAGGTGGATTGTCCTTCAATAACACTATTTACTACTAGGTTTGCCATAAAACTCAAACAATAAAGTTTATAAACAAAATTCTAAAAGAGCAACCTCGCTCTGATACCAATTGTTGGATCAGTATGGCAACCCTAGAGGGGGAGGGGGGTGAATAGGCTTTAATTAAACTTTTTTTTGCTAAATATGCCCAAATTACTAATTAACAAACTTTTTAAGAACCAATTGAAAAAGATAATTAAGAAAAATTAATGCAATAAGCAAGATAGATAAAAAGTATGAAAAAAAAATTAATTCTATCCAATACATAGCAATTAAGAACAAATCAAAGCATGCATAAATTACTACTAGTATTGCAAAAATAAATAGGAAAGAGTTAGAGAAGAGGACACCATAATTTTATAGTGGTTCGGTCAACCTGAAGGGAATGAAACTCCCGCAACGGAAAACGACTTTGAATCGCCGTGATGTTCGTTGTGAAAAACGTTTTCTTAAAACTGAATTTATTACATAAATCCTAGGCTAAACATGCTTAAAACGAAGGAAAAACAGTGAGCAACGATTACTAACTTGTTGAAGAACACTTCTTCGAGATTTCCTTCTCCGATCACGAACTCTTCGTGCCCTCGATCTCTACGATCACGATCTCTCGAACCGAACGAATTGGACACCTTCAATAGATCTTCTCGGTTGTTCTCAATCGGTAGAGGGAGAGTAGTGGGCTCCATTTTGTTTGGGGTAGAGAGAACTTTAGAGAGGTTGAGAGAGTTTTGAGAGAAACTTTTGGTGAGAATCCAAAAAATGAGCAATAAGACTTCCAAAGCCTTTTCACAAAGGTCTTATATAATGGTGATAGGTAGACTTGAAATCTCCACCTATTTACCATTTTACCACAACATTAGGTTATGCAAATCATATTTGCATAACACACATATAATAAGATATCTCATATCTTATTATACAAATCACATTTGTATAATTGTGGATTTTAAATTGAATCACATTCAATTTAATTTCTCTCAATCCAATTTCTCTAAATTAGCACTAATTAATCAATTAGGCTAACCTATAGTTTCTTATGAATCTCATTCACATTAAACTATATATTATGCCAATCATATCTCATATAAATGACATAAATACCCTTTTAATGAATTAGAACACTTCAAATCCACACCAAACTATAAACCCTTAATATATCAAGTTTGAGCCAACCGAGTGACCTAATGGACCTACAGATGATGAGCTCCAATGATCTGAGAATAACTGGTCAAACTCTTTGACTCGGTTATTCAACATTCATTAGCTACGGTAACACTCCACTAAAACCTGTAGCTGGACTCCCATCACTGTAGGACAAGTTGTTTCCATTGATATGACCAATGCCCATGAGTCGACCCTTCACAGGTTGTTCGTAGACACTGCTGGGTCAAATTACTGTTTTACCACTGTGTCTACCTCTTGCTCCTTAAGTCCCCACTCTTCCTCTAATGAACAACTGGTCCAATCATAAACAACACCCCTCTTGGGCCAAAAAGAAGGTGGGTGCCCGTTGTCCAAGCCTTGAAGACAACACTTAAGGGAACAACCCCTCTAGTTTTCTTAAGTCGGAAACGAGTGAATTCCATCTCGCGTAGTCAAATTCCCAGCTCCCCAAAAACTTGGTGCAAAAATATCAGTGCCCTAAACTAATGCAAATTAGGATGAGACTCTGACTCTTCTTTGACGTGCAAGTATACACGGTCATTGCAGCAAGTGATAAGAAAAGTATCGATCCCACAAGGATTAGTAGAATCTAAACTAATGAGTGTCCTAGAAATATTTCTCCTTAATCTTTGGTGCAATGCAATGGCATGCAAATTTTTGTTAAGAATAAGTGAATGCAATAATAGGAATTTGATTTTTGTTGTTTGAATGAGTTAAATATAATTAAGACTAATGCAATAAATCAAGGTATGTGAAAACATTAAAAACATAAACTAAACGAGAGAAAACTGGGGCTTTCAGATTAAGAGATAGGCTAGGGTTAAGTTGAAGTTTCATGTATAATTAGTGTAACAAATATGTGGTTGATGCCTTGAATTTACCTATACATGTGATCAAGTGAATTTTTGCAAAATCACTAAATTTTAAAACCAACAATTTCCCAATTGAGACCTAAATTACACTCATGATTTTAAGGTTCTAGGTGGGTTAATTATCCCTTATTAACTCAAGATCCTAGAATGAAATTTTAATTTCCTAATTCATTAGCTTTTCTAAGTCCGTGAATTTTAAGAGAAGTTAAAGTGGCCAAATTTTAACCCTCATGCATCGTTGCAAACATTACAATCTCATAAATCCAACTATGGCATCAACCATTAATTTATTACAATTTATACATTGAAGAACAACCTAACCCGTGCCTAGAGAAATTTTAGCTCATGCTTTGGGTCAAATTACACATCTTTAAGTTGAACATGCTTTCACTAATCAAGAGATTTATAAATGGCAACACGAAAATAGTCACACAATTGTCTAAACAGTGGGCAAATCGACTCCAAATTAATGTAAAGCAACCAACAAAAGTAATGTAAATTTGTCAAGAATAATAAACAGAAGCACTTCAAGATAGAAGATAGTTACACAGCCTGTAGCTCGAATTTTTTCTTCAGCAAATGCCCAGCAAAATACCTCACTCAGGTCTAAGGCAAGGTACTTTGCTTCATCAAATTGTTTCAGTTGATCTCAGCACGAATATGCCACTAATCCGCCGGGCGACTCCTCACAGCTGCGCAATTGCTTTAGCAATCTGTCGGGCGACTCCTCATAGTTGCGTGAATGCAATGTGCGCGAATACTTCAGCAAAAGTCGGGCGATTCCTCACAGCTTCGCGATTGCTTCAACAAACTGATGGACCAACTCTCCTGATGTCGTCCCTCGCAATTTCCACAGCAAATCTCAGCGCCTTTCTCCGACTGCTTCAACAAAGTGAGGATGACTCTCCCGAATGCCCTCACTAATCTGCTCCCTCGGCTTTGTTGTAGCAAAATTGAAAAACCTCTCGGTCTCACCCAACGATTGCCTCAACAATTCCCCTTTTTCTCTCCTCACAAAGATGTGTTGCCTTAGATTGACAATTACAAAAATGCCTTTAAGGGTAAAAGACCATTTTTCCCTCCCGAGAAAATGTCTAAAATGCCCTTAGGGGCTCTTGTAATTTGTACACAACTCCTGCATACAGAAAAATCCTCATATACCACTGTCAATCAAAAATCACACTAAATATGTAAAAGTTAAGAAAAATCCAAATTTCGGTCTTTAATTCCTTTTTAGCTAATTTCTTCCAAATTTCTTAAATTAAAGCATGAAAATATCAAAATTAACTCTTTTAAAACCTAATGCTTAGATTCAAGATTTTCTGACTAACGTTCACAATTTAGGGATAAAATAACATGAAGCTCAAGGAATTCTATGCAATTCAAGTCGATTAAACACTGAAATTCTAGTACAATAACTCTCCTATGGTGAGTTATCAAACCCCCAAACTTGAACTACTCATTGTCCTCAATGAGTTCTATTCCCTAAACATTTTATAGACCTTCCAAGACTCAAATCAATTGGGTTAACTGAACAAGAGTTAAAGACTTATGCTCTAAGTTGCAAGTTACCATTCATTCAATGCTTTCTAAGTGGTTCACCCAGAGTTTTCTAATTACACTTATGCATCAGTACCCAAGAGCAATCCAACTAGGATTTAGCACCTACCCTCAAGCTCAATCACTATAATCCGAAGCATTCAAATTAGGCAACTCATAGGTAAGGATAAGTCACATTCCAAAACTTGCATGACTATAATTTTATGATCATTCCTTTTTATATTTTATATTTTTTTTTATAAAAAAAAAAACAGATATGTGCATTATTCCCCCCATTTACATAAAGCTTATTACTTAGAGCTAGGTTTATTCATTTATTTTTTTTCTACTTTCTTTTGTTTGTTTACTTTTCTTTTTTTTTTTTACTCTCCCGTAGTTCTTAGAACGACACACGTGGTTAGCATAGCACACCTAAGCAATGGGACTATCCCGTAGTTCTTAGAATGGCACACGTGGTTAGCGCAACACACCTAAGCAATGAGAACAAGTTTCTTGCTTGATACCTTCGCTTCAAGAGGTCAGCATGATTAGTGCCCATACCCCCTTACATCGAGCATCAAGTTGCCTGAACCGACTCTAAATAAAAAAATAACACTTTTTTTTATTGGCGCCTAATGGAGTTTTAAGGAAATGAATGGTTTGCACATTTTTTTTTAGAAACATGAAGAAACATGAAGAATTTACCTTTCCCCCCAAACTTAGAGTACTCGATATCCTCATTGAGTTAGAGAGGCCAAGTAACTCCCGCAAACTAGAAATGATCACAAATTTAGTTTACTAATTTTGGAGCGCTCTAAAAATTGTATGGGTTGCCTAACTTGTCATGGTTTCTAGCTTTCGAAATCTTTGGCCTAGGGGTTGAATCCTAACTAGTTTGATTAACATACTAACCATAAGCTTACTAAAGAACCCTTATGATAAACATGACCTCGAGAAACACCAAAAAAAATAGCATACCCTTGCCTCAAACACAAGCAACAACTCTTATTTTTATTCCCCTAAGATTTTTTCTAACTTTTCAGTTTTAATTATTTTCTCACCAAGTTTATACAAAAGACAACACACTTTTACCCTTAAAAACATGCAGAAACTTAGTTTTTACGAAAGGGATAACAACCATCTTTCTTATTTTTACTTGCTTAAACATAGTGAATCCACTACCTACATCATGCATAACTAAGACTATGAAAATCAGCAACGAAATATGGATTTCAGTAGTCAAACACAGAGCATTTAGTTGTCCTAAAGCAAGTAAATATCAAAGAATTCTCAGCAAAACCATTACAACCAACAAAACCAACACATGCTTATAAAAAGGGACATAAATCAACAAATTGCAAAAAAGGACAGCAACAAATTTTAAAGACAAATAGAAACAAAAGACAACAAGCAAAACAATTCATTATACTAAAGAGAAAAGGGAACAGTGCCTCCCTCTTTTGCTCTAGTAGTCATCATCCTCGTCTTCCTCTTCTTCAGCGTCCTCGTCTTCCTCGTTGTTCACCTCATTTTCTTCATCATCACCCGACTGCATCCAAGGCTGCAAAATGGAGTGGGGGAATTCAGGGAATTTTGGGTAGGGGTTTGGAAAATTGGCTTGCATAGCGGCTTTGTGGGCTAAGTCCCTTTCTAGGGCATACTCCCAATAACAATGTGATTGATCTTGCATATGGTGCATCATGCTCATCATCACATTGTTTTGGTGTATGAGTTGGTCCATTCCTACCATTAACCTCATTCCTTTATTTGAACCAACTTGGGTGTGATGGTCCATAATGGTGTCTAAAGGCCCGCTAGCTAAGATTTTATCTTCCCAAATATAATAAGGAACCCCAACCCTAATGCAAAGAGAGGTTACTAAACTAGGGAAGAAGATTTCCCACTCTTTTTCTTCGCACACTCTTCTATTTCCCTAGCTACTAGGTTTCCTACATCGATTTGCAATTCTGAGAGGTTGACATAAAGAATCATGATTCGAATCCTCGAGACCGTTGAATCATGCGAGGTGGGCATGTGATTCAACTTCACGAAAGGGAGCCACATGTGTGCTTCAGGAGCCAAATAGGAAGCTAACATAGTCCTCGCTCCCATTGAGCTTACCATCCATTTCGCCCCATTAATCCTCACCGTTCTTAGGGCGACATTCATTTGAATGTCGGATGGGGTCATTAACAACTCGTTTGTCCTGCCATAGAGTTGGCAAGGCAATTCGAACATGGCGTTAATGGTATCCATGTCCCAATGAACATATCTACCCCTTACGATGGATACCCTCTCCTCTAGATAGACGTTCGGATAGAACTCCCTAACTATTGTGGGGATGGAGATCTCGGGCTCTTTAAAAACGTTTCCCAACCTAGATTTGCTATGTTTTGGGATAGGAAAGGAGGAATCGCTCTTGACCATAGGTTGAAACCTCTCTCTAGCAAAAGAGCTCTTTTCTTCAACTTCTCATATTTTGTTCTTGCTCTTTCACTGATGAATCTCTCAGGGATATCTTCCTCACACAATACCTCCTTCATCACTTCGGGATTAACTTCCCTAGTGTACCCTTTCTTCTTCTTTTATTTCTTCTCTTTGGACTTAGGTGCCAGTGGTTCAGGGGCCTCTAGAGGATATACATCCTCTGAGGGCCATTCACTAACCACCTGCTTTCCTTTACTCCGCGAGGAAGAGGAAGAATTGGTGGATCATCTAGGATTAGATGGGCTTACTTCTACCATTGCACTCTTTGATTTTTAAGCCTCTTTCTTGCTTTTACTTCTTCGTAACCACATGATTAAATATGAAGCAAAAGAGATAAAGGTACTAGAAAAAAAAATTAAGGAATGGACAATAAGCTTCCTAAGCTAAACAAAGGCTCTCCCTAAGCTAGATTTCGATCTAGATTGGTTTCTCCTAGCAAAATGAGAAAGAGTTCCTGAAGGGAAAATACTAAGGAAAATAGGTGAAAAAAAGATTAAATGGATGTTGTCTATTTTTTTCTTTCTTTTTTCTTTTTGATGTTGACGTTAGGTTTCTCACTTGTTGACGTTAGGTTTCTCACTTACACTCCCCTAAGGTCAACAACATCTAAACCTAAAAGAGACCAACCTGCAAAACAAAATAATGCATAATATCAACATTTACTCAACCTTTCTAAGGCATGGAATTTAAAAATTAATGGGCTGCATCAAACTAGGAATATTATTATCCTAAAACGATAGAGAGAATTGTATCCTTGCTTTTCACATGCTTCCGTTAACCCTAGATTACATGCTCCAATGAATATTTGCATGCTCTAAATTTTTATTCAAATAAAGACAAAAATTAACCTATACTAGTATGCTGGAAAATTCTCAATATGGAAGAACAAAAACTCCATTAAATTCAGCCATAGGAAATGAACAATGATGCTTGGTAATAGAGTAAGGGGAGAAAGAATTCTTAACTCTAACTTTTTGTATGCTTCAACAGTACATCCTAACGATACATAAACAAAGAATAACTATATATAACAAAACAAAGAGCAAAACATGAAACAACTGCATCAAAGAATGAATAAACAACTAAATCTCCTAACATGCATAGACAACAAATAAAAGGGAAAAACACGGATTGACTACACTTCATCACCACTCAACTTCCATGTGGACATGTTCCCTTGGAAGTCTTCACCCCAATAGTGTTTCAGACGTTGCCCATTAACTAGAAACTCTCTTCCATCTTGCTCACAACGAAGCTTAATAGCCCCGTAGGAGAGAGTCTCGATCACTGTAAAGGGGCCTGCCCATCTGGACCCAAGCTTACCAGGAAAAAGTTTGAGGCGGGAATGAAATAATAAAACTCTTTGGTATGCTTCAAAAGTCTTTGGAATGAGTTTTCTATCATGCCATGCTTTAGTTCTTTCTTTGTAAAGCTTTGCATTCTCATAAGAAAATCTCGTAAACTCATCCAAATCATTCAATTGAAGTACCCTCTGATCTCCTACAGCAATTAGATTTAGGTTGAGCTCCTTTACGACGCAAAATGCCTTATGCTCTAATTCTAAGGGTAGGTGACAAGCCTTTCCAAACACAAGTCTATATGGGGGCATTCCAATGGGAGTCTTAAAGGCGGTCTTATAAGCCCACAAGGCTTCATCCAGCCTGAAGGACCAATCCTTTCTTTGAGGTTTTACAACCTTCTCAAGGATTCCTTTAATCTCCCTATTGGGCACTTCAGTTTGTCCATTAGCTTGTAAATGGAACGGGGTGGAGATTCTGTGCTTTACATTATACTTGGCCAAGAGGGTATTCATTGCCTTATTGACAAAATGAGAGTCATTATCACTGATTAAGACTCTAGGGGTCCCAAATCTCGTGAATATGTGCCTGTGCAAGAATCTGACCATTGTTTTGGCGTCATTATTCGGACCCGCGATGGTTTCTACCCACTTAGAGACATAATCTACTGTCACTAAGATATACAAATTCCCCTTAGAAGGAGGAAAAGGGCCCATGAAATCAATCCCCAAAACATCAAAGAGCTCCACCTCTAAGATGTAAGGCAAGGGCATTTCCTCTCTCTTTCCTATATTGCCTCTCCTCTGGCATGTATCACATGTCTTGCTAAAAACATAGGCATCCTTAAAGACAGATGGCCAATAATAGCCAGACTGGAATATCTTTGCTGCAGTCCTTTGGCCACCAAAATGGCCTCTATGGGGGGGCGAATGACAATGCTCTAGAATAGATGGTATCTCACTTTCGGTTGCACATCTCCTAATCATACCATCTACACACTGTCTATATAGACATGGATCGTCCCACAGAAAAGATTTGGATTCATGCAAAAATCTCTTTTTCTGTTGTGCTGACAAATCGGGGGGGAGGATATTGCAAGCCAAGTAATTGGCATAGTCCGCGAACCACGGGGGGTTGGTATTTTGGACCTCGCCAACTAACAAGAGTTGCTCATGAGGGAAGTCATCCCTTATGTGGGAGTGTGAGGGTAAGGGCTTAGAATTCTCAATCCTAGACAAATGGTCTGCCACTACATTTTCTGAACCCTTTTTATCTCTGATTTCCAATTCAAACTCCTGTAGAAGTAATACCCATCTAATTAATCTTGGTTTGGAATCTTTCTTTGCCAACAGATAACTAATGACAGCATGATCTGTGTAGACCACCACCTTAGTACCAACCAGATATGGCCTAAACTTTTCAAAACAAAGACTACTGCTAACAACTCATTTTCAGTAGTTGTGTAGTTCCTCTGAGCTTCATTCAAAGTTTTGCTCGCATAATAAATAGGGTGTATTACCTTCTCTTGCCTTTGTCCTAGCATGACTTCCACAGCATAGTCACTTGCATCACACATCAACTCGAATGGCAGTTGCCAATCAGGTGAGGACATAATAGGTGCAGTGACTAGCGCTGACTTGAGGACATTAAAGGCATGGAGACACTCCTCACTAAATATAAAGGGCTTATTGACTTCCAGGAGAGAGCACAATGGCTTTGAGATTTTTGAGAAATCTTTAATGATTCTTCTATAGAACCCCGCATGTCCAACAAAATTTCTCAAAAATCTCAATCTTTGTCCTATCTACTTCTATTCCCTTGCATGATATCTTATGCCCCAACACAATCCCCTCTCTTACCATGAAGTGACACTTTTCCCAGTTTAGAACTAGGTGTGTCTCTTCACAACGCTGGAGTACTTTCCCCAAATTCTATAAGCAAACCTCAAATGAGTTTCCAAAAACCGAGAAGTCATCCATGAAAACCTCCATGATGTCTTCTACATAGTCAGAGAAAATCGCCATCATGCACCTTTGAAAGGTCGTAGGAGCATTACACAATCCATATGGCATCCTTCGAAAAGCAAAGGTACCATATGGACATGTAAATGTTGTTTTCTCTTGGTCTTGTGGCGCAATGGTTATTTGGTTATAACCACTGTAGCCATCAAGGAAACAATAGAAGGCTTGACTTGCCAGTTTGTCCAACATTTGATCTATGAACGGATGTGGAAAATGGTCTTTCCTGGTGGCTTTGTTTATCCTCCTATTGTCCATACAGACTCTCCAACCGCTCACTACCCTTGAAGGGATGATTTCATTAGCTTCATTAATAATTACTGTCATCCCTCCCTTTTTGGGAACACATTGGACTGGATTGACCCAACTGCTATCCGCTATGGGGTAGATAATTCTAACATCCAACCATTTAATGACTTCCTTCTTTACCACTTCTTTCATGGCTGGGTTAAGTCTTCTCTGGGGCTCTATGGATCTGAAAGTCCCTTCCTCTAAGGTAATCTTGTGCATGCAATAAGAAGGACTAATCCCTTGAATATCAGCTAGAGTCCATCCTATTGCTTTCTTGTGTTGCTTAAGAACATTAAGCAACAACTGTTCGTCTTTAGGAGGTAGACCTGCTGATATGATAATGGGAAGAGTTTCCTTTTCAACCAAGAATGCATACTTTAAGTGTTGGGATAAGGGTTTCAGTTCTAATGTTGGGGGTTCCTAAACTGAGGGTATCATAGAAGGTCTTTATCCTTCCTTCAGATCTAATGACTCAAAGATTTTTCTGAACTTAGTTATTTCTGCTAGTTCTTCCAAACCCTAGGTCAACTCCTCTATTCCTGACTTCTGTAACTCACTTTCTCTCAAATCTCCAAATCTCATCTCATGGATTCCTTTCAATTCCTCGCTGGCGGTTTCAGAAATGACTCCATCTAAGACATGGATTACAAAACAACTTTCAGTCTCATCAGGATACCTCACTGTATCATAGCTGGACCTCTTGATCATTCATTCTCAGCTTAATGGTCTCAGCGTGAACATCTATCACAGTTCTACCTATTTTCAGGAAAGGTCGCCCTAGGATAATAGGAACATCCTTGTCAGCCTCATAATCTAGGATGATAAAATCAGCTGGGAATATGAATTTATCAACTTGGACCAGGATGTCCTCTATTTTTCCCTCAGGGTAGGCTATGGATCTATCTGCTAGCTGCAGGGTCACTGTGGTGGGCCTCGCTTCTCCGATGCTTAATCCTTTATAAATAGAGAGAGGCATCAAGTTGATGTTAGCTCCTAAATCACATAGTGCCCTCCCTAAATGTCTTCCACTAATAGACACATGTATGGTGAAAGATCCAGGATCCTTCTCTTTATGAGGTATCCTATTTGTGAACACTTCACTACACTCCTCACTCAACGATACCACCTTGAACTCTTGGAGCTTCTCTTTTTTAGAACAAATGTCCTTGAGAAAATTCAAATAGTTCGACATTTGTTTCAACGCATCAATATGTGTTGGGATTTTTGTCCTAATCTCGTGTTTGTAAATTACTGTTTGAAATTAATAAAGTGTTATTCATTTCATTACTTTGTGTCTTGCAAATTTTACAAACTTTTCCAATAAACAAAGCTCCAGGGTCATTGAATTTATGAGAGAACTAGAACTTGAACGTTGTGTAGTGGACACACAGGGAGGATCACGTTCGAGTAAATGACCCAAACAGTCTATAATATATGGATAGGGTTGGAGACCTAATCCTGGATACGGGGTGGATGCGACCCGCTTTGTATTAGATACAAACGAGGTGATCTGACTCGTTCATGTGGTTGACATGTGAGTGGGGGCATCCTATGCAATGAGATTATACAATACCGGACCGTGAATTATTAGACCTACTGATGTAACATCGTTGACATTAAAGACTAATAACTTCGTAGATGACCATTAGTGATTCGACCTGAATCCAGAGCGTGTTACGGACTCCGCTGCATGGGGTCGTCATCCCTTTGACTAGTACGAGTGAGGGTGGTCACAGTTACTCGCCCAATATGCCTATCTTCTCATGAATAAGACCAAGTAGGGAGCTGGGAACTTAACTACGCGAGATGGAATTCACTCGTTCTCGCCTTTAGGGAAACTAGAGGGGTTGTTTCCTTAAGTGTTGTCTCCAGGGCTTGGACAACGGGCGCCCACCTTCTCACTCGCTCGAGAAGGGTGTTGTGTGTGGTTAGACCATCACAATATGTTTTTCATTAGAGGAGCAGTGGGGACTTAAGGAACAAGAGCTAGACATAGAGGTAAAACGGTAATTTGACCCAGCAGTGTCTACGTACAACCTGTGAAGGGTCGACTCATTGTTATTGGTTATATCAGTGGACACGTAATAATCTCGTGACCGACGGAGTGCGGCTCACGGGCTTTAGTGGAGTGTTACCGTAGCTAATGAAGGTTGATTAACCGGGTCAAAGAGTTTGATAGGTTAATCTCGGATCATTGGAGCTCGTCATTGTAGGTCTATTAGGTCCCTCGGTTGGCTCAATCTGGGTTAAAAGAAGGGTTAATGTTTTGGTGTGAATTGAAGTGTTCAATTTCACTTAAAGGGCATTTATGTCATTTATATGAGATATGAATGATATAATATATAGTGTAATGTGAATGAGATTCATAATAAACTATAGGTTAGCCTAATTGTTTAATTAGGGCTAATTGGAGAAATTAATTGAGAGAAATTAAATTGGATGTGATTCAATTTAATAAAATCCACAATTATGCAAATCTGATTTGTATAATTAGATATGAGATATCTTATAATATATGGTTATGCAAATGTGATTTGCATAATCTATAGTTGTGGTAAAGTGGTAATAATGTGGAGATTTTAACTCCATATTCTTTCACTATTTAAACCCTTTGTAAGAAGGATTTCTTAAGTTTGTTCTCTCATTTTTGGAATTTTAACCAAAAGAAGAGAATTCTCTCTCAAACTTTTCTCTCAACTCTCCTTCCTCTCCAAAACACAAAGATCCCACTATCTTCCTTTTTTCCAAAAGAAGAACAACCGAGATTCCAAGTGGTTGTGACCAGATCTTGTTCGTGAGTTTGAGTTCGTTGAGATTGAGAAGCACGAAGTGTTCGTGATCAAGGAAGAAAGATTGAAGAATTGTCTTCAACAAGTAAGTATGTTCTTCTTTCTGTAATTTTCTTCCTTTAATTTGTATGCTTAACTTAGATCTAAGTGTTAGATCATTTTAACGAATTTCTAGTAGCGTAATGATACATTGACGATTCGATTGTCTTCCGATTAGGCCTATAAATATAACATTATGCAATTGTGTAAGGGGAGCCAAATTTGGTAGAGTTTTGCCCTATTTTCGAAATACACCTTGTAAGAAGAGAGAAAAAGAGCGTTTTGGGAGCCAAAGCATCCGTGGAGGTTCGAGATCGAAGACAGGAGCTCGGAGACGAAGGACCGACATAGACACCTAAGTTTAATTTCCCTTTCTTTCAATTTGTAACAACGTTCTAAGACGTTTTCTGCTTGTTTAGTTTGATTTTCATGTGATTTAGAATAGCTAAACATTGTAGTTAGGATTTGATTTACTTGTTATGACTTTCTTGCTATTGAATGAAGCATGTTTTGTTTTTATTTTTGGCAATTCGTTCTTTACTTCTTAAATTTGTTGGTTTAAGCGGACTCGAGAGATAAAGCTTAAATTAGAGTAAAATTGTCAAAACCCTTAGAAATTTAGCATGAGAATGACATAGAAATCTTAGGGAAACACGTAAAGAAATTGCTTAATGCCATGCATGTCGTAGGTTCATATGGAGACTATGAAGTTTATTGCATGTGTGATACTCACTAAGAATCGAGTGATTTTCTTGAGTCTTTTACTTCTTGTTTATAATTTCATCTCATTGGTTCAATGCATGTGTTAGTTAGGTCTTTAACTTGTAAAATCACTTCCCACAATTCTATCAATTCGTGCCTCCACATGTTTGTTTGTTTGTTTGTATTTATTTTCAACCAACTATCCATGTTATGTTTCTTTAGCTAAAATTGAAAATTAGTACCCTAGTAATTAATTAATCTAGAAACTCATTCCTGAGGACGATACTTGGACTCTTAAATCACTATACTAAAACTTGACCCGTACACTACGGTATTGCAATATAATTTTACGCAACAAGTTTTTGGCGCCGTTGTCGGGGAATGACGATTATTTAGATTAATTAATATTATGAGAAAACTTGAAATTTTAGACTAAAGCTTGTTTGTTTGTCTTTCCTTATTTGTTTTTTGTGCTTGTTTGTTTCCTTAATTGTGCTATTTTAGTTTTCTGTATTTTTAGTCTTTGTTCCCTGTTTTGGTTGTGTTGATTTTGTGTTGAAGTCTTGTTACGAAATTCCCGTTTTCCAAATATGACTTTGCATGATTTTGAGTTTTCACCATTCTATTGACTTTCTCAGAACCCTAGGTATGTGCATCATGATTTCTCTGAAATTCATCTATCTAATTTTTACCATTCTGTACTTGAAATTGATAAACATTCATGTAATGGTAGCTATCTAGGCAGTTGGAACCATAGTTTTTTCGTACCTTGACCAACCTATAGAAAAATCTTCTTTTATGGACCAATTGGTGGAATATACCTTAGAATTGAAATTAAAAAATTTGGTTCATAGTGAGTTAGAGAGGTTGGATAGGTTAGAAACTGAGGTGGTAGGACTTTGGGAAATAGTACAAGATAGAGCTCAATACCTTAACCAGCTAGTAGTTTCCCTTAAGGCCTTACAGGAGCAATTTCTTATCTTTACCACTCAGGAGATGCCACCTAAGAGGGTTTGTTTAGATGTTAGTGAGGATAGTTTGGGGGAGACTGAGGCACACCATGATCAGGTTAGTGAGGAAGGCAATGGTGATAAACTTAGTTCCATAGGGGGGATCCAGGTGATAGAGTTAGAGACTGAGAAGTCTTCATTCCTTTTATCCCCAGAAATTTTCTTCATTTTTTATAACCATTTGTCTTATACTCACGGGTCTTGCTTTAATTTCAGTTCTTTTATGTTGATAAATAAAAATACCAAAAATAATTTTCTATCTGGGGCTCAAAAAAAGCATGATAGCCTTTTTGACTGAGAACCCTACATCGACTCGAGCAAGAAGGGCAAGAAGAAATATGAGCAATTTTATGTGCCCTGATAAGTCACCGTCTAGCTAAAGACGTTAAAGAAAGCCCTTCTTGGGAGGCAACCCAAGCTTTTCTGTTTCATATTTTTATTCTCTTTGTATTCTGCTTTACTTTATGTTTTATTTTCTAGTTCTTTCTGTGTTATTGTCTAACTTCTTTCTTTCTTTCTTTTTGTTCCTCCAGGTGTATGCCCAAGGGGAGAGCTGCAGACTTGCACCCTTTTGATCCTGAGATCGAGAGGACCTGTAGGAGACTCTTAAGGGAAGGAAAAGAAGAACTTCATACTATGATTGATCAGGAGCTCATCAATAACCCTAAACCTATTAGGGAGTATTTCCAACCTGTGTTTAATTCTGAGCAGGCTGGAATAGTTCATGCCCCCTATAAATGCTAATAACTTTAAACTTAAGACAGGGCTGATACAAATGGTTAGGGAGGGTGCTTTTAGAGTTTTAGCCACAGAAGATCCTAACTCTCATCTTCACAATTTCTTAGAAATCTGTGGTACATTTAAAATGAATGGTATCTCTGTTGATAGTATTCACTTACGTCTCTTTCCTTTCTCTTTGCAGGGTAGAGCCAAAAAATGGGTAGGGTCTCTTCCCTCAGGTAGTATCACTTCCTGGGAGGAGTTGACCCAAGCCTTCATGACTAAATTCTTTCCACCAGTGAAAGCTGCAAAGTTAAGGACTGGGATAGGAACATTCAGGCAACAAGAGGGAGAGCAGTTATTGGAGGCATGGGAAAGGTACAAAGACATGCTCAGGAGGTGCCCACAACATGGCTACCCAGACTGGCTCCAGGTACAATTGTTTTATAATGGACAGGAAGGTAAGACCAGGACCATTCTGGATGCCACTACTGGAGGGGCTTTCATGGCGAAGACTGTGCCAGAAGCACGTGCCCTCCTCGAGGAAGTGTCAACTGCCAGCTACCAGTGGCCTGCAGAAAATGACAGATCTAAGCCAGTAGCTGGATTATATCAACTGGATGAGGTAACTTCTCTTAGATCTCATATGACATCTTTCACTCATGCCTTGAATAATTTTGCAAGATCACCACAGACAGTGATGTCCTCTCAATGCTCACTGCCTAATGGAGAATCCACTATGGAGCAATTGCACTACTTGAACAACAGAAGCAACACCTATGGGCCTGGGGAAATCAGACTCAGAATAACCTACCAACACATTACAATCCAGGTTTGAGGTATCATGAGAATTTATCTTATGCTAACAACAAAAATGTGTTGAATCCTCCTATAGGGCATGCTTCGACATCAGAGAGGAAACCATCTCTGGAAGACACATTGCACTCCTTCATACATTTGAATCCTGAAGTCGGCCCAACCAATTTGGAGAATGCGATCACCGATTTATCTGGTATAGTGACCAGTCATGGAGTTGCAATAAAGAATATAGAGGCCCAGATTAGCCAAATGAACACATCACTCCATGCACTGCAAGCAAGGAAGGAAACACCTTGAGGGAGTACAGTCTAGCTAAAGACGTTAAACAAAGCGCTTCTTGGGAGGCAACCCAAGCTTTACTTACTTTTGTTTTCTCTGTCTTTAGTTTGCTTTAGTTTGTTTTTAGTTGTTTGTCAATTCTTAGTTAGTTGTTGTTTTGCTTTGTAGGTTGTGACGATGCATTTCTTCGTTTAAATCCATGCTCCTGTTCTGAGGAACTCCAACACACATGTTTTGGCTATCCAAGAATCTCAGAAAGATCTCCATTACCCAGGACAGTATTGTTCACTCTTACCCTTATACTTAAATTTGTGGTTAATGTTGCAAACATTGGGGACAATGTTTAGTTTAAGTTTGGGGGTGAGATGTGTTTATTTGTTGTGATTGTCCTGAGTATGTGCTGAATTGTTGATTGATCTTTTACATAATAATGAGTATGATAGCCTAGGATGAGATATAATTGGAAATTCTAGTGATTCTGCTGAAACCTGAGAGCATGACATGAATTTGAGTTAATTTAAAAAAATTTCTTAAGTTTCTCCTGCATTATTATGCATATAGCTTGTGTTCCTATAGTTTAAATGCTTAGAACAAAGTTATTAGGTTTAGAAGTTTGATGTCACCTCGATAGGTCTGAGAACTGATTTCAGAGTTAAACTGCAGGATAGGGTGAATAACAATATGAAGTGCATGATCTGTATAATATGTGAAATAGTTTGTTTCTATTGTTTGTTTGCTAAAGAAAAAAAAATAATCGTGAGGGCAAAAAGAGCTACCTTCACTGTGATCAGTTAGGCCACTCATTGAGCGAGTGCTCTGGGTAAGGGTCCCTGTAGTGGATGTGCCAAAGCTAGTGTCCTTGCACAAAAAAAAGAAGAAAATAGAAAAAGTGATAAAAAAAAAGTGATTACGTGCTGGGTAAAGTTATTTAGTTCTTGAATGTGGGGAGACTCAAAGATTAGTAATTAAGACCAGTGTAGGAGGAAGTTGAATGGAGAGCCTAATAAAGTTGATCCAGGCTTAGTAAAAATGAAGGGAACATAGGCTAATCACACACACAAGTAGGAACACCTAGGAAAAATTTTAAATTGCTTGCTGAAGTGTTACGTTTGAATGTTTCCTGTGATTGCTAGATTTTCTCTTAAATTTTTAAGGCTTGAATCAAATGTATGTTCAAGAACAATCTAATGTTTAATTCTGTTTTTGCTCGGGACTAGCAAAAGTTTAAGTTTGGGGGTGTTTGATAGCACACAAAATGTGCTATCCTTAGGCTTAAGTATTGCTAGTTTTATGATGATTTCAGGGTTTTTACATGTTTAAATCACTCAATTGCAAATTAAGAGCTTAAATAGAGCTATTGGAGACAATTTGGATCACCCGGGATCGAAACGAAGCTATTATGAGCTAAAAATAACATCAATTGAAAGAGAAAGGATCAATCGAAGCATGATGACCCGAAGTGATGGCGTTGCAACGCCATGCTTGCTATTTGGAAGCGTTGAAAACCACTGTCGATAGCGTTGCAACGCTGCCTTGCAGCGTCACAATGCTATCTCGATAGAAAAGCACGCATGAGAAGCCGCACAGAGGGCGTTGCAACGTTGCCTTGCAGCGTCGCAACGTCAGATCGATAAGGGGTGCGCGCTTAGGGTAGCAGTGTTGCAACGCTGCCCTCAGCGTTGCAACACCATCGATTATTTCCTTAATTGCCAGCCATATAGGGCACAACGTTGCAACAATGTGCCGATTAGGCCTATAAATATAACATTATGCAATTGTGTAAGGGGAGCCAAATTTGGTAGAGTTTTGCCCTATTTTCGAAATACACCTTGTAAGAAGAGAGAAAAAGAGCGTTTTGGGAGCCAAAGCATCCGTGGAGGTTCAAGATCGAAGACGAGAGCTCGGAGACGAAGGACCGGCATCGACACCTATGTTTAATTTCCCTTTCTTTCAATTTGTAACAACGTTCTAAGACGTTTTCTGCTTGTTTAGTTTTATTTTCATGTGATTTAGAATAGCTAAACATTGTAGTTAGGATTTGATTTACTTGTTATGACTTTCTTGCTATTGAATGAAGCATGTTTTGTTTTTATTTTTGGCAATTCGTTCTTTACTTCTTAAATTTGTTGGTTTAAGTGGACTCGAGAGATAAAGCTTAAATTAGAGTAAAATTGTCAAAACCCTTAGAAATCTAGCATGAGAATGACTTAGAAATCTTAGGGAAACACGTAAAGAAGTTGCTTGAGACTATGAAGTTTATTGCATGTGTGAGACTCACTATGAATCGAGAGATTTTCTTGAGTCTTTTACTTCTTGTTTATAATTTCATCTCATTGGTTCAATGCATGTGTTAGTTAGGTCTTTAACTTGTAAAATCACTTCCCACAATTCTATCAATTCGTGCCTCCACATGTTTGTTTGTTTGTTTGTATTTATTTTCAACCAACTATCCATGTTATGTTTCTTTAGCTAAAATTGAGAATTAGTACCTTAGTAATTAATTAATCTAGAAACCCATTCCTGAGGACGATACTTGGACTCTTAAATCACTATACTAAAACTTGATCCGTACACTGCGATATTGCAATATAATTTTACGCAACAGAACTCTTTCAAACATTTGATTTTCTCATATAATTTAATATGAATCATATTCACATTAAATTTATAATATATAGGTCCAAAACTTTATAATATATCATATTTATATACATTAAATTTATTCTCTTATGAATTTGAACATTTCAAATTCAAACGATCTAAGAACCCTTTACAAGCTAGAAGGTGGACCTAATGGACCTATAGATCAGAAGCTCCAACGATATGAGATTGCTCGGTTAATCTCATTAACCTCCTAATCAACATTCCTTAACTGCAGGAACACTGCACTAAAGTCTCGCAGCTGCACTTCTCACTGCAGATATATTTCTGTGTCTACGGGTATTGACCAATAATAGCAAGTCAATCCTTCACGAATGTTCGTAACACCAGCTGGGTCAAATTACCGTTTTATCCCTGGGTTACATCTTGTACCTTGAGTACTAGTGCTCCTCTAATGAACTATTTGTTTGTGCTCCTACCAACAAACAGAAGTCCATCTCGGGCCAATGAGAGGGTCGAGCTCTTTGTTCAAGTCCCGGAGACCACTTAAAGAAACAGTCATCTACTTACCCTAGTAGGTGGGAAGGAGTGAATTCCATCTTGCTAAGTTAAGTTCCCAGCCGCTCACTCGGTCCTGTCCCCAAGAAGGTAGGCATATTGAGTCGACGAATCTGACCATTCTCACCCATAGTAGTCAAAGGACAATCCCTCGCGAACAGGAGTTCGTAACCTGCTCAGGATTGAGATCAAGTTGCCTAGGTCATTCTAGTGAAATAGAAACCTAACTAGTCAACGGAGTTACATCTAGTGGTTACTATTTCGCGGTCCGGTCTTATGTAATCTTATTACATAGGATATCCCCACTCACATGTCATCCACACGAACACCTTAGGGATCAAAGTGTCTGTATCTTATACTAAGTGGGTCACATCCATAGCTTTACCAGGGCAAGGTACCTAAACCTTATCCCCTTACTATAGACCCTTTAGGTTGTATCTCGAACTGAGATCCTTTATATGTACACTACATTCAGTTAAAGATACATTCTACAACCTTGGATGTTTAGTTTATTGGATTTAGGGTTAAAACAAAGGCAAAATCGTAAATAACGAACAATAACTCTTTATTGAAATAATAACACTTTATTACATTAGGTAGAACATAATTACAACTACGAGTTTTAGAGCACAAACCCTAACAGGTTCATCTGTTCGGAATCATGTCTTGGATATGATGGTACACTTTAACATCACGGAGTCTAATGGTGCTTGTATCAATTAATCGAGCCAAGTCAGCTTCATTCTGGAAACTCTTCCAGATAGTTTCTTACAGTTTAGAAGTAATGTTGTTATGAACAAGCTTACTTTTAATCTTACCTCCCTTCTAAATGAACTCCAGACCTTTCAATATTTGATGAAAATTCAAGGATCGAAAGGTGAGACAAATGTTGCCAGTAGAAGTTATCACAGTGGTTCGACCTCTGGATCAAAATCAGTGGCTTCATTTTCTTCTAACCTGAAAAGGGAGAAGAAGAACATGAAAAAGGTTGGTAAAGGGAAACGGGCTGATAAAACTGTCACCCAAAAGGATAAGAATGTCAAGGAAGTTGTTGACCAAGGAAAATGTTTCCATTGCAACGAGGATGGACACTGGAAACGGAATTGTCCAAAGTACCTGACCGAGAAGAAGAAATAAGGTAAATATGATTTACTTTGAAGTGTGTTTCGTGGATAATGATAAAACTGCTTCGATACTTGATTCAGGCGCCACTAATCATGTTTGCTCTTCTTTTAAGGAAATTGATTCCTGACAGCAGCTACAGAAAGGTGAGATAATGCTTCGGGTTGGAAATGAAGATGTTGTCTCAGTTGTAGCAATTGGCACAATGAAGCTTATGTTTGGCAAGAAATATATGTTGTTAGACAATGCATTGGTGATACCAGGGTTTACTAGAAACCTTATTTCAATTTCTTGCCTTATAGAACAATGTATTTTTGTTTCATTTTCTTTAAATAAAGTGTTTATTTTAAGGAAATGTTAAGAAATATGTTCAGCTTCATTAGATAATGACTTGTATGTTTTAAGACCAAATTTAGTCAAAACTTTTTGGAACACTGAATTATTTAAAACAACAAACACACAAACTAAGAAACGTAAAATTTCTCCTAAAGAAAATGCTCATCTTTGGCATTTTAGATTGTGTCACATTAACCTCAATAGGATTGAGAGATTGGTAAAGAATGGACTTCTAAATGAGTTAGAAGAAAATACTTTACCTGTATGTGAATCATGCCTAGAAGGAAAAAATGACTAAAAGACCTTTTAATGGAAAGGTTATAGAGCCAAAGAACCTCTTGAGCTTATACATTCAGATCTTTGTGATCCGATGAATCTTAAAGACAGAGGAGATTATGAATATTTCATTTCTTTCATAGATGATTATTCCAGATTTGGGCATATTTACCAATGCATCATAAGTCTGAAGCACTTGAAAAGTTCAAGAAATTCAAGACTGCAGTTGAAAATCAATTAGGTAAAACAATTACGGGCGGGCATGTTTGGGAGTCATTTGGGGATGACCAAAATCACTTTTAACATGTCTAAAATCACTTTTCTTTAAAAACTTTGATGTTTGGCAATATTGAACAAGTGATTTTTGAAGAATCCAAAATCACTTGAAGTGATTTCCTATAAATCACTTGAAGTGACTTCCTATCAATCATTTGGGAGGTGATCCCCAAGTGATTTTTATCAAGTGATTGTGATTTAAAATGACTATTATTTCATTTTTGAAAAATGTATACTTTTGGTGACGGGTAAAAATTGTCATCTTTTGTAAAAATTCATAAATTTCTATAAAAAAAATGAATCTTCTCAAAACCCCCACCATTGAGTTCATCCGTCTTTTTTTTACAAAATAACAAGTTTTCTCTCTCTAAAGTTTTTATTATGTGTATCTCTTACTTTATTATCTTTTTATCTTTTCATTCATTTTTCTCTATAATGGTTTTAACTTTTTTTGAATTTTTTTATTTATAAGTTTTTTTTGTTCCTCCCTATCATTTTCGTATATTTTAAAATTTTTTCTCACTAATTTATTTTTATCTCTTGCTCTACCTTTTTTGTTCTTGTACTTTTTGGTCCCTAACTCTTAATTTTTTTTTCTCCTCAATCCTTATTATAAATTTTCTTCCTAAAATTTTTATCATCTTACCCAATTTTTTTTTGTTTATCTCTCTATCTTTATTTCTCTAATATTTTAATTCCTCCATATCATTGTCTTGATGATTATAAAATCCCTTTTGAAAACAAACATTAATAATTTTTTTAAAAAAATATTTTTAATTAAATTTAAATTCACTTTTACAACGTTTGAATTAAATATCAAAATAATTTATAACTAAATACTTTTTTAAAAAAATTAATTATAATTAAATCATTAGCTTAAAACACTTATTTTAAAGTCACTCCCAAACATGCCTTTTGAAAATCACTTAATTATATGAAAATCACTATTAAAAGTGTAGAGCTAAACATGAAAATGATTATATGAAAATCACTTTTAATAAATCAATTATAAACAAATCAATTGTACAAAATCAATATTTCTAAAATCATTCCCAAACATGCACTAAAACACTTCGATCAGATCGAGGTGGAGAGTACATGGATTTTAAATTCCAGAACTATATGATAGAACATAGAATTGCATCCCAACTCTCAGCACCCGTATGCCTTAGCAGAATGGTGTATCGAAAAGGAGAAATAGAACCTTGTTGGACATGGTTCGATCGATGATGAGTTATGCTCATCTCCCTGATTCTTTTTGGGGTTACGCAGTAGAGACTGTTGCGTACATTTTGAACAATGTGCCCTCAAAGAGTGTTTCTGAAACACCTTTTGAACTCGGGAAAGGGCGTAAAGGTAGTTTATGTCATTTCATAATTTGGGGTAGTCCAACACATGTGCTTGTGACAAATCCAAAGAAGTTGGATTCACGTTCAAAATTGTGCCTATTTGTAGGCTTCCCAAAAGAGACAAGAGGTGGATTATTCTATGATCCTAAGGAAGACAAGCTACTTGTGTCGACAAATGCAACTTTCTTAGAGGAGGACCACATCAGGGACCACAAACCAATAAGTAAAGTTGTGTTAAGTGAGTTAGACGGAACAATAGCAAAGGTTGCTAATAATGCTAGTACGTCAACAAGAGTTGTTGATACTAGCTTGTCTAGTCATGAGTGTCCATCTCAAGAGTTGAGAGTGCCAAGACGTAGTGGGAGGGTTATAACACAACCTGACCGTTACATGGGTTTATCTGAAACCCAAGTTGTCATACCAGACTGTTGGGATTTATGCCCTAAACTTGTGTAGTTTTGATCAATTAAATAAAGTGTTATTTGTTTTGATAAGATTACAGTCTTGCTTTTATAAATCCAATAAACTAAGCTCCAAGGTTATAACATTTATCTTGAAATCAGTGTAGTGGACACTATTTGGGTTGAGTTCAAGATTATAACCTAAATAGTCTATAGTATAAGAATAAGGTTGGAAACCTCATTCTGGTAACACCATAGATGCGACCCACTTTGTAATAGTACAAATGAGGTAATCCAATTCATTCATGTAGTTGACATACGAGTGCGGGCATCCTGTATGAAGAGTTCATACAAGACTGGATCGAAAATTATTAGTCTAACAAGTATAACACCGTTAACAGGAGAAGACTAGTAATTTATAGATGGTCATTAGCGACTCGACCTGAATCCTGAGCAAGTTAAGAACTCCTGCTTATAGGGGTTTGTCCTTAGACTAGTATGGGTGAGAGTGGCCTGTAGCCGACTCAATAAGCCTACCTTCTCACGGACAGAACCTCGTAGGTAGCTGGGAACTTAACTGTGCAAGATGGAATTCACTCATTCCTTTACTGAGGAATTAGATAGGTTGTTCCCTTAAGAACTGACTCCAGGTCTTGAACAACAAGGCCCTGCCCTTTATGAGGGTATGAGTCTAAGGTAGGACCTTGGACTTGTTGCTCATTAGATGATCAGTGGTGCTTAAGGAGCAAAGAGGTAATCACAGGGGTAAAACGGTAATTTGACCCAGCTGTGATTACGAACAACCTGTGAAGGGTCGACTCATGGGTAATGACTATATTAGTTGACACAATGATATCTACAGTGAGGAGAGTGCAACTACAAGTCTATAGTGGAGTGACTTGTAGTTAATGAATATTGATTAACTGGATCAAAGAGTTTGATTAGTTAATCTCACATCATTGGAGCTCATGATCTGTAGGTCCATTAGATCCCTCCGTTGGCTCAACATGGTAATATTGAGGGTATATAGTTAGGAGTGAAATTGAAGTGTTCAATTTCATACATGAGGAGTTATTGATAACTCATCATAACTGGGTTATTTTATTAGAATTTTAGTGTTTAATCCACTTGAATTGCATTTAATTTAGTGATCCTCATGTTATTTTATCCCTAAATTATGTGTGTTAGCTGTAAAATCTAGAATTTAAGCATTAGGTGCAAAAAGAATTAATTTTGATGTTTTTGTGTTTTAATTCAAGAAATTTAGGAAAATAAGTTAACGGTTAATTAAAGACCGAAATTTCATATTTTTCTTAACTCCAAAAATCCTTGCGTATTTAGTTTAATTTACAATTGACTTCATAAATTTATTTGGAATTTTTCTGTGTGCAGGAGATGTTTAAAAATTACAAGAGTCCCTAAGGGCATTTTAGACATTTTACCCGAAGCGTAATATGGTCTTTTTACCCTTAAGGATATTTTTGTAATTTGTGGAGTTAGGGCAACATCATCTTGTATAAAGAGGCTAGGGTTTACAAGTGAAAATGTGGAGTTGGAGTTGTGACAAGAGGAAGAGACCGAGAGAGAGAAGAGGAACCATCGATTTTGCTACAACAATCAAGGGGAAAAACCGAGAGGATAAACTTAACATTGCTGTAGCAATCGGGAGGGAAGAGCAGAGAGGAGTTGTCTAGGCGTTGCTGAAGCAATCAGTGGAACCTGTGCGTAAAGTAGAATCTGAAGCCTCTTTGCTGAAGCAATCGACGTGCAGTTGAGGAGAAGCCATCGGCATTGCTGAAGCAAAATCGCGTTGTCCACCTGTTGTTAGTGCTTGGCAATTGCTGAAGCAATCCGTGAAGTTGTTGCAATGGTGTTGTCTCTTGTTTGCTGAAGCAATCGGTGGAACCAAGGGGTTGTTGTTGTTGTTGCTTGCCTTTGCTGAAGCAATTGGCCGCACTGATGCTGAAGCCAACCAAAGGGCTTTGCTGATGCAAAGTGCCCTATTGCAGACCATCGACAGAGCGTTGCTGCTAGGCAATTGCTGTAGCAAAAGCTAGGGCACTTGTTGTGAAACCTTTTCCCTATCTCTAAGTTTTATTGCTTGTTGTAAACTACCAATTTAATACTGATTTCTTGGGTCGTTTATATACTGATTTAGACTTCTTTTGCTTACTATTTTAGGCCGAACTTGTGACTGGTTTAGGCTATAATTGTGGTTGATTTAGGCTATTTTAGTGAATGTTGTTGGTTGTTTTGTAGGAACTCATTGATCAATAAAAGCATGCTTAATTTAGAGATGTGTGACTTGATTTTAATCATGAACTAATTTGTCTTAGGCAAGGGTTAGGTTGTTTTAATGTAATTTTTGATTAAATTTATGGTTGATGTCATTGATTGAATTTATGAAATTTTATTAAATTTAACGTTGCATGAGAATTAAATTGGCCTTTTTAACTTCTCTCTAATTCATAAACTTGGGAAAGCAAATGAATTAGAAAACTAAAATTTCATTCTAGAATTATTGAGTTGATTAGGGATAATTAACCCACCTAGAACCTAAAATCATGGGCATAATTTCGATCACAATTGGGAAATTGTAGGTTTTAAAACTTAGTGATTTTGGAAAGAATCATTTGAATGCATGTGTAGGTAAATTCAAGGCATCACTCAAAATTTATTCCAATTGAACATTAGAACTCTAACCTAACCCGAACCTATTTTTCATTACGAATCTCATCTCTTGTATTTGCCTTCATGTTTGCATTCTCCTCTCCCCGCATTTAAATTCAGTTTTTTTTTTTTTGTCTTATCTTATCTTTCTTATCAAATTTATTTATTTACAACAATAATTTGCACACTCATGCATTGAACTAAAATAAGGAAAATTTGCTAGGACACTCATTCATTTAGGGTCTAGCTAGTCCTCGTGGGATCGATACTTTAAATTATCACTTGCTGCTCTCGACCGTGTATACTTGCACGTCGTAGAAGTTTCGGAGTCTTATTCTAATTTGCATTAGTTTAGGGCATTGATATTTTCGCATCAAGTTTTTGGCGTCGTTGCCGGGGACTAGTTTTGATTCTTATTTTGTTTGAGTTGATTTTAGCATTTTATCCTTGTTTTTTTTGTTGGGTGTGTCTTGTTATCTTTGTTTCGTGTTTTTATCTTTGTTGAGTCTTGGTTATTCTTTCTGGTTGTGTTCGTTCATATTGTGTTTGTTGAGCCTGTTATAATTGATTCATTATTTTATTATGGCTTATGATAAGTTTGGGTGGTCTTCTGTGCCAAATGATCAAACATAGTATAGTTCTTTTTCTTATGATCATCCCTCTACCAATTTAGAGTCTTCTAGTGAGGAGTATGAATCTTATGGCTACCAAATGCCTAATTACTATCATACTAACCCTATGACTTATGGGAACCATATGTATGATAATAATCAGAGCAATTTGGCCTATGTACCATATCCTAGGGGTTTTGAGCCATATTCTTCCTATATTCAAGAAACCCAGGTAGAAGACGAATCTTCCCTTAAAATGTTGTTATTAGAATATATGAGAACCACAGAAGAGAGGAATAGGCAAATAGAAGAGATGAATAGTCAAATAGGGGAGTCAATTAAACGCCTAACGGATACACTTGTCTCCCTTAGAGAACAAATGTACTTAGACTCGTCTGAGGTTGAGCACCCTAGGGAAGAGAGTGAGGGAGGACCCACACCCTTAGATAGTTTGGTGAGTCACTTAATCACTGACCCGCTGATAGACCTTCTTGATCCTAGTCCTTCACATTTTCTCAGTATGGGCATTTAGAGGATTGTGCTTTAGATGTAAAAGAACTAGAACCTATTAGCACACACCAGGATGAAGTTAGTGAGAGTGTGGAAGAAGTCGAGCCTGTTGAGTTAGGCCAGGAGGTAGAGTGTGAGGCTTTTGAGTCTATGTCAGTTCTATCTTTTGATTTTTCTCTTATTGGTGAGTGTTTTTCTTTCTATGCTCTTGAGTCAGTGTATTTTTGTGAGTCTGTGTTATTTTCCTGTTTTTCCTTCTTTTCTATTATCAAATAAAAATCCAAAAAATATTTATTTTGTTGATGTTCCTTCTTTTCTTTTATTATACAAAAAATTAAAAAATATATATGTTTCGGGCTCTCATGAGAAGCTAGTATTCTTGCTAGCTTTAATTTGTTTTGTAGATTCGAGGAAGAGAGGCCTGAAGAAATGAGAGAATTTTTACGTACCTTGACGAGCCCAAATGTACTCTTTCAAGCTAATGACGTTTAAACAAGCGCTTCTTGGGAGGCAACCCAATGATTATTTCTTTTGTTTCATTTTTTTTAGTTGTTTTTGTTTTTGTTTTAGTTTAATAAGTAACCCTTACTTATTTTGCAGCTACCCTAAGGTTTGATGATTGATATGCGTTGCAGTGGAGATCTCCTCAATTCAAGGCAGTATCGTTCTCCCTTCCATCTTTATTAGTTGTTCTTAAGCATGCTTAAGTGAGTATTTTATACATTAAGGGCAATGTATGCTTTAACCATGAGGGGGAGATGTGTTGTTCTGAATCTGAGGTTGGGCTTAATTGAAAATTTTTCTGTTGATGAGACTGTGTGCTGCTAGAGTTTATAGGGTGTTGCATGCCTCTGTGTTTATGAAGTTATTTACTTGCTTAGGACTTCAAAATGATCTATTTTGACTACCAGGTTCCATGTTTAGTTGTTGGTTTTCATGTTCTTTGATATGTATGATGTAGGTAGTTGATTCATTGTGTTTAAGCAAGTAAAAATAGAAAAGATGGTTGTTGTCCCTCTTATGAAAATGAAGTTTCTCATGTGCTTTTAATGGTAAAAAGTGTTATGTCTTTTGTAGAAACTTGGTATGCATCTCCTTGAAAATAAAAAGTTAAGGTCAAATCTCAGGGTTAATGAAAATAAGAGTTGTTGCTTGTATTTGAGGCAAGAGTATGCTATCTTGTTTGGTGTTTCTCAAGGTCAAGTTTGTCATTAGGGTTCTTTAGTGCGCTTATGGTTAGTATGTCAATCAAAGTAGTTAGGATTCAACTCTTAGGCCAAAAATTTCAAAAACTAGAAGCCATGACAAGTTAGGTAACCCATATATTTTTTTTAGAGCACTCCAAAATTAGTAAACTTCAAATTTATGATTATTTCAAGTTTGGGGGAGTTACCTGACCTCCCTAACTCAATGAGGACATTGAGTATTTTAAGTTTGGGGGGAAAGGTAAATTCTTCATTTTTTTAAGAAAAAAAAAGAAAAAAGAAAAAAAAAAGAAAGAAAGAAAGAGTATGCAAACCTTCCATTTCTCTAAAACTTTGTTGGGCTAGAAAAATATGCTACTTATTTTGTTATTAGAGTCAGTTCAGGGAACTTGGTGCTCGATGTCAGGGAGTCTGGACACTAACCATGTTGGCCTCTTGGAGCGAAGGTATCAAGCAAGAAGCCTATTCCCATTGCTTAGGTGTGCTGCGCTAAACACGTGTGTCATTCTAAGAACTATGGGAGAGTCAAAAAAATAAATAAACAAAAAAAAGTAAAAAACAAAACCTTGTCCTTAGTAGTGAGTTTTATGGAAATTGAGGGGAATAATGCACATATCTATTTTTTAAAAAAAAAGAATATATATAAAAAAAATAAAAAGGAATGATCATTAAATTGTAGCCATGCGAGTTTTGGAGTATGACTTATTTTTAACTATGGGATGCTTGATTTGGATGATTAGGATTCTAGTGGTTGAGCTTAAGGGAAGATGTTGAATCCTAGTTGGTTTGCTCTTGGTTATTGATGCATAAGTGTAGCTAAGAACCCCCCAGGTGAGCCACTTAGAGAGCATTGATTGAATGGTGACTTGTAGCTTAGAACGTAAATATTCAATCCTTGTTTAGTTACCCAAATGATCTGAGTCTTTAAACGTCTTTTAAGTCTTTAGGGAATAGAACTCATTGAGGACAATGAGTAGTTCAAGTTTGGGGGTTTGATAACTCACCATAAGTGAGTTATTTTACTAGAATTTTAGTGTTTAATCCACTTGAATTGCATTTAATTTAGTGATCCTCATGTTATTTTATCTCTAAATTATGTGTGTTAGTTTTAAAATCTTGAATTTAAGCATTAGGTGCAAAAAGAATTAATTTTGATGTTTTTGTGTTTTAATTAAAGAAATTTAGGAAAATAAGCTAACGGTTAATTAAAGACCGAAATTTGAGATTTTTCTTAACTCCGAAAATCCTTGCATATTTAGTTTGATTTATAATTGACTTCATAAATTTATTTGGGATTTTTCTGTGTGCAGGAGATGTTTAAAAATTACAAGAGTCCCTAAGGGCATTTTAGATATTTTACCCGAAGGGTAATATGGTCTTTTTACCCTTAAGGGTATTTTTGTAATTTGTGGAGTTAGGGCAACATCATCTTGTATAAAGAGGCTAGGGTTTACAAGTGAAAAGGTGGAGTTGGAGTTGTGACAAGAGGAGGAGATCGAGAGAGAGAAGAGGAACCATCGATTTTGCTACAGCAATAAAGGGGAAAAACCGAGAGGATAAACTTAACGTTGTTGTAGCAATCGAGAGGGAAGAGCATAGAGGAGTTGTCTAGGCGTTGTTGAAGCAATCAGTGGAACCTGTGCGTAAAGTAGAATCTGAAGCCTCTTTGTTGAAGCAATCGACGTGCAGTTGAGGAGAAGCCATCGGCATTGCTGAAGCAAAAGCGCGTTGTCCACCTGTTGTTAGTGCTTGGCAATTGCTGAAGCAATCCGTGAAGTTGTTGCAGTGTTGTTGCCTGTTGTTTGCTGAAGCAATCGGTGGAACCAAGCGGTTGTAGTTGTTGTTGCTTGGCTTTGCTGAAGCAATTGGTTGCACTGTTGCTGAAGCCAACCAAAGGGCTTTGCTGAAGCAAAGTGCCCTGCTGCAGACCATCGATAAAGGGTTGTTGTTTTAACGTAATTTTGGATTAAATTTATGGTTAATGTCATTGATTGAATTTATGAAATTTTATTAAATTTAACGTTGCATGAGAATTAAAATTGGCCTTTTTAACTTCTCTATAATTCATAAACTTGGGAAAGCTAATGAATTAGAAAACTAAAATTTCATTCTAGAATTATTGAGTTGATTAGGGATAATTAACCCACCTAGAGCCTAAAATCATGGGCATAATTTAGATCACAATTGGGAAATTGTAGGTTTTAAAACTTAGTGATTTTGGAAAGAATCATTTGAATGCATGTGTACGTAAATTCAAGGCATCACTCAAAATTTATTCCAATTGAACATTAGAACTCTAACCTAACGAACCTATTTTTCATTACGAATCTCATCTCTTGTATCTGCCTTCTTGCTTGCATTCTCCTCTCCCCGCATTTAAATTCAGTTATTTTTTTTTTTGTCTTATCTTATCTTTCTTTCTTATCAATTTATTTATTTACAACAATAATTTGCACACTCATGCATTGAACTAAAATAAGGAAAATTTGCTAGGACACTCATTCATTTAGGGTCTAGCTAGTCCTCGTGGGATCGATACTTTAACTTATCACTTGCTGCTCTCGACCGTGTATACTTGCACGTCGTAGAAGTTTCGGAGTCTTATTCTAATTTGCATTAGTTTAGGGAATTGATATTTTCGCATCAATTATATCAATTATATATGATATAATTGATATAATATATAGTTTTAATGTAAATTAGATTCATATATAAACTATATACTCAAGAGGGATTAAAGGAGGGGTAGAATGGTCATTTCCATCCCATTCCCCTATATATATAGTTGCATGAGATTCAACTAGGTTAAGACTTTTAAAGTGTATTCCTAGCCTCCTTGTTGTGTTGTTGGAAGTGTTCCAAAACACAAATCTCTCTCACAAAATACCTCACCACTCCTAAAGGGAGCCCACCCTCCTCCCTCACCTAGAGAACAACGGAGAAGATCCGGTGGTGGAGTCGGTGTTCGTACGAGTTCTTGTTTCTGAGATCGTGACCGTGGAGAGAGGAGCACTTGAAGAAAGGTTCTTCAAAGGTATATACTTGCTGCCCATACTCTTTTTATATGCTTAATTCATGTTTACGTTCTTGAATTTTCGATTGTAACTAAATCAAGAGTGTGCGATTCGCAATCGCTTCCGCTGCGTTGCAATGCTCGGTAGAAAACGACAAAAGCAGCGTTGCAACGCCGAATACGTTTCACGTGAGGAGCAACGGGCAGAAAACAGATTTTTTATCTATATATATTAATTATAAAACGTTTATATTTAATATATTTAATATATTTAATTGTAATTAATATAATTAGATTATATTAATTAAAATTATTTCTATGGTGCCAAAATTAGTCTAATTTTTGCTATTTTAATTAAGCAATTGTTGTGTAATTATTGTCATGCATAGTGTATGCTTGTATTTTAGAAATCCCACCTTAGGTTAAGCATTTTCATGCATCATTTATAATATAAGGAGTTATATTATATAGTTTGCATGATTAATTAATATAAAGTCGTTATATTAATTTTTGGACAGCATTGACATGCATTATTTTTCATGAGATGAATATGTTATGAATGTTTTATTATTCATGGGATGAATGATCAAGCACTATAACATAGTATGCATGTCACCTAAGGTTAATTATTAGTTTTAAAGTGTTTAGAACTTGGAAATAATAGACCTTAGGTTATCTAGTTCTAATTAGATTAGAATTAGGAACCAAGTAATTTATAAGCTATGATTAAAAGAGGAACTATGTCTAAGGAAAGTTCGACTAGGTCAGTATTTAAGTCGATTTTAAACGGAACACCACTACCGAAATCGCACTGGGAGCGAAATTTAATCAGAGAGTCTTATAAATTACAGTAGCGTCAGCGGGTTTATTAAGGGGTTAATAAACTAGAAATCCTAGGTTTAATATAAGGAGTTATAATAACAAACTTAGAATTAAATCAATATAAGAGTTATATTCATTATCAATATAAGAGTTATGTTGATAGATTTAGGTAAAACCATTAACCGAGTTTTAGCCTAAGAAAGATTCCTATAGACTTAAAGTATTCAGTGGGAAGAAAAGTGTATGAGATACATATTTTTCCACCTACGTTATCTCTGGGAAGTTCACACCGTGAGACTCATACTTGGCCTTGTGGCACAAACGGAAGCGTCCCCCTTCGGATGGTGTTTGTATGAGTCAATACCAAGGTGAATGGAGAGGGTACTAATAGTGAGTGGGAGCAGGTTTAGTGAAAACAAAACCTACAGTCTCTTTTGTCGGTTTACACCGTTAGACCACTATGGTCACCGCTAGTTTGGCTGGACTGCACAATCCTTCCTGAGGGCTTGATCATAGGGGATCTAACACGTGAGACACCCGAAAGGGATAAAGATTTCCTTAGACTATTTTTCAATCTAGTCCTCCTTTGGTGGATTTTATTGGATCGAGACTTTGGGATCTAAAGACAAAGGGTTACACTCACGGGGTACATAAGTTGTGTATGTATCCAGACCAAAAAATGGTAACTAAAACCTATAGGAATAAGAGTTATTCTGGTGTTAGGTTTTGGTCAAGAGTGTCTTGATCCAAAGGAGGGGTATTTTTTATTACCCTTCGGTGTCATACATTCTAAACATTTGGAGTATCATTGCAAATTATAAATGGCCTAGGAATCATTTGATAATTAGCTAAAACATTATTGGATTAGAGTTATAGCAAGAAACTCATACAAGTTTGTTTGTAATTTTTTAGCAAAAATGTCTAGCTCTATAATTTCCTTATTGGGTGCGGAAAAGTTAACTGGAGAGAATATGATGACATGGAAAAACAAACTCAACACTATTTTTGTAGTGGATGATCTGAAGTTTGTGCTAACTGAGGAGTGTCCTCGGTTTGTCGGGCTCGAATGCGTCACTTAAATGTTCGTGATGCATATGATCGATGGATCAAGGCCAATGATAAGGCCAAGGTCTACATGTTGGCAAGTATGTCTGACATATTAGCCAAGAAGCATGAGGGCATGTTTACCGCCAAGGAAATCATGGATTCTGTGCAGGGTATGTTTGGACAACAGTCCACACAAGCCTGACATAATGCCCTAAAGTACATATTCAACTCAAGGATGCCAGAGGGTACATCTGTTCGGGATCATGTCCTGGATATGATGGTACACTTTAACATCGCGGAGTCGAATGGTGCTTCCATGGATGAGTCGAGCCAGGTCAGCTTCATTCTGGAAATTCTTCCAGATAGTTTCCTGCAGTTTAGAAGTAATGTTGTTATGAACAAGCTTACTTTTAATCTTACCTCCCTTCTGAATGAACTCCAGACCTTTCAATCTTGGATGAAAATTCAGGGATCGAAAGGTGAGGCAAATGTTGCCAGTAGGAGTTATCACAGAGGTTCGACCTCTAAGACGAAAACAGTGGCTTCATCTTCTTCTAACCTGAGAGGTAAGAAGAAGAACATGAAGAAGGTTGGTAAAGGGAAACAGGTTGACAAAGCTGCCGCTCAAAAGGGCAAGAAATTCAAAGACGTTGCTGACAAAGGAAATTGTTTCCACTGCAACGAAGACGGGCATTGGAAACGGAACTGTCCGAAGTACATTGCAAAAAAGAAGAAGGAAGGTAAATATGATTTACTTTGCCTAGAAGCTTGTTTAGTGGATAATGATAAAACAACTTGGATACTTGATTCAGGCGCCACTAATCATGTTTGTTCTTTTTTCAAGGAATTGATTCTGGCAAAGAACTACAAGCAAAGGAGAGATAACGCTCCGGGTTGGAAATGGAGAGGTCGCCTCGGTATGTGATGGGCACAATGAAGCTTTATTTTGGCAAGAAATATGTATTGTTGGACAATATATTAGTGATACCAGGGTTTACTAGAAACCTTATTTCCATTTCTTTCCTTATTCAACAATGTATTTTTGTTTCCTTTTCTATGAATAAAGTGTTTATTTTGAAGAAAGATTTAGAAATATGTTCAGCTTCATTAGAAAATGGATTGTATGTTTTAAGGCCTAATTCAGTCAAAATGGTTTTGAACACTGAATTATTTAAAACTGCAAATGCACAAACTAAGAAACGAAAAATTTCTCCTAAAGAAAATGCTCATCTTTGGCATCTAAGATTGGGTCCCATTAATCTCAATAGGATTGAGAGATTGGTAAAGAACAGACTTCTAAATGAGTTAGAAGAAAATTCCTTGCCAGTATGTGAATCCTGCCTAGAAGGCAAGATGACTAAAAGATCTTTTAGTGGAAAAGGTTATAGAGCCAAAGATACTCTAGAGCTTATACATTCAGACCTTTGTGGTCCGATGAATGTTAAATTCAGGGGAGGATATGAATATTTCATCTCTTTTATAGATGATTATTCCAGATATGGGCATATTTACCTAATGCACCACAAGCCTGAAGCACTTGAAAAGTTCAAGGAATTCAAGACTGAGGTTGAAAATCAATTAGGTAAAAGAGTTAAAACACTTCGATCGAATCGAGGTGGAGAGTACATGGATTTAAAACTCCAGAACTATATGATAGAACATGGAATTACATCCCAACTCTCAGCTCCCGGCACACCACAGCAAAACGGTGTATCGAAAAGGAGAAATAGAACCTTGTTGGAAATGGTTCGATCAATGATGAGTTATGCTCATCTCCCTAGTTCCTTTTGGGGTTATGCAGTGGAGACTGCAATATAGATTTTGAATAGTGTGCCCTCCAAAAGTGTTTCTGAAACGCCTTTTGAACTCTGGAAAGGACGTAAAGGTAGTTTATGTCACTTCCGAATATGGGGATTTCCAGCACATGTGCTTGTGACAAATCCAAAGAAGTTGGATTCACGTTCAAAGTTGTGCCTATTCGTAGGATACCCAAAAGAAACAAGAGGTGTTTTATTCTATGATCCTAAGGAAGATAAGGTCTTTGTGTCAACAAATGCCACTTTCTTGGAGGAGGACCACATAAGGGACCACAAACCAAAAAGTAAGGTAGTGTTGAGTGAGTTAGACGGAACAATAGCGAAGGTTGCTAATAAGAACACTAGTACGTCAACAAGAGTTCTTGATACTATTTTGTCTAGTCAATAGGGTCCATCTCAAGAATTGAGTATGCCTCGACGTAGTGGGAGGGTTGTGATACAGCCTGGTCGTTAAATGGGTTAGCTGAAACCCAAGTTGTTATACCAGATGACAACTGCGAGGATCCATTGACTTATAATCAAGCAATGGTTGACAAAGACAAAGACAAATGGGTCATAGCCATGGACCAAGAAATGGAGTCTATGCACTTCATTTCTGTTTGGGATCTTGTAGATAAGCCTGATGGGGTAAAACCTATAGGTTGTAAGTGGATCTACAAGAGAAAACGTGGTGTAGATGGGAAGGTGCAAACCTTTAAAGCTAGACTAGTAGCAAAGGGTTATAACCAGGTTGAAGGGGTTGACTTTGAGGAAACCTTTTCACCTGTTGCTATGGTAAAGTCTATCTGTATCCTTTTTGCCATTGCCGCATATTATGACTATGAGGTATGGCAAATGGATGTCAAGACAACCTTTTTGAATGGCAATCTTGAGGAAACCATCTACATGGACCGGCCCAAAGGGTTCATTAAACCAGGACAAGAGCAAAAGGTTTGCAGGCTTAAAAGGTCGATTTATGGAGTGAAACAAGCCTCTAGATCCTGGAATATAAGATTTGATGAGGCTATCAGATCTTATGGCTTTGACCAGAATGATGATGAACCTTGTGTCTACAAGAAAATCATCAATAGTTCTGTCGCTTTCCTAATTCTCTATGTGGATGATATCCTACTCATTGGGAATGATGTAGGTTATCTTACTGACATCAAGGAATGGCTAGCTACGCAATTCCAAATGAAAGATTTGGGTGATCTGTGATTTGTTCTTGGGATCAGATTGTCCGGAACCGCAAGAATAGAACACTAGCCTTGTCTCAAGCATCATACATAGACAAAGTTTTGTCAAGGTTTAAGATGCAAGATTCCAAAAAGGGCTTGTTGCCTTTTAGACATGGAATCCATTTGTCTAAGGAACAGTGTCCTAAGACACCTCAAGGAGTTGAGGATATGAGACGAATTCCTTACGCATCCGTTGTTGGGAGCATGATGTACGCCATGTTGTGTACTAGGCCTGACATCTGTTTTGCAGTTGGGATGGTCAGTAGGTATCAATCCAATCCAGGACTTGAACACTGCACAACGGTTAAAACGATCCTTAAGTATCTTCGGAGAACAAGGAACTACATGTTTGTGTATGGGGCTAAGGATTTGATCCTTACAAGATACAAAGATTCTGACTTTCAGACTGATAAAGATTCTCGGAAATCTACATCAGGATTAGTTTTCACTCTTAACGGAGGAGCTGTAGTATGGCGAAGCGTCAAGAAAGGATGCATCGCTGATTCCACCATGGAGGTCGAATATGTAGCAGCTTGTGAAGCAGCTAAGGAGGTTGTTTGGTTAAGGAGATTTATGCTAAATTTGGAAGTTGTTCCAAATATGACTTTGCCCATCACGCTGTATTGCGATAACAGTGGTGCGGTTGCAAATTCGAGGGATCCCTGAAGTCACAAGAGGGGAAAGCACATAGAGTGGAAGTATCATGTAACGCCCCTACTTTTCTATGACCAAATCCCTAGGGACATTACTACACATGCATGCATTTATAGACCGAGGAATAGAAGAACTTAAAAGCCATTTCTCATTTGTAATAAATAGTTCCAGGGATCCCAAACAAAAACAAAACATTCAAATCATTTAAAAACATCACATCAGCTTGGTCTATTAAAAACTGTAAGTAAGTTTAATTTCAAAGGAAAACATAAAGACAACAATATTTCAAATCATGAATATGCGGAAATCAATGCTGGTTCCCATGGTCCTAATCACGCTTTCCCGTCACACGCCCTGCACGTCCTTCCCCTTACCTGAAAAACATTTTTAAAGAAAGGGTGAGTATTGCATAAACAATACCCAGTAAGTAACCTCGCTACCGAGGTTCGGGATATGCATACACATACAATCATGATCTTTAAATCCATTCATAACATACATAGATGGGAATTAAAACTTTCTAAAGTTGCTGTGTCTTTAATCCATGGTCAGTATATTTAAATGTCGCCTTTAATCCATGATTTATTCATATAATTGCCGTGTCTTTAATCCATGGCTACACATTCAATTGTCGCAGTCTTTAATCCATGGTCAGTACATATAATTGCAGTGTCTTTAATCCATGGTCGTTTCATAAATTTTGCAGTCTTTAATCCATGGCTACACACTCATTTGCCAGTCTTTAATCCATGGCTATTCATTTAGTTGTGAGGTATTTGGTCATCCCGAGTCGCGTTAAATGATCTCAAAGCTAACCAATGTCCACACTATTCACTAATTCATTTCGTGACATACAAAATCATGCATCAGTCCCATCATCACATAATCATGGTGTACATATCATAAATATCATTATCAACATATCATTCATACTTTCTCATGGGATGGGGTGGTAAATCATACTTTTGTAATAAACATGAAACATTCTCATACACCCTAACATCCTGTTTTCACATGAAATAATGGGATCTTTATACCTAACATGCAAGAGTACTTTCACATAAAATAATAATTTCCTTTTCACATAATTCATGAAATATTGCACATAAAATGTCACGTATTCTCAAATAATATCTGTGGATTTTCATGTGGAAAAATATGAACTATTTCACATAAAATCATGAAAATCATTTTCATTTCCTCCCATTTAAAAGTTCGGCACGAGGTCCCTTACCTCGAGCTTCGACTTTAATTCCAAAACTTAATCGAACTCCGGTCTATTCTCCTTTTAATGAAACACAAACACATTAATATTTCCGAATTCAAACTCCAAGTATTCACACTTAAACCCTAATCATGCGAAACTCAAAATCAGATTACGATGTCGTGTCCCTCTTACCTCGGTTTTCGTGCGAGAACTCGATATTCCTTAGTTCGCTTGGCAATTTACCTCCAATTCCGTTCCGAGTCCGGTTCCTACAAGAGATATTCGAACACGTAACCTAAATTCTCAATCAAACGCTTAATTCAATCGATAGGTCGCAATATTTCTAATCAAGCATGAAACTCAAATCAACGCTCATCGCCGACAAAACGCGGTATCCGGGGCGCGTGCGTGGAGTCGGCGACCGGTGAAGCCGGTCTTCGCTGCAGCGTTCGTGGATCGGTGGTTGGTTGGTCGCGACGGCTTTGCGATCGGCTTCAAGGAAGTCACCTCACGAACGGTGGCGGACTTTCGGCCGCCGACGAGAGCGCGCGCTGGCGGCTAACGGCTTGAGAGCCGCGAGCTTGTCCTTTCGTGGCTTGCCGGCGGTTGGAGTCCGCGTGGATCGCAGGGACGGAAACTTCGCGAACAGTGGGCGACGGTGGGCGTGGATCACGAGCGGCTGTCGCAAGTGTGCAAGGGCTCCGGCGATCCTGACGAGGACGGCAACCCGTGAGGCCCGGTGATCCTCACGAGCGCGCGGCGCTGGTACGGTGCAGTCACGAGCGGCGGGAGTAGACGTGAGCGGCTGGAGGCCTCCGTTCGTGGCTTGCCGGCGTGAGAAAACGCGAGGAGGATCGGCGGTAGAGTCTTTCTTGGTGGGCGTGTGTGGTCGGCTCGAGGCCGGCGACCTTCGTGCTCGGGATTGACCCGGCGAGGGTGGCACGCACGGTGGTTTCGTGGATGGCTGGGGTCTCCGGTTGGTTCGTCGGCAGCGGCAAGGCTAGGGTTCCGGTCGGCAACCTAGAAGAAGACAATTGAAGCTTATTTTTCTTCTTTCCTAGGGTTAGGGTTAAGGCAAAAATGTGAGGGAGAAGTGTTGGTGGCTAGGGTTTTTCTTATGGTTAAATACTAAGGGGGCTTAGGGTTTAGGGTTTTAGGTCAAGTCTTATACAACCCTTATTTAAGCAATAATCACCAAAACGCCTTGAAATTGCCTTTTCCTTTAATTCCATAGTTAATCTCATCTTAAAAGAATAATTCACATAAGCTAAGCAGAATTTGGCCTCCCTCTCGCTGAGAGCTTGATTAAAATCACTAATCCAGTTAAAACACGGCGTTTACTAGAGTATTAAATAAAATAAATAATAGTACCTGGGGTGATGGTCGTCACAATCTTCCCTCCTTAAGAACTTTCGTCCTCGAAAGTTCCTATTCTTGGAATAGTTCAGGATATTTAGCGCGTACTTCCTCTTCTCGCTCCCAAGTAGCTTCCTCCGCGCGGTGGTTCTGCCACAAAACCTTAACTAGGTGATCTCACGGTTACGGAGGGTCTTTCGATCTCTTGCAATAATTTGTACCGGTCGTTCGCCATAACTCAGATCTTCCGTTAACTGCAATGGTTCGAAGTCTATGACATGAGTCGGATCTGGGACGTACTTTCTCAACATGGAGACATGGAATACGTTATGAACCATTGAAGAAGAAAGGCGGCAGTGCTAATCGCAGAGCCCTTTGCACCAATCCTCTCTAAAATCTCAAATGGTCCGATGAATCGCGGACTCAACTTCCCTTTACGGCCAAACCTTAGAATTCCCTTCATTGGAGCCACCTTAAGAAACACGTGGTCCCCAACCTCGAATTCTAGGTCCCTTCGTCTCGTGTCAGCATAATTCTTTTGTCTGACTTGGGCGGTCCGCATTCGTGCCACGATCTTTTGCATTGCCTCATTAGTGACTGTACTAATTCTCGGACCCAACAAGCGACGCGTTCACCAACTTCCTCCCGAACATCTGGAGTTCTGCAACGTTTCCCATAGAGAGCTTCAAATGGAGCCATTCCGATGGTCGACTGATAACTGTTGTTATAAGCAAACTCCATCAGATGTAAATGAGTGTCCCAACTGCCTGGGAAATCTAAAGTGCAAGCTCGCAACATATCCTCTAATATTTGGTTTAAACGCTCCGCTCGCCCATCCGTCTCGTGGATGAAAAGTCATCATCAAGTTCAACCGTGAACCCAACGCTCTCTGTAAACTTCTCCGAAGTTGGAGGTGAAACGTGGATCCTCATCGATATAATCTTGATCGGGATTCCATGTAAACGGACTATCTCTTCCAGTAAAGCCGCGCCCACTTATCTCGTAGAATAGGTGGGTTTCCTGGTATGAAGTGTCTTGACTTTGTTAACTCCGCCCACTATGACCCAAATCACCGTGTAACCTCGTAAAGTTCTAGGCAATCCAACTATGAAATCCATAGATATCTCCTCCCATTTCCACCGAGGCACATGTAATGGTTGCGGCAATCTCGCGGGCCTCCGTCTCAGGTGCCTTCACTGCCGACAAGTCAAACACTTGCGACGACAAACTCGCCACGTCGCGCTTCATGTTGCACCACCAAAACGATCGTTTTGAGATCTCGGTACATCTTGGTACCGCCGGGATGCATAGAAAATGGTGAGTTATGTGCGTTCTCAGATCTCGGTTCTCGCCGTTGTCATCGTCGTCGCACACATGCCGCCCTCGAAACAACAATCCTCCATCTCGTGGATAGGGAAAACTCTGTCAACTCACTCGCAGATTATCGCAGTAAGTTTTTCCACCAAGCGAGGGTCCACTTGCCGAGCCTCTATAATACGTTGCCTCAAGGTTGCCAATCGTTAATCGGGCTAATCGAGCTGTGGTCTTTCCTACTAGCACTCGCAATTTGGCTCGAGCAAACTGCGCCTGTAACTCTTCTGCAATGCTGTCGTCACTCGTGCAAAGTATGCATCAAGCTTCTGCTGAGGGCATCGGCCACTACATTAGCCTTACAGGGATGGTTTGGATGTCAATGTCGTAATCTTTCACCAATTCCAACCATCTACGTTGCCTCATATTCAATTCCTTACGGGTGAACAGTACTTCAAACTTTTATGATCTCGTGAAAATCAGTATTTTCTCGCCATACAGGTAGTGTCTCCAGATCTTTAATGCAAATACCACTGCTGCTAATTCCAGATCATGAGTTGGATAATTCCTCTCGTGCGTCTTCAATTGTCGGGATGCATAAGCTATTACTTTACCGTTTGCATGATCACAGCATGCCCAACCCTTTCTTGGAAGCATCACTGTAAACCACAAAGCTCCCTGTTCCCTCGGGAACTGTAAGAATCGGGGCCGACACTAATCTGTGCTTGAGTTCCTGGAAGCTCGCTTCACAAGCATCATTCCACACAAAAGAGTTTCCCTTACGCGTCAGCTGAGTCATAGGCATGGCTATCTTGGCAAAATCGCATAAAGCGCCTATAGTATCCCGCAAGACCCAGAAAACTACGTACCTCTGAATCGTGGTCGGTGGACGGCGGGGCCTTGTGTGGCCTCCACTTTATTTGGATCAACAGAGACTCCAGCTTCAGACACCACATGCCCTAGAAAAGATACCTGTCTGAGCCAAAATTCACACTTGGAGAATTTTGCATACAACTTATTCTCTCTCAGTGTGAGTAAGACTTTCCTCAGGTGCATTTCATGTTCTTCATCACACCTGGAGTATATCAATATATCATCGATGAACACAATCACGAACGTATCAAGAAACTCCTTGAACAAACGGTTCATCAAGTCCATGAAGGCGGCGGGAGCATTGGTCAAAGCCAAACGGCATCACCGTGAACTCGTAATGCCCATAACGTGATCGAATGTCGTTTTAGGGATATCCCCTTCACCGATCCTCAATCGATGGTAGCCTCGATCTCGGATCGATCTTAGAGAACACTCGCCGCTCCTTGCAAATCGGTCGAACAAATCATCTATCACGGGAGAGGATATTTATTCTTGATTGTAACTTTATTCAACTCCTCGTAGTCTATACACAGCGCATGGATCGTCTCTTTTTTTTCACGAGCGACGGGTGCTCCCTGTGGTGAAACGCTTGGGCGTATAAACCCTTTGTCTAGCAGCAAGTCATGAATCGCACTTTTAGCTCTTTCAACTCTGCTGGTGCCATTTCATGCGGGGCCTTGGATATCGGGTCGCCCCAATTCTAACTGATGTTAAAATCTACCTCCCGACTGGAGGTATTCCGGGAGATCCTCGGGAAAACGTCTGCAAACTCATTCACCATCGCATCGATGTCACCGAGATCTCTGTGCATCTTGCATCGAAGATGCGAGCTAAGACGCCCCAAGCTCCCCGATGCAATAACTTTACGGCCTTAAGGGCGTGAATTACCTTAGGCCTACTTCCTCGCTATCTTGTGCTCTCGAACTCAGAGTAGCGGGTTGGTTAGGAGGAGTGAACACTACCTCCTCCTTCCAAGCAATCAATACAAGCATGGTTCTGCGCTAACGGTCCATGCCCAATATTACGTCAAAATCAAACATATCTAGAACCACTAGGTTCTTTGCTAATTCATGGTCTGCGATGGTCACACTACCATCCTTGACTTTCATATTAGCTAACAAATTTATTTCATGAGGAGTGGAGACAGATAGGGCATCACTGAATCATTTCTAGTTCTAACTCAGCTTGACTCACAAATGATGCCAGAAATAAAAGAGTGCGTAGAACCAGAATCAAATAGTACAAAGGCGAGGTGCCCAAGTAATGGAAGTGTACACAGAACCACTGAGTCTGAGCCATAGATGTCTCGACTGGTGCTTGCATAGGCTCTCCCCTGTTGTATGGCTGGTTTCACAGCAGGCCCACTACTCATAATCTGTGGCTGGCTAGTGCTGGCTTGATTCGGGCAGATATTAGCTCTGTGCCCTTCCTTTCCACACTTGAAACACGCTCCGGACCGGGCCATACATTTACCCCAGTGCAGTTTACCACATTCCTTGCACTGTGGCCTATCTCCGCTGCTATTCCCTGATCTGTTGACTGGTGGTTTCTGGCTGGAACCTGTGCGGAAATGCCCTGGTCTATGCGATGTACTGTGGGGCGTGTGAGAGTGGAATGGGGCCGGGTCCCACTTCCTCTTATGATTCGCTATGGGCTGCCCCGAGTTAACTACCGCCTGTTGTGCAGTCTGAGCCTGCACCCAAATCAGTTCCGCCACTCTCACTGCGGAGGCGTAATCAGGAGGTGCTAATGCCTGGATAAAGCCTCGTACATTTTCATCTAGCCCCATGATGAAGCGCTCGGTCTTCTTTGCTTCTGTATCCACTAGCTCAGGGGCAAACGGGATGAGACGGGTAAATTCCCTCTCATATATCTCCCGCTGCCCTCCTGCTTCGCGCATAGTGTAAGAATTCCGCTCGCTTCTCGTAACGAGCCGCAGCAGCAGGTAGAATTTCCGCTGAATGCTTCCTTGAATAGGTTCAAGTAATCGTTTCTCCAGCTGGCAACAATGGTTCCTTGGGCGGACTCCCACCACAAGTACGCGCGTCATCCTCGGCATGAAGGTCGCACAGACACCCTCGGTCCTCGGGGCGGTTCATCGATCGAAGATGGTCTCAATGGAGGGCGACCACAACTCCGCCACGGTGGGGTCACTGGAAGACCCATTGAAAGATCTCGGATCATACTTCACGAAGTCCGGTGTAACGGACTCGTGGGTTGCGTCGTTTCGCCCTGATTTGCTTGGGCGGTGGGTGGCTACACGTGGCTCGCACTAGGCTCGCATGGCCTCCACCATCATAGTCATCACATTGGCGTTTCCCCAGTGCGCCCACAGGGCAAGCTGCAGTATATTCTCCGACGTTCAAAGCGGGTCACGGGGAGGTCTCGAGCGGGTGGAGTAATCTCTTCCCGATCCGAGGGTAATTCAGGCCAAGGCGTCGGTGTTTTCCCTTGCCCTCCGGCCCCTACCACGTCCTCTACCTCTCCCTCGGCCTCTAGGTGGCATTATGTCAAAACTACATTAAAGAGAGTTTCTAACTCGTTTCCTTTACTTTCAAATCATAAGATAGAATCACCCTGGGGCTTTTAAGGTTATGTATGCATAAAAGCAGTATCATATCATAATCATTTACTTTCTTAATAAAATGTCGAGCGTGCACTGGCGGTGGACTGGAAGCGTTGTTAAACCATGGGAACTACTCAGTGCTTACACTAAGCAAGTCTCTGTAACCCTTAAACCTAGGGCTCACGATACCAACCTATAACGCCCTACTTTTCTATGACCAAATCCCTAGGGACATTACTACACATGCATGCATTTATAGACCGAGGAATAGAAGAACTTAAAAGCCATTTCTCATTTGTAATAAATAGTTCGAGGATCCCAAACAAAAACAAAACATTCAAATCATTTAAAAACATCACATCACTTGGTCTATTAAAAAGCGTAAGTAAGTTTAATTTCAAAGGAAAACATAAAGACAACAATATTTCAAATCATGAATATGCGGAAATCAATGCTTTGGTTCCTATGGTCCTAATCACGCTTTCCGCCACACGCCCGCACGTCCTTCCCCTTACGAAAAACATTTTTAAAGAAAGGGTGAGTATTGCATAAACAATACCTGAGTAAGTAACCTCGCCGCTACAGAGGTTCTGGATATGCATACACATACAATCATGATCTTTAAATCCATTCATAACATACATAGATGGGAATTAAAACTTTCTAAAGTTGCGTGTCTTTAATCCATGGTCAGATATTTAAATGTCGCCTTTAATCCATGATTATTCATATAATTGCTGTGTCTTTAATCCATGGCTACACATTCAATTGCCAGTCTTTAATCCATGGTTTGTACATATAATTGCCAGGTCTTTAATCCATGGCTGTTCATAAAATTTGCCAGGTCTTTAATCCATGGCTACACACTCATTTGCCAGGTCTTTAATCCATGGCTATTCATTTAGTTGTGAGGCCGACTGGTCATCCTGAGTCGTTACAGCGATCTCAGGCTAACCAATGTCCACACTATTCACTAATTCATTTCGTGACATACAAAATCATGCATCAGGTCCCATCAGTCACATAATCATGGTGTACATATCATAAATATCATTATCAACATATCATTCATACTTTCTCATGGACAGGTGGTAAATCATACTTTTGTAATAAACATGAAACATTCTCATACACCCTCATCATCCCTGTTTTCACATGAAATAATGGGATCTTTATACCTAACATGCAAGAGTACTTTCACATAAAATAATAATTTCCTTTTCACATAATTCATCGAAATATTGCACATAAAATGTCACGTATTCTCAAATAATATCTGTGGATTTTCATGTGGAAAAATATGAACTATTTCACATAAAATCATGAAAATCATTTTCATTTCCTCCCATTTAAAAGTTCGGCACGAGGTCCCTTACCTCGAGCTTCGACTTTAATTCCAAAACTTAATCGAACTCCCGGTCTATTCTCCTTTTAATGAAACTCAAACACATTAATATTTCCAATTCAAACTCCAAGTATTCACACTTAAACCCTAATCATGCGAAACTCGAAATACTGTATTACGATGTCGTGTCCCTCTTACCTCGGTTTTCGTGCGAGAACTCGATATTCCTTAGTTCGCTTGGCAATTTACCTCCAATTCCGTTCCGAGTCCGGTTCCTACAAGAGATATTCGAACACGTAACCTAAATTCTCAATCAAACGCTTAATTCAATCGATAGGTCGCAATATTTCTAATCAAGCATGAAACTCAAATCAACGCCACCACGGGTGACAAAACGCGGTATCCGGCGTGCGTGGAGTGGAGTCGCGCCGATGAAGCAAGTCTTCTGCTGCGCAGCGTTCGTGGATCGGCCGGTGGTTCGGCGTCGCGGCGACGGCTTGCGATCGGCTTCAAGGAAGTCACCTCACGAACGGCTGGCGGACTTCGGCTGCCGACGAGAGCTGCTACGCGGCGGCTAACGGCTTGAGAACCGGCGAGCTTGTCCTTTCGTGGCTTGCCGGCGGTTGGAGTCCGCGTGGATCGCAGGGACGGAAACTCGCGAACGCACGGGGCGGCGGCCGACGTGGATCACGAGCGGCCGCCGCCAAGTGCAAGCGGCTCGGCGATCCTGACGAGGACGGCAACCCGTGAGGCCCGGTGATCCTCACGAGCGCGCGGCGCTGGTACGGTGCAGTCACGAGCGGCGGGAGTAGACGTGAGCGGCTGGAGGCCTCCGTTCGTGGCTTGCCGGTGAGAGAAAACGCGAGGAGGATCGGCGGTAGAGTCTTCTTTCACCGACGTGTGTGGTCGGCTCGAGGCTTCGCGATCACTTTGTTTTCGGGGATTGGCCGCGAGGCTCGCCGCACGGTGGTTTCGTGGATGGTCGGGTCTCCGGTTGGTTCGTCGGCGGCAAGGCTAGGGTTCCGGTCGGCAACCTAGAAGAAGACAATTGAAGCTTATTTTTCTTCTTTCCTAGGGGTTAGGGTTAAGGCAAAAATGTGAGGAGAAGTGTTGGTGGCTAGGGTTTTTCTTATGGTTAAATACTAAGGGGCTTAGGGTTTAGGGTTTTAGGTCAAGTCTTATACAACCCTTATTTAAGCAATAATCACCAAAACGCCCTTGAAATTGCCTTTTCCTTTAATTCCATAGTTAATCTCATCTTAAAAAGAATAATTCACATAAGCTAAAGAATTTGGCCTCCTCTCGTGAGCTTGATTAAAATCACTAATCCAGTTAAAACACGGCGTTTACTAGAGTATTAAATAAAATAAATAATAGTACCTGGGGTGATGGTCGTCACATATCATCTCATCCGGGAGATCGTGCATAGAGGAGACGTGATTGTCACGAAGATAGCCTTAGAGCACAACGTTGCTGATCCTTTTACAAAGGCTCTCACGGCTAAAGTATTTGAGAGTCACCTAGAAGGTCTAGGTTTACAAGTCTTCCCTAACTAGGGCAAGTGGGAGTATTTTGTACAAAGGGGTTTAAATGACCTAGTTTATTGTATTTATATTATTGTAATGTTTAGTACTCCACAAGCTTTAGGTCAAGTGGGAGATTGTTGGGATTTATGCCCTAAACTTGTGTAATTTTGATCAATTAAATAAAGTGATATTTGTTTTGATAAGATTACAGTCTTGCTTTTATAAAACTAATAAACTAAGCTCCAAGGTTATAACATTTATCTTGAAATTAGTGTAGTGGACATTATTCGGGTTGAGTTCAAGATTATAACCTAAATAGTCTATGGTATAAGAATAAGGTTGGAAACCTCATTCTGGTAACACCATGGATGCGGCCCACTTTGTAATTAGTACAAATGAGGTAATCCAACTCATTCATGTAGTTGACATGCGAGTGGGGGCATCCTGTATGAAGAGTTCATACAAGAGTGGATCGAAAATTATTAGTCTAACCAGTATAACACTGTCAACAGAATAAGACTAGTAAATTATAGATGGTCATTAGTGACTCGACCTGAATCCTGAGCAAGTTAAGAACTCCTGCGTATAGGGGTTTGTCCTTAGACTAGTATGGGTGAGAGTGGCCTGTAGCCGATTCAATAAGCCTGCCTTCTCAGGGACAAAACCTCGTAGGTAGCTGGGAACTTAACTATGCAAGATGGAATTCACTCATTCCTCTACTGAGGAATTAGATAGGTTGTTCCCTTAAGAACTGACTCCAGGTCTTGAACAACGGGGCCTCGCCCTCTATGAGGGTATGAGTCTAAGGTAGGACCTTAGACTTGTTGTTCATTAGAGGATCAGTGGTGCTTAAGGAGCAAAGAGGTAATCACAGGGGTAAAACGGTAATTTGACCCAGCTGTGATTACGAACAACCTGTGAAGGGTCGACTCATGGGTAATGACTATATCAGTGGACACAATGATCAGTGAGGAGAGTGCAACTACAAGTCTATAGTGGAGTGACTCGTAGTTAATGAATATTGATTAACTGGATCAAAGAGTATAATCAGTTAATCTCACATCATTGGATCTCATGATCTGTAGGTCCATTGGATCCCTCCGTTGGCTCAACATGGTAATATTGAGGGTATAAAGTTAGGAGTGAAATTGAAGTGTTCAATTTCATACATGAGGAATTATATCAATTATATATGATGTAATTGATATAATATATAGTTTTAATGTGAATTAGATTCATATATAAACTATATACTAAAGAGAGAATAAAGAAGGGGTAGAATGGTCATTTCCATCCCATTCCCCTATATATATAGTTGCATGAGATGCAACTAGGTTAATACTTTTAAAGTGTATTCCTAGCCTCCTTGTTGTGTTGTTGGAAGTGTTCCAAAACAAAAATCTCTCTCACAAAATACCTCACCACTCATAAAGGGAACCCACCTTCCTCCCTCACTTAGAGAATAACGGAGAAGATCCGGTGGTGGTGTCGATGTTCGTACGAGTTCTTGTCGCTGAGATCGTGACCGTGGAGAGATGAGCACTTGAAGAAAGGTTCTTCAAAGGTATATACTTGCTGCCCATACTCTTATTATATGCTTTATCCATGTTTACGTTCTTGAATTTTCCTTTGTAACTAAATCAAGAGCGCGCGATTCACAATCGCTTCACTATGAGGACTTGATTCCCTTCATGCATTTACGGCATCGTGAGGATCCATTGACTTATAATCAAACGATGGTTGACAAAGAAAAAGACAAATGGGTCATAACCATGGACAAAGAAATTGAGTCTATGCACTCCAATTCTGTTTGGGATCTTGTAGATAAACCTGATGCGGTAATACCTATAGGTTGTAAGTGGATCTACAAGAGAAAGCGTGGTGTAGATGGAAAGGTGCAAACCTTTAAAGCTAGACTAGTAGCAAAGGGTTATACCCAGGTTGAAGGGGTGGACTATGAGGAAACCTTTTCGCCTGTTGCTATGGTAAAATCTATCCGACTCCTACTTGCCATTGCAGCATATTATGACTATGAGGTATGGCAAATGGATGTCAAGACAACATTCTTGAATGGCAATCTTGACGGGAACATTTACATGGATCAACCCAAAGGGTTCATTGAACCAAGACAAGAGCAAAAAGTTTGCAGGCTTAAAAGGTCTATTTATGGACTGGAACAAGCCTCTAGGTCCTAGAACATAAGATTTGATGAGGTAATCAAATCTTTTGGCTTTAACCAGAATGATGATGAACCTTGTGTCTACAAGAAGATGATCAATAGTTTTGCCGCATTCCTAGTTCTAGATGTTGATGATATCCAACTTATTGGGAATGATGTAGGTAATCATACTGACATTAAGAATTGGCTAGCTACGCAATTCCAAATGAAAGATTTGGGTGAAGCGCAGTTTGTTCTTAAGATCCAGATTGTTCGGAACCGCAAGAATAAAACCCTAGCATTGTCTCAAACATCTTACATCAACAAAGTATTGTTGAGGTTTAAGATACAAGACTCCAAATAAGGTTTATTGTCGTTTAGATATGAAGTTCATTTGTCTAAGGAACAGTGTCCTAAGTTACCTCAAGGAGTTGAGGACATGAGACGGATTCCTTATGCATCAGCTATTGTGAGTCTGACGTATGCCATGTTGTGTACTAGGCCTGACATTTGTTTTGCAGTTGGAATGTTCAGTAGATATCAATCCAATCCAGGACCTGAACACTGGACAACAGTTAAAACAATCCTTAAGTATCTTCGGAGAACAAGGAACTACATGCTTGTGTATGGAGCTAAGGATTTGATCCTTACAGGATACACGAATTTTCACTTTCAAACTGATAAAGATTCTTGAAAATCTACATCAAGGTCGGTATTTACTCTTAACGGAGGAGTCGTAGCATGTCGAAGCGTCAAGCAAGGATGCATCGCTGATTCCACCATGGAGGTTGAATATGTAGCAGCTTGTGAAGCAGTTAAAGAGCTCGTTTGGTTAAGGAAATTTATGTTAGATTTGGTTGTTCCAAATATGAGTTTTGCTATCACATTATATTGTGACAACAGTGGTGTTGTGGCATATTCAAGAGAACCCCAAAGTCACAAAAGGGATAATCATATTGAGCGAAAATATCATCTCATCCGGGAGATCGTCCATCGAGGAGACGTGATCGTCATGAAGATAGCCTCAGAGCGCAACATTGTTAATTCTTTTACAAAGGCTCTCAAGGCTAAAATATTTGAGAGTCACTTAGAAGGTCTAGGTTTACAAGTCTTCCCCAACTAGGGCAAGTGGGAGTATATTGTACAAAGGATTTCAATGCCCTAGTTTATTGTATTTTACATTATTGTAATGTCTAAATTATGTACTCCACAAGCTTTAGGTCAAGTGGGAGATTGTTGGGATATGTGCCCTAAAACTTATGTAATTTTGGTTAAATAAATAAAGAGTTATTTTCTTTGATAAAATTATATTCTCGCTTTATAAATCCAATAAACTAAGCTCCAAGGTTATAATATATCTTGAACATCAGTGTAGTAGACACTATTTGGATTGTGTTCGAGAGTATAACCTAAATGGTCTATGGTATAAGAATAAGGTTGGAAACCTTATTCTGGTAACACCATGGATGAGGCCCACTTTGTAGTTAGTACAAATGAGGTAATCCGACTCATTCACGTGGATGACATCCAAGTGGGGGCATTCTGTATGAAGAGTTCATACAAGACCGGACTGCAAATTATTAGTCTGACACGTATAACGTCGTTAACACGATAAGACTGATAATTTATAGATGGTCATTAGTGACTCGACCTGAATCCTAAGCAAGTTAAGAACTTCTGCTTATAGGGGTTTGTCCTTAGACTAGTATGGGTGAGAGTGACTCAGAGCCGACTCAATAAGCCTACCTCGGGGTGTGACGAAACTCGTAGGTAGCTGGGAACTTAACTATGCAAGATGAAATTCACTCATTCCTAAACTAAGAAATTAGATAGGTTGTTCCCTTAAGAACTGAGTCCAGGTCTTGAACAACAGGACCCCGCCCACTTAACTAGTTTAAGAGGGTTTCAGTTTATGGTAGGACCATAAACTTGTTGTTCATTAGAGGATCAGTGGTACTTAAGGAACAAAAAGGTAATCACAGAGGTAAAACGGTAATTTGACCTAACTGTAATTACGAACAATCTGTGAAGGGTCGACTCATGGGTAATGATTATATCAATGGACATAATATAATCTACAGTGAGGAGAGTGCAATTACAAGTCTAGAGTGGAGTGACTTGTAGTTAATGAATATTGATTAACCGGATCAAAGAGTTTGCTCAGTTAATCTCACATCATTGGAGCTCATGAACTGTATGCCCATTAGGTCCCTCTGTTGGCTCAACATGGTAATATTGAGGGTATAAAGTTAGAATGAGATTGAAGTGTTCAATTATATCTCTTACCATAGATTATCTCTCTTACCATAGATTATCTGATAACTATAGATCTTTTACCTTTGGGATAACAAACTTGTTTGTCCTAAGGAATATACAGGGGACTCTAAATGATTCAAATTGGAAGTTAGCAGTTTTGAAAGAGATGAATGTACTGAAACAAAATGGCACATGGGACATAGCAGAATTACCAAACGGTAAAAAAAATAGTAGGATGTAAATGAGTGTTTAATATAAAATGTAATGTCGATGGTAGCATTGAAAGATACAAAGCTAGACTTGTTACTAAAGGTTTCACGCAAATCCATGAGATTGATATCAAGAAATATTTACTCATGTTGTTAAAATTAACTCTATTAGAGTTTTGTTATCTATTACAGTCAATGTTGACTGAACTCTTTATCAACTTGATGGCAGGAATGCATTTCTCAATGGAGATCTGGAAGAAGAGGTATTTATGAACTTACCACCTGGTTTCGAAGAAGAACTGGGGAATAATAAAGTGTGTAGGTTGAAGAAATTCCTATATGGGCTTAAAAAAATCTCTCAGAGCATGGTTTACACGGTTTGGAAGAGTAGTAATGAGCTATGGATTCTATCAAAGTTAAGCAGATCATATTATTTTTTTTATAAACATACTGAAAATAACAAAGTTGTTGTTTTAATAGTATATGTCTATAATATTATTCTCATAGGAAGTGACGAGGCATGATTGACTACCTTGAAGAAAAGACTAGCTAATGAATTTCAAATCAAAGACTTGGAAACTAGGGATGACAACGCGACGTGGTGGGGTCGGGGATGCACTCCCCATCCCCGCCCCATTCCCAGTTTTGAAGAGTCGGAGTCGGGGACTCCGGATCGGGTCTCTGCGGGGAAAAATCCCCGCTTTTCTTTTTTTTTAATTATTCTTTATTAAAAATAATAAAATACATCTTATTATTCTTTTATTTATTTAATTCATTAAATTTTAATCAGTATTTAATATAAAACTTATAAAATTATAAACATTGTTTTAATATTACTGTATTAATATATATATATATATTAAACCGTAACAGTAATTTCATAATAATAAGATTTATATCAATATATATATGTTATTAGTTTTATAAAATTACATATTACTAACAATATTTTTACACATAACCATAATCTATATCATAGATTTTTTTAAAAAAATATAAAATAATTATTCGGGGTGGGTTCGGGGACGGGGATGGGGCGAGGATACCGTCCCATTCGGGGACCCAAAAAATCCCTAGTTTGACCCCCATGTCGGGTCAACGGGTCGGGGATCCGACCCTGCAGGTATTTTTGCCATCCCTACCTAAAGTATTTCCTGGGATGGAATTTGCTACGTCAAAAGAGGGTATTCTTGTGAATAAAAGAAAGTATATCCTTGATTTACTTGGAGAGATAGACTTGATTGCAGAACAACAAAAACTCCTATTAGACCAAATTTGAAATGGCAGATTGCAACAGGAAATAGGGGAAAGACAAAGAAAAAATGTCAAAGACTTATAGGAAGACTCATTTATTTGTCTCACACACGTCCTGACATTGCATTTGCAGTAACTGTGGTAAGCCAGTTCATGCATGCCCCAGGACCAACTCACTTTGAAGCAGTTTATAGAATCCTAAGATACTTGAAAGGAACTCCTGGAAAAGGTACAATGTTTAAGAAGCATGATAACCTACGTTGAAGTTTACACTAATGTTGACTGGGCAAGGAGTACATTAGAAAGACGATCTACATCTAGGTACTGTTCCTTTGTTGGAGGGTAACTTAGTTACCTAGCGTAACAAAAAATAAAATGTGGTGGCTAGAAGTAGTGTTGAATATGGGTGTACAAATAACCCGGTAACCCGAGCAACTTGAACTACCCAATCCAAATCGTAAGGATTGAGTTGGATTGAGTTTTTTTTTCAGTTTGAGTTGGGTTAAGAGTTTAGAGAATCGAAAAGTTCGGGTCGATTCTAAGGTTGGGCTTTTTAGACTTGGGTTGGCCCAACCCAACCCAAAATTTATATTTTTTAAATTTTTTTTAATTACATATATACTTATAAATGAATTATTTGTCAATTTTTTATGTTTTTCTTCTAGACTTCTAAGGAATGTTAAGATGTTATGAAATTTGAAGTTTGATATTTGAATTTTATGTGATTTTAGTTATTAATTGAAGAAAAATATATTTTAAATAATTAAAAAATATAAAAAATAAAAAAATTAACCTAGCGACCCAACCCAACCTGAAAATATTGGGTTGGGTTGGGTTGGGTTACTCTCATGAATAGGGTTGGTTGTGTTGAAGGAATGATCAACCCAAATTTTTGGATTGGTCCAAAAAACTCCCTCAACCCAACTCAACTCGAGTTACGTACACCCCTAGTGCTGAAGTTGAATTCAGAGCTCTAACCCACAAAATTTGTGAGGGCATATGGATAAAAAGGTTATTAGAAGAATTAAAGTTCTTTTAGAGGAAGCCAATGCGTATTTACTATGACAACAAGGCAGCAATTTCTATTGCTCACAATCCAGTTATTCATAATAGGACAAAACATATTGAGGTTGATAAACATTTCATAACAAAAAAATGATGCAGTAGTGATATGTATATCTTATCTCCCTACAATAGAGCAAATAGTGGATGTGTTAACAAAGAGTCCCTAAGTTACAATTTGATAAGATGATCATCAAGCTGACAATGGAAGATATCTTTAGACCAACTTGAGGGGGCGTGTTGGTTATTTCCTTATTTATTATTCCTTTATTGGATATTTTTCCTTATGTACTAAATGAGAAGATTTTGTATTGTTATTTTCCTTTTCTGTAAATAAGGGTTTTCTCCTATATAAGAAATCTTTTTCCCTCATAGTACATATACAGAAAATACTTTATTCATACTGTCTACACACACTATTCATGAAAACTGCCAAAACGAAAACTTTTATTGTTGAAGGTACATTGTCTGTTGAATTTGAGAACAAAATGGCTAGGTTTATGATCGTTATGCTACGTTGACATGCAAGTACACGTGATTGAAGTAATAGAAATTGGAGTATTCCAGAGTATTTAACCCACAGGGAACGGGTTTACAAGTCAAGTCGAAAAAATAAGAAATGCTAGTGCAAATGCAAGAAAGGTAACCAAAAGGGAAAGTTGTTGAAATTGGAGTTTTTGAGTTCCTGGAAATGAAGGAAAAAATCAATGAAATAAAAGAAGGGAATGAAGGGAATAAAAATCCCGCAACGGAAACGACTTGGAATGTCGTGGTGTTTATGAAAAACATTTTCTTAAAATCGAACCTATCTCATAGATCCTAGGCTAAACATGCTCGAGAAGAAGAAAAACAGTGAGTTAGTGTTTACTTACTTGTTGAAGAACGTTTCTTCAAGATGTCTACGATCACAAACTCTCGAACCGAACAGTGACACCTCCGAAAGATCTTCTTGGTTGTTCTCGGTCGGTAGAGGGAGAGTGGTGGAACTCCCTTTGGTTTAGGGTAGAGAGAATTTGAGAGAGAGTTGAGAGAATGAGAGAGAGCTTTTGGATGGAAATCCAAAAAATGAGAAAAGCTCTTTTTTTTTTAAGCAATCCTTCTTGCAAAGGTGCTTATATAATGGTGATAGGTGGAGTTGAAATCTCCACCAATTTACCATTTTACCACAACCTTAGGTTATGCAAATCATATTTCCATAACCACATATAATAAGATATCTTATACCTTATTATACAAATCATATTTGTATAATTGTGGATTTTAAATTGAATCACATTCAATTTAATTTCTCTCAATCCAATTTCTCTCAATTAGCGCTAATTAATCAATTAGGCTAACCTATAGTTTATCATGAACCTCATTTACATTAAACTATATATTATGTCAATTATATCTCATATAAATGACATAAATACCCTTTTAATGAACTTGAACACTTCAAATCCACACCAAATTGTAAACCCTCTATCTATCCAGTTTGAGCCAATCGAGGGATCTAATGGACCTACAAATCACGAGCTCCAATGATCCAAGACTAACCTGTCAAACTATTTGACCTGGTTATTCAACATTCATTAGCTACAGTAACACTCCACTAAAACCCGTAGCTGCACTCCCATCACTGTAGGACAAGTTGTGTCCATTGATAGAACCAATGTTCGTGAGTCGACTCTTCACAGGTTGTTCGTAGACACTGTTGGGTAAAATTACCGTTTTACTCCTGTGTCTACCTCTTGTTCCTTAAGTCCCCACTGCTCCTCTAATGAACAACAACATTGTATGGTCCAACCATAAACAACACCCCTCTCAGGCCAGTGAGAGGGTGGGTACTCGTTGTCCAAGCCCTGGAGACAACACTTAAGGGAACAACCCCTCTAGTTTCCCTAAGTCAGGAACGAGTGAATTCCATCTCGCGTAGTCAAGTTTCCAGCTCCCCATGTGGTTCTGTCCTTGAGAAGATAAGCATATTGGGTGAGTAACTGTGACCACCCTCACCCGTACTAGTCAAAGGATAGACCCCTGCATACAGAAGTCCGTAACACGCTCAAGATTAAGGTCGAGCCACTTATGGTCATCTACGAAGTTATTAGTCCTATATTGTTAGCGGTGTTACATCAGTAAGTCTAATAATTCACGGTCTGGTCTTGTACAATCAAATTGCACAGGATGCCCCCACTCGCATGTCAACCACATGAACGATTTGGATCACCTTGTTTGTATCTAATACAAAGCGGGTCGCATCCACAGCGTATCCAGGATTAAGTCTCCAACCCTATCCGTATACTGTAGACCGTTTGGGTCATTAACTCGAACGTGATCCTCCCTGTGTGTCCACTACACAGTGTTCAAGTTCTAGTTCTCTCATAATTCAAGACCCTGGAGCTTAGTTTATTGGACAAAGTTTGTAAAAATGCGAGACACAAAGTGATGAAAAAATAACTCTTAATTATTTCAATATTGAATATTACTAACAAATACGAGATTAGGACATACATTCCAATAGAGAATTCAAGTGTTTAGCCCATTCGGAGAAAATGTTGCTGAAAATGCTGCTAGCGATTGTGCCAGCAAATTCAAATCCAAGTAAATCGGGTTCAATTCCTATTCGGTTTTGCTCCCAAATCCTTTAGGAAACTAAGCAATTAAACCTACATGTATGTGGTTAATTGAGCTTAGATGGTTTCACACAACCCACTCGATTTTGGAGTCTCACCCTATGTCTAGGGTCGAAGTTTTGGATCTTTTGTCTAAGTTCTTTCCTCCGTTGTTTTTAGGATATCTACTGATCCTTGACCCTCTCTATATCAAGTTCGAGTCTTATTGAACATGACCTCGCCATAGCTAAGGACTGTCAATTTGATTCCCTAAAAACAAACTCGAATTTGGTTGCCAACACAAATACCTTGTTACTTTTAGCTAGGCATCTCTCTTCTAAGACATTCACACTTGAACCCCTAAAGAGGAGATTAGCTCATAATTAAAATGATAGAAACATAGTTTAAGTTGCTAGAAAATAGAAGTAAAACCGAAAAGAAAAATAAGGAGGAAAAGACGTAAAAATTGAAAGGCAATGAAAATAAAGTATCGTCTTCAGTTCTTCTCCTTATCCACGAAAAAACATGAACTCCAGTTCATATGTTGAACCGAATGGGATGGAGAACAACAAGAAAACAACGAAAACAGGAGGGAAAAACAGTGGTGTGCGATGGAGGATGCTCTCTGGTTCCCTTGTATTTTCTTGGTTTCGAATAGGGGTTTCAACTAAAAAAACTTTGGCAAGGCAATAAAAGGGAAACAAAACTTTTATTAAACTTCAAGTGCATAACAGTGATGATAAACTGAAAAGAAAATAACTAATCTAACCACCCTTACTTATCGATTCTACCCACAATTGGGTTAGAATCTTAACCTCCACGACTTTCGCGATGGAAGAATGAGCTAGGGTTTTACAACTACATAAAGCTATTACAACGTGCTGGAAACAAGAAAATAGACTGTTGTAAAGAAAAAATACAAAGTCGAGCGAAAAGATAGAGAAAAAACGAAAATATCAGAGTGAAGTGTAGTCCCCATTCTTCCTCGATTGTAAACCTTTTTATAGATGGAGAAAGTAGGGTTTTCTTCCAAAAAAATCTTCTTCAAATCATGGGTAATTGCTTGAGTATAAATTCAGGCCTTATTCTTTCCAAAGGTGGGGGAAAATCTCCAAGAATCTTGCAATTCCGATTTTTGAGGTTGCCCTTCATGTCTTGAACTTTACCAGCAACTTTGTCCAGCATTGTGCCTAGCATATTTTGCTAGCGACAATGCAGCCTGCATTTCCACTGGCATTTCTTTGCTCTTCTTTTCCTACAAAAACACCTCAAATTAGCTTGTTTTCACTCATTTTTCCTTCAATTCCTACTTTTCTTATAATTTATCCTTAATTCTTTCAATTTTCGAAGTTTTCAAACAATTTCCCAGGTAGATCCCCAGGTAGAGGTGTTCCCTATGGTCAGCTTAAGTACCTCAACCTTAGATAGGATCCTCCTTAGACAGAATTCATTTAAAAATTTCTCAATCGATAGATAGATTTTTTTTCTTTCTTTTCGGCAAATATTACATCGGATTGGGGTTGATAATTACAAAGACAAAGGGAAAAAAAAAATTCAATACAAGTCATTCAAAAAATGTAAGGTCAAATGCAACTGCATTTTTACCAGCAAAACTATCCCCCCAAAAATTAAGATAGGCAATGCCCTCATTGACTAAGTATGATCAAGGTGGTGGTTTCATGCCTATATATTCCGCAGACTAGACGACCCTTAGATTCTAGGGCATGGCTTAATGAGACAGGAGAACCTATGCCAAGGATAGTTAAGCAGTTTTATTTTGTTTGTGAAAAAGAGTTGAATATTTAAAGAGTTGAGTTAACACCAGTTATAATTATAGAGGTTCTGCTTCTTTCGAACTACTAAACTCATAAAAATTCCAAGCAATTGAATTCATCAAAAAAAATAAAATTGCGAGTTCAGCATAAAAATAATTCAAATGAGCAAAAATGATAAAATAAAAGAAACGAAGCAATTAAAATAAATAAGACAAAGTCTGAAATTCAATAAAAGCAATTGATTTTGAGATGAGTTTGGTGGCACGCCCTAGTTGGTTGCATCTTCTCCATCCATGCAGGTCGTGGTGGCGAGCAGGTCATCAGGAAATTTAGGAAATGTTTGCCCCTTTCCCTTGGTCAGTCTGGCAAGTGTGCTACTGATGGCAGCATCTCTCTCCTTCACGTAGGCCCAATACTTCATATTATCATCCTGTATTTTCTTCAAGTCAGCTCGAATTTCCACCATGCTTGTAGAATGTTGTTGGTTTGCAGCTGTATTTGGTCCTGCATTGTCTCCTGCAAAGTTGCCTGCAAAGTCTCCAACATTCTCACCTACATTTTCAGTGGCATTCTTACCTGCAAAGTTCCCGACAAAGCTTGGCTCAACATCTTCAAAGGATCGAGTGTGTCAGATAGCCATCTTAGCATTATAAATAATCAAGGTTCAGATCTCTGTGGCATCTAGAGGATGAATAGTCGTGAGAGCACCCTTGATCTTCAGATTATCCCTTGTGCATAGTCGAGTGATGAATGAAGGGAAAAACATGCCACCTGACTTCTTTGTGGTTTTCAGATTTAGCTCACCGTTTATGATCTTCCCTATTTTGATTTCCAACCCCTTATAAATGGCGTAAAGCATAATCACTCTCTTCTGTGAGACCATCAAACAGTGGGTTGTTGGCATAATCCTGTTTTTAATAAAATTTAGCAACACCACCGGTTCATTCTTCACTTCCCCTGCTGCTAAGTGCCGACTCCCATGCCTTGCCACTATCCACTGGGATCCTTCGAGGGCTATCAACTCGAGGGCTTCTTCTAACTGCTCTTTAGAGGGGTTGTCTATTGCCTCATTTCCCTTGGGGTGTAAATGTCATTGATGTGATTGGTCGAGTACATCACTGAATTACCTTTTATCATCACTTCATTGGTTGATTCCTTCCCCAAGTGGGGATAAAATTCAAACACCAGCTCACGGCAAGCGACCATTGGATGTTTGCATCGCTTCTCCCATCCTCTAGCCTTAATGAATGAAGTCAAGAATTTTGGTAGGTCGCCTGTTGCAGTTACTCTCATTATTCAAGGACAGCTTTTTGAAAATTTCTTTCTTTTCATTCCCCTCTCGAATTGCCTTGTGTAGGTTGGTTGTTCTCTTCCTCTTCTTAGTTTTGCTCCACTCCTCATGCCATTCTCCATCTCCATGATCCTTCTCTTCCTCGAGATCTTCCCTTGGGGTCTCCTTTTCATGCATTTCTTCTTCGATTTATTTTTCCTGCTCATTCTCAACCATTTCTTCCGCCTCTTCACTAAAGGGAATCGAGTCCCGCAATGGAAGCAATTGTCAATCGCGCGTTCTCAATTTAGTTACAACGATTTCATTCAAGAACGAAAACAACTAGATTAAGCATAAAAACATAATATGGACAGAAGTAATATTACCTTTGAAGAACTTTTCTTCAAGTGCTCCTTTCTCCCACGTTCACGATCTCAGCAACTGGAACACGGACGGACGAAGACACGACCACTGGATCTTCTCCGTTGTTCTCTAGGTGAGGGAGGAATGTGGGTTCCATTTAGGTAAGATGAGATGTTGTGAGAGAGAGGTTTGTGTTTTTGGAACTTTTCCAACAACACAACAAAGGCTCAAATTCCTTAACCTAGTTGCATCTCATGCAACCATATATATAGGGAAATAGGATGGAAATGACCATCCTACCCTTCCTTTATTCTCTCATTAGTATATGGTTTATATGTGAATCTAATTCACATGAAAACTATATATTATATCAATTATATCATATATAATTGATATAACACCTCATGTATGAAATTGAACACTTCAATTTCACTCCTAACTTTATACCCTCAATATTACCATGTTGAGCCAATGGAGGGACCTAATAGACCTACAGTTCATGAGCTCCAATGATGTGAAATTAACTGATCAAACTCTTTGATCCAATTAATAAATATTCATTAACTACAAGTCACTCCACTATAGACTTGTAGTTGCACTCTCTTCACTATAGATAATATTGTGTCCACTGATATAGTCATTACCTATGAGTCAACCCTTCACAGGTTGTTCGTGATCACAGTTGGATCAAATTACCTTTTTACCCCTGTGATTACCTCTTTGTTCCTTAAGCACCACTGATCCTTTAATGAACAACAAGTCTACAGTCCTACCATAGACTCATACCCTCATAGAGGGAAGGGCCCCGTTGTTCAAGACCTGGAGTCAGTTCTTAAGGGAACAACCTATCTGATTCCTTAGTGTAGGAATGAGTGAATTCCATCTTGCACAGTTAAGTTCCCAGCTACCTACGAGGTTTTGTCTCTGAGAAGGTAGGCTTATTAAGTCGGCTACAGGCCACTCTCACCCATACTAGTCTGAGGACAAACCCCTATAAGCAGGAGTTCTTAACTCAGTCAGGATTCAGGTCGAGTCACTAATGACCATCTATAAATTACTAGTCTTATCCTGTTAATGGTGTTGCACTGGTTAGACTAATAATTTGCGGTTCGGTCTTGTATGAACTCTTCATACAGGATGCCCCCACTCGCATGTCAACTACATGAATGAGTTGGATTACCTCATTTGTACTAATTACAAAGTGGGTCGCATCCATGGTCCAACCTTATTCTTATACCATAGACCATTTAGGTTATATTCTTGAACACAATCCAAATATTGTCCACTACACTGTTGTTCAAGATATATATATTATCAAGATAAATATTATAACCTTGGAGTTTAGATTATTAGATTTATAAGCAAGACTGTAATTTCATCAAAACAAATAACTCTTTATTTCTTTGATCAAAATTACACAAGTTTTAGGGCATACTTCCCAACATTCACCTCCTACAATTCATCTTGATTTTCTTCCTCCTGCCTTTCTTCTATTTATTCAACTTCAAATTCTGTCCTCTAGTCCCCTAGTTTTTTTTCCACTTCATTTTCAAAATTTGGGCAGCATGTCCCCTATTTTTCGGTATTTTCCTTTTCAACCCACATCTCAGATGACAGGGGGGCTAGAGATTTCAGCATCTCTAGGCTCAAATCTAGCAATATCCTCATCAAATTGTATTTTAACAGAGGGTTCATTTATACCTTCATTTACTGCCTCACTCTCCAGGGGTTGTTCTGAAGCGGTTGGGGCCCATCGACTTGGCCTTTTGGTGCTTCCTCCCTTGTCTACATGTTCCTTATGGAACTTTTCCGCCAATATTTTTGCTTGGGTAATAGCTTGTTGTGCCCACTCTTCTGGTGAAGGCTCCTTCGACTCAGTCTTCTTCTCTTCTTCTGGTTTTGCCCTCTCTTCTCTTTTGTTCCTTTCTTCTTTTCTTTTGTCAATCTGTGTATAGGAGCCACATTCTTTCGGTCCAAGAACTTCATTCTTCCCGATTTGGACAACGCATATGGCTTGGGTTCCCTTGATTTCTCCTCTTTTTCACCTGCAATGCTTTCAATTTTACCTTCGGGTGGCTTGTTGCTTGACAAAGCTGGCTGATTCTTTTATCCCCCATCCTCGGCTTCTTCTTCGGACTCGTAGCTTTTTCCGAGGAGTGTTCTTTTGATTGAGCGGATCTTTCTCCCCTCGTGTTGTTGCTTTACCTAGTGTCGTCATTCCTCTGTTCCTCTCTTGGGTTTCGCCAATATAGAGGGTTTTTTCTTTCTTCGAACCCGAGGGTTGTTGTGTTGTCAAGGGCTTTTCCATTAGCATCTCGTAATCCCACCAGTTGTCGAAAAGCTTCTGGAGTTTCTCCTTCCACTCCTCCAACCCTAGTTTAAGAGAAAATAGGTATTTCTCCATTGGCTCTTCCCGTTTCGAGCTGGGTGACGTAACCCTATGGGGTAAGTTTGAAAGTTGCATGAGGGTTTCCGACGCCTCACCCATCGGAGAGCCCTTCAATCGACGACTGTGGGACTTCGTCAAAGTCTTCATTCTTGCGGGTTGAAGGGTTGAAGTGGTCGAGGAGAACAGGTGTACTTCGAAAAAGAAGGAAAAGTGAAAATTTTTGGAAGAAGGGGTCAATCTCTCGAAAGGGTCAATTTAAAGAAGGACCCTTGCCCTTAAAAATGCAGCACGCAAAGTTGACAGCATTTTTACCTGCAAAGTTCTCTCGCCCAAAATTTGCTACTTGCACAGTCGGCCGCAATTTATCCTTCAAAGCGAAAAAATGCAGTCTGCAAAGTTGCTAGCATTTTTTTTCTGCCAAATTTAGATGCCCCAAAAATGTTGCTTGCAAAGTTGCTGGCATTGAATTTGCCACTGCACCACTCAATGTGTTTTCCCCTCTTGTAACTTCGGGGTTCCCTTGAATTTGCCACTGCACCACTGTTATCGCAATACAACGTGATGGGAAAGTCATATTTGGAACAACTTCCAAATTTAGCACGAATTTCCTTAACCAAACGACCTCTTTAGCTGCTTCACAAGCTGCTACATATTCGGCCTCCTTGGTGGAATCAGCGATGCATCCTTGCTTGACGCTTCGCCATGCCACAGCTCCTCCGTTAAGAGTAAATACTGATCCTGATGTAGATTTCCTAAAATCTTTATCAGTCTGAAAGTCAGAATCCGTGTATCCTGTAAGGATCAAATCCTTAGCCCCATACACAAGCATGTAGTTCCTTGTTCTCCGAAGATACTTAAGGATTGTTTTAACCGTTGTCCAGTGTTCATGTCCTCAATTGGATTGATACCTACTGACCATTCCAACTGCAAAACAGATGTCAGGCCTAGTGCAGAACATGGCGTACATCAGGCTCCCAACCGCTGATGCATAAGGAATCCGTCTCATATTCTCAACTCCTTAAGCTGTCTTAGGACACTGTTCCTTAGACAAATGGACTCCATGTCTAAAAGGCAACAAGCCCTTTTTGAAGTCTTGCATCTTAAACCTTGACAACACTTTGTCTATGTAAGTTGCTTGAGACAAGGCTAGTGTTTTATTCTTACGATTTCAGATAATCTGGATCCCAAGAACAAACTGTGTATCACCCAAATCTTTCATTTGGAATTCCGTAGCTAGCCAATCCTTAATGTCAGTAAGATAACCTACACCATTCCCAATGAGTAGGATATCATCCACATAGAGAATTAGGAATGCGACAGAACTATTGATGATTTTTTAGTAGACACAAGGTTCATCATCATTCTGGTCAAAACCATAAGATTTGATTGCCTCATCAAATCTTATATTCCAGGACCTAGAGGCTTGTTTCAGTCCATAAATTGACCTCTTAAGCTTGCAAACTTTTTGCTCTTGTCCTGGTTCAATGAACCCTTTGGGTTGGTCCATGTAGATGTTTTCCTCAAGATTGTCATTCAAAAAGATTGTCTTGACATCCATTTGCCATACCTCATAGTCATAATATGCGGCAATGGCAAGTAAGATACGGATAGACTTTACCATGGCAACAGGTGAAAAGGTTTCCTCATAGTCAACCCCTTCAACCTGGGTATAACCCTTTGCTACTAGTCTAGCTTTGAAGGTTTGCACCTTCCCATCTACACCACGTTTTTTCTTGTAGATCCACTTACAACCTATAGGTTTTACCCCATCGGGCTTATCTACAGGATCCCAAACAGAATTGAAGTACATAGACTACATTTCTTGGTCCATGGCTATGACCCATTTGTCTTTGTCTTTGTCAACCATCGCTTGATTATAAGTCAATGGATCCTCGCAGTTGTCATCTGGTATAAAAACTTGGGTTTCAACTAAACCCATGTAACGGTCAGGTTGTGTTATAACCCTCCCACTACGTCGAGGAATACTCAAATCTTGAGATGGACTCTCTTGACTAGACAAGATAATATCAACAACTATTGTTGACGTACTAGTTTTATTAGCAACCTTTGTTATTGTTCCGTCTAACTCACTCAACACTACTTTACTTTTTGGTTTGTTGTGCCTTATGTGGTCCTCCTCTAAGAAAATGACATTTGTCAACACAAAAACCTTATCTTCCTTACGATCATTGAATAAACCACCTCTTGTTTCTTTTGGGTATCCTACGAATAGGCATAATTTTGAACGTGAATCCAACTTCTTTGGATTTGTCACAAGCACATGTGTTGAAATAAATTTCAAATTCTCGAAATGACATAAACTACCTTTACGTCCTTTCCAGCGTTCAAAAGGTGTTTTAGAAACACTTTTGGAGGGCACATTATTCAAAATGTATACTGCAGTCTCTACTGCGTAACCCCAAAAGGAACTAGGGAGATGAGCATAACTCATCATTGATCGAACCATGTCCAACAAGGTTCTATTTCTCCTTTCCGATACACCGTTTTGCTAAGGTGTACCGGGAGCTGAGAGTTGGGATGTAATTCCATGTTCTATCATATAGTTCTGGAATTTTAAATCCATGTACTCTCCACCTCGATCCGATCGAACTGTTTCAATTGTTTTACCCAATTGATTTTCAACCTCAGTCTTGAATTCCTTGAACTTTTCAAGTGCTTCAGACTTATGTTGTATTAGGTAAATATGCCCAAAACTGGAACAATCATCTACAAAGGAGATGAAATATTCATAACCTCCTCTGGCTTTAACACTCATCGGATCACAAAGGTCTGAATGTATAAGCTCAAGAGGTTCTTTGGCTCTATAACCTTTTCCACTAAAAGGTATTTTAGTCATCTTACCTTCTAGGCAGGATTCACATACAGGCAAAGAGTTTTCTTCTAAGTCGTTTAGAAGTCCGTTCTTTACCAATCTCTCAATCGTATTGAGATTAATGTGACCCAATCTTAGATGCCAATTATGAGCATTTTCTTTAGGAGAAAATTTACGTTTCTTAGTTTGTGCGTTTTCAATTCTAAATAATTCAGTGTTCAAAACCATTTTGACTGAATTAGGCCTTAAAACATACAATCCATTTTCTAATGAAGCTGAACATATTTCCACACCTTTCTTCAAAATAAACACTTTATTCATTGAGAAAGAAACAGAAACACATTGTTCAATGAGGCAGGAAATTGAAATTAGGTTTCTAGTAAACCTTGGTATCACTAATATATTGTCCAACAACATATATATCTTGCCAAAATAAAGCTTCATCGTGCCTACTGCTATAGCTGAGACGACTTTTCCATTTCCAACCCGGAGCGTTATCTCTCCTTTCTGTAGCTACTGCCAGGAATCAATTCCCTGAAAAGAAGAGCAAACATGATTAGTGGCGCCTGACTCAAGTATCCAAGCAGTTTTATCATCATCCACTAAACAAGTTTCTAGGCAAAGTAAATCATATTTACCTTCCTTCTTCTTTTCTGCAATGTACTTCGGACAGTTCCGTTTCCAATGCCCGTCTTCGTTGCAGTGGAAACACTTTCCTTTGTCAACAACTTCTTTGACTTTCTTGCACTTCTGGGCGGCAGCTTTGTCAGCTTGTTTCCCTTTACCAACCTTCTTCATGTTCTTCTTCTTTCTTTTCAAATTAGAAGAAGATGAAGCCATTGTTTTTGTCCCAGAGGTCGAACCTCTGTGATAACTCCTACTGGCAACATTTGCCTCACCTTTTGATCTCTGAATTTTCATCAAAGATTGAAAGGTCTGGAGTTCATTCAGAAGGGAGGTAAGATTAAAAGTAAGCTTGTTCATAACAACATTACTTCTAAACTATAGGAAACTATTTGGAAGGGTTTCTAGAATGAAGCTGACCTGGCTCGACTCATCAATGGAAGCACCATTCGACTCCGCGATGTTGAAGTGCACCATCATATCCAGGACATGATCCCGAACAGATGTACCCTCTGGCATCATTGAGTTAAATATGTACTTTAGGGCATTGTGTCGGGCTTGTGTAGACTATTGTCCAAACATACACTGCACATAATCCATGATTTCCTTGGCGGTTATCATGCCCTCATGTTTCTTGGCTAATATGTCAGACATACTTGCCTGCATGTAGACCTTGGCCTTATCATTGGCCTTGATCCATCGATCATATGCATCACGAACATTTCGTGACGCGTTCGAGCCTGGCACCTGAGGACACTCCTCAGTTAGCACAAATTTCAGATCATCCACTACCAATATAGTGTTGAGTTTTTTTTTTCCAAGTCATCATATTCTCTCCGGTTAACTTTTCTGCACCCAATAAGGAAATAATAGAGCTAGACATTTTTGTTGAAAATTTTACAAACGAACTTGTATGAGTTTCTTGCAATAACTCTAATTCAATCAAGTTTTAGCTAATTATCAAATGATTCCTAGGCTATTTATAATTTGCAATGATACCCCAAAGGTTTAGAAGTATGACACCGAAGGGTAATAAAAAACACTTCTCCTCTGGATCAAGACACTCTTGACGAAAACCTAATGTCAGAATAACTCTTATTCCTATAGGCTTTAGTTACCATTTTTCGGTCAGGATACATACACAACTTATGTACCCCGTGAGTGTAACCCTTTGTCTTTAGATCCTAGAGTCTCCATCCAATAAAATTCGCCGAAGGGAGGACTAGATTGAAAACAGACTAAGGAAATCTTTATCCCTTTCGGGTGTCTACTGTGTTCGATCCTCTATGATCAAGCCCTCCGAAGAAATTGTCTTGTTCAGGCCAAACTAGCAGGCTGACATAGTGGTCTAACGGTGTAAACCGACAAAAGAGACCGTAGGTTTTGTTTTTCACTAAACCTGCTTCCACTCACTATGAGTATTCTCTCCATTCACCTTGATATTGACTCATATAAACACCATCCGAAGGGGGACGCTCCCATTTGCGGCACGAGGCCAAGTATGAGTCTCACGGTGTGAACTTCTTGGAGATAACGTAGGTGGAAAAATATGTATCATATACATTTTTTCTCTGACTGAATACTTTAAAGTTATAGGAATCTTACTTAGGCTAAAACTTGGCTAATGGTTTTACCTAACAATATCATTATAACTCTTATATCGATAATCAATATAACTCTTATATTTATTTTATCCTAAGTTTGTTAATATAACTCTTTATATTAAACCTAGGATTTCTAGTTTATTAAACCCTTAATAAACTGTTACTTCGCATCTTGTAATTTATAAACTCTCTGATTAAATTTCACTCCCTGTGCCGTTCTGTAGGGGTGTTTCGTTTCCGTCAGCTTAAATACCCCAGCCTAGACAGTACCTTCCTTAGACAGAGTTGCTCTTTTAATCATAGCTTATAAATTACTTGGTTCCTAATTCTAATCTAATTAGAACTAGATAACCTAAGGTCTATTATTTCCAAGTTTTAAACATTTTAAAACTAATAATTAACCTTAGGTGACATGCATACTATGTTATAGTGCTTGATCATTCATCACATGAATAATTAGACATTCATAGCATATTCATCTCATGAAATATAATGCATGTCAATGTTGTCCATAAATTAATATAATAACTTTATATTAATTAATCATGCAAACTATATAATATAACTCCTTATATTATAAATGATGCATGAAAATACTTAACCTAAGGTAGGATTTCTAAAATACAAGCATACACTATGCATGGCAATAATTACACAACAATTGCATAATTAAAATAGCAAAAATAGACCAATTTTGGCACCCTAATTTTAATTTTTATTAATATAATCTAATTATATTAATTAAAATTAATTAATTGAATATAAATTAAATATAATACGTTTTTATATTTAATATATAATTAAAAAAAATGTTTATGCTCGTTGCTGCTTTGCGTGAAATGGCTCGCGTTGCAGTGGCGATAAGCAGCGTTGCAATGTCGCTCTTTGTCGCCTTCACGAGCGTTGTAATAAAGAGAGGTTGCGTTGCAAACGCGCTCCCGAGAAGGTAGGCTTATTGAGTGCAAAATACCATAATGTGAGGTATTTTGAGAGAGATGTGTGCTTTGGAACTCTTCCAACAACACAACAAGAGAGAGCTTGTAATTCCTTAGAATTCCTTTGAATCACCTAACCTAGTTGCATCTCATGCAACCATATATATAAGGGAATGGGATGGAAATGACCATCCTACCCCTCCTTTATTCTCTCTTTAGTATATAGTTTATATATGAATCTAATTCACATTAAAACTATATATTATATCAATTATATCATATAGAATAGATATAACACCTCATGTATGAAATTGAACACTTCAATTTCACTTCTAATTTTATATCCTCAATATTACCATATTGAGCCAACGGAGGGATCTAATGGACCTACAGATCATGAGCTCCAATGATGTGAGATTTACTGATCAAACTCTTTGATCCAGTTAATCAATATTCATTAGCTACAAGTCACTCCACTATAGACTTGTAGTTGCACTCTCCTCACAGTAGATAATATTGTGTCCACTGATATAGTCATTACCCATGAGTCGACCCTTCACAGGTTGTTCGTAATCATAGTTGGGTCAAATTATCATTTTACCCCTGTGATTACCTCTTTGCTCCTTAAGCACCACTAATCCTCTAATGAACAACAAGTCTAAGGTCCTACCTTAGACTCATACCCTAATAGAGGGTGGGGCCCCGTTGTTCAAGACCTGGAATCAGTTCTTAAGGGAACAACCTATCTAATTCCTTAGTGTAGGAATGAGTGAATTTCATCTTGCACAGTTAAGTTCCCAGCTACCTACGAGGTTCTGTCCCTGAGAAGGTAGGCTTATTGAGTCGGCTACAGGCCACTCTCACTCATACTAGTCTAAGGACAACCCCCTATAAGCAAGAGTTCTTAGCTTGCTCAGGATTTAGGTCGAGTCACTAATGACCATCTATAAATTACTAGTTCTATCCTGTTAACGGTGTTACACTGGTCAGACTAATAATTTACGATCCATTCTTGTATGAACTCTTCATACAGGATGCCCCTACTCGCATGTCAACTACATGAATGAGTTGGATTACCTCATTTGTACAAATTACAAAGTGGGTTGCATCCATGGTGTTACCAAAATGAGGTTTCCAACCTTATTCTTATATTATAGACTATTTAGGTTATATTCTTGAACTCAACCCAAATAGTGTCCACTACACTGATGTTCAAGATAAAAGTTATAACCTTGGAGCTTAGTTTATTGGATTTATAAAGCAAGACTGTAATTCTATCAAAACAAATAACTCTTTATTTAATTGATCAAAATTATACAAGTTTAGTGCATAAATCCCAACATCGGAGAGCCCTTCAATCGACGACTGTGGGACTTCGTCGAAGTCTTCATTCTTGCGGGTTGAAGGGTTGAAGTGGTCGAGGAGAACAGTTGTACTTCGAAAAAGAGGGAAAAGTGAAAATTTTGGGAAGAAGGGGCCAATCTCTCGAAAGGGTCTATTTAAAGAAGGACCCTTGCCCTTAAAAATGCAGCACGCAAAGTTGACAGCATTTTTACCTGCAAAGTTCTCTCGCCCAAAAAATTTGATACCTGCATAGTCGCCCGCAATTTATCTTTCAAAGCGCAAAAATGCAGTCTGTAAAGTTGCTAGCATTTTTTTCTGCAAAATTTAGATGCCCCAAAAATGTTGCTTGCAATGTTGCTGGCATTTTATCTTTTCAATTTTAAGCGCCCCAGAAATGATGCCTGCAATGTTGCTAGCATTTTTGGGTCTTTTCCCTCTGAAACTGAGTTGTTCTTACGTCTCGCTCTGCCATTATTCTCCTGCATTGTTGCACTTAAAGTAGATCATCAGAAAGTTTACTTGCTCAATCTCTCCTCATTATCTCTTTCAAGTTCCCGAAATTCTTAAGCAATTCCCCAGGTAGATCCCCAAGTAGAGGTGTTCCCTAAATGGTCTTCTTAAGTACCTCAGCCTAGACAGGATCCCTCCTTAGACAGAAATTACTCGATCATTTCTCACTTGATAGAAATAAGGTTTTGTTTAGTTGATCTCTCTTAGAGAGATAGATACCTTGTCCACCTTCATGCTCTCTCCCCAGTAGGGTTTTACTCGTTGGCCATTTACCTTAAAAATGTTGTTTTTCCCATCTCTTAGGTCTATTGCACCGTGTGGGTATATCTTTTCAATGATGAAAGGTCCAGACCACCTTGATTTGAGCTTCCCTCGGAAGAGTTTCAACCTAGAATTGAACAATAAAACCTGCTGACCGACCTACAAATTCTTCTCACGAATTTTCTGATCGTACCATCTTTTTATCTTCTCCTTGTACAGTTTCGCATTTTCATACGATGATAATCTCAGTTCCTCAAGTTCATTCAACTGGAGTTTCCGTTTAGCTCATGCCATTGTCATATCCATGTTTAGTCTTTTGATTGCCCAATATGCCTTGTGTTCAAGCTCCAGAGGCAAGTGACATGTCTTTCCAAATAGCAACCTATGTGGGGACATTCCTAATTGTGTCTCAAATGTTTTCCTATGTGCCTTAACATTTCATCCAGCCGTAAGGACCAATCCTTTCTGGAGGGATCCACTATCTTCTCCAAATTTGTCTTTATTTCCCTGTTGGAGACTTCTACTTGTCCAATTGTTTGGGGATGGTAGGTTGTTGCAATCCTGTGTTTGACATTGTACTTTGCTAGGAGACTTGTCATTACCCTGTTTACAAAATGTGTTCCTTCCTCGCTTATCAACACTCTCGGGGTTCCATACCTTGAGAATATGTTTTTCAACAAGAATTTCTTCACCACCTTTGCATCGTTGGTGGTGGTTGCCACGACCTCTATCCATTTAGACATGTAGTCTACTGCCAACAATATGTAGATATTCCCGAAGGATGGAGGGAATGGACTCATGAAGTCAATCCCTCGTACATCGAAAATTTCCACCTCTAAAATGTAATTCATTGCCATTTCATTCCTGGTTGAGAGATTCCCGGTTCGTTGGCAACGATCACAACGTTTCACATATTACTGTGTATCCTTGAACAACGTAGGCCAATAATATCCACTTTGCAGTACTTTTGCTGTTGTTTTTGTTCCTGCAAAGTGTCCTCCATATGGAGTTGTATGACAAGCTTCAAGTACCTGCATTGAGTCCTTCTCTGTTGCACATCTTCTCCAGATTTGATCAGGTCCAAGTTTGTACAGGTATGACTCATCCCAATAGTAGTAACGCATGTCATGGAAGAATCTCTTCAGTTGTTGTGGGGTTGCCCCAGGCAGGGTTAATCCTGTTGGGATTTCTGTCCTAATCTCGTGTTTGTAAAATATTGTTTTGAAATTAATAAGAGTTATTCTTTTCTTCACTTTGTGTCTCGCAAATATTTTAAACCTTTCCAATAAACTAAGCTCCAGGGTCATTGAATATATGAGAGAATTAGAACTTGAGTGGTGTGTAGTTGCTACACAAGGAGGATCTCGTTCGAGTTAATGACCCGAACGGTCTACAGTATAAGGATGGGGTTGGAGACCTAATCCTCGGATACACTGTGGATGCGGCCCGCTTTGTATTAGATACAAACGAGGTGATCCGACTCGTTCATGTGGTTGACATGCGAGTGGGGGCATCTGCACAATGAGATTGTACAAAGGCGAGGATGTGAATTATTAGACTTACCGATATAACACCGTTGTGATGAAAAGACTAATAAATTCGTAGATGACCATTAGTGACTCGACACGAATCCTCGAGCGTACACGGACTCGCCCGCCAAGGTCCATCCTTTGATTAGTACGGGTGAGGGTGGTCTCGGTCATTCGCCCAATATGTCTATCTTCTCGGGGGTGAGAACCAAGTAGAGAGTCTGGAACCTAATTACGCGAGATGGAATTCACTCTGTTCTGCGCCATAGGGAAACTAGAGGGGTTATTCCCTTAAGTGTTGTCTCCAGGGCTTGGACAACGGGCGCCCACCTTCTCACTCGCCCGAGAAGGGTGTTGTGTATGGTTGGACCATCACAATATGTTGTTCATTAGAGGAGCAGTGGGGACCTAAGGAACAAGATGTAGACACAGGGGTAAAACGGTAATTTGACCCAGCCGTGTCTACGAATAATCTGTGAAGGGTCGACTCATGATATTGGTTATATCGGTGGACACGTAATATTCTACATCGATGGGAGTCACACTCACAAAGCTTTAGTGGAGTGTTCATCGTAGCTAATGAACATTAGTTGGCCAAGGTCAAAGAGTTTGGTGGTCAACCTCAAATCATTGGAGCCCCATCATTTGTAGGTCCATTAGGTCCCTTGATTGGCTCAATCTGGGATAAAAGAAGGGTTAATGTTTTGGTGTGAAATTGAAGTGTTCAATTTCACTTTAAGAGTAATTATATCATATAGATGATATAATATATAGTTTAATATGAATGAGATTCATAATAAACTATGTGTTGGCCTAATTGTTGAATTAAAGGCTAATTGGAGAAATTGAAAGAGAGAAAATAAATTGAATGTGATTCAATTTGATTAAATCCACAATTATTACAAATAAGATTTGCAACATAAGATATGAGATATCTTATATTATAAAATTATGTAAATGAGATTTACATAACATATGGTTGTGGTAAAGTGGTAATTATGTGAAGTTGTGAACTTAATCATTCCACTATTTAAACCCTTTGTTAGATGGGTTTTGCAAGAAAAGCAAAAAAGCTAAGCCAAGTTCTCAATTTTGGATTTTGACCTAAGAATCCAAAAGTGAATTCTCTCCATTCTCTCATTTCTCCACTCTTTCCAAAACTCAAAAGTTCCCACCAACTTCCCTTCTCCAAAAGAGAACAACCAAGAAGATCATTTGGTAGTGTTTGAAATCCGTTCGTGGGAAGAGTTCGTGGAGATCGAGAAGCGCGAAGAGTTCGTGATCTACAAGGAGAGGTTGTTGAATCGGTCTACAACAAGTAAGTTATTCTTCTTGCTGTAAAATTTCAGCATGTTTAGCCTAGATCTAATAGTTAGATCATTTTAATAAGCATGTAGCATGATGATACCACGATTCGATCGTCGATCATTTTCGCTAAGGATTCTCATTCCCTTCAATTGGTATCAGAGCCATCTCGATGGTTCTTCATACATGCACTGTATTATTAAGATTTAGGTGGGTAATTTACCATGTTTTCATGAGATGAATGTTTGGTTTGCGAAATGGATGTTTTCGGTTTTTGGCACTAGATTAGATTTACAATTATGTTCATGAGATCAATGTAAGGGCCCGTTGTTTTGGGCAATTTTGTTGTAAATCGAGTCTGTAAGTCCGGGTCATTCGTGGAAAGAGTTGTCGTGAAGAAATCGGAGCGGAAACAGCAAAGTAAAAACCAGCGCGTGAAACAAAGAAAGGAGATTCTCGTCTCGCCGATGGCGTTGAGACGCTGCCCAACGGCGTCTCAACGTCGTGCCCGCAGTAGATGGCTCTGCAGCAGCATGGCGTTGCAATGCTGGGCGTAGCATTGCAACGCCGCTGGCGTTGAGGACGCGCCTCAACGCTGTGGGCGACAGCGTTGCAACGTTGTATACGTTGCAGGAGTAATTGCGCGCGAAGTTGACCGTTTTTCAGTTTTTTATTTTATTAATTTTCTGTTTTTTTTTAAAAAACGTTTTAATTAATTTAATTAATAATTATTTTATTATTTTATTAAATATTATTAATATAATTGTTATATTAATTTTATTTAATTAAATAATTACCCCTAGGTGCCAAAAATCGGTCCAATTTTGCTATTTAATTATTTTATGCATGAGATGTATAATTTTAATTAATCTCTATGTGCATAATGTATGTCATATAGATTTAAAATCCCACCTTAGGTTAAACATAATCATGCATCATGTATATTATAAGAGTTATAATATAGTTTGAATGATAGGTTATATTATAAGAGTTATAATGTAATTAAATGCATATTTAATTTAATTAATATAAGTGTTATATTTTAGATTAATGTATGCTCATGCATTTATATTCATGTCATGAATGGTAATTATGTTATAGTATATAGTTATTCATGTGATGAATGATCCAGCACTATAACATAGAAATGCATGCAACCTAAGTTAATTATTAGTTTTAAAGTGTTTAGAACTTGAATAATTAGACTTAGGTTTTCTAATTTTCTAATGAGATTAGAATTTTAGGAAATCAAATATAATCTTTGAATGGTGACTGAATAGTAACACTGTCTAAGGAAGGTTTTGTCTAAGGTTGGGGTATTTAAGTTGACGCTTGCGGAACACCCCTACCTGGAAACCGACCTGGGAGTGAATTCGGTCCGGAGATTCTTAGATTATATTTACGTGAGTGTCGTTAATTAAGTGTTGAAATTTTCTCACATAGACCTAAGTTAATAATGTGATTATAGACTTAGGCTAAATACCATATAAGAGTTATATTGGTAGACTTAGGTAATTTTTAGCCGATTATCTAGGTCAATCCCTATTAAAATTAAAGTACTGAGTGGGAGCAAATATAGTGTATAAGATACATTTGAATTTCCAACCACAAATCTCCATTAAGTCCGCACCATGAGATCTATACTCGGCCTCGTGGCGCAAATGGGAGCGTTCCCCTTCGGGTGGCATTTGTATAGATCAATATCATCGTGGATGGAGAGAGTACTTATAGTGAGTGGGAGCGGGACTTGTGAAAACGAGACCCACGGTCTCTTCTTTCGATTCACACCGTGAGACACCTATGATCTGCCTGCTAGTTTGGTCTGGACCAGACAATCCCTTTGGAGGGCTTGATCATAGGAGTCGGAACACAGTGAATTTCCGAAAGGGATACAGTTTCCTGGTTGGTTTTCCTTCTTAGTTCGCCCTTCGGTGGCTATTGTTAGGACGGATACTTGGAAACTTAAAGATTGAGGGTGACACTCACAGAATTCATTAAGTGTTAATGAATTCGACCGAACAATGGTAATTGGATGCCTAATGGAATAAGAGTTATTCTGGGATTAGGGTCTGATCGAGAAAGTCTCGTCCTAGAGAAGGAGTGTTCTGTTCATCCTTCGGTGGCAGTTATTCTAAACCTTTATGGTATCATTGCAAAATTTTGAATGACCTAGGGATCATGAAAACATTTTTGCTAAAATTTAGATTGGTTTTTCAAAAAGGTTTTTGCGAGACTAATACAAAGTTTTTCTTAAATTTTCAGTTAAAAATGTCTAGCGCTATTATAGGTTTACTTGCTTCCGATAAGTTAGTGGGAGATAATTACCAGAGCTGGAAAAACAACATCAATACAATTTTGGTGACTGACGACATAAAGTTCGTGTTGTCTGAGAAGTGTCCTCAGATGTCGGGCTCGACCGCATCGCGAGTCGTTCGCGATACGTACGATCGATGGATCAGGGCCAATGAAAAGGCCAAGGTCTATATAATTGCCAGCATGTCTGATGTTTTGGCAAAGAAGCATGAGTTGATGGTTTCCGCTAAGGAAATCATGGAGTCCTTGCAGAAATGTTTGGACAACGATCCTTTCAGTCGGCATGACTCGCTCAAATACATTTTCAACGCTCGGATGAAAGAGGGGTAAATCGTCCGTGAACATGATCTAGACATGATGACTCGCTTTAATCTGGCCGAGATGAATGGGGCTTCGATCGACGAGTCGAGCCAGGTCAGTTTTATTATGGAGACTCTTCCGAAGAGTTTCCTTGATTTGGCCAGAGCAATCTTTGTTATGAACAAAATTAGCTATACTCGACTACCCTCCTCAATGAGCTACAGAATTTCCGGTCCACAACAGGTCGGGAATCTGAGGCAAATGTTGCCTCTGAGTCTTATCACAAGAGTTCGACCTCTGGGACAAAACCTGTTGCTCCTTTACGCCCGAAAGGGAAAAAGAGGATGAAGAGGGGTAAAACTGACCGAGCTGCCGCCCAGAAGGGCAAGAAGGTCAAGGAGGTTGCAGAGAAAGGAAAGTGTTTCCACTGCAATGGTAGCGGATACTGGAAGAGAAACTGTCCCAAATTCCTGACCGAATGGAAGAACCAAGGTAAATGTGATTTACTTGTGGTAGAAACATGTTTAGTGGAGAGTAATGACTCTTCCTGGATATTAGATTCAGCGCCACTAACCACGTTTGTTCTTCTTTCGAGGATTGATTCTCGCCACCATTGCGAGAGGGTGAGGTGACTCTATGGGTTGGATCAGGGAGCTTGTCTCTCTGCGCAACAATCGGCCTTGAAGTGAAGTGCATTTTGGCGGGAAGTACTTATTGTTAGACAATTTGTACATAGTCTCAGGGTTTACTAGAAACCATGTTTCTATTTCCTGCTTAATTGAACAATGTATTTCCGTTTCTTTTGAATTAAATAAAGCATTTATTTCTTTCAAAGGGAATGTTATTTGTTCAGCTTCACTTGAAAATAATCTGTATGTTTTAAAACTCAATTCGGTTAAAAATGTTTTAAATACTGAATTGTTTAAAAACTGCGGAAACACGAACTAAGAAAGCAAAACTTTCTCCAAAAGAAAATGTCCATCTTTGGCATCTACGGTTAGGCCACATTAATCTCAATAGGATTGAGAAACTGGTGAAGAGTGGACTTCTAAACGAGTTAGAAGAAAACTCTTTACCAGTATGTGAGTCATGCCTTGAAGGCAAAATGATCAAACGTCCTTTTAGTGGAAAAGGATATAGAGCCAAAGAGCCTCTTGAGTTAGTACATTCTGACCTCTGTGGTCCGATGAATGTTAAAGCTCGGGGCGGTTATGAGTACTTCGTGTCTTTCATAGACGATTACTCCAAATATGGGTATATTTACCTAATGCATAAGAAGTCTGAAACTCTTGAAAAGTTCAAGGAGTATAAGACTGAGGTTGAGAACCTCTTAGGTAAATCGCTTAAAACACTTTGATCGGATCGAGGTGGAGAGTACATGGACACCGAATTCGGGACTATATGATAGAACACGGAATTACGTCTCAACTCTCAAAGACTTTGATATGCCATGCCACAGTGAGAATGGTGTATATCGAGAGGAGAAATAGAACCTTGTTGGACATGGTTCGGTCGATGATGAGCTATGCTCGTCTCCCCGATTCTTTTCGGGGTAGTGCAGCAGAGAGGCTGCGGTTTACATTTTGAACAATGTTCCTTCAAAGAGTGTTTGTGAAACACCCTTTGAGCTCTGGAGTGGACGTAAAGGCAGTTTACATCACTTCAGAATTTGGAGATGCCCGACCCATGTGTTGGTGTCAAACCCGAAGAAGTTGGAACCCCGTTCAAAATTGTGCCTATTCGTAGGTTACCCTAAAGAGACTAGGGGGGTGGTCTGCTTTTTTACGGTCCCAAGGAAAATATGGTGCTTGTGTCGACAAACGCCATTTTCCTAGAGGAAGACCACATCATGGATCATTTACCAAGAAGCAAAATTGTATTGAATGAAATGGGCGATGACATCAAAGAAGAGTTCTTGATGGAGCTAGTACGTCGCCAAGCGTTGTTGACCCTAGCACGTCTAGTCAAATCCGTTCCCAAGAGTTGGGAATGCCTCGACGTAGTGAGAGGATCGTGGGCGACCCGATCGCTATATGGGTTTAATTTGAAACCTCAATTGTCATTTGGACGATGACTGTGAGGATCCATTGACCTATAATCAGGCAATGGTTCATGTTGATAAAGACGAGTGGATTAAAGCTATGGACCAAGAAATGGAGTCTATGTACTTCAATTCTGTCTCGGAGCTTGTGGATCAACCGGATGGGGGTAAAACCTATTGGTTGGAAAATGGATCTACAAGCTAACGCGTGGCGTAGATGGGAAGGTGCAAACCTTCAAAGCCCGACTAGTGGCAAAGGGTTTTACCCAGGTTGAAGGGGTTGACTATGAGGAGACCTTTTCACCTGTTGCCATGGTAAAGTCAATCAGGATCCTTCTGGCCATCGCCGCGTATTATGACTACGAGGTATGGCAGATGGATGTCAAGACAGCCTTTCTGAATGGCAAACTTGACGAGACCATCTACATGGACCAGCCCAAAGGGTTCATTGCCCAAGGCCAAGAGCAAAAAGTTTGCAAGCTTCATAAGTCCATTTATGGACTCAAACAAGCTTCGAGGTCTTGGAATATAAGGTTTGATGAGGCAATTAAATCTTATGGCTTTGATCAAAATGTCGACGAACCTTGTGTCTACAAGAAAATCGTTGACAAAACTGTCGCATTTCTGGTGTTGTACGTGGACGATATTCTTCTCATTGGGAATGAGGTAGACTTTCTTACTGACGTTAAGAAATGGCTAGCTTCACAATTCCAAATGAAAGATTTGGGAGAAGCTCAGTATGATCTAGGTATCTAGATAGTCCGGAACCGGAAGAACAGAATACTACCCTTGTCTCAGGTATCTTATATTGACAAGATGTTGTCTAGATATAAGATGCAGAACTCCAAGAAGGGCTTGCTGCCTTTTAGGCATGGGGTTCACTTGTCTAAGGATCAGTGTCCTAAGACTCCTCAAGATGTTGAGGATATGAGACGTATTCCATATGTTTCAGCTGTAGGAAGCCTGATGTATGCAATGTTGTGTACTAGGCCCGACATCTGTTATGCAGTAGGAATTATCAATAGATATCAGTCCAATCAAGGATTAGATCACTGGACAGCCGTAAAGACAATCCTCAAGTATCTTAGGAGAACGAGGAACTACAGCTTAGTGTATGGGCATGGGGATTTGATCCTTACAGGATACACGGATTCTGATTTTCAGACTGATAAGGATTCTAGGAAATTCACTTTAGGGTCAGCCTTCATTTTGAATGGAGGAGTTGTAGTATGGTGAAGCATCAAGCAGGGATGCATTGTTGATTCCACTATGGAAGCAGAGTATGTTGCGGCTTGTGAAGCTGCAAAGGAAGCTGTTTGGCTAAGGAAGTTCCTGACGGACTTGGAAGTTGTTCTAAATATGAACTTGCCAATCACGGTGTTCTGTGATAACAGTGGTGCAGTAGCCAACTCACGTGAGCCTCGAAGCCATAAAAGAGGTAAACACATTGAGCGCAAGTATCATCTGATACGGGAAATTGTGCACCACGGAGACGTGACAGTCACGCAGATAGCATCGGAGCACAATGTAGCTGATCCATTTACAAAGCCCCTCACGGTTAAAGTGTTTGAGGGTCACCTAGAGAGTCTAGGTATTCGAGAGCTTCCTGACTAGGGCAAGTGGGAGATGTGTAAACGGGTATTCAATGCCCTAGTTTATTGTAATTTTTTTTTATTGTAACTCAAATACATTTTGGAAATGTACCTTCTCCACTAGCTTTCCAAGTGGGAGTTTGTTGGGATTTCTGTCCTAATCTCGTGTTTGTAAAATATTGTTTTGAAATTAATAAGAGTTATTCTTTTCTTCACTTTGTGTCTCGCAAATATTTTAAACATTTCCAATAAACTAAGCTCCAGGGTCATTGAATATATGAGAGAACTAGAACTTGAGTGGTGTGTAGTTGCTACACAAGGAGGATCACGTTCGAGTTAATGACCCGAACGGTCTACAGTATAAGGATGGGGTTGGAGACCTAATCCTAGATACACTGTGGATGCGGCCCACTTTGTATTAGATACAAACGAGGTGATCTGACTCGTTCATGTGGTTGACATGCGAGTGGGGGCATCCTGTACAATGAGATTGTACAAGATCGGACCGTGAATTATTAGACTTACTGATATAACACCGTTGACAGTAAAAGATTAATAAATTCGTAGATGACCATTAGTGACTCGACCTGAATCCTGAGCGTATTACGGACTCCTGTCTGTCGGGGTCTGTCCTTTAATTAGTACGAGTGAGGGTGGTCTCAGTCATTCGCCTAATATGCCTATCTTCTCAGGGACAGAACCAAGTAGAGAGCTGGGAACCTAATTACGCGAGATGGAATTCACTCGTTCCCGCCTATAGGGAAACTAGAGGGGTTATTCCCTTAAGTCTTTGTCTCGAGGCTTGGACAACAGCGCCCACCTTCTCACTGGCCCGAGAAGGGTGTTGTGTATGGTTGGACCATCACAATATGTTGTTCATTAGAGAAGCAGTAGGGACTTAAGGAACAAGATGTAGACACAGGGGTAAAACGGTAATTTGATCCAGCCGTGTCTACGAATAATCTGTGAAGGGTCGACTCATGAGTATTGGTTATATCAGTGGACACGTAATATTCTACATCGATGGGAGTACAACTCACGAGGCTTTAGTGTAGTGTTTCTGTAGCTAATGAACATTAGTTGACCGAAGTCAAAGAGTTTGGTGGTCAACCTCAAATCATTGAAGCCAAATCCTTTGTAGGTCCATTAGGTCCTTGGTTGGCTCAATCTGCGGGATAAAAGAAGGGTTAATGTTTTGGTGTGAAATTGAAGTGTTCAATTTCACTTTAAGAGTAATTATATCATATAGATGATATAATATATGGTTTAATATGAATGAGATTCATAATAAACTATGTGTTGGCCTAATTGTTGAATTAAAGGCTAATTGGAGAAATTGAAAGAGAGAAAATAAATTGAATGTGATTCAATTTGATTAAATCCACAATTATTGCAAATAAGATTTGCAACATAAGATATGAGATATCTTATATTATAAAATTATGTAAATGAGATTTACATAACATATGGTTGTGGTAAAGTGGTAATTATGTGAAGTTGTGAATTTCATCATTCCACTATTTAAACCCTTTGTTAGATGAGTTTTGCAAGAAAAGCAAAAAAGCTAAGCTAAGTTCTCAATTTTGGATTTTGACCTAAGAATCCAAAAGTGAATTCTCTCCATTCTCTCATTTCTCCACTCTTTCCAAAACTCAAAAGTTCCCACCAACTTCCCTTCTCCAAAAGAGAACAACCAAGAAGATCATTTGGTAGTGTTTGAAATCCGTTCGTGGGAAGAGTTCGTGGAGATCGAGAAGCGCGAAGAGTTCGTGATCTACAAGGAGAGGTTGCTGAATCGGTCTACAACAAGTAAGTTATTCTTCTTGCTGTAAAATTTCAGCATGTTTAGCCTAGATCTAATAGTTAGATCATTTTAATAAGCATGTAGCATGATGATACCACGACGATTCGATCGTCTTTCGCTGCGCGGGGATTCTCATTCCCTTCAAATCCACTCACCAAGTAATTGGTTATATCTGCATACCATGGGATCAAGCTCACTCCTATTGCCAACAACATTTCATCTGCATACCTGTCATGAATTTCCTCCAATTTCTCTTGTCTAGCTTCCTCTCCCAATCTGGACATATGATCGACCACTTGATTTTCTGTTCCTTTTCTGTCCTGGATGTCTAGGTCAAATTCTTGGATTAGCAAGATCCGCCTGATCAGTCTTGACTTTGCATCTTTTTTTGACAACAAATATTTGAGAGTCGAATGGTCAATATGGACCACGACCTTTGTTCCCACTAGATAAGATCTGAATTTCTCAAAGGCAAAGGCAACTGCTAGAAGCTCCTTTTCAGTAGTAGTGTAGTTGACTTGTGCCTCGTTCAAGGTCTTAATGGCATAATAGATTGGATGGATGTCCTTCTCTCGTCTTTGTGTCAGCACTGCTCCCACTGCAAAGTCACTCGCATCGCACATTAGTTCAAAAGGCTTTGTCTAGTTTGGTTCAACCATGATAAGTGTTGAAGCTGAGCGCCTTTTTTAGAATTTCAAAAGCAGTGTTGCATTCTTCATCGAACACAAATTTCTTGTCCTTCTCGAGCAGAGTACACAAAGGTTTAGAGATCTAGGAGAAATTCCTGATGAATCGCCTATAGAAACCTGCATGCCCTAAGAAACTTCGAATCTCCTTCACTGATTTTGGTAGTAGAAGTTTTGAGATTACTTCCACCTTCACTTTGTCTACTTCGATTCCATTTTTGGAGATCCGATGCCCAAGTACTATTCCTTCGCGCACCATGAAATGGCACTTCTCCTAATTCAGCACCAGATTTGTCTCCTCGCACCTGCATAACACCCGTTCAAGATTTTCAAGGCATTCCTAATATGACTTCCCGAATACTGAGAAGTCATCCATGAAAATCTCGATTGTTCTTTCCACCATGTCGGAAAAGATTGTCATCATGCATCTTTGGAATGTTGTTGGTGTGTTGCATAGTCCGAATGGCATTCTTCGAAATGAAAATGTCCCATAGGGACAGGTGAATGTCGTCTTGTCTTGATCCTCTGGTGCAACTGTGATCTGGTTGTACCCTGAGTAGCCATCTAAGAAACAGTAATATCTCTTTCCTTCCAATCGATCCAACATTTGATCGATAAATGGAAGAGGAAAATGATCCTTCCTGGTGGCCTTGTTCAATTTGCGACAGTCCATGCAAATTCTCCATCCAGTCACTGTCCGTGTTGGGATGAGTTCATTCTTCTTGCTCTAGATTATGGTCGTTCCTCCTTTCTTAGGTACACACTGCATTAGACTTACCCAATTGTTGTCTGCAATTAGGTAGATGATTCCTGCATCGATCCATTTTATTATTTCCTTCCGGACAACCTCTTTCATAACAGGGTTCAACCTTTTCTGTTCTTCAACTGGGTTTCTTGCTCCTTCTTCAAGATTAATCTTGTGCATGCAGAAAGAGGGATTGATTCCTTGAATGTCTGTTATTGTCCATCCTATCGTCTTTTTATGTCGTGCAAGGACCTGCAAAAGGGAAATTTCATCTTGATTAGTGAGTGTAGAAGAGATGATTACTGGAAACTTTTGGCCTTCCTCCAAGTAGCTATATTTCAAATGGGGTGGTAAAGGTTTTAGCTCCAAGTCAGGTGGTTCCACGATTGATGGCTTGTTCTGAATTATCTGTTCTTCTAGGTCCCTTAATGGATTGATGTATGCAAGTTCTCTTGATTCGTCCTGGCTCATTATCTTTTCGTGGTCCGGTTCTTCTGTTTCACTGTCCTTTTCTTCTAAATTTTCCTGAAATTCGTGCATCTGCAAAGAATCTACTATTTCTATTCTTGAACAATCCTCCAAATCTCCTGGGTATTGCAAAGCATTGAGAACATTGAAAGTGATTTGCTGATCATTCACCTGCATAGTGAGTTCTCATTTCTGCACATCAATCAATGTTCTCCCAGTTGCTAGGAACGGTCGACCCAAGATGATTGGAACTTCTCTGTCTACTTCGCACTCCAGGATAATGAAATATGTTGGGAAAACAAATTTATCCACTTTCACCAATACATCTTCAATCTTCCCTATCGGTCGAGCTATTGACCTGTTTGCAAACTGTAAAGTTATTGTCGTCAGTCTAGCTTCTCCAATTCCTATTCGTTTAAAAACTGACAGTGGCATAAAATTTATGCTTGCTCTTAGATCGCAAAGTGCTCTTCCCACATCTGTGCTTCCAATCATGCAGTGTATTGTAAAGTTTCCCAGATCCTACAATTTAGGTGGTATTTTGCTGGTTATGAGTGCACTGCAGTTTTTCGTCAAAGCTACTGTTTCAAATTCCCCTCGCATGCGTTTCTTTGTCAAAATATCCTTCAGGAATTGAACATAGTTAAGCATATGCTCAAGTGCCTCCACCAATGGGATATTGATGTGGAGTTGCTTGAGTATGTCTAAGAACTTGTTAAATTGTGCATCCTGAGCTGCTTTCTTGAATCGTTGGGGGAATGGAGGAGGTGGTTTGTATCCTTGGTTGATGTAGGCTCTTTTGTTGTTGCATTTATCTCCTTCTTATCTTGGTGCTTAGCGATACTTTCCTCTGTCACTTCACCTGCATTATTCTTGTTTTGCTCCTTTTCTTCTATGCCAACCTTTCTTCCTTCTTCATCTTTCTCAATTGCCTTTGAACCTTCTTGTTCCTTGGGCATCTCTGGACCTGCATAATTTGTTCCACTTCTTAAAGTTATTGCCTTGCAATGTTCCTTTCCTTCTCGTTGTGGAGTTTCAGTTGTTCTGGGTAACATCCCTTGTGGTCTGTTTTTCATTTCATTTGCTAGTTGTCCAACCTGTACTTCCAAGTTATGCAAAGATGTCGTTTGGCTTGCCATAAATTCTTTTACCAAGTTTTCTAATGATGAATCGTGTCCTCCCGATTGTTGATGCATTAAGGTTGCATTCTTCTGTGTATAATGTTGTTGTTGATTGTTGAACCCTTGTGGCATTCCCTGTTTGTGATATTGGTTCTAATTGGAAGTTCCTGCCCTCTGTTCACTCCATGAAAATTTTGGATGTTGTCGCCATCCTGGATTGTTGTGTTGGAGTAAAGATTCAGTCCATTTTTCCCTACATAATACACAAAAATAGGGTTGCGAGGACAATTTTCAAAGAGATGGTTATCATTACAATAAACACAAGTGGGACTAGGGTTAGAAGTGGAATGTATAACAACAATCGTGGCTTGATTTCCCATTTCCATATTCTTTAGAGTGTTGTTCATTGTTGCAATTTGGGCACTCAATCCTGCTATTGTATCCACTTCATGCACTCCTCCAATATTCCTCGTGTTGTGCACTACCTTGTTACTTTTAGCTAGACATCTCTCTTCTAAGACATTCACACTTGAACCCCTAAAGAGGAAATTAACTCATAATGAAAATGATAGAAAATATAGTTTAAGTTGTTGGAAAATAGAAGTAAAACCAAAAGAAAAATAAGGAGGAAAAGATGTAAAAACCAAAAGGCAATGAAAATAAAGTATCAGCTTAATTCTTCTCCTTATCCACGAAAAAACATGAACTCCAGTTGTTGTGCTGAACCGAATGGGATGGAGAACAACAAGGAAAAAACGAAAACAGGAGAAAAAAAAAACAATGGCGTGTGATGGAGGATGCTCTCGGGTTCCCTTGTATTTTCTTGGTTTCGAATAGGGTTTTCAACTAAAAAAACTTTGCAAGGAAATAAAAGGGAAACAAAACTTTTATTAAACTTCAAATGCATAACAGTGATGATAAACCGAAAAGAAAAGAACTAATCTAACCACCCTTGCTTATCGATTCTGCCCACAATTGGGTTAGAATCTTAACCTCCAACGGCTTTCGCGATGGAAGGATGAGCTAGGGTTTTACAACTACATAAATCTATTACAAAGTGTTGGAAACAAGAAAATAGACTGTTGTAAAGAAAAAATACAAAGTCGAGCGAAAAGATAGAGAAAAAACGAAAATAACAGCGTGAAGTGTATTCCCCATTCTTCCTCGGTTGTAATCCTTTTTATAGATGGAGAAAGTAGGGTTTTCTTCCAAAAAATCTTCCTCAAATCATGGGTAATTGCTTGAGTATAAATTCAGGCCTTATTCTTTCCAAAGGTGGGTGAAAATCTCCAAGAATCTTGCAATTCCGATTTTTGAGGCGTGCCCTTCAAGTCTTGAACTTTGCCAGCAACTTTGTCCAGCATTGTGCCTAGCATTTTTTTGTTGGCGATAATGCAACCTGCATTTCCGCTGACATTTCTTTTGCTCTACTTTTCCTACAAAAACACCTAAAATTAGCTTGTTTTCACTAATTTTTCCTTCAATTTCTATTTTTCTCATAATTTAGCAAACTTTAGAAATTTTACTTCAAATGATAAACCAAGCTTGCTAAAACATGAAAATTTGCCAAAAATTAGACAAGAAATGACTAAGTAAAGAGTTAGATAATCCACATAAATGAGAATTATCAATTTAATATTTTTTATGCTTCAAAATACCCTGGTGTTAAAACCTATTCTTCGAATGTTGTTGGTCGATTTGATTGAGTAAAGCAGGATATCTTTGTTGATGATGAGATTGCACTAGATTTGATTGCTTTGTTTGATGAATATGATTCTGGGGAAGAATCTTCACTTACTTCCCTTGAACTTGTTAATCCTGATGTTCAATCTCCTGACAAAGAAACTAAAGTACTTACTTCTTTTGAGCAGGCATCGCCACAGGAGTTAAAAACGCTTACCTATTATTGTGTGTGAAATTGTACCAAGAAGATAAATATAAATTACAAGAGGAATCAGATAAGATTAACCGTTTTAAATCTCATCCCTAGATAAAAGGGAAAATCTATTTAAATCCTTATCTGAAAAGGAATAGAAAAGTCAAATATCCTATAAATAGATCATTATGACTTAAAGACACGGAGTTCAATCGAACCCTCATTCTGTAAATTATAGTTTGTTACACTTTTCTTCCTAAATTATGGTTGACTACACTTTTCTTCATTCTTTGACTTAAGCATTGCCACACCGATGCACAGTTTTTTCTTGTCTTTAGGTCACGTTTTTCCATTTAGAGATACAAATTTACTGTCGTTGTTACGTAAAGGTCAGGTGTGTTCTCCTGTCCAAAATTTGACAACAATAGTTGGCGTCGTCTTTGGAGACGACAACACTTTCTTGAAAAACCTTGTGCTTGAGTCAATCTTCCTATGAAAGAATGAACATAATTTGTGGAAACAGACATCAGAATGAGGATGAAGACGATTTCAATCAAGATCATCATCCACGACGAACGAGATAGGCCATTCTTTCTCGGCCTCGTATGTCGACTAGAAAAGGAGATGGTCGAGTTGAAGAAAAGATTGACAACATGGACAAATACCTGTTGAAAATCCTCGAAAAACTCAACCAACAAGACTTCAAAGAGAAGAACGATGCGAAGAGGAACCATCTGTATGAGATCCAAGAAAAGGAAAAGCGAAAACCAACAATAAGCTGATCCTTGGAGGAAACAACAAGTCTCGCCAGCCATTGGTCAAGAATAAGGTGAGGAAGGTAGGTAACTGAAATCTATTGTATAGGTTATCTCGCATGTTGATACCCGAGTCGACCAGGCTTTGTTGAAACGACGATCGTGAAAAACACTGAAGCGACATCGGACTTACAAAGTGTAATCAATCAAAAAATGGAGAAATTGACATTTTAGAAGACTGAGTATCCTCATAAGGATGAACAATAATAACTAAAGAGAATTCGAGGCAAACCTTGAAATATAAAAAATGACTCTAAAAATTTGATAGATTACTCCCAAAGCAGTCTCCATGGAAATAGTCCATGACAACAAAGCTAAACCATGAATCCTAATTATTGAGTAGGGGCTAATGTTGTGGGTGAAATTGGACCAAGAAGATAAATCTGAATTACAAGAGGAATCAGATAAGATTAACCTTTTTAAATCTCATCCCTAGCTAGAAGGAAAAATCTATTTAAATTCTTATCTGAAAAGGTATAGGAAAGTCAAAGATCCTATAAATAGAACATTATGACTCAAAGACGGGGAGTTCAACTGAACCCTGATTCTCTAAATTATAGTTTGTTACATTTTTCATCATTATCTGACTTAAGCATCGAAGCCGGTGTGGGAAGCGCCATACCGGTGCCCAGGTTTTTCTTTTTCTTGCAAGCCACGTTCTTCCCTCTAGAGATAAAAATTTACCGTCTTGTCACGTGGAGGCCAAATGTGTTCTTCTGTCCAAAATTTGTCAACAACACCTATCATCTTAAGTACATTTACTTAACTGATAAGGATGAAGGGATCGAATCCCGAAGCAAAAGCGGTTTGAATCGCTTTACTTGTAAAATTGTTATGAGCGTTTTTAGAAAACACTAAATGTTAAGCATACTATTGTGAAAAGAAAGGGGAAGATGAGAAAATACCTTTGAAGAAACCTCTTTCTTCTTGTGATCCTTTCCCCACGATCTCAATGAATCACCCGAACACCCCCAAAAAGTCTTCTTCAATGTTCTCTAGGAGAGAGGAAGCTTGTGGGGTCTCTTTTTCGAATGGGAAGATGGAAATTCTTTAGAGAGAATTTGAGAGAGAGATGTTGAGAGAATTTTGAGTGTTATGGAATTCTCCAATTCCAAAAAATGAGCAAATTAACCTTCAAAGTGCATCCTAATGCACTTATTTGTAATGAGTGGGGATGGAGGAACTTCCTCTATCCACTCACTCATTTACTCCATAATATATGCATATTGCATATTATAAAGTATCAAATACTTTATTTTACATAAATTGAATCATATTCAATTGTGTTTCTCTCAATGATACCCTATAGTATTTAATATGAAACTCTTTCAATATTAAATCTATATTTGTTATGTCTAATATGTCACTGCATTTAATGCAATAAAGTAGAGCCGAAACATGCTTAGAGTTAATAAGACAAGCTAAATTAAGTACAAAACCTCCCTTGATACAAAATTGGTTGAATCGACCCCGACGTAGCGTTACGACTAGCCGGAGATTACAAAATCTACTACCATAATCAACAAAATCAAGAAAAGCTACCTAAAAATGGTAAAAACAGAGGAGGGATGGAAAAGTTGCAGAAGGTCTCGGAAAAATTGGGGAAGAAGATGACCTAAAATAGAAAATTTCTATTTCTGTATCGAAGCAGCGTCGAGACGCTAGGTACAACGTTTTAACTTTGTCACCTTAATTTTCAGTGTCACGGAAGCCTCGTCGCAACGTCGAGCAAGCCTCAACGTTTCAGTGTGTAGACGTTATCCTGTCCTCGCGCATTCTGCCTTCGAAATAGCATCGAAACACTACTAGCAACATCTCGACACTGCTTGCACTTTCAGCTACTGTCTTCCAGCGTCAAGGGGGTAGGGTGGGGCGTCTCGACGCTTCTGCCTAGGTCATGCCTTTTTCACAGTTCATTTAGTTTTCTCAAGCATTGATGAATGAGTCATGTCATGCATGCTTTGAGTCCTATCTTTATTTTATTTTAACTACTTGCTCGAATACTAGCAAGGTTTAGGTTAGGGATATTTTATAGGACTCAAATTAGTCCTATTTTCTATACCTAATTCTTGTCGTTTTAATCGATTTAATGTGTTTAATTTCATATTTTATAGGAAATTTAGTCAATTCAGCAATTTGTGACATTTTTGCAAATTTTGCACTCTTTTGGCGAGACGAGTTTGGGATGATCCGAAGGTCAACCAAGAACAAATTGGAGTTCGGGAAAAATTATCATTTTGATCTATTTTCAGCTATTCTTGTGCACTCGAAACTTAAATCCAATAAACTAAGTTCCAAGGTTATACACATTTATGAGAACTTGAACAGTATGTAGTTGACATACAAGTTAGGATCATATTCGAGTATATAACCCGAATGGTCTATAGTATACGAATAAGGTTGGGACCTTATATTGGTGACACTATGGATGCGACCCACTTTGTATTTGATACAAACGAGGCGATCTAACTCATTCATATAGTAGACATGCGAGCAAGGGCATCATGTGCGATGAGTTCGTACAAGACTACACCGTGAATTATTAACCAACTGATGTAACGTCGTTAACATATTAGGTTTAATAATTCATCGATGACCAATAGAAACTCGACTTGAATTCTGAGCGGGTTACGGACTCCTGTCTACGAGGGATTATCTTTTCACTAATATGGATGAGAGTGGTCCGAGTTGCTGGCTCAATATGCCTACCTTCTTGGGAACAAAATCACATGGGGAGCTGGTAACTTAACTCCGCAATATGGAATTCTCTCATTTTCAAGCTAGAAAAATTAGATAGGTTGTTCCCTCAAGTGTTGACTCCAGGTCTTGAACAACGGGACCACACCCTCTCACTGGTCCGAGAGGGATTTTGTTTATGGTAGGACCATAAACATGTTGTTCATTAGAGGATCAGTGGAACTTAAGGAGCAAGAAGTCATCACAGGGGTAAAATGGTAATTTGACTCAGCTGTGATTACGAACAACCTGTGAAGAGTCGACTTATAGGCATTGGTTAAATCAATAGACACAACTTGTCCTACAGTGAGGAGAGTGCAACAACGAGTCTTTAGTGGAATGACTTGTAGTTAATGAATATTGGTTAGCTCGGTCAAAGAGTTTGATCAGTTAACCTCGTATCATTAGAGCTCGTGATCTGTAGGTCCATTAGGCCCTCTATTGGCTAAATATGGATTTATTTGAGAGTATAAAGTTTTAGAGCGAATTTGAAGCGTTCAAATTCATAAGAGGGAGTTATATCAATTATATGTGATATAATCGATATAATATATAGTTTGATGTGAATATGATTCATAATAAACTATATACTATATTTGGATTAATTTCCATTGTATGTTTTCTCGTTTAATTGCTATGTATGTTTTTGGAAATCATGACTTCGAATGCATGCTTAATTTAGTAGCACCTAGGGCAGCTCATCTTTGCATAGGCTAAGACTTAACATTGTCATTGTATATTGCATGATAGGCCTTGAGAACCAAATGACTCCATAGTTTTTATTTAATATTTTGGCCAAGTTGGTTCGATATCAAGTCACTTACTTGAGTCAAGATCATGTTGAAAAAAGTAAAACTTTAATCGCTTTAACATTTATTAACTTTTTTGCATTGAAATTAAGATTAATAACACAATTTCAATCTATATTAAGAAACCACACTACTTAAACCATTACTTTTATAAGTCGTCAGAAAATAAATAATTTAAAAAAATTAATGACAGTAAAATTACTTTGTTCATAAGTATAATAAATATTTTTTAAATTAATAATAAATTCAGATTCTTTCAATACAACTCAATCAAATTTTAGGATAATCCAACCATGGTTGAGTAGATAAGGTACAATACGAATCATCAAAAGTCAATAGTTTGATTTTCACATCGCAATCGTTAAACAAACAAAAAAAAAAAAAGACTTTAATCTAACTTTTGGTAAACTCGGGAATTTTGTTCATCAATTTGAACTCAACCCAACACATATCGTATAGGTTATGTTGGATTGATATTGACTATCAAAATTTCTTAACACCCAACCTAATCATCTATATAGGAGATTGAACCTATCTAAATATTTGATCTCAAGGTTGAAAATATATGTCTTATTAATTATTTAGTACAACAAATGTGGAGTATGAAGATTCAAATCTCCAACCTCAAAAAAAGAATACAAATCCATTATTGTTAAGCTATATCACTAGGGAAATTCTGTTGAGGTTTTTTTTATTTCAACAAATATGGAAAAATCAAATCTTTAACTCTTGATCGAAAATACATGTCAATTATCATTCAACTGGTATAAAGTTTCCTCCGGAGCCTCTCCCTAGCAATATGTGTGAAATCAGAATATTCCCCATGTGAGTCTTTCTTGATTGAAGTTGAACAATCCATTTAAAAATTAGGTTTTAAAAAATAAATAAATAAAAATTAGGGCACATTTTTCTTTCCCCATTTTGTCAACGAACGTAAATTGGGCCACAATTTCCTTGCCCTGAAAGCAGTGAACTTTCCTTCCGACCATATGGCGGCCGCCATTGGACCCCTTAGCTCGACCAAAGCGTGTGTCCCTTTCCCTTTCGTTGGTCAAACTTTCCGCACCAAATACCAAACCCATCTTTGAATCCTTCTCCATTATAATATTACAGAAATCAAAAACATGGAGGAGCTTTGAATTTCTTTTGTCAAATCATCGATTCATTTCGTCCAAGGGGTATTTAAGGCGAACCCCATCAGCAGACGATGCGCTTTCGCATCGGTCCTTTCTTTCCTCAGATCTCCGCCCGTCTCTTTTGGCTCTTCGATTTGATCTCGTGAGGGGTTTCATAGATTAGCAGCTACATTTTTTGTTTTCTTGTTTCTGCCAATGGCGGCTGCTGTGGGGGGTTTGACGACGTGCTTTGTATGTCCGAGTGTTGAATCTATCGCCCCTTCAACGTCGTATTCTGCTCCAGTGCGTGTGTTCTTCAAGCCCTTGAAGGGTAAGAAACTTGTGTTGCCGAGGGGAAGTTCTTGGGGTCCTAGATGCGAGATCGACCCTAATTCCAATTCGGTTAGAAGAGAACAGATTGGTTCGAATGCACCTGGTCTTTCGGCTCTTGAATTGCTTAAGACGTCTTCAGTTGATAGTGAGTACCGAGATGAATTTTAATTTTATTAAGATGATGCGTATGTTTGAATGTTGATTTGCTTAAAACGTCTTCTGCTGATGGCCTAGATTTGCTCACATTTTCTTGGAACGAAATAAATAGTTTGATTGGAATATTTTGATTACTGGTTGTTTCTTGAATTAGTTTCATGGGAATTTTTCAATCTCAGCCATTTGGCAATCGTAGATGTGTCGGTACTGATAGCAACTCCTTGTTTTGATGTACCATTTCTTTAAGTAAAAGAAGATCACGAAAATACTTGCTCGAAAGTCCCGAGCTTTTGAGATTTCTATGTTTTAGGAACAGGAATATAAGCTGTATTTTTTTTCTTTTTCTTCGCAAGAATGGTTTGAATTTATAATGCAAGCAACTTTGGTAATGAGTATCTCTGAAAACTGCACTGGGAGCTAATTGTTGTTACCCCCTTTTTCCATTTGGGCAGGATATACAAGAGAAAGGAGCAGTATTATGGTGATTGGACTTAATGTTCACACTGCACCCGTAGAGTTGCGTGAGAAACTTGCCATTCCAGAAGCTCAATGGCCTCATGCCATTGGTGAACTCTGTGCTTTGAACCATATAGAAGAAGCGGCTGTTCTTAGTACTTGTAACCGGATAGAGATTTATGTTGTAGCATTATCGCAGCATCGTGGGGTTAAAGAAGTGACAGAATGGATGTCCAAGGTGTGTATAATTGTACTTTTATGCATATTAGCTCCATCAAGTGACTTTCTGGGCCAATGTTTCTAATTTTCTTCTTCTTCTCATCTGGCAGAGAAGTGGAATTCCTATTTCAGAGCTTTGTAAGCATAGAGTTCTATTATACAATAAAGATGCAACTCAACACCTCTTTGAAGTTTCTGCGGGTCTTGACTCTCTTGTGCTTGGAGAAGGTCAAATCCTTGCTCAGGTGAAACATGTTGTGAAAACAGGGCAAGGAGTTGCAGGCTTTGATAGAAAAATTAGTGGGTTGTTCAAGCATGCAATCACTGTCGGTAAGCGCGTTAGAACCGAGACCAACATTTCCTCGGGGTCAGTTTCTGTCAGTTCAGCTGCCGTGGAGCTTGCACTGAAGAAACTTCCAGAATCTTCATATGCTACTGCAAAAGTGACGGTAGTTGGTGCAGGAAAAATGGGAAAACTTGTGATCAAACACTTAATTGCAAAGGGATGCAAGCAGATGGTGGTTGTGAACAGAACTCAGGACAGTGTTGATGCTCTAAGCAAGGAACTCAAGGATGTTGAGATAATCTACAAACCCCTTTCAGAGATTTTACCATGTGCTGCAGAGTCAGATGTCATCTTCACCTGCACTGCATCAAAAACACCCTTATTCATGAAAGAACATGTAGCTATGCTCCCTCCTGCACGTACAGAAACAGGAAGGCGTCTATTTGTTGATATATCAGTCCCTAGGAATGTGGAGCCATGTGTATCAGATCTCGAGACTGTATCCGTCTTCAACGTTGACGATCTCAAGGAAGTCGTGGCTGCTAACAAGGAGGATAGACTACAGAAAGTTCAGGAGGCTCAGTCGATAATTGCGGAAGAAATAAACAAATTTGAAGCCTGGAAGGATTCCCTTGAAACTGTTCCTACCATCAAGAAGTTCAGAGCTTATGTTGAGAGGATCAGGGCTTCTGAACTGGACAAGTGTTTGTCCAAGATGGGCGAAGACATCCCAAAGAAAAAGAAAGTAGCCATTAATGATCTTAGCCTGGGTATAGCTAACAAACTACTTCATGGTCCAATTCAGCACTTGAGATGTGATGGCAATGATAGCCGAACGTTGGATGAGATACTTGAGAATATGCATGCTATTAACAGAATGTTTGATCTTGAGACAGATTTGTCTGTCTTGGAAGAGAAGATTAGAGCAAAGGTTGAACGTGGCCAGAAGTAGGTTGCCTTTTTTATGATTTTTTGTTGATATTCTTACAGTTACAGCATTCATGTCTTGTGACTGCTTGTAACTTTACTCTGTTGACGGTTTGGTTCCTCTTCCATTGTTGATAATCCTCGATGCCGATGGCATTCATGGGCAAATTGCCTGAGGATGCAGATAGCAAAATATGTAACAAAATGAGATTATAGAGAGAAATTACACTTGCGGTTGATTCATTGTTTTTGGACATAAAATATAGGAAATCTTGTCAAAAATGTTGATTATGTTGCTTTTTAATCATAGTTTTGTTTGTTTATGATTCTCATTGAGGTGTAATTAGAGATGTCCATGGGCGGGGTCGGGAAATGCTTCTTCATCCCTGCCCCCGCAAAATTTCTAATTTAATTTCGCGGGGATCGGGTTTCCCGCGGGAACTATTCCTCGTTTATCTTTTTTATTTTTCTAAATTTTATTAAATAATTTCTTTTTTTATTTTGAATTTTTTTTATTTAAATGGTTAATTCTTAATTAAGGATTTATATTTAAGATATTTTTTCAATTTTTTTTAGAAAAATAAAATGATATTTAATAAAAAATTTGAATTATGATTTATTATATATATACAAATATACATATTTAAAAATATATATATAAATCGGTCCGGGATGGGGAGCGGGGACAGGGTCGGGGAATGTATTCCCCGTTTAGCCAGCGGAGAGATCTCCTCGCTCTCTCCCCCATTCCTCACATAAACGGGGATTTCCCGCGACCGTTGGGGGCGTAGGGGCGGAAAAAACGGACATCCCTAGTTGTAATAACATGAGTTATAATAGTCTATGATGTAATTTGTGTTTAAGATGTAAAGTTATTTAGTCTGAGTTGTAATAGTCTAGATGTGTTTTTGAAAACTATTTCTAGTTTCTATGATCCAAATAATAAAAATTCTAAAAATAATACTTTTATGTTTTCATTGAAAAAGATAAAAACTTCCATAAATATAGTATTTCATATTATAAACTTAACTTATTTTTGTTAAATTAAATATGTATAATATAATATATTATAAATTATATGATATTGTAAAATAATAATTATACAAAATTTTATAACAAAAAGCATGTTAACAATGATTTATATTCAACCTAATATTCAATTATACTACAACTAGTTTTATGGTTTATTAATATATTATAGAACACATTCTCAATCATTGCTTAAATTAAAATCTAATTTTTAAATCCACTACCAAAACACGTATATGAAAAACATAACTCTGTTTTCATTAAATCCCTTGTTTTCAAGATTTTCCATATTTCTGGCAAATAGGCCAATGGGATATTTTGCTTGGCTGATTAGTGGCAATAATTTCAATAATTCTGCAAATATCTGTAGTTAAGACAGACCAAAGAATTGTAGAGAGTTCTGAATTGGATATCCACAAAATGGGGAACTATTTGATGATATGAGCATAGTAACTGTTGATTGGTAACAATTAAGAAATTACAATGCCTATGATACCTGTAATCTGGAAAGAATTACTTTATGTGTGTGGGACAACAAAGGAAGAAAAGAAACTCAACTTTTCATTGTACTTTGTAGGAAGGTCATCAGGATCAGATTACTTCCTTACAGAAAGCTTTCCATCAAAATGGCTCTCACTAAACTGCCCGGTCAGGAGGCTCCCTCTGAGTAACTCTTTTCTCGACAATGTCTTAATTTTTTAAGATCAGAACTTCTATTAGTATGAGAATATCGTGCCGAGGATCTTCATGGGAGATCTGCAAACATCTTGAACTTGAAACTTGACACATCATTAACGCCAATTAACCTGTGTTTAAGTGATGACTGATAAGTTCAGACAAAATATCAACCCATGTATCAGGAACTCCTGGTAAGCACCAATGCATGCAGTCCTGGCCCCAAACAGCAACTGCATCTTTTCTTCCCAACCAAATGGCTGGATGGGCATCTGCTCTGAACTCACTCAAGTGAGTCAGATCAAGAACCTCAATATCAGTGCCACGAATTGCCTCGTCGATGAGACGATTGATTGTTCTTGCTTCTCTATTCACCCCATTGTTGCTTGGATCAAACCAAATGTCTAGCTGTCCAGGTATTATTATTACTCAATCACCTTGTAAGGAAAGTTACAAGAGGGGCCAAATTTAAATGGAATGAAAAGATTGCTCACCTGGGATTCTTCGAGGGGCTCATTGAACAAGCAGCTGCCATTTTGATTCCATTCACCACCATAAAAATGTCTGGGCGATTGTAGACGCCAAAATTTAACTGTCTTGCCAGGAATTTCTTTCTGTATGTGGGAGACCATATGTTTAAGAACAAGTTTCAGTCCATCCATCATCTCCAGAGCTGGAAGTATCGGTTCACCAGCACGATAAAAAACTAGAGGTTTCTCTTTTGGAAATTTATCATAACCCCACCTGATAAGAAATATATGCCTCGTGAGATAGAAAACTGGCAATTAAAGACTTAAAAGTAATCTTTATCTTGGCTCCCTTTTGCGGCTCTCTGTCTTCTTATTCTTCTGTTCCAATAAAAAGTGTGGTTTCTTTAAAAGAAACACATAAAAGAAAATTATAAACAACTGAAAAGACTGGGAAAAAACCTGTTTGTGCTAAGAACTGGGATTTATTTATCAATATAGGTACCGAGTCAAGGGAAGATTTCGAGAGCTTCCCCACTCTCCCTAGAACAAACCTCTCAGAGAAAATCTAACAAAAGGCGTACTCATAACAACTTATCTTTTCCCCATCCCCTTTCTCACGCACCTACGCCTAACATATATACACATTTAATAGGAGGTCTATCAGTTTGAAAATTTGTTATCTAAAAACGACGCTCAGAAATCGCACAACCCATCAATCTACTTAAGTCTTGACTTCCCTTACACAGGATAGCCTCTAGTATTCTATGAAGTGATCAAACAATGACTTGCAAGATAAAATCCTGATTTATCTAAATTTCACATCCTAACGTCTAGCTCAAGTTTTGAACGATAACTTTCTACATTTTTTTGAAGGAAAATTGTAACGGGTGTCAAAATTGTGTCATATTTGTCACACAAATAAATAGTTTGAAATATAGCAATTTTTTAAAATTCTGTACCTATTTAAATAGTTTTATGTAATTCTTTTTTCACCCTTGTTTATCATTGATATACCATTTTTATAGTCTATCAGTGGTTTCACTGATAGACCATTTCTACATCTATTACTGATAGATGTCTATTCTTAAAAGATCATTTTTATACCTATGGTTGATAAACAATTTTTATGTCTATTATCGATAGACCATTAATATGTCTATCAGTGATAGATTTCTATTATTGATAGACTATATTAATGTTTAATAGCGACCATTTCTATGTGTTTGAGTTTGATAGACTACTTTTGTGTCTATCATTGATAAAACATTTACGTGTTTATCATTGATAGACCATTTCTAGGTCTACCAATGTTAGATATTTATCGATACACATCAATCGCCGATATATATAAAAAAAATGTTATATTAGTGGTACAATACTATTAGTAGTTTACTATTATTTGTTATCAACTTTTTTTCATTGGTATTAAGTTATCACCAATTTACTATTTTTAATCTACAATCTATTGATACGGTGATAAACCAAATGAGCATGCAAAAAAGCCACTATAGAAAGGAAAAAAAAATCAAATATCATTGTTATATACCTCTTTTAATCCTATTAATATGGAATATCAATGATTGAATTAATAGAAAATAAGCATGCAAACAACGATAGACACCTATCAGTTATAACTTTAGTTGGTGAGAGGTCTATCACGGGTAGATCTTAATTAGTGATAGACGTCTATAATTGATAGATTTACGATATAGAGATAGGTTAATATGGTATATCAGTAATAAGAATAATAACAAACAAGCATGCAAACAATCAATGATAGACATCTACCACTCATAGACCTTAGTCAGTGATACACCTATCACTGAGAGATCTCAGTCAGTGATATGTTTATCACTAATAGAGCTTAATTGGTGAGAGGTGTAATAGATTACAGTCAGTGAGAGATATATCACTGATAAACCTCAATTAGTGATAGATGTCTATCACTAATAGACTTGTGACATTGAGATATGTTGATATAGTATATCAATAATAAACATAATAGCAAACGAGCATGCAAATAATTAATGATAGACACTTATCACTGATAGACCTTAGTCAACAACAAATGTTTATCACTAATAGACTTACGAAATTGAGATATGTTGATATGGTATATCAATAAGAAACATATAGAAAATGAATATGCAAACAATCGATGATAGACACCTATCACCGACAGATCTCAATCAATGATATGTTTATCACTATCAGATCTCAGTTAGTGATACGTCTATTATTGATAGACCTCAATTAGTGATAGAAATCTATCAAGCCTTAGGATATTGAGATATGTTGATAGGTATTTTTGAGTTTTTACATGCTTTAATCTTGTTGGGCTTTAAATTGTGCCAGAGGTGCAAATACTTTTAGCTTTGGCTAGATTTTCTACTATTTTGTGTTAGATTGTCATATATCCCTTGTTGGAGAGCTCATTCCTCGATCTCCCTATGATACTAAAACCCAATGTCCCAACAACAGTGCTCCAAGTTCCAAACTTCTTTTATACTTATGAAGTGGAGAAAGATCAAGCAAGAGTTCAAACTCTACTATCCAACTACGCATTTTGAAAGCTTATTTTGCTTCTATGTTTTACCTAAAAAGAAAATCACATTCTAGCACCAGACTCACAGGGGGCGATAAATGACTAAGGAGAACTCCAACTACCAATCTGACTTCTAACCCCAATCGTTTTGAACAACTGTTCGCGGGATAATATCTCTAAAGTCATATCGAATCATTTCCCCTTTAACCACTTTGAAGACCATGGGTTTATACTTCATCCTAGAATTAATAATTACCAAGCTCCCGTTATTACCATCACCAAATTAACAATTCTTTATGGTTTTTACGGAAAAAGAAATTGAGATTTTTCAACAAAGAAAATTTAAAAAAAATGGGAGGACGAAGAAAAATCCTAATAAGTTACAAAAGACACTTCAATTGACTTGAGTGTCAAAAGAAGAATAACTAGAAAGTCTTAAAGAGTACTTTATCAAATGGCTCATAAAAGAGTCCCCACCAAGAGCCTCCAAAAGGTCTTTTGTATTGACAGAAACCAATCAGCTTCCAAACTTGGGCTGCCTGCTCCCAAGGGGAAGTTTTGTCTTATTACTAAAATTTAACGTAAGAATACTCCTACTTCAAGGCATTTCCAATCTAAGTTCCTTAAGGTTTTCCATGAAAACAACTCAACGTTTTCAGTGGGAAATGGTATATTGACCTATTTAAACAATAGAATACCATCACCAATCTCTCTTTCCATGAGATGTAAGAAACAATTTCATAATGTGAATTACAGCTTGAGCATATTGGTGTCAAGGTGCTTCTACTTTGTGATAATATTTTGAACTTCAAGTCTGCCAATTGGAAGGACCTCAAACACTTGACATTTATATAATTATATGTATTTGAGGGACTGAAGAATAGATATATATATACGTACAGAACTTTTCTGCTAAGGTAACAACATATAGTCCAGCAGCATTAGCAACAGCATGGACATATGGACATCATAAGTGTAACTAAATTTACACCCGTGCTGACATTTCTCTCAAGAATGTATCTTAATTTCAATTTAAAGTATGCCCCGACTTCCTAATACGCATGACAACAATAAAAACCAGAAAAACCAAACTCACCTAGTTACATGTTAAATAGCTGAAATAATAAGGAAATGCAAAAATAGCTATCTTTGTACTTCAAGCAACTCAGTTCCCTCCCTTGAGCCAAACTCAGCACAACTATTCACAAGAAAATGCTAGGCTTCTATCACCATTCCTACCTCTATCTATAACCCTCCAACCAACAACTATCAAATTACTTGACCTTTCAACAGACTCGCTCACACAGCCTACTTAGTATCTAACAAGATAAAAGCAATACATTGAGGGCTTTGGAAGGATCGTGTTGATTAACTGTCATATTTCTTAGGAGGGAAAAAGAAATTACCAATGGCCAGTGTTAAATATGAGAACATCGTAGAAGTTGGTGATGTTTGCCCAATCATCTGCAGGAATATCAACATCCACTCGATACACTCCTTCTGATTGACTTTGGTCACCTGATGCAGAATACTTCGGCTGCCACCTTTGTTTAATCAGTTACAGGAACATAAGAACAAATTTAAATATTCATGGGAAGGAAATAAAACAACCAATGTACTTGCCAAGTTTTTTCCACAAAAAGACAATACTTATTTTAGTCAAAGTTAAAAAATTATTTTTCTTTCAACAAAAGATACATTGCTATAAACACACCCGATTATCAAAAATAATCTGTTAAAGAAGACATATAATATGTCCTGAAACTCAAACATGGTTTAGACACCTCAAAAATAAATGTCACAGACTGAGTGGTAAATGTGACATGATAATGGAATTATAGCATATCTCTACCTGGACTACATGCAATAATTTTACTTATCAGAAACACATAACAACTTGTTTAACAGAAACAAGCATATTGTGTAAGTAATACTGAAGGGGATAAGATATCATACTCTCTTTAACTAAAAATGATTGCACATCACAAAAATTACTCCACCTATACTGCAGTCCATCAACCAGCCAAATAAGAGGGAAAAAAAACCCAGATCTGACATTTCTACTCTAGAAGGTAGTCTACATCTTGACTTCTACAAACTTTCAGATATTCCAAAACTCTCTACAACCACAAAGCTCCCCACATTACTGAAATTGTACGCCTCTCAAAAGGAGGAATAGAAGAAACAAAATTAGATGGATCCGATACTCCCAAATTTGTAAATTAGTTTGAACCAAAGATCCTCGTACAAAGTCATAATAAAGAATTCAGTAATTCACGGTTGCTAACGTCGACATTTTACTTCTGAAGTCCGAATCCTTTAGTTAACTTCGAACACATTACAGTCTAAAAATTCTAACCACTAATAACTACTTTCCATTTTTAGTTGAGAATACAAAGTTGCAAGAATAGCAAAAAAGCTATAAAGCATACTTGTATTTGGCCAGCAACACTGCTCGATGATAAGCAACCGTGACATTGAACATTGGAAAATAAGCACCCTTCCAAGCCCCTTTCCTCTTCCACTTCTTTACACCCAAATCAGCCACTCTAAGACTACACAAAAAGGAAGTCAAGAAATTCTCATTCAAAGAATCACCAACAAACCCAACATTCCTGTTTCTCATCAGATCCAGAAATCTGAACGGATCAATCTGCGGCAAATCACAGGTTTGGGGCACCCATTTCCACGAATTGATTGAACCCATATTTTCCCTCTGGTTCCTCAAGCAATTCCAGGCGTTTCTATGAAATGGGCAAGTCTCATCGTAAATGGGTCTGCGATTAGGGTCTTGATTCCAGTGGCCCTTGAAGAGATTGCATGTGGGTGGTGCAGAAATCTTCTTGATTTGTGGAGATGGCGAAATGGGTGCGCGAAGAGACACAGTTAAGGAGTAGAGAAAGAGGATCAAGAGGGGGAGAAGGATCAGCCATGGGAAGAGGGGTCGGATGAGCTTACGATGCATTGCAGAGCTTCATTTATGGTGGTGGATTTTTTAAAAAAAATGCGAATCAGTGGTTCCTCCGGCGAGTTGTGAATTTTAGGAGCAGCAGTAAAGAGCTTCTACCAAAAAGCCTTGCATAGTTCAGTTTTTTTCATTTCCTTTTTGGTTTCAGAAATGGTGTTGTTTTCTAAGAAAGGACGATTAGAAAACACTTTTGGCTTTAATATGTATCCATGTAATTCCTTTTACTTTCAAATTTTGTAACGATTTATTCCTTAATGTAAAATATCTTAATTAGGTAATCCAAAACACAAAAATGTTATATTTGTTAAGGTTGTTGTGAATATTACACATGTATATGTTCATCTATCCGTTCCTTTGACACTCTTGTCAAGTGACAACTTCTCCATAGTCAATGTGTTACTCATGTGTCTTGCAAACACCTATAGTTAGTATCCAATTGTTCTACATCCTTCTAGTCATTTTGCCTATAAACAGTGGTTTATGGTGGTTTATGTTGTATGCACAATTGGTGGGAATAAAACAATTCTCTTTCCTTCACTCCACTATCTTTCTTTAAATTTTATTTATTTATTAAATTCCATTTTTGTTATATTATTAATATTATATATGTATTTATATTAAATTCCTATTTTCCTTTACTATTATTATTATTATTATATGTTTTCGTAATATTTTGGTGTCTGATTTTGCCTCCAATTTTTACAACACATTATCAGCACGAGACTCTGTCATTTCTCCCGACGAAGGTAGGTCCTACAGGTATGTCATTTTTTTTTATAATAAATTAGATGTTATTTTGCATGTTTGATATATATTAAATTTCTAATATCAATACAATGTTTGTTTTGTGAAATATTATTATAACAAACCTTACAAAATTAGAATTCACATCTCTTGACAATAATGGAAAAGATTATTGGTTATGTCTCGAATATCCTCCTACAGTAGTAATATCGAAAGAGATGGTTTAAAAATATTATGAACTCATAAATCTTGGCAAACTGGAGCAACGTTATTCCCTGAAGTGAATGTTATGAAATTTAACAATCGTGGTGGTCATTATAATCATTGAAATGTCAAGAGAACCACACGAAATGATAATTATAAAGGAAAAACTCCAGGAAATAAGAGTTTAAGAGATGATGAACATAAATGCTTCCAAAGTGAAATTATTAAGCATTAGTTACGTACTTGTTGTACGTCCAAACACTCTGTTGATATCTATTAAACTTCCCTGAATGAACAAGGAAAAATATAGATGCAAATCTTGTTTATCAAGATAATGATCTATTTAACTCATCCAATATGAAAATTGGGATGTGACATACTCATTTGTATCTCCTGAAGAGAAGATTACCATAATTGATGGAATAACAAATACTTCAATTATTTTTTAGAATATATAACTAACGTTTTTTTCTATTTTTCTGTTCTTTGATTTTTTATATTATGAGTTATGTTTCTCTTATTATAATTATTTTTGTTTAATGAAGAAATATGGGCAGTTTTTAATGTTGAATGACTCAAAAATGAGTAATGAAAATCTATGTCTGACAGACTGCGCAACTACGCACACAATATTTATACACAGAAAATATTTTTCTAAATTGACAATGTTGAAAACAAAAGTCAATACTATATCAAGTTCTGCAAACTTGATTGAAGGTTTTGGAAAAACAAGTTTTATCTTACCTAAACGAACAAAATTTTCAATTAATAATGCTTTGTTCTCTTGCAAATCAAAGAGAAATTTATTGTGTTTCAAAGATATACGTAACATTGGTTATTATGTTGAAATTGATTGTAAAAATAATATAAAGTGTCTTTATATCACATCTATTGTTTCACATGAAAAACGTATATTAGAAACACTGTCTGTTTTTTCTTCTGGATTATATTATACTCATATACGAGTAATCGAAAGTTATGCAACAATGAACCAGAAGTTCATGAATCCAGAAATATTCAGTGTTTGGCATGATCCATTAGGTCATCCGGAATCAATAATGATAAGAAAAATTATTGAGAATTCACATGGGCATCCTTTAGAGAACTAGAAGATTCTTCAATCTAATGAGTTGTCATGTGATGTTTGCTCTCAAGGAAAATTAACTATTAGATCTGATGGAACACGAGACATACGCAGCGGAAAAAGGATCTAATGTCACTCTAATTGCATCTCATTTAATATAAATTAACATGCAAACAAGACAAAAATAGTGAACTAAAAGGAAAGAAAATAAACCTTTGTAGCTCGATTTTTTCACGATCTCATTGCCTAAGCACAAACCGAATACAAACCGGACCACCACTAGAGCTTCCCCGCTATCCTCTAGACTCAGAACCGGGTTGTGGGACTCGGTGAATGAAGGAATGAAAAGGAAGAAAGGGAGGATCAAAGGTTTAAGTGAGAAAAGAAAAAGAAGAAATTTTTGGTGAGACACTCTTTTGGAAAAAACTAAAATTCAGCAAGAGAAACCCTTTGTTTTAAAATCAATCCTATTTATAAAGCAATTACATCCATCAAATGCATGTCAAAGCTCACAAAAATGCAACACCTCACAAAACACTAACTAAAGTGGGTTATGTGTCATTCTATAATGTTTACACATAGTCCACTTAAGTTAGTGGAATTGTCTAAAAAAAGTTGGATAATTCCACTAACACTAGTCAAGGGTAAAATGGTTTTTTCTATTTGGTCAAAATCAAACTTGGACTTTTCCTGAGCCAAAAAAGTCAACTCTTTGACTTTTTACGGTTTCTACCATTTTGACTAATTTTGACCTCCCGAACATGAATTCTCATTCATATTTTCGAAATTCAAATCACATTTGAATAGATTGTCATACAAAAATTGATAGCTATATCACATATACTTGTCTATGTTGGGTTTTATGTCCTAAAACTCGTGGTTTTGTAAACTGAATGTATATTCTATATCATAATAAAGTTGTTATTGAAATTTATTCAGTAAAGGTGTTATTGACTATTGTGTATTGTGTAACCTTAATCCAATAAAGAACCCTTGGCTATAGAATGAATACTTGAACTTTATGTGTGACATAAAAGTAGATCAAGTTCAAGTTATAGCCAGAACAGTCTATAGTATAAGGATAGGGTTGGGTACCTTATCCTAGGGACACTATGGACGCGACCCACTTTGTAGAGTACAAACGATGTGATCCTAAATCGTTCATGTGGAGACATGTGAGTGGGGGCGCCCTATGCAATGAGTTTGCATAAGACTGGACCGCGAAATAGCCACTTAGACTTTATAACTCCGTTTACTGTCTCAACTGACTTTATTCATACGATGACCTAGGTAACTCGATCTTAATCCTGAGCGTTCTATGGACTCCTGTTTATTCGGATTATCCTTAGATTTTCATGGGTGAGAGTGGCTCGAGAGGCTGCCGACTCAATAAGCCTCCCATTTCGAGGATAAAATCGGGTAGATAGTTGGGAACATAGTTCGCAAGATGGAATTCACTCATACCCGCTTTAGGGATTAGTAGAGAGGTTGTTCCCTTAAATCATCGACTCGGGTCTTGAACAATGGGCCCACCCTCTCATTGCCCGAGAGGATTCGGTTTCTTTGGTTGGACCACAAACCAATTGTTCATTAGATGATCAGTGGGACTTAAGGAACAAGAGGTAATTACAGGGGTAAAACGGTAATTTTGATCCAGTTGTAATTACGAACGACTTGTGAAGGATCGACTTACTAATCATGGTTATATCGAGTGGGATGTAAATATATCTCTGAGTGAGGAGAGTGCAACCACTGGGCTTTAGTGGAGTGTCTCGGTGGTTAACGAATGTTGATTAGCTAGGCTAAAGAGTTTGGTCGGTTAATCTCGTATCGTTGGAGCTCATGATCTATAGGTCCATTAGGTTTCCCTTACTAGCTCGGACTAAGCCTTGTAACATTTTGAGAGAAAAGAATTTGAATTGTTCAAATTCGAGTTTGGGAGAAAGCGTTAATTATGTGATATATTTAACGAATCATAGCTTAATTATGAATTAAACTATGATTAAAAAGAGGTGTATATATTTAAATATGATTTAAATATTGGATCGATTTATAGCATGAATAAAGATTCATGTTCGAGAAATCGATCGGGATCGGGCAATTTATTTAATTTAATATTTGATATTAAATTAAATTAAATAATTTAATAATTTAATTAATTATTTAATAATTTAATTAATTAAATTAATTTTAATTAAAAATTAATTTAATATTGATTTTTTGAATTAAATTTAAATGAAAAATAGTGGATTTTCATGGAAAATAAATTGGCAACTTGCCCAATCCCTCTCATCTTCAAATTCACCAAATTTGGCCACCTCCATCTCAAATTATCCTCATCACTATTGAGATGTAACTCTAATGAAGCTAATGAAGCTTTATTTAATGGTGATTTGAGGTATTTTGAGAGGATTTGCAGAAATTAATAGAATTCTCGTTTTTTTGACCTTTGAGCTCTTTTCTTCCAAATTCTCTCTATCAAAGATCCAACAATCTGTTCCCAGGCCTGAGGATAGTAGGGAAGACACTAGAGGTTGTCCACAAAGTGTTTGTGACAAGAAATTGCCCACGGATTAGGAGAATTTTAAACAACAAAGGTATGCGTTCATATTCTCTATTTTTCCAGCTTTGAGCATGCATTTTATTTTACAAAATTGATCAACTTAGAGTGTTCAAGATCCAAAGTTGCTTTCGCTTTCTTAATCTAGACTCTTTCAATTGGTATCAGAGCAATTTTGAACACTCAATTTGATCTATTTTGTTATGTGGCGGGTGTTTTTTGAAGTTCAATTTTTCTAGGCGTCTAAAGTGTTCTTCTAGTTTTGGCATTTAAATTGAGCATCAATTTGTGCTTTATTTTCAAATTTCTCAAGTGTGTTTGAGCATTAATGTGTGTAGAATAAGCTGTAAAAATTTCGGGTCGATTGGAGTTCGGGAAGGCCTTCAATTTGAAGAAAGAAGCTCAGAAGGTCACAAAAACTGGAAACATAGTGAGGCTACTGGAATTTTTTTTTTCTTTTGCTACAGTGAAATTCTTCCTCAGCCCGCGTGATTTCAATTTGATTTTGGAGAAGAAGACTTTGACTTTGACCCCATTTTGTTGACTTTGACCGGTTCAATAAATTTTAGATCGGTTCGACTCGTTTTCGGTCCGGTTCGGGTGGTTTTAGATCGATTCTAACTATTTCGAGGCCGATTTTTCCATTTTGGAGGTCCGTTTCACCAATTGGAGGCCTGGTTCATTCTTTTACAGCCCGATTCAACCTTTTGAAGGTCCGGTTCACACATTTGCAAGTCAGTTTGACCCAAATTCGAAGTGTTCGAAGTGGTTCGATGTTAATTCTAGATTATTATTGTAATAATTTAGTAGTTTGCTTGCATTAGATGCCAAAACCAGTTCACTTTAGTGTGTTTAATTAATTATGCATTGTGAATGTATGTTTTAATTAAAATCTTTGATCATTATATGTGCATAAAGTATGCCATATAGATTTTAAAATCCCACCATAGGAAGCATGCTCCATGCATTGAAAGTATGTTATAAGTGTTATAATATATTGTATGCATGTTTATTGGGTTTCATAAGAATTAATATAAGTGTTATATTAATTTATGAAACAAATATTATATGTTTTAATTATAATTAATATAAGGGTTATATTAATTAAAAATTAAACATATAATTGCTATGCAATTATTCATGTGATGAATTTGTTATAAATGTATGTTTATTCATGTGATGAATGATGAAACAATTTATAACATAGAAATGCATGTAACCTAAGGTTAATTAATTAGTTTTAAAATCGTTTTAGAACTGGAATTAATTAGACCTAAAATTATCTAGTTCTAATAAGATTAGAATTAGGAAACTAATAATTTATAAACTCTGATTAAAGAGGGACTCTGACTAAGGAAGGTTCTGGCTGGGTTGGGGTACTTAAGCTGACGGAAACGGAACACCCCTACCTGGGAACTAACCTGGGAGTGAATTTAATCTAGAGATTATAAATTATCTTTCGTGAGTGGCGTTTATTAAAAATTAATAAATTTAACTCATAGACCTAGGTTTATTAAATGGTTAATAGACTTAGGAAATTCCTGTATAATTGTTATATTGGTAGACTTAGGTCATATTATTTTAGCCGGAATATGCCTAAGTAAAAGTATACCCAAACTGTTTAAAAGACTTAGTGGGAGTGAAAAGGTATATATGATATATCAATTTCCTCTTACGCTCTCCACGAAATTCACACCGTGAGATTTATGCTCGGCCTCGTGATGTCAATAGGGCATCCCCATTCGGATGGTGTTTGCATAAATCAAGAGCAAGGTGAATGGAGAAAGTATTTATAGTAAGTGAGCGAAGAAAGTGTGTCAACATATCCTACGGTCTCCTCCATTAGGTTGGACCGTGAGATTCCCATGTTACGCTGCGGAGTTGCCGAAGTAGCACCATCCATTCGGAGGATGTAACATGGGATTGGAACAACTCAAACTCGAGAAATGGATAGGGTCTCTTAGGTCCATTCTCAGTTTTGTCTCTCCAGTTCGGTAGCATTGTTGGGGGCGACCTCTGAGGTCTGAAAATAGCGGGTCACACTTACAAGAATTGCTAAGTGTTAGTAAGTTCTTGACCAAAGTAGCGATAACTAGAATGTTATAGGAATAAGAGTTATTCCGGTATTAGCATTTAGTCAAGAACGTCTTAGTTCAGTGAAGGAGTGATTGACTGCCCCTCGGTAGCGGTTGCTCTGACTCACTGAAGTATCGTTGCAAAAACAATAATGAGTTTATGGGTACATTATTACTTTTGCTAAATTCTTAAATTGGATAGGTTACAAACAATTCACTAATAGAATTCATTTTTTTTCAGCATGTCAAACTCTTTTATCCAGTTACTCGCCTTCAATAAACTTAACGGCGACAATTATGGAACCTGAAAATCAAACTTGAATACGATTCTTGTTCTTGATGATCTGAGGTTCGTCTTAACAGAGGAATGTCCTCCCCCTCCCAGCTCGACTGTAAACCGAATTATTCGGGATGCTTATGACAGATGGATTAGGGCTAATGAGAAGGCCCGAGTCTATATCTTAGCCAACATATCTAATGTGTTGTCTAAGAAACATGAGACCATGGTCACCGCAAAGGAGATCATGGGATCATTACAGGCGATGTTTGGACAACCGTCCTCATCGGTCCATTATGAAGCTGGCAAATACGTTTACAACTCCCGTATGAAGGAGGGAGCCTCCGTTAGGGAACATGTCATTGACATGATGACCCACTTCAATGTGGCTGAAGTAAATGAGGCAGTCATAGATGAGAAAAGTCAGGTAACCTTTATTATGGAATCTCTTCCGAAGAGTTTCCTGTCATTCCGCACAAATGCGGTGATGAATACAATAGAGTATAACCTGACTGCTCTCCTCAACGAGCTACAGACTTTTGGGTCCCTCATGAAATCAAAAGGAAAAGAGAAGGAGGCAAATGTTGTCACTTCGAAGAAGTTCCTAAGAGGATCGTCCTCAGGGACCAAATCTAGTCCTTCTTTTTCTAAGAATAAGGGTATTTCGAAAAAGAAGAAGAAGGACAAAGGGAAGGGACAGGCTCCCACACGCAAGGCCAAAGCCACAAGAAAATGTTTCCATTGTGGTGTTGACGGGCACTGGAAGAGGAACTGCCCGAAGTACCTTGCAGAAAAGAAAGCTGAGAAAGAAAAACAAGGTAAATATGATTTACTCGTTATTGAAACATGTTTAGTGGAACATGATGATTCCGCCTGGATATTAGATTTAGGAGCCACTAACCATGTTTATTCTTCTTTTCAGAAACTAGTTCTGGCAACTGACTTTGAGATGGGGAAATAACTCTCGGGGTTGGAGCGGAGAGGTTGTCTCAAAAAAAAGCGATGGGAGCGATGAAAGTTTGTTGTTTAGGATAGATTCATTTTATTAGAAAATGTACTTTTAGTTCCTGGAATCAAAAGAAATCTTGTATCTATCTCTTGTTTGCTTGAACATATGTATAAAGTATCTTTTGATCATAATGAAGCGTTCATTTGCAAAAGAGGTGTACGAATATGTTCTGCTAAACTTGAAAATAACTTATACGTGTTAAGACCAACTGAAGTAAAAGTTATTTTGAACACCGAGATGTTTAAAACAGTTGATACTCAAAATAAAAGGCAGAAGCTTTCTCCTAGTACCTATCTTTGGCACGTGAGACTAGGCCACATTAATCTCAATAGGATTGGGAGATTGGTCAAGAGTGGTCTCCTAAGTCAGTTAGAGGACAACTCTTTACCACCATGTGAGTCATGTCTTGAGGGAAAAATGACTAAAAGACCTTTTTCTGAAAAAGGTTATAGAGCCAAAGAGCCCTTGGAACTCGTGCATTCGGATCTCTGTGGTCCTATGAATGTCAAGGCACGAGGAGGGTATGAATACTTCATCAGTTTTATTGATGATTATTCTAGGTATGGCTATCTATACCTAATGCATCATAAGTCCGAAACCCTTGAAAAGTTCAAGGAATATAAGGCAGTAGTTGAGAAGACATTAGGTAAAACGATTAAAACACTTCAATCAGATCGAGGTTGAGAGTACATGGACTTGAGATTCCAAGACTATATGATAGAACATGGAATTGTATCCCAACTCTCAGCGCCTGGTACACCTCAGCAGAATGGTGTATATGAGAGGAGAAATAGAACCTTGTTAGACATGGTTCAATCCATGATGAGCTACGCTCAGCTGCCGAGTTCGTTTTGGGAATATGCAGTAGAAGTTGTTGTATATATTTTGAACATGGTTCCCTCTAAGAGTGTTTCAGAAACACCCTATGAGTTATGGAAAGGGCGTAAAGGGAGTTTACGTCACTTCAGGATTTGGGGATGTCCGACACATGTGTTGGTGTCCAATCCAAAGAAATTGGAACATCGTTCAAAATTATGCCTATTTGTAGGATACTCCAAAGAAACGAAAGGTGGTCTATTTTATGATCCTCAAGACGACAAGGTGCTTGTGTCGACAAATGTCATGTTCTTAGAGGAAGACCACATGAGAGATCATCAACCTTGAAGCAGGATTGTCTTAAGTGAAATCTCCAGGGAAGCTACAGATAAATCAACAAAAGTTGTTGATCAAGCTGGTCCTTCTCAAGAGTTGAGAATGCCTCGACGTAGTGGGAGGGATGTTAGACAACTCGACCGTTACATGAATTTGACAGAAACCCAAGTCGTCATACCTGATGATGGCGTTGAGGATCCATTGACCTATAAATAGGCTATGAATGATATAGATAGGGACCAGTGGATTAAAGCCATGGACCTTGAAATGGAGTCAATGTACTTCAATTCAGTTTGGGAACTTGTAGATCAATCAGATGGTGAAAGACCTATCAGTTGCAAGTGGATCTACAAGAGGAAACGAGATCAAGCCGGTAAGGTCCAAACCTTTAAGGCTCGACTTGTGGCAAAAGGTTATACCCAAAGGGAAGGGGTGGACTATGAAGAAACCTTCTCCCCTGTTGCCATGCTTCAATCCATTAGAATACTCTTGTCCATTGCCACGTTTTATGACTATAAAATTTGGCAAATGGATGTCAAGACAGTCTTTCCTAATGACAATCTTGAGGAGAGTATCTATATGGATCAACCAGAGGGGTTCATAGTTCAGGGTCAAGAGCAAAAAGTTTGCAAGCTTAAACGATCCATTTATGGATTGAAACAAGCGTCTAGATCCTGGAATATAAGATTTGATATTGTGATCAAATCTTATGCCTTTGAACGAATATTGACGAGCCTTGTGTTTACAAGAAGATAGTCAATACCACTGTAGCTTTCTTAGTTCTATACGTAGACGATATCTTGCTCATTGGGAATGATGCGGGGTTTTCGATCGTGGCGTTAAGCAATGGCTAGCGACCCAATTCCAAATGAAAGATTTGGGAGAGGCTCAGTTTGTTCTTGGAATCCAAATCGTTCGGAATCGCAAGAACAAAACGCTAGCACTTTCTCAGGCATCTTATATTGACAAGATGTTGGTTAGATATAAGATGCAGAATTCCAAGAAGGGTTTATTTCCTTTCAGGCATGGAATTCATTTAACTAAGGAACAATGTCCTAAGACACCTCAAGAAGTTGAGGGTATGAGACGCATTCCTTATGCATCAGCTGTCGGTAGTCTGATGTATGCCATGCTATGTACTAGACCCGACATATGCTATGAAGTGGGAATAGTCAGCAGGTATCAGTCTAATCCAGGATATGATCACTGGACTGCCGTTAAGAACATCCTTAAGTATCTTAGGAGAACGAGGGACTATATGCTTGTGTAAGGCGCAAAGGATTTGATCCTTGCAGGATACACTGACTCTAATTTTCAGACTGATATAGATTCGAGGAAATCCACATCAGGATCAGTGTTCACTCTTAACGGAGGAGCTATAGTATGGAGGAGTATAAAGCAAGGTTGTATTGCGACTCCACCATGGAGGTCGAAGTACGTCGCGACTTGCGAAAGCGAAAAGGAGGCTGTATGGCTTAGGAAGTTCTTGACTGATTTGGAAGTTGTTCCAAATATGAATTTGCCTATTACCCTTTATTGTGATAATAGTGGTGCAGTGGAAAATTCTAAAGAATCTAGAAGCCATAAGCGCGGAAAGCACATAGAGCGCAAATACCATCTCATCAGGGAGATTGTGCAACGAGGAGACGTGATCGTCACGCAGATCGCTTCGGAGCACAACATTGTTGATCCGTTTACAAAGCCCCTCACGGCTAAAGTGTTTGAGGGACACCTAGAGAGTCTAGGACTACGAGTTGTGCAATAGGGCACGTTTTCTTTACTCAGCATATTTTACCCCACAAACGTTTTAGTCCAAGTGGGAGTTTGTCGGGTTTTATGTCCTAAAACTCATGGTTTTGTAAACTGAATGTATATTCTATATCACAATAAAGTTGTTATTGAAATTTATTCAGTAAAGGTGTTATTGACTATTGTGTATTATGTAACCTTAATCCAATAAAGAACCCTTGGCTATAGGATGAATACTTGAACTTTATGTGTGACATGAAAGTAGATCAAGTTCAAGTTATAGCCAGAACAGTCTATAGTATAAGGATAGGGTTGGGTACCTTATCCTAGGGACACTATGGATGCGACCCACTTTGTAGAGTACAAACGATGTGATCCTAAATCGTTCATGTGGAGACATGTGAGTGGGGGCGCCCTATGCAATGAGTTTGCATAAGACTGGACCGCGAAATAGTCACTTAGACTTTATAACTCCGTTTACTGTCTCAACTGACTTTATTCATACGATGACCTAGGTAACTCGATCTTAATCCTGAGCGTTCTATGGACTCCTGTTTATTCGGATTATCCTTAGATTTGCATGGGTGAGAGTGGCTCGAGACTGCCAACTCAATAAGCCTCCCATTTCAGGGATAATATCGGGTAGATAGCTGGAAACATAGTTCTGCAAGATGGAATTCACTCCTACCCGCTTTAGGGATTAGTAGAGAGGTTGTTCCCTTAAGTACTGACTCTGGGTCTTGAACAATGGGCCCACCCCTCTCATTGGCTCGAGAGGGATTCGATTTGCTGGTTAGACCACAAACCAATTGTTCATTAGAGGATCAATGGGACTTAAGGAACAAGACGTAATTACAGGGGTAAAACGGTAATTTTGACCCAGCTGTAATTACGAACGACCTGTGAAGGATCGACTTACTAATCATGGTTATATCGAGTGGACATAAATATATCTATAGTGAGGAGAGTGCAACCACTGGCCTTTAGTGGAGTGTCCCGGTGGTTAACGAATGTTGATTAGCTAGGCTAAAGAGTTTGGCCGGTTAATCTCGTATTGTTGGAGCTCATGATCTATAGGTCTATTAGGTCCCCCTTACTAGCTCGGACTAAGCCTTGTAACATTTTGAGAGAAAAGAATTTGAATTGTTCAAATTCGAGTTTGGGAGAAAGCGTTAATTATATGTGATATATTTAACGAATCATAGCTTAATTATGAATTAAACTATGATTAAAAGGAGGTGTATATATTTAAATATGATTTAAATATTGGATCGATTAATACCATGAATAAAGATTCATGTTCGGGAAATCGATCGGGATCGGACAATTTATTTAATTTAATATTTGATATTAAATTAAATTAAAAATTAATTAATTAAATTAATTATTTAATAATTTAATTAATTAAATTAATTTTAATTAAAAATCAATTTAATATTGATTTTTTGAATTAAAATTAGATGAAAAATAGTGGATTTTCATGGAAAACAAATTGGCAAGTTGCCCAATCCCTCTCATCTTCAAATTCACCAAATTTAGCCACATCCATCTCAAATTATCCTCGTCACTATTGAGATGTCACTCTAATGAAGCTTAATGAAGCTTTATTTAATGGTGATTTGAGGTATTTTGAGAGGATTTGCAGAAATTAATAGAATTCTCGTTTTTTGACCTTTGAGGTCTTTTCTTCCAAATTCTCTCTATCAAAGATCCCACAATCTGTTCCCAGGCCTGAGGATAGTAGGGAAGACACTAGAGGTTGTCCACAAAGTGTTTGTGACAAGAAATTGCCCATGGATTAGGAGAATTTTGAACAACAAAGGTATGTGTTCATATTCTCTGTTTTTCTAGCTTGAGCATGCATTTTATTTTACAAAATTGATCAATTTAGAGTGTTCAAGATCCAAAATTGCTTCCGCTTTCTTAATCTAGACTCTTTCAGTCTATTTAAAACTCTTTTTCTAATTCGAACAATTCAAATTAATCCAACATACTGTTCTAAGCTAGTAGGGGGACCTAATGGACCTACAAATCATGGGCTCCAACAATCCGAGATTAACCGGTCAAACTCTTTAACCTAATTAATCAACATTTGTTAACTAACGGGTCATTCCACTAAAGTCCCGTAGTTGCACTTCCCTCACTGTAGATATATTTGTGTCCACCTGATATAACCGTAACCAGTAAGTCAATCTTTCACAGGTTTTTCGTGGTCTCGGTTGGGTCAAAATACCGTTTTACCCCCGAGAACACTTCTTGTTCGTTAAGTCCCACTGAACCTCTATAGAACAATTGATTTGTGGTCCAACTAACAAATCTAGTCTCTCTCAGCCTGGTGAGAGGGTTGACCTCTTGTTCTAGTTCCGAAGTCAACAATTAAGGGAATAACCTATCTACTCTCCCTAGAGTCGGGTAGGAGTGAATTCCGTTTTGCACCCTATGTCCCCAACTATCTACCCGGTCTTACCCCTGAAATGGGAGGCTTATTGAGTCAGCGTTGTTGAGTTGCTCTCACCCATAAAGATCTAAGGATAATCCCGAATAAACAGGAGTTCATAGTTAGCTCAGGATTGAGATCGAGTTACCTAGGTTATCAAATTTGAATTAGTTAGTTTTACACAATAAACGGTGTTATAAAGCAAAAGTGACTAAGTCGTGGTCCAGTGTTATACAAACTCATTGCATAGGATGCCCCCACTTGCATATCTCTATATGAACGATTCAGGATCACATCGTTTGTACTAACTACAAGGTAGGTCGCATCCATAGTGCCCCCAGAATAAGGTGCCCAACCTTATCCCTATACTATATACCATTTTAGGCTATATACTCGAACTTGATCCATGTTTTATGTCATCACATAAAGTTCAAGTCTATATTAAATAACCTCGGGACCTTAGTTTATTGGATTCAAGATTATAGTATACTAATTCAATAACAACATTATCGAAAGAGAATAAAAGAAAAAAAAATGTTTATCAATTACAAACTATGAGTTTTTGGACATAAAATTCAACAAGACCATCACCAGCTAAAGTGGGGATTGAATCACCTGCATTTTTAAAGCAAATTCAAGGTGATATTTGTGGACCTATTAACCCACTAAGTGGCCTATTTAGATATTTTATGGTATTAATTGACACATCCACCAGATGGTCATATGTATGCTTATTATCAAGTCGAAATCTTACATTTGCAAGATTACTTGCTCAAATAATTAAGTTAAAAGCACAATTCCCTGATTATACAATTAAGACCATTCGACTTAATAATGCTGGTGAATTTACATCCCAAACTTTTAATAATTATTGTATGTCAATTGGGATAAGTGTTCAACATCCTGTAGCTCATGTTCATACACAAAATGGTCTAGCAGAATCATTTATAAAATGTTTGCAACTAATTGCAAGACCATTGCTTATGTGAGCTAAACTTCCTACATCGGTCTGGGGTCATGTTATTTTGCAAGTTGCATCATTATTACGTATTAGGCCAGTGACCCATAATAAATATTCCCTTATGCAATTAGCTTGTGGTCAGCAACCAAATATATCTCATTTGAGAACTTTTGGATGTTCAATATATGTTCCAATTGCTCCACCACAACGTACTAAGATGGGTCCTCAAACGAGGTTAGGAATATATGTTGGATATGATTCCCCATCAATTATTAAATATCTTGAACCCCTAACAGGTGATGTATTTACTGCATGATTTGTTGATTGTCATTTTAATGAGACAAATTTTCCAACATTAGGGGGAGGAATTAAGAAGTTGGAAAAAGAAATTACATGGAATGCATCGTTATTAACCCATTTAGATCCTCGTAGAGATCAATGTGAACTTGAAGTTCAAAAGATAATTCATTTGCAAAATGTAGCAAATCAATTATCAGATGCATTCATAAATGCTAAAAGAGTGACTAAATCATATATACCAGATACAAATGCTCCATCAAAAATTGATATCCCAAAGGAACAAGTTGTCAATAATGAGTCTGGAGCACACGCAGAAGCATGGTAGACCAATGGGTTCCAAAGATAAAAATCCTCGAAATAGAAAAGTAGTTGAGAATAAAAATGATTCAATAAAAGGTATGGATGTTTCAGAAGAAATCCAGAATACAACTACTCAAAAGAGTATTTATGAAAATCAAACGGTTGAAGATAATAATGAAATTTCTATAAACTATGTTACAACAGGAAAAAGATGAAACCAAAATGATATAGTTGTTGACAACATTTTTACTTACAATGTTGCTCATGATATTATTCATGAAGATGATGATTTTGATCCAAAATCCATAGAAGAATGTCAACATAGAAATGATTGGCCTAAATAGAAAGAACCAATCCAGGTAGAATTAACTCACTTCAAAATGTGAGATTTTTGGACCAGTAGTCCGAATACTAGAAGGTGTCAAACCTGTGGGATACAAATGAGTATTTGTAAGGAAAAGAAATGAAAAGAATGAGGTCACAAGATATAAAGCGAGACTTGTTGCACAAGGATTCTCGCAAAGGCCTGGTATTGATTATGAGGAGACATATTCTCCTGTAGTGGATGTTATAACATTGAGATATTTGATTGACCTGACTGAAGGGATTTGGAATTCCTGCAGCGGAAGACGTTGTGAAACGTCGTTGTTTCGTTGTGTAAAACGTATATTAAAACCAAACCTATCTCATAGATTCCTAGGCTAAACATGCAAAAATAGAAGAAAAACAGAAAGTAACACGTTACTTACTTGTTGAAGAACTCTTCTTCAAAGCTTTCCTCCTCCGGTCATGATCTCGATCCCTCTCGAACCAACGATCTCTACGAACTCGATCCTCGATCCGAATAGTGAAACACTTCCAAAATGTCTTCTCGGTTGTTCTCGAGAGATTGAGGAAGAGTGAGTGGGACTTCCTTTGGCTTTTGAGTGAGGAGAGTTTGAGAGAGAGAATGAGAGAAGTGTTCTTTGCTCTCTTTGGATGAAAATCCAAAAAATGGCAAAAGTTTCACCAAATGCCTTTGGTTGCACCTTTTTATAATGGTGGGTGGAGTTAAAATCTCCACCAATTCACCATTTTACCACAACTATATGTTATACAAATCATATTTACATATCACATAATATAAGGTATCTCATACCTTATTATACAAATCTCATTTGCATAATTGTAGATTTTTAAATTGAATCACATTCAATTTAATTTCTCTCAATTCAATTTCTCCAATTAGCACTAATTAATCAATTAGGCTATACTATAGTTTATTATGAATATCATTCACATCAAACTATATATTATGTGATCTATATCTCATATAAATGACATAAATACCAAAATAATGAATTTGAACACTTCAAGTTCACACCAAACTGTAAACCCTCAATTTGTCCAATTTGAGCCAACCGAGGGACCTAATGGACCTACAGATGACGAGCTCCAATGATCTGAGACTAACCTGTCAAACTCTTTGACCCGGTTATTCAATATTCATTAGCTACGACAACACTCCACTAAATCCCGTAGCTGCACTCTCATCACTGTAGGACAAGTTGCGTCCATCGATATAACCAATGCCCGTGAGTCGACCCTTCACAGGTTGTTCGTAGTCACAGCTAGGTCAAATTACTGTTTTACCTCTGTGTCTACCTCTTGCTCCTTAAGTCCCCACTGCTCCTCTAATAAACAACAACGTTGTATGGTCCAATCATAAACAACAACCCTCTCGGGCCAATGAGAGGGTGGGGCCCTGTTGTTCAAGCCCTAGAGACTACACTTAAGGGAACAACCCCTCTAGTTTCCCTAAATCAGGAACGAGTGAATTTCATCTCGCGTAGTCAAGTTCCCAACTCCCCACGTGGTTCTGTCCTTGAGAAGATAGGCATATTGGGCGAGCAACAGTGGCCACCCTCACCCGTACTAGTCAAAAGACAGACCCCCGTAGACAGGAGTCTGTAACACGCTCAAGATTAAGGTCGAGTCACTAATGGTCATCTTCAAATTTATTAGCTTTTATACTGTTAACGGTGTTACATCAGTAAGTCTAATAATTCACGGTCCGATATTGTACAATCTCATTGCACAGGATGCCCCCACTCGCATGTCAACCACATGAACGAGTTGGATCACCTTGTTTGTATCTAATACAAAGTGGGACGCATCCATAATGTATCCAAAATTAGGTCTCCAACCATATCCGTATACTGTAGACCGTTCGGGTCATTAACTCGAACGTAATCCTCCTCGTGTGTCCACTACACACCGTTCAAGTCTTAGTTCTCTCATAATATAATGACTCTGGAGCTTAGTTTATTGGATTAACTTTATGAAAAATGTGAGACACAAAGCATTGAAAAAATAACTCTTATTTATTTCAACTTTGAATATTACAAACTTACACGAGATTAGGACATACATCTGATGCGAAAATATCGAGTGTCGTGAACTAATGCAAATTAGATTGAGACTCCGACACTTCTACGAGTTGCAAGTATACACGGTCGAGAGCAGCAAGTGATAAGTTAAAGTATCGATCCCACGAGGACTAGCTAGACCTAAATGAATGAGTGTCCTAACAACTTTCCTTTATTTTAGTGCAATGAATGAGTGTGCAAATTACTGTTGTAAATAAATTAATTAATAAGAAAGATAAAATACGACACAAGAAAATAACTAAATTTAAATGTGGGGAGAGGAGAATGCAAACAAGAGGGCAGATGCAAGAGATGAGATTTGTAATGAAAAATAGGCTCGGGTTAGGTTAGAGTTCTAATGTTCAATTGGAATAAATTTTGAGTGATGCCTTGAATTTACCTACACATGCATTCAAATGATTCTTTCCAAAATCACCAAGTTTTAAAACCTACAATTTCTCAATTGTGTTCTAAATTATGCCCATGATTTTAGGTTCTGGGTAGGTTAATTACCCCTAATCAACTCAATAATCCTGAAATTTTAGTTTTCAAATTCATTAGGTTTCTCAAGTTTATGAATTATAGAGAAGTTAAAAAGGTCAATTTTAATTCTCATGCAACGTTAAATTCAATAAAATTTCATAAATTCAATCAATGGCATCAACCATAAATTTAATCCAAAATTACATTAAAACAACCTAACCCTTGCCTAAGAAAATTTAGTTCATATAAATCAACTCACAAATAAAATTTAGTTCATATAAATCAACTCACAAATCTCTAATTTATGAATGCTTGTGTTGTTTAATAAATTCAAATATGTACTGTAACAGTATCACAAAACAACCCAAATTAATCACAAATTCAACCCAAAAACAGTTTTGAATCTAGCCTAAAATAGTGAGTAAAAAGAGCACAATAAACGCTCAAAATTGGAGTAACAACAAGCCAAAATAATTAGGGAATAGAAGCAGTTTACACGAGGCAATTGACATGTGTTTTGCTTCAGCAAAACGCCAAGATCCCACCGAAGGCAGCAGGCAATAGCAGCAGGTTTCAGTGTTCTTTAGGTTTTGTTCGATAGCAATATCTGATGAACCGAAGCCCTACACGATGATCCAATCGTTGAAAACAACCGTCTATGAGTCCCCAAAAAGCTGACAGAATTTCAGCACAATCCAACGGTTCAAACTCCAGAAAACGATAACTTTGTGAGTGTCGTCTGTGAAAAACCGAACTGCAGTGGTCGCCCAACGTGATAGCGATATCTGACACAGCAAAGCTCCAAACGACAATCTAACCGTTCAAAACAAAGCTCTATGAGTCCCCAACAGGCTGACAAAATTGTAGAAAATTCCAACGGTGGGATAGTCGAAAATCACAAACTTTGTGAACGACGTCTGTGAAAACTGAACTGCACTGATGCTCTCGATTTTGCTTCAGCAAAGATGGGCAAATCACAACAGGTGGACAAAACCCTACTCTCGGTTTTGCTTCAGCAAAGGTAGGTTGATTCCAGCAGTTGGCTAACCCTCTACTCCACGGTTTGCTTCAGCAATGCCTCACTCTCGTGATTTCTTCTTCTTTCACCCAATTGCTTCAGCAAACAGCAGCCTACCGCCAAACACAACTGCACTTTGCTTCAGCAAAAGGGCTTCCTCTCGGATGTGTGCAACAATGTTTGCTTCAGCAAAGGGCTATCGATTTTTTTCCTTCCAATGCACGCCCTTTGCTTCAACAATCTCACGAGTTCTTTTTCTCCCTCTCGATCTCTTCCTCTTGTCACAACTCCAACTCCACTTTGCACTTGTAAACCCTAGCCTCCTTATAAGATGGCGTTGCCCTAACTCCACAAATTACAAAAATACCCTTAGGGGTAGAAAGACCATCTTACCCTTCGGGTAAAATGTCTAAAATGCCCTTAGGTACTCCTGTAACTTTTATAATCACCTGCAAACAGAAAAATCCCAAATAAATTCATCAATTAAATTATAAATCAAACTAAATATGCAAGAATTTTTTGAGTTAAAAATCTCGTCTTCTGGTCTTTAATTAATCGTTAGCTTATTTTCATAGATTTCTTAAATTGAAGCACAAAAACATCAAAATTAATTCTTTTCGAACCTAATGCTTAAATTCGAGACTTTTTAGCTAACATACACAATTTAGGGATAAAATAACATGGGACTCAATAAATTCTATGCAATTCAAGTACAATAAACAGTAAAATTCTAGTAAAATAACTCTCCTATGACGAGTTATCAACATCCCAACACTGAGTGTATATGAAAAACTTGATATGCATCTAATGGATGTAGTCACGACATATTTGTTGGGGTTTGTGCCCTAAAACTCATAGTTTGTAATTATGTTCTAATTATTATAATAAAGTGTTATTATTTCAATAAAGAGTTATTGTTCGATATTGCCATTGTTTTAACCCTAAATCCAATAAACTAAACATTCAAGGTTGTAAAATGTATCTTGAACTGAATGTAGTGTACATATAAAGGATCTCGGTTCGAGATACAACCTAAAGGGTCTATAGTAAGTGGATAAGGTTTGGATACATTACCCTGGTAAAACTATGGATGTGACCCACTTTGTATATGATACAAACACTTTGATCCTAACGTGTTTGTGTAAATGACATGTGAGTGGGGATATCCTATGTAATGAGATTACATAAGACTGGACTGCGAAATAGTAACCACTAGATGTAACTCCGTTGACTAGTTAGGTTTCTATTTCACTAGGATGACCTAGGCAACTTGATCTCAATCTTGAGCGGGTTACGAACTCTTGTTTGCGAGGAATTGTCCTTTGACTAGTATGGGTGAGAGTGGCCAAATTCACTGACTCAATATGCCTCCCTTCTTGGGGACAAGACCGAGTGAGCAGCTGGGGACTTAGCCTACCAATATGGAATTCACTCATTCCCGCCTACTAGGGTAAGTAGATGAATGTTACCTTAAGTGATGTCTCCGAGACTTGAACAAAAGGCCCGACCCTCTCATTGGCTCGAGAGGGATTTCTGTTTGTTGGTAGGACCACAAACAAATTGTTAATTAGAGGAGCACTAGTACTTAAGGTATAAGATGTAACCCAGGGGTAAAACGGTAATTTGACCCAGTTGGTGTTACGAACATTCGTGAAGGATTGACTTGCTGTTATTGGTCAATATCCGTGGATGCCGAAATATATCTGCAGTGAGAAGAGTGCAACTGCGGGACTTTAGTGGAGTGTTCCCGCAGTTAACGAATGCTGATCAGGAAGTTAATGAGATTAACCGAGTAATCTTGTATCGTTGGAGTTTCTGATTTGTAGGTCCATTAGGTCCACCTTCTAGCTCGTAAAGGGTTCTTAGAGCGTTTGAATTTGAAATGTTCAAATTCATTAGGGAATAAATTTAATGTATATAGATACGATATAATATATAGTTTTTGAACCATATATTATAAATTTAATGTGAATATTGAAGAGAATGAAACTCTCACGCAGCGGAAGACGATCGAATCGTCGTGGTAAAGTTGTGCACCTATTATTCGTTAAAACAATCTAACTCTTAGAACTAGGTTAAACATGCATAAAATGGAAAGAAAACAACAAGATCTCGTTACTTACTTGTTGAAGACAATCTTCAAGCTTTTTTTTCCGTTCACGAACTCTTCGTGTTCTCCCAACGATCTCGAACTACTCGAGCTCTTCTCACGAACAAGAACGAACACAACCATTTGGGTTCTCGATTGTTCTTCTTTTGGAAAAAGGAAGATAGTGGGATCTTGTGTTTTGGTTTTTGGGAGGAGAATACTTGAGAGAAAATGAGAGAGTAATGATCTTTTTTTTTTGTGAGATTTCCAAAAATGAGAGAATGCCCTTCAACCCTTCTTGCAAGAAGGGTTTAAATAATGGAGATAGGTTGAGTTGAAATCTCCACCTATTTACCATTTTACCACAACTATAGGTTATGCAAATCATATTTGCATAACCATATATTATAAGATATCTCATATCTCATTTTACAAATCACATTTGCAATATTGTGGATTTATTAAATTGAATCACATCCAATTTAATATCTCTCAATCTAATTTCTCCTAATTAGCCCGAATTCAACAATTAGGCTAACCTATAGTTTATTATGAATCTCATTCACATTAAACTATATATTATATTATTCATATCTCATATAAATGACATAAATGCCCTTTTAGTGAACTTGAACACTTCAATTCACACCAAAACATTAATCCTTCTTTTAACCCAGTTTGAGCCAACCGAGGGACCTAATGGAGCTACAGTGACGAGCTCCAATGATCCAAGATTAACCTATCAAATTCTTTGACCCGGTTAATCAACATTCATTAGCTACGGTAACACTCCACTAAAGCCGCAATTGCACTCCCGTCAGTGCAAGATATTACGTGTCCACTGATATAACCAATGCCCACGAGTCGACCCTTCACAGGTTGTTCGTAGACACTGCTGGGCCAAATTACCGTTTTACCCCTATGTCTACTTCTTGCTCCTTAAATCCCCACTGCTCCTCTAATGAACAACAACGTTGTTATGGTCCGACCATACACAACAACCCTCTCGGGCCAGTGAGAGGGTGGGCGCCCGTTGACCAAGCCCTGAAGACAACACTTAAGGGAACAACCCCTCTAGTTTCCCTAAAGACGGGAACGAGTGAATTCCATCTCACGTAGTTAAGTTCCCAGCTCCCTACTTGGTCCTGTCATTGAGAAGATAGGCATATTGGGCGAGTAAAAGTGACCACCCTCACTCGTACTAGTCAAAGGACGTGACTTCCATGCATGCGAGTCCGTAACACGCTCAAGATTCAGGTCGAGTCACTAATGGTCATCTACGAAGTTATTAGTCCTTACTGTCAACGGTGTTACATCAGTAGGTCTAATAATTCACGGTCCGATCTTGTACAATCTCATTGTATAGGATGCCCCCACTCGCATGTCAACCACATGAACGAGTCAGATCACCTCGTTTGCATCTTAATATAAAGCGGGTCGCATCCACAGTATATCCAGGATTAGGTCTCCAACCCATCCATTTACTGTAGACCGTTCGAGTCATTAACTCGAACGTGATCCTCCCTATGTGTCTACTACACACCGTTCAAGTTCTAGTTCTCTCATATATTCAATGACCCCGGAGCTTAGTTTATTGGACAAAGTTTGTAATTAATGCGAGACACAAAAGATGAAATAAATAACTCTTTATTAATTTCAAATAGTAATTTACAAACTATACGAGATTAGGACAAACATCCCAACAAAAATGATTCATATTAAATTATATGAGAGAATTAAACATTCGAAAGAGTTCAAATGTTAAATTTAAATGTAAATGTGATTCATATTTGAAAACTATAGGTTATAATTTAATGTGCATAAGATGTGCATTAAAACTATAGGTTAGAGGGATAATTGATTAAATGTGATTTAATCTAAATTAAATATATGATATTTAATTTAATTTAATTTAATGAGATTTAATTGATTTATTAATAATTAATATTATTAATTATTAATTAAATAAATATTAAATAAATAAAAGGGAACATGTGACACGTTCCCCACTTCCCTCCAACTCCCCATCGATAGGGAGTGGGGGAAGTTTTCCCTCTGATTTTCTTCTTCTCCAATTGGGAGAGGAGAATCAATCGATCGAGCTATCAATCTGATTTTTGCTGGAAAACTCTCTCTCTAATTTCCTACTCTTTCTTTTCCAAATTGTTGGATCCCTTCCCACCAAGGGAGATCTAAGTGGAACTCAGAGTCATAGAAGGTTTTCACTTTTGGTGTTGTCCCTGTGGTGAAGAAAGAACAGAGGATTTTCTCATGTTGTTGAGTTGCTGTAGAACTTAACTGGAACAAGGAGTTGCTACTGGAAGGTCGTATCTACAAAGGTAATTGTTACTTTCCTTTTAGTTAAATTTCTACAACATGTTTGCATGATTATATCCATGTCTAATAAGATTAGAAATGTATGCTTATCTCTGTTTTTACACCAATGTACTGGTATTTGTGTTCAACCAAAATAAACTTGCAATTACGATTCCAAAACACGTTTTCGCTGCTAAAGAGGATCCGATCTCCATCAATTGATATCAGAGCAATGTTTTCTTTGTTTTGGTTTGAAACAAATTTTCATTGGTTAGGTGGGAATTGCATTTTGGTTTGCTGTAAAACTGTTTAGGAACTTTTTGACCTTAGTTTCTTTTGATTTGATCAAATTAAATGTAAAGGCCCCTGTGTTTTGGGCGATTAAGTGCATAATCAAGTCTATAATCGAGTTGTGAGTCGTTCGGGACCAGTTTCATGCAATTTGGATGAGTATCGAAGGAGTAATTGGCGATTGAAGCTGTTGTGTTCGAAGGAAAATGTTGCTGCCGAAGCAACAACGTTGCAACACTACCCGTAGCGTTGCAACGCCGTTCATTAGCGTTGCAATGCTGAGGAACGGCATCGCAACGTCGAGGCTCCCTATCGATGCAGAAGCACCAGGGGTCAGCAACGTTGCAACGTTGCCCCTCAGCGTTGCAACGCTACCCCGACGCCAGGCGCGCGCGCGGATGAAGCTGGCGTTGCAAAGGTCCCTTCAGCGTTGCAACGCCGTGATGCCAAACCTGAAGCAGCAGACCAGTCTGGATGATTCAGTTGGTTATTGGTCTGGTTCGAGCGGTTTGAACCCGGTTTCAAGAAGTTTTGAACCGGTTTTGTAATAAGATTAGTGTAATTTTATTATTTTTGCACTTTAGGGGCCAAATTATTCTAGTTTTACAGCTATTTTTCTTTATGAATGTCGTTTATAATTTTTCCCACCTTAGGATAAACATGTTCATGCATTTTATTTGTATAATTGTTATATAAATATGGTAGAAATGCATGATTTCATTTATTTTTCATAAGTATTTATTTATAATTGTTATAATTAAATAATATGGAAAATAAATTGCATGGAGCATGAGATTACTTAGTTTAAAATAATTGTTATTTTATTTAAGTAATTTTAGTTATTCAATTAGTTGAATAATTTTTTTTATAATTCCTATTTGATTTTATAATATAGTTCCTTGTCATAGGTTAATTATTAAAATTTATAAAAGTTATAAATTAAATGGGTTTTAGAAACCATAACCTATAACAAAGAATTGCATGCAAACATAGGAACTTGGGTTAAAATTAAATTAGTTTAAATTGTTTAAAATTAATTTAGACCTAAGTTTTAATTTCTAATAGGATTAGAAGTTTGTCTTACATAGTATTTTAAATAGTTTAAAATATAGTAGGACAATAGAACTTTGGTTATAAGAGAACTCTACCAGTGAAGTTCTGTTTAAGGTTGGGGGTACTTAAGCTGATGATTAACGGAATACCTCCTACCTGGGAACTGACCCGGAGCTTGAGTAAAATTAACCATAGTCTTGTATTATATCTAGGTAATTAAAATGTTTATTCACATAGACATAAGGCTAAAAGACCTAGTTATAATAGTTATAATAGGCATAGACTTAGATAGATTCTTTTAGCCAGAATCCGACTAAGTTAAACCTACACCCTAACCTCAGGAGCTTCGGTGGGAGAAAACGAGTTGTTCGCATCGAGTTTACTCTCACGTCCTCAAGAGTTCACACCGTGAGTTCCATGCTCGGCTACGTGGCGTCAATAGGGTGTCCCCCTACGGTAAGTGTTTGCATGGTTCAATACCAAGGTGAATGAGGGAAGTATCCATAGTAAATGGGAGCAGGACGTATGTCAACGTATCCTACGGTCTCCTCCATTAGGTCGCACCGTGAGATTTCTATAGTTCACCTGCTAGGTTGTCTTGGAACAGCCAATCCCTACGGAGAGCCTGACTATAGGGATCGAAACACCGCGAACTCCAGAAATGGATAGGGTCTCTTAGGTAATTTGCCAACAATTGTCTTTCTTAATAGTAGCCTGTTGGCTCGGACCTATTGAATCTGAAAATGGTAGAGTCCCATTTACGGGATAAGTTAAGCTAGTTAACAAGTCCTTGACCAAACAAACGGTAGCTAAGGTTCATTGGGACATGAGATGTTCTAGTAGTGAGAATTGACTGAGATAGTCTCAATTCAGGGGAGGAGTGACTGACCACCCGACAGTGGCTTTTGTTCTAAACCCTTGAAGTATCGTTGCAAAATTAAAGATTTAATTTAAACACTAGGGTTCTTTAATAATTTTTCTAAAATTGATTGATTTATAATGGGTTAAAGGCAAACTAATTAGAACTACTTTTGGAATTTCAGCATGTTGTCCTCAATTATAGTCTTACTAAAAAACGAATGTTTAACTGGTGAAAACTATACTACGTGGAAGTCCAACTTGGATGCGATTCTGGTTATGGGTGACCTTCGGTTTGTACTGACTGAGGAATGTCCTCAGGTCCTTGCTCAATACACACCTCAATCAGTTAAGGATGCGTTTGACCGCTGGTCGAAGTCAATGAAAAGGCCAAGGCCTATATCCTGGCTGGCATATCTGATGTTTTGGCCAGGAAGTTGGAGGGAATGGTCTTAGCTCGTGAGATCATGGGTTATTTGCAGAGTTTGTCTAGACAACCGTCTGAACAAATTCGGCACGAATCCCTCAAGTACGTTTATAACGCGCGCATGAAGGAGGGAACTTCAGTGAGAGAACATGTTATCGATCTTATAATTCACTTCAACGTGGTCGAAATGAACGAAGCGGTCTTGGATGAGCAAAGTCAGGTATTCTTCGTCTTGGAATCTCTTCTGAAGAGTTTCCTGTCATTCCGCAGCAATGCGGAGATGAACAAAAAGGAGTATAACCTGACTTCCCTCCTAAATGAACTGCAGACTTACCAGTCTCTTATGGATAATAAGGGATAGGTTGATGGAGAGGCAAATCAGTTTTCCCATTCCAAAAGGGTCCAGATGGGTTCATCCTCTAGAACCAAGCCCCGCGGTTCATCTTCTGGGAGTAAGAAGACTCGGAAGAAGAGGAAAGGAGGAAAAGGGAAAGCTTCTGCTACTGCAGACATTGAGCTCGAAGAGAAGAAAGGTAAATTCGATTCACTTGTTCTTGAAACTTGCTTAGTGGAAAATGATGATTTTACCTGGATACTCGATTCAGGAGCCACTAATCACGTTTGCTCTTCTTTTCAGGAAACTAGTTCCTTCAAGGAGCTCGAAGAGGGTGAGATGACGCTCAGGGTCGGAATGGGAGACGTCGTCTCAGCTCGTGCAGTGGGAGATGCCAAGCTATTTTTTAGAGATAGATTTATCTTTTTAGAAAATCTGTACATAGTTCCTAAGATTAAGAGGAACTTAATTTCTATATCTTGTTTAATAGAACTTGGCTATTGTATTACTTTTTCTTTTAATGAAGCGTTCATTTTAAAGAAATGTGTCAATATTTGTTCTGCTAAGTTAGAAAACGGCTTGTATGTATTTAAACCGAATCAAACTAAAGCAATTTTGAATCATGAGATGTTTAAAACTGCTAATACTCAAAGTAAAAGGCAAAGAATTTCTCACAATAATACCTATCTTTGGAATCCTAGACTTGGTCATATAAATCTCAACCGGATTGAGAGACTCTCTAAGAATGGACTTCTAAACAAGTTAGAAGATGATTCTTTACCTCCTTGCGAATCTTGCTTGGAAGGTAAAATGACTAAGCAACCTTTTACTGGAAAAGGTTATAGAGCCATAGAACCCTTAGAACCCTCAGAACTTATACATTCGGATCTTTGTGGTCCGGTGAATGTTAAAGCTCGAGGAAGGTACGAATATTTCATCTCTTTCATAGATGATTATTCAAGGTATGGTTATCTATACCTAATGCATCATAAGTCAGAAGCTCTTGAAACGTTCAAAGAGTATAAGGTTGAAGTAGAGAATGCGTTAGGGAAAATCATTAAGACACTTTGATCCGATCGAGGTGGAGAGTACATGGATTTGAGATTGTAGGACTATTTGATAGAACATGGAATTAAATCTCAACTCTCAGCACCTAATACACCACAACAAAATGGTGTGTCAGAAAGGAGAAATAGAACCTTGTTGGACATGGTTCGATCTATGATGAGCTATGCTCAATTGTCTACCTCGTTTTGGGGATACGCAGTAGAGACTGCAGTTCAAATCTTGAGCACTGTTCCATCAAAGAGTGTTTCAGAAATACCTTTTGAATTGTGGAAGTGGCGTAAACCTAGTTTACAACACTTCAGGATTTGGGGCTGTCCGACACACGTGCTGGTGACAAACCCAAAGAAACTGGAACCCCGTTCAAGATTATGCCAATTTGTTGGTTATCCCAAATAAACGAGAGGTGGTCTTTTCTGCGATCCATAAGAAAACAAGGTGATTTTATCGATAAACGCCACTTTGTTGGAGGAAGATCACATGAGGAACCATAAACCACGTAGTAAACTAGTACTAAATGAAGCTACAGATGAACCATCAAGAGTTGATGAATAAGGCAACACATCAAGTCAGTCTCGTACTTCTCAATCGTTGGGAATGCCTCGACGCAGTGGGAGGGTTGTTTTCCAACCTGACCGCTACTTGGGTTTAGCTGAAACTCAAGTCGTCATGCCTGTTGACGACGTAGAAGATCCATTGTCTTATAGACATGCAATGAATAACGTAGACAAGCACCAATGGATCAAAGCCATGGACCTTGAAATGGAGTCAATGTACTTCAATTCAGTATGGGAACTTGTAGTCCATTCTGAAGGGGTAAGACCCATAGGGTGTAAATAGATCTATAAGAGAAAGAGAGATGCAACCGGAAAGGTACAAACCTTTAAGGCTAGACTTGTAGCAAAGGGTTTTACCTAAAGAGAAGGGGTTGACTATGAGGAAATTTTTTCCCCTGTTGTTATGCTTAAGTCTATCAGGATACTCTTGTCCATAGCCACATTTTATGATTATGAGATTTGGCAAATGGACGTCAAGACTGCCTTTTTGAATGGTAATCTTGACGAGAGCATCAATATGTCTCAGCCCGAAGGGTTCATAACCTTAGGTCAGGAGCAAAAAGTTTGCAATCTCAATCGATCCATTTATGGGTTGAAACAAGCATCCAGATCTTGGAACATAAGATTTGATACTACGATCAAGTCTTATGGCTCTGACCAAAACATTGATGAGCTTTGTGTTTACAAGAGGATCATCAACAACAAAGTAGCTTTCTTAGTGCTTTATGTGGATGATATCTTACTCATTGGGAATGATGTAGGATACCTTACTGACATAAAGAATTGGTTGGCGACCCAATTCCAAATGAAAGATTTGTGAGAGACGCAGTATGTTCTTGGGATTTAGATTTTTAGGAATCGCAATAACAGAATGCTAGCTCTGTCTCAAGCATCTTATATCGACAAAATGTTGGCCCGATATTCGATGCAGAATTCTAAGAGTGGTTTATTACCCTTCAGACATGGAGTTCATCTGTCTAAGGAACAGTGTCCTAAGACACCTTAAGAAGTTGAGGATATGAGACGTATTCCCTATGCCTCTGCAGTAGATAGCTTAATGTATGCTATGCTGTGCACGAGGCCAGACATTTGTTATGCAGTGGGAATAGTCAGTAGGTACCAATCCAATCCAGGGTTAGACCATTGGACCGCAGTTAAAAATATCCTCAAGTATCTTAGGAGAACGAGGGACTATACGCTTGTGTATGAGACTAAGGATTTGATCTCACTGGATACATCGATTTCGATTTTCGACCGATAAAGATTCTAGGAAATCCACATCGGGATCAGTTTTCACCCTTAACGGAAGAGCTATAGTATGGCGAAGCATCAAGTAGGGATGCATCGCTGACTCCACGATGGAGCTTGAGTATGTCGCTGCTTGTGAAGCAACTAAAAAGGTTGTTTGGCTAAGGAAATTTCTTACTGATTTGGAAGTTGTTCCAAATATAGAATTTTCCATCACCTTATACTGTGACAACAGTGGTGCGGTAGCCAATTCAAAGGAATCTCGCAGCCATAAGCGAGGCAAGCACATCGAGAGAAAGTATCACCCGATACGAGAAATAGTGCAACGAGGAGATGTGACAGTCACGAAGATCGCTTCGAATCACAACATTGTTGATCCGTTTACAAATACTCTCACGGCTAAAGTGTTCGAGGGTCATCTGGAAAGTCTAGGTCTACGAGTTATGTACATAGGCTAATCTAAGGCAAGTGAGAGATATGTAATGGGGTATATGAATGCCCTAGTTTATTGTATTTGTATCTCTGTAACCACTGTTTTAGATTATGATGTACCCCACTAGAGTTTTAGTTCAAGTGGGAGTTTGTTGGGGTTTGTGCCCTAAAACTCGTAGTTTGTAATTATGTTCTAATTATTGAAATAAAGTGTTATTATTTCAATAAAGAGTTATTGTTCGATATTGCCATTGTTTTAACCCTAAATCCAATAAACTAAACATCTAAGGCTGTAAAATGTATCTTGAACTGAATGTAGTGTACATATAAAAGATCTCGGTTCGAGATACAACCTAAAGGGTCTATAGTAAGGAGATAAGGTTTGGGTACATTACCCTGGTAAAACTATGGATGTGGCCCACTTTGTATATGATATAAACAATGTGATCCTAACGTGTTCGTGTAGATGACATGTGAGTGGGGATATCCTATGTAATGAGATTACATTAGACCAGACCGCGAAATAGTAACCACTAGATGTAACTCTATTGACTAGTTAGGTTTCTATTTCACTAGGATGACCTAGGCAACTTGATCTCAATCCTGAGCGGGTTACGAACTCTTGTTTGCGAGAGATTGTCCTTTGACTAGTATGGGTGAGAGTGACCAGATTCGCCGACTCAATATGCCTACCTTCTTGGGGACAAGACCGAGCGAGCAACTGGGAATTTAGCCTAGCAAGATGGAATTCACTCCTTCCCGCCTACTAGAGTAAGTAGATGAATGTTCCCTTAAGTGGTGTCTCCGGGACTTGAACAAAGGGCCCGACCCTCTCATTGGCCCGAGAGGGACTTCTGTTTGTTGGTAGGACCACAAACAAATTGTTCATTAGAGGAGCACTGATACTTAAGGTACAAGATGTAACCTAGGGGTAAAACGATAATTTAACCCAGCTGGTGTTACGAACATTCGTGAAGGATTGACTTGTTGTTATTTGTCAATATCCGTGGACACAAAAATATATCTCCAGAGAGAAGAGTGCAGCTGCGAGATTTTAGTGGAGTGTTCCCGCAGTTAACGAATGTTGATTAGGAGGTTAATGAGATTAACCGAGTAATCTCATATCGTTGGAGCTTCTGATCTGTAGGTCCATTATGTCCACCTTCTAGCTCGTAAAGGGTTTTTAGATTGTTTGAATTTGAAATGTTCAAATTCATTAGGGAATAAATTTAATGTATATAGATACGATATAATATATAGTTTTGGAACTATATATTATAAATTTAATGTGAATATGGTTCATATTAAATTATATGAGAGAATTAAATATTTGAAAGAGTTCAAATGTTAATTTAAATGTGAATGCGATTCATATTTGAAAACTATAGGTTATAATTTAATGTGCATAAGATGTGCATTAAAACTATAGGTTAGAGGGAAAATTGATTAAATGTGATTTAATCTAAATTAAATATATGATATTTAATTTAATTTAATTAATTTATTAATAATTAATATGATTAATTATTAATTAAATAAATATTAAAATAAAAAAGGGGAACGTGTGGCATCGATAGGGAGTGGGGGAAGTTTTCCCTCTGATTTTCTTCTTCTCCAATTGGGAGAGGAGAATCAATCGATCGAGCTATCAATCTAATTTTTGCTGGAAAACTCTCTCACTAATTCCCTACTCTTTCTTTTCCAAATTGTTGGATCCCTTCCCACCAAGGGAGATCTAAGTGGAACTCAGAGTCATAGAAGGTTTTCACTTTTGGTGTTGTCCCTGTGGTGAAGAAAGAACAAAGGATTTTCTCTGTGTTGCTGAGTTGCTGTAGAACTTAACTGGGGCAAGGAGTTGCTGCTAGAAGGTCGTATCTACAAAGGTAATTGTTACTTTCCTTTTAGTTAAATTTCTACAGCATGTTTGCATGATTATATCCATGTCTAATTATATTAGAAATGTATGCTTATCTCTGTTTTTACACCAATGTACTGGTATTTGTGTTCAACCAAAATAAACTTGCAATTACGATTCCAAAACACGTTTCCGCTGCTCAAGGGGATCCGATCGCCATCAATATTTATATGGATCTCTGGAAAATGACATTTATATGAAAATTCCGAAAGGATTTAAAATACCTGAAACATATGAATCAAGTTCCCGAGAATTGTATTCAATAAAGTTACAGAGATCATTATTGTTGGGATTTATGCCCTAAACTTGTGTAATTTTGATCAATTAAATAAAGTGTTATTTGTTTTGATAGAATTACAGTCTTGCTTTAATAAATCCAATAAACTAAGCTCCAAGGTTATAACATTTCTCTTCAACACCAGTGTAGTGGACACTATTTGGGTTGAGTTCAAGAATATAACCTAAATGGTCTATGGTATAAGAATAAGGTTGGAAACCTCATTCTGGTAACACCATGGATGCGGCCCACTTTGTAATTAGTACAAATGAGGTCATCCAACTCATTCATGTAGTTGACATGCGAGTGAGGGCATCCTGTATGAAGAGTTCATACAAGACTGGATTGCAAATTATTAGTCTAACCAGTGTAACACCGTTAACAGGACAAGACTAGTAATTTATAGATGGTCATTAGTGACTCGACCGGAATCCTGAGCAAGTTAAGAACTCCTGCTTATAGGAGTTTGTCCTTAGACTAGTATGGGTGAGAGTGGCCTGTGGCCAGACTCAATAAGCCTACCTTCTCGTGACGGAACCTCGTGAGGTAGCTGGGAACTTAAGCTGTGCAAGATGGAATTCACTCATTCCTACACTAAGGAATTAGACAGGTTGTTCCCTTAAGAACTGACTCCAGGTCTTGAACAACGGGGCCCCACCCTCTATGAGGGTATGAGTCTAAGGTAGGACCTTAGACTTGTTGTTCATTAGAGGATCAATGGTGCTTAAGGAGCAAAGAGGTAATCATAGGGGTAAAGCAAGAATTTGACCCAAGCGTGATTACGAACAACCCGTGAAGGGTCGACTCATGGGTAATGACTATATCAAAGTGGACACAATAATATCTCTGAGTGAGGAGAGTGCGGCTACAAGTCTATAGTGGAGTGACTTGTAGTTAATGAATATTGATTAAGCTGGATCAAAGAGTTTGATCGGTTAATCTCACATCATTGGAGCTCATGAACCGTAGGTCCATTAGATCCTCCGTTGGCTCAACATGGTAATATTGAGGGTATAAAGTTAGGAGTGAAATTGAAGTGTTCAATTTCATACATGAGGTGTTATATCAATTATATATGATATAATTGATATAATATATAGTTTTAATGTGAATTAGATTCATATATAAACTATATACTAAAGAGAGATTAAAGGAGGGGTAGGATGGTCATTTCCATCCTATTTCTCTATATATATGGTTGCATGAGATGCAACTAGGTTAAAAAAAAAAGGAATTACAAGCTCTCTTGTTGTGTTGTTGGAAGAGTTCCAAAGCACACATCTCTCTCAAAATACCTCACCTCTCCTAAAGGGAACCCACCTTCCTCCCTCACCTAGAGAACAACGGAGAAGATCCGGTGGTCGTGTCTTCGTACGTTGGAGTTCCTATTGCTGAGATCGTGATCGTGGGAGAGTGGAGCACTTGAATAAAGGTTCTTCAAAGGTAATTTTCTTGCTGTCCATTCTGTTTTACATGCTTAATCTAGTTATATTTGTTCTTGAATTTATCGTTGTAACTAAATCAAGAGCGCGCGATTCGCAATCGCTTCCGCTGCGGGACTTCGATTCCCTTCAATTATATGGATTAAAACAATCAGGACGAATGTGGTATAATCGCCTGAGTGAATATCTATTAAAAGAAGGATATCAAAATAATCCAATATGTCTTGTGTTTTTATAAAGAAATCTCACTAAGAATTTGCTATTATAACTGTATATGTTGATAACTTAAATATAATTGGAACTCCTGAAGAGTTATCCAAGGCGATAAAATATCTTAAGAAAGAATTTGAGATGAAAGATTTTAGAAAAATAAAATTTTGCCTTGGTTTACAAATTGAACATTCCAATGAAAGTTCGTTCACTAGATATAAAGAAAGATATATTTCAACCTCGAGATGACAATGAAGAACTACTTGGTCCTGAAGTACCATATCTTAGTGTAATTGGTGCACTTATGTATCTGGCTAATAACACAAGACCAAATATTGCATTTTCAGTAAATTTATTAGCTAGATATAGTTCATGTCCTACAAAAAGACATTAAAACGGAGTTAAACATGTACTCCGATATCTTCGAGGGACGATTGATATGGGTTTATTTTATTCTAACAAATCAAATTATGATCTAGTTGGTTATGCAGATTCTCGTAATCTATCTGATCCACACAAAACTAGATCTCAGATAGGTTATCTATTCACATGTGGATGAACTGTCTTATCATGGCGATCAGTGAAACAGACCATAACAACCACTTGTTCAAATCATGTTGAAATCCTTGCAATTCACGAAGCAAGTCGAGAATGTGTATGGTTAAGATCAATAACTTAACACATTCGTGAAACATGTGGTTTGTCTTGTAGTAAATATCTTCCAAAAATAGACAACACAACCTGTATAACCCAAATCAAATGAGGGTATATCAAAGGAGATAGAACGAAGCATATCTCACCAAACTTTTTCTACACTCATGATCTTGAAGAAAATGGTGGCATCACTGTACAACAAATTTTTTCGAAGGATAATCTGACATATTTATTTACAAAGGCATTACCAACTGCAACATTTGAAAAATTAGTACATAACATTGGAATGCAGTGACTCAGAAATCTCAAGTGATGTCTCCATGAGGGGGAGCAAATGTATTATAATAAACTATATAAAATATGTACTCTTTTTCCTTCACTAGATTTTTTCCCATTAGGTTTTCCCTAGTAAGGTTTTAACGAGACATATTTTATATAAATGGGCATCTAAGAGGGAGTATTGTGAATATTACACATGTAGATGCACATCCATGTGTCCCTTTGACACCCTTGCTAAGTGGCAACTTCTCCATAATCAATGTATCACCCATGTGTCTTGCAAATACCTATGATTAGTATCCAATTGTTAGATTGTCCTACAAGCTTGTGTTATGAGAATTTGTTGACCAAACCAACCAAGTGGAGTATCTAAGAAGCCAATTAAGTGGAGTATCTGAGAAGCTTCCCAATCTCCATTTTATAAGAGTCATTGTCGAAAAGGGGAAGAAAAAAAAATGGAGTTTTAGTCCATTTGAAGTTCCACTTGTTATTGGGGTGTATGCCCTAAACTCATGTAGTTTATAACATTTGATGTATATAAATAAAAGTTATTTTCTCATCAAACCTTGTATCTCGCATTTCAAACTTAATCCAATAAACTAAACTTCATGGTCATACATATTTATGAAATCTTGAACGGTGTGTAATGGACACACAGGTAGGATCGCGATCAGGTTAATGACTTGAATGGTATATAGTATGTGGGTAAGGTTGGAAACCTCATCTTGATAACATTATGGATGCGACCCACATTGTTTTTTATACAAACGAGGCAATCCAACTCGTTCATGTAGTAGAATGCGAGTGGTGGCATCCTGTGCAATGAGATTGTACAAGACATGACCGTGAATTATTAGACCAACTGATGTAACACCGTTAACAGTTTAGGACTAATAAATTCGTAGATGACCATTATTGACTCGACCTTAATCATGAGCGAGTTACGGACTTTTGTCTGAGAGGACTGTCCTTAGACTAGTACAGGTGAGAGTGTGCTAGAGTTGCCACTCAATATGTCTACCTTCTTAAGGGCAACCCACGTGGGTAGCTGGGAACTTAACTTCGCAAGAAAAAATTCACTCGTTCCCAAACTAGGGAAACTAGAGAGGTCGTTCCCTTAAGGATTGACTCCAGGGCTTGAACAACGGAGCCCCACCCTCTTACTGGCTCGACTTGTTTATGGTAGGACCATAAACAAGTTGTTCAATAGAGGAACAGTGGTACTTAAGGTGCAAGAGGTAGGCACAAGGATAAAATAGTAATTTGACCCAACTGTGACTACGAACAATCTGTGAAGGGTTGACTCATGGACATTGGTTATATCAATGGATACAACTTGTGCTACAGTGAGGAGAGTGCAACTACGGATTTATAGTGGAGTGACCCCATAGTTAATGAATGTTGATTGACGGGATCAAAGAGTTTGATCAGTTAATCTCGGATCATTGAAGCTCATGATCTATAGGTCCATGAGGTCCATTGGTTTGCTCAATTATGGAATTAATGAAGGTATAAACTTTGGAGTGAATTTGAAGTGTACAAATTCACATAAAGGGTATTTATGTCAATTATATGATATATAATTAATATAATATATAGTTTGATGTGAATGAGATTCATATTGAACTATACTATAACCTAATTATGGAATTAAGGCATAGTTGGAGAAATTAATTTGAGAGATATGATTTTCATATTATATAGTATGTGTTTAAGTGGAATAATGGGTGGAGAACTTTTCTCCACCCCTCCCGCTATATAAGAATGCTTGGATAAGCGTTCTTAGAACACACTTTGTCATTTTTGGATTTCTCACCAAAAAGCTCTCTCAAACTCTCTGAAATTCTCTCCACACTTAAATCCAAAGGGGAACCCACATTCCTCTCTCATCCAATGGAGAACAATCGAGTAGCCTTTTGGAGGTGTTCAACTCTTTGTTTGGTTCATAGATTTGAGATCGGGATCGAGAGTTGTGGAGTTTGTGAAAGATCATGGGTGAAGGAAAACGAGAAGAAAAGACGTTCTTCAAAGGTATTTGTTGTAACTTTTCCCTTCTCCTAATGTTTAACTTAGAATTACATGAGATGTAGTTGTTTTTAAGTGAATTCGAGTAACACAACAGAGCATCACGATTCATATCGCTTCCGCTGTGGGATTCAATCCCATCACTTGCTTGGGGAGTCTGTGAGTGCTTGAGAAAGGTGTTCGGGGGTAGAGCACGAAATTTGACTCAGAAGACGAAGATTTGATGCTCGCAGTCTAGTTTTCTATTTTCCTTCCCTTATCTCTTGAATCTACATTTTTGTACAAGGAGGAACTTGTGTGTTTGTTGAATATACTTGGGTTAAAGTTGTATTTAGAGGATTGAGCATGTTTTAGGTTGATTTATGATTTTATTAAGACTATTCATTGCCCGAATTAATTACAATCTCAAGCATGTTTGATTTCTCAAAATACACCTTTGTAGGCACTCCTCCCATTTATGTTTTGTTCCTTTTTATTGTAGATTTATGTTTATGTGTTGTGTTCTCTAAACCAAAACAAAGCAATAATTATCCACAATTGTTAGTCGAGTTAAAAACTAAACCCTATGGATTCGATACTCGGTACTCACAATATCGTCTTATATTACTTTGATCGCGTGCACTTGTGTGTCGCATCAAATATGTCTCAATTTATAGATAAAAGGTTAATAAACACCCAATTATTTTTTGAAAAGTTAACAACAAATTAATAGTCTAAATTAATTTTAAGATTTATTGAAAATATGAAAATTAAATTTGGACATTTGAAAGTACACAGACTAAAATAAAACAAGTCTCAAAGTATAGAGACTATAATAACCATTAGGGTTAACCACAAAGATACTCCATTTCGGACATCATTTTACATAAATGACACAATTTCTTACTAATATCAGCTTTGTCATTTTGTAAGTCAAATAGAAGTCAAATCTAGGGTCATATTACTCATTTACCCTATTTATTATTCCTAATTATAATAAATAAATAAATAAAAAGATTAGATTCTTATCATAACCATTGATATTATTCCCTCCAAACCACAATACCAACGAATTTATCCTCAAAATCTTGGGATTATGAAAACTAAGACCCCGTTTGATAACCATTTTATTTTTTGTTTTTAATTTTTAAAAATTAAGCTTATTTTCACCCAATTTCTATACAATAGAGATCGTCTCCCTTAAGTAAGCATTTGAGCTCTTAGCCAAATTCTAAAAACAAAATCAAAAGTAGATAAAAAGACGTATAAACTCATTGGTAAAAGTAGTATTTTTAGTTTAAATTTCAAAAACTAAAAACCAAAAACAAAATAGATATCAAACGGGACCTAAACCTTCTCTCTTTACGTTTCAACTATTCCAAAACCACCTAAATTTATGAGGGTTTTCAACCGATAGGGGTTTACAAAAAAAAATATTGCCTGCCAGAAATTACATTTAATACTTCTCGGTTCTGACTGGTTGGTTATATGGATGTTTTTTATTGAGTATATAAATTATTTATTTTAATATATTTTATCATTCATTGGAATATATTATATTAATCACACTTATATCATCTATATTTTGCACTAAAATGATTTGTTTCTGTACAACCAAAGATCGCCCTTTTCATTCATAATTTTCATGTCATTTTTCATGAAATTTGTTGAGCCTATTAAAGCAAAATGATCGAGAGAAGCCAAATGGCGCATATGCTTGCTAACTTTTGGGTTATTGTTTCCGTCAAATTAGTGAACAACATTATTTTGTGATTGTAAATCATAATCTCAATTATTCACCTCATTCCAATAACCATTGAAAACTTGGAAACCATGGGTATGTCAATAGGATTATAACCTATACACAGTATAAAAGTATTAATACAATATATGTCTAAGAAGCTAAATAGAATTATCAAGACAACCCCAATATATAATATGATTATAACTTATATACGATATAAAAGTACTTTACGCCTATGTTAATGTATAATATATGTCTCATAACATAAATGAGATTTATTATGATAGTCCCAATGTATAGTATGACTATAAGTTATATTATTATTTACCATGCCACCAAGACAATCTATTTTTGAAAAGGCAGATTATTTAAGACTAATAGTATATATCTTATGGTATTACTTTATTAACTATAAAAATGTCCAAAACTAGATCCACCCATGTTAACATGCTATTCACAATTAATTTATTTAGATGGACGAACACAATTTTGTCAGGTAAATCATAAATTTATTTACTGCTCATTCAAGGAGAGAAATTTCTTAGGGATTGTTTGAAGTGTTAGTTATAATAACTTGTGTTATAAAACTTGTTGAATACTATGTACTCCAAATACATACTATTATAACTTCAAACTAAAAAAACTCTACATTTTAAATAATATTATATAATTCTACAGACTATTATAACTCTCACTCAATATCCAAAACATCCCCTAAATAAATAATGATCATATTATTCCTTCTCTCGTTTTCAAAAATAAAAATAATAAAAAATTGTTATCAAAGATATCACCAATACTGAAATCTTGAAAAAAACATAGGATAGGAGTTAAATTAAAACCAAAACTGTAGTTTAGCCTTAAAAAGTAGATTAAGTAAAATATAGAAGGGTGTCAATAGGTTTCTTAATTTTTATTATTAATATATAAATCACATTCTTAGCTCTTCAATACTCTTTACCTGTAAGGAAGAGGCTGATGGATCAAAGGGGTTTGTTTTTTTCACAGAATCACCTGTGTATGTGTGGCAGGTAGCATTCTCCAAACTGGAGATAAAGAAAAAAGCACATGAACACTACAATTCCACAATTTCTCATGTGAAATATCCATCCTTACATTGCAATAAACATTGATTTTATTACTTTTCTTTCAAAACCATCAAAGTTTCGCATCGATCGATCATAGAGGTCGAAACCCCTGAAGTTAGCATGCATCATTCCCTCAGTCTTAACTTTTCAGAACATCATAAAATGACATTGGCCTCTTCAGATTTCCACGTAATTCCTGGGAAAATCGGGAGAACTTTGTTAGTTGGCAAAAAGAGGTAATAGAAATCGTTACTCCGAGATCGTTTGGCAATGTTCTAATTTCTTGTTCTATTTCTCAAGAAAGAACACAAAAACATGAAACGTGAAACAAAAAAAATATGAAACGGGAACATTTATCGTTTGGGCTCTTTACAGATCACAAGAATCAGTACCTCTATTGCAGAAGCCAAACGTAATATTGTAGCTTCACCCCATGGACGACCAATCAATTGCAAGCCAATCGGGAGGCCTTGTTTATCATAACCAATCTGAAAGACGAACAAATTGGAAAAGAGAAATAGCATTGGCAAATGGAGGAAACGAAACTGAATTCATAGATTATCACAAAGCTTTTGAGAATGCAAGCTACATTAAACGGTGGCATTAAAGTTGGTGTAAAGGAATCACTTTTTGAGAGAGGGAAAAAAGAGAGGATCTTTTTACTCCTCTTTAACAAACATTGTAATAACTTTTATAACTAACACCCCAATCAAAAAGGTATTCGTGTCGTTTTTTTTTCTTTTACCCTCTTTAAGAAAACAAGATTAAGGTTGGAGAATATGTAACTAGTCACCGTACTCAAATGTATTTCTGCCATCAAGACTTCTCATGTCATATCAAATTAAATCTGAGGCAATAAGAAACACATAGACCAATCATTTACTTGTGGGGGAGGGGGAAGTGGGAACTCACCGGGACAGAAATGGCAGGGAGTCCAATAAGGTTGGCTGCGATGATGAACCGCATAAGATAACCTAACATCATTCCAGCCATGAAATTTGTCATGAGCGGGAGTATATATAGATATAGATATATGTATGCATATGTATATATAGCAGCTGCAGCCTTCAGGTATATTTCTGTCTGATCATCAACCAAAGCTCCGTCTTTTTTTTTTTTTTTTTTTTTTTTTTTTTTTTTTTTTTTTTTAAGAAACCGAGCTTTTATTGAGAAAAAATAAAAGAGAAACTAGGGCATACAAAAAACAAGCCCAACAAAAAGAGAGTCCAAGAACACACTATAAAAATGAACTCCAATCCAACAAAATCAAACCAAGATCATAATTACAAAAGGGACTAGTAACTGGCACAAAGACAAGTGGAACCTCACACACTGCCAAACTTCAGCACAAGACCTCTCAACCTCTCTAAAAATCTTATTATTACGTTCGAGCCAAATACCTCACAACATGGCAAAGAAGCTAGTGTACCACTAGACTTTGCCTTATCACTAAAGGGCTAACCAAAAGCACATCTTCTATCAAAGAAAAACAATCTCTATTCCAGGCCTTACATATTCCAAACGAAGACAATCAACAATCCCATAGAGACTTGGTGAACTGGCAACCCCACAAAAGATGATAGAGGCCCTCAACCTGGCGTCTGCAAAGAATGCACCAATGCGGGCACAACACCAAGGAGGAATGCCTCTAAATGCGATCCAAAGTATTAACTCTCCCAAGTAAGACTAGCCACACAAAAAAAAACTTAACCTTCTTAGGGATTTTGATCTTCCAGAGAGATGAGAAAGCAAAGGCAAAAAGAAGAGACTGACAACAAATGAAAGGACTTACAAGAGAAACCTCTCGCCACATCAGGGTACCAAAATCTAACGTCCCTTCTCCCTCGAACAACAAACTACTCACCAATAAGAGAAATAAGACTCACCACCTCACGAGCCTCTCTATTAGAAAGAGAGCATAAAAAACCCAAGGACAAAAACGAGGAAGATTCAGAGGGTAATATGGAAGCCACATAATGCAACTTCTTACACGAAAGATGATAAAGTCGAGGAAACAACTCACACAACGGCTTATCACCGACCCAACAATCCTCCCAAAAGTATACACTCAAACCATCCCCAACTAAACACCTAACAAAAGACGAAAAAGAAGGGAGACCAAGGGCAATAGTTAACCAGAGGTGTTAAGAAGGCCTAATGGTACCACCGCTAGCAACCCATTCAAAAGGTTGAGGGCCATACCAACTTACAATAACTTTGTGCCACAAGGACTCTGGCTACATGGGGAATCACCACAACCATTTAGCCAAAAGAGCCCCGTTATGAAACCTCAAATCCCCAACACCCAGCTCTCCTAACTCCACCAGCTTGACCACTACCTCCCAACTAACAAGATGAGATCCACCCCCCTCCTCAACCCCTTCCCATAAAAAATTCCCCATCACTCTCTCAAGCCTCTCTCAAACTAAAGCAAGAACCTAAAAATCAACAAGAAATACGTCGGGATTCCATTTAAGACCGATTGAATCAGGGTAATCCTTCCTTCAAGAAGACAATCACTTATGGACCTTATCCAAGACAGGATTCCAAAACTCTCGACACCTCGGGTTACCACTGAGTGGAAGACTAAGATAAGAGGAAGGAAGGTAACTCACCTCACAACTAACCCTGGTTGCCTGAGAACTAATCTTAGAAGGGCAGCAATTTAAACCTATGACCGAACTCTTCCCCCTGTTAATCTTCAGACTCGAGATCACTTCAAAAAAAGCCAACAAATGATTAAGAAAAACAAAGGAACTCTCCTTACCGGAGCAAAAAAAGGGTACCATCAACAAACTGGAGATGAGACAAGTGAACCAATTCCTTCCCCACCTTAAACCCTCGACCATCCCTTTCTCCACTCCCACCGAAACAAGCCTACTCAAAACATCTACAACTACGGTGAAAAGAAAGGGCGAGAAGGGATCCCCTTTCTTAAGACCCCTAGAAGCATAAATCTTCCCTCTAGGTTTACCATAAACAAAAATGGAGAAGTTAGAAGACCTAATACAATTCCATTCCAAATTTAGGCTCTCCATCTAAGCCCAAACCCTTTCTTCCCCATGACCTTATCTAAGATATTCCAATCAACGTGATCATATGTTTTTTCAACCTAAGCTTCTTGTCATGGTGTGTTATTTCCAAATCTTTTCAAAATAATTCAATCAATGAGATTATTTCTCATTGGAAAGCTTTCTTTTAATTAGCTTGCATGTTTGATTTATCTTGAGGGGTTTATTACTTTGTTATTCTGGAAAGATTCTCTATTGCTGAATTCTTAGGATGCAAGCAGAATGCATGCAACCTCTGAGGGGTCTTCTTGTCTGTATACTTCAGATACTTGTAGCTTGTAGCTTTTCAAACATCAATGAAAAGTTCTTGTTTCTTGTCAAAAAAAGGAAAAGTAATAAATACAATAAATAACCAAATCTGCTTGTACTACCAAGGCCTATACACACACTTAAAAAGTTCTTTAGGTGCAATGTTTTCTAAAAATGGAAGAGTAAGTTTAAGTTTGAGGACGTTTTTATTTTGGGTTTTCAGTTCTGTGTGTGTGTGTGTGTGTGTTTATATATTAACAATGTTCTTTGAAACCCTGTTTGTGAACAGAGTAAAGCCTTAATTTGCGCATGCTCACAAACCTGTAACCGGCATATCTGTCTCGCCATATTTATGAGCACTGGGAGGTATAAGTGGTGCAGTCATGCTGTTATAAATAAAAGGAACGTAATTTAGATATATAAAATGAATATAACTCAAAAGCAATTCTAAAAGGGGGCAGCCAAAGCTGCATAACATACCCAGTTGTTGGGGTCACGATTACATCGACCTTCTTGAAAATTTCCATGTGATGATGCATTATTCTCCGCCTAAAACAAAATACATCTTCATAATTCACGTTTTGTGGGTGTAGAAAATCATAAGGGAACGGAACATTGATAATTCAACACATCTAAGAACTAAATAAGCTTCAATGGTTATAAAATAATTAAGAAGACGTTTGCTTATATCCATATAAGAATAACGGAAGAATATTAAACACTACTAAATATTAATGATGATTTAAGGGGGGAAAAAAACTTCTATGAATGGTTTTCTGGTCCTTAGTTTATCTCACCTAAGACATTGTGCAGCCACATAATCTGATGCAGTAAATGACCGAAATAGTGCTGAACTGGTACGACTGTCATAGGTCAATCTTTTACCTTTCCTGAAGAAAAGCGATATTCACATCATATGAAACTTAAAATCATGGGATATAATCTTTATCTGAAAGAAAGCCCGAAATGAGGAGAGTAAGAGCATACTTGAGATGGCTAAACAAGGAAAAAGTTTCAAGTGTGGCTGGTATTTTGTTTCAAAATTTAAAAGTTGTTAAACAAGGAAAAAGTTTCAAAATTTGTATGCATCCCTTAAAAGTTTCAAGTGTGGCTGGTATTTTGAAAAGGTGACAACAGTAATTTCATTGAAATAATGAAAAAAGAGACAAAGTCTTAGATACAAAGCGAAACAAAAGGAACAAAATAGAAACCCCTTACAAGAAATTAAAACCCAACTCACGAAACCCCGGAAGAAATACAACCTTCTACTTTTTGGCCGTTGTTAGCTGGAGGGAAAAAATTCTGAAGCATACATGTTGGCTATTTATTTTCTCTCAAATAAGAGGCTTGTTTGAAAAGTTATACTGCAATGAAGGAAAAAAAAGATCCGTTGCTCATTGCAACCCGTCTCACAAAATGGAAATCCAACTTTTAGAAACTTAAAATTTCTTTTTCAGTGAGAAATGTTAATGAGAGAATCAATTCACTTATTCCATTCACTCAACACATATATATATATATAAGTATACAAGGCTAACCTAAATAGGACAATGTAAAAAGACAATAAAGGACAACTAATTAATATATTCACAAAATACAATTTTACTAATATAAGAACTGTTGGTTATTTTAGGGATGTTTTCCTTATTTACCTCAATAGAATATTCGTACTTAATGTAATATATTACTGTAAATTTATTTGCTTATGTACATGGGTATTTCTTCTATTTAAGAAACCCTAATCCCACTTAATGAATATAGAGAAAATATTATCTCTTCATATTTTGCACATGGTACTAGAGCAAAACTCTAACCCTAATTGTTTAGACTATCTTGATATAGTTAAATTTACCCCTAACTATTAGCTTAAACTTTTAGTTTGATTGGTGATTTAAGATGGTATCAGAGCTACTTATCTAATTAATAGGATGCCCACGAAAATACTAGATTTTAAAACCCCCCTTGATCATTTTAAAACCTTCTTCCCCGCAGTCCGGATATTCTCTGATTTACCCATCAAAGTTTTTGGTTGCACTGTTTTTGTTAACGTCTCTTTTTCTTCTAAGTCTAAACTTGATCCTAGGGTTGTCAAATGTATCTTTCTAGGTTATGTCCCACACAAGAAGGCCTATAAATGTTTTGATCCCTTGTCTAAGAAATACTTTGAAAGTATGGACGTGTCTTTCTTGGAAAATCAATCATTTTTCACCAAACCTTCTCTTCAGGGGGAGATCTCTAACTTAGAAGATAAATTTTGGGACACTTCTCCTCTGCCTAATATCATTTATCCTGAGGGTACTACTTCTAGTCTCGTACCAGGCAAAGAGAATACTCCTTCAGGGGGAGAAACACTACAAAGTGATCTTGAACTTCAGGTTTATAGTCGAAGGGCAATACATCGAAGGAACCAAGACCAGATAATTGACTTAGCACGAGACCAATCCAATGCTCCGATGAATGATGCTGAAGATCCAGGTACCTCCATCTCTTCACCTATGACCTATCCATAACGCTTTATCTGATACATCTGATCTTGACATTCCAATAGCCCATAGAAAAGGTACTCGAAACTGTATTAAATACCCTATTGCCAATCACCTGTCTTATCATAGGCTTTCTAATAGTCATAGAACCTTTGTCTCTAGGATAACAAATTTGATTGTTCCAAGGAATATACAACAAGCACTAAGTGACTTGAATTGGAAGTTAGCAGTGATGGAAGAGATGAATGCTCTTGAATAAAATCAGATATGGGGCATCGTAGAATTACCAAGAGATAAGAAAACAGTCGGATGCAAATGGGTGTTCAATATAAAGTGCAAAGCTGACGAAAGCGTTGAAAGATATAAAGTCAGGCTTATTGTTAAAGACTTCACTCAGACTTATATAATTTACTATCAAGAAACATTTGCCCCCGTGGCTAAAATCAACTCCATTAGAGTTTTGTTATCTGTTGCTGTTAATGCAGACTGGCCTCTTTATCAGCTTGATGTCAAGAATGCGTTTCTCAATGGTGAACTTGAACAAGAGGTATTTATGAATTTGCCCCCTGGTTTTGAGGAAGCTTTAGGAAGTAACAAAATATGTAGATTGAAGAAATCTTTATATGGTCTAAAACAATCCCCTAGAGCTTGGTTTGAAAGATTTGCCAAAGCAGTCACGAGCTATGGTTTCCTCCAAAGTCAAGCAGACCATACCATCTTCTATAAACATGCTGAAAAAAACAAGGTTGTCATTCTAATAGTTTATGTGGATGACATTATTCTTACAGGAGATGACGAGGCAGGCCTAACTATCTTGAAAGAAAATCTTGCCAATGAATTTCAAATCAAAGATCTGGAAGTCTTGAAATATTTCCTAGGAATGGAATTTGCTAGATCGAAGGATAGTATTCTGGTCAATCAAAGGAAATATATCATTGACTTACTCGAAAAGACAGGCTTACTGAGTCGTAGAACAGTAGAAACGCCAATAGAGCCTAATCTAAAATTGCAAGTTGCAATAGAAAAAGAAGTAAAAGATAAAGAAAAATATCAAATACTTGTGGGAAGACTCATTTACTTGTCACACACTCGTCCTGACATTGCATTTGTAGTTAGTATGGTAAGTCAATTTATGCATGCCCCAGGACCTACTCATTTTGAAGCAGTCTATAGAATTTTGAGATACCTAAAATGTACTCCTGGGAAAGGAATATTGTTTAAGAAACATGGTCATTTACATGTTGAAGTATATATAGATGTTGATTGGGCAGGCAGTACAACAGATAGAAGATCTACCTCAGGTTACTGTTCCTTTGTAGGGGGAAATTTGATTACTTGACGAAGCAAGAAACAGAGCGTAGTAGCTAGAAGTAGTGCTGAAGCTGAATTTCGGGTCTTAGCCCATGGCATTTGTGAAGGCATATGGATAAGGAGATTGTTGGAAGATTTGAAGTTTACTCAGAGTGGCCCCACACGTATCCATTGTGACAACAAGGCAGCAATTTCCATAGCTCACAATCCAGTTCTTCACAATAGAACAAAACATATTGAGGTGGATAAACATTTTATAAAAGAAAAAATCGACTCAGGAGTAATCTGCATTCCTTACCTTCCTACTACAGAGCAAATTGTTGATGTATTGACAAAAGGGCTTCCTAAGTTGCAGTTTGACAAGATGATCAACAAGCTAGCCATGGAAGATATTTTCAAGCCAGCTTGAGGGGGAGTGTTGGTTATTTTAGGGATGTTTTCCTTATTTACCTCAATAGAATATTCGTACTTAATGTAATATATTGCTGTAAATTATTTCCTTATGTACATGGGTATTTCTTCTATTTAAGAAACCCTAATCCCACTTAATGAATATAGAGAAAATATTATCTCTTCATATTTTGCACAAGAACTATAACACTTCCCTTAAGTTGGAGCATATATATCTATCATGCCCAACTTGTTAGAGAGGTAATCGATCCGTGCTCCATTCAATGCCTTGGTGAAGATATCTCCTAATTGCTCTCCAGTCTTCACGTATCTTGTTGATACCAAGCCTTGTTGTATCTTCTCACGTACAAAATGACAATCAACATCAATGTGTTTAGTTCGCGCATGAAATATCGGATTAGATGCTATATGCAGAGTTGCTTGATTATCACACCACAATTTGGTCGGTGTTGTGATATCAAATCCCAATTCAATAAGAAGTTGACGTATCCAGACTAATTCACATGCAGATGTGTCATTGCTCTATATTCTGACTCAACACTTGATCGTGATTCCACATTTTGTTTCTTACTCTTCCAAGAAATCAAATTACCACGAACGAATACACAATATCTTGAAGTTGACCTTTTATCTTCCTTAGACCCTACCCAATCAACATCTGAAAAACATTCAATATTCATATGCTCATAACTCTTATATAATAAGCCACGTCCAGGAGTTGCTTTCAAATAACACAAAATTAGTTCTACTGCAACCCAATGATTAACTGTGGGAGAAGACATATATTGGCTTACAATGCTCACTGAATAAGCTATGTTTGGTCGAGTTACTGTAAGATAATTGAGTTTCCCCACTAATCTCCTATATCGTTCAGGACCTTTCAGTAATTGTCCCCCTTTTGTGAGCTGTAAATTAGGCATCGTCGGGGTACTACATGGCTTCGCCCTTAACTTCCCTGTTTCAGTCAACAAGTTAATTACATATTTTCTCTGTGATAACATGATTCCCTTCTTGATTCTCATTACCTCAATTCCTAGGAAGTATTTCAACACTCCCAAATCCTTTGTGTGGAACTGACTATGGAGAAAAGTCTTGAGTGATTGGATGCCTAATGTATCATCGCCTGTAATAACAATATCATCAACATACACCACCAACAGGATGACACCACTCTCAGACCGCTTATAAAACACAGAATGATCTGATTTGCTCTTTCTCATTCTGAAGCTTTCAATCACCTGAGTGAATTTTCCAAACCATGCTCGTGGACTCTGCTTCAATTCATACAAGGATTTATGAAGTTGACATACCTTTCCCTTCTCCCTCTGAGCAGCAAGTCCTAGAGGTTGCTCCATATACACCTCTTCGCCAAGATCACCACCATGAAGAAAGACATTTTTAATACCAAGTGCAATAGCCAGTGATGAATGGATGCTAATGAAATGAACAATTTGACAGAAGCCATTTTAGCAGTAGGAGAAAAAGTATCAGAATAGTCAATCCCATAAGTTTGTGAGTAGCCTTTGGCAACAAGGTGAGCTTTCAATCGAGCAACAGACCCATCTGGATTGACTTTAACCGCGAAGACCCACTTACAACCAATAGGCTTCTTTCCTGCAGGAAAAGAAACTAAATCCCAAGTACAATTGTCATCTAAGGCAGTCATCTTCTCCACCATTGCAACACGCCAACCTGAATGAGACAAAACTTCAGAATCAGTTTTAGGAACAAGATATAGATTGTAGGGATGCAATAAAAGAACAGGTAGAAGGTGATACGTGATTATATGAAACAAAAAAGGAAATAGGATATGTGCACTGACGCTTACCTTTACGAAGAGCAATGGGAAGATCATCGTTTGGTCCTGAATCCAATGATGAAGAAGCCTTTGGTATAGGACATGAAACTGAAGGGGGTCGCCGTCTAGAATAAACCTGAGTGATAGGTGGGTGAGTAGAAACTAGAAACAGATGGTGATGGAGACGAAACGCTAGAGGGCTCACAAGAGGAGAGAATTGTGTAAACAAGAAAATCATCCTCGTTTTCTCTATGATCCTCCTTATGCTCACTTGAAGATGAAGAAAAGAAAGACAAATCTTCAAGAATGTGGCATCAAGAGACACAAAATAACGATCAAGGCTAGGACAATAACACCGATACCCTTTTTGGATACGAGAATAACCAAGGAAGATAAATTTTAAAGACTTTGGATCGAGTTTGGTGAGTAAAAGGCGAACATCCCGAACAAAGCAAGTACAACCAAAGATTTTAGGTGTAAGAGGAAAGGAGGGGATGCTGGGACACAAAATACGATAAGGTATCTCACTCTTAAGAACTGAAAATGGCATAAGATTTATTAAGAAGCAAGTTGTCGACACAACATCAACCCAAAAGTATTTGGGAACATTCATCTGAAACATTAAGGCTCTCGTTGTTTCAAGGAGATGACGATTCTTTCGTTCAGCAACCCCATTTTGAGATGGAGTATCAACACATGAGGATTGATGGAGAATGTCATGTGTACTCAAATAAGAACTAAGAGCATGAGAGGTATTCTTTAGCATTATCAGTTATCACTTTGTAGAACTTTAAGAGAACTGTTAAATTGAGTTCGAATTTCAACATGAAAGTTACGAAAATGAGAAAGCAACTCAAAATGATTTTTCATTTAGTATAACCACATTACACGAGAAAAATCATCGACAAATGTAACAAAATACCGAAACCCTCTCTTAGACTCAACGGGACAAGGACCCCAAACATCAGAATGAACTAATTCAAATGGAGCACTAGCTCGTTTATTGACTCTAGTATACAGACTTAGATAATGAAATTTAGCGAACTGACATGACTCGCAATCTAAAGAAGACAAGTGATTAAACTGAGGACGAAGACTCTTCAAAACGGAAACAGATGGATGACCGAGACGACAATGTTCTTCAAAGGGAAGGACACTTTAGAGCAAGGAACGGTTGTGGGTAATTGTGGTTCAAAAATGTAGAGACCTCCAGATTCATGCCCTTTACCAATAGTCCTCTTCGTCAAAAGATCTTGAAACAAACAATAACCAGGAAAGAATAAGACACAACAATTTAGATCGTGAGTGAGTTTACTAATTGAAATCAAGTTAAAGGAGAAATCTGGTAAACTTAAAACAGAAGACAATGAAATTGAGTTTGTAAGATTGACAGTGTCGGATCCTAAAACAGGAGAGGTGGTCCCATCAGCTATAGTAACATTAGGCGAAGATTTAGACGGATAAATATGAGAGAATAAACGGGGATTACCTGTCATATGATCAGAAGCGCCAAAGTCTGACTCATTTCGAAAAGGAGGAAAGAAGACAGGTAGATGTATTACCTATGTCGGCAATGGCAGTAATAGGAGTAGAAGATGATGCCTTTAGGGACTCTTGATACTGGCGAAATTTAGCCAACTCCTTTGCGGAAATTGAAACAGACTTGTCAGGATTATCAAGAGTAGAGGCAGCATGCGCAGATGGAAACCTCTGACCCTTATTCAACAATCTTCTGCAATGGCGTTTCATATGATCAGACTTATGGCAATAGTGGCAAACAATCTCTCCCGAATTTTCTTTCTGAGTGTTCGAATTTCCTCTGGATGTGTTGGATCCAACCTCTCTATCTTTATTTCTTTTATATTCACCTGTCTGGCCAACCAAGGCACTATTAGACTCAGATGGTAATATTGTTTGTGACTTCTCAGTATGAAGTATTCGAGTATAAGCATCTTCTAACGAAGAAATTTCTGAGCTAGAAAAAACCTGATCTTTGGCCATATCATTTCGAGGCAAGACCAACCAAAAAACTCATAATGAAGAGTTATTCACGTTGGGCAGTCTGAACTTTCACATCAGTACTAACGGGCAACAAAGCATTAAATTTCGCATATGATGTTTTACACTCCATAAAATAACTAGTTAGAGATTTCTCACATTGTTCAGGTTGAAAGAGCGTCTTACACACATCGAACATTCTACTAAGGTTTCCTTTCCCAGAGTAAAGAAATTACAAATACTCCAAAAGCTCGTGAACAGATTCACAGTGATTAACCAACCCAACTATGTCACTCTCAATGGAGTTCTTTATCTGCAGAATAAGCCTAGAGTCATCTCATAACCAATTCTTTCTAGTATCATCAGTCGGTGGGGATTTGTCGGTGACATGATCATCCATATCAAGACTCCGAAGATAGTGACGAATGTTCGTCCGCCATGCATAAAATTTAGACCCGTTAAGTTTTTGTTCTGTAATCTTAGATACTATAGGAATCATCTTCGACATCACTATACCCTTCTTTTCAGCCATAACTATCAAAACAGACCAAGAAATTTAGGGCCTGTTTCCAAGAAGCACGGACACAGACACGGGACACGGACACGGACACGACACGACACGACACAGTGATACGTCAATTTCTAACAAACTAGGACACGGACACGTTGGGGATACGTTCTTTTTTATTATTATTTTAGGATATATGTACATTTAACATAAAATACTAAACTTAATCCACTAAAAAACATAAAATGTCAAATTAATTAACCATAGTAATTGTACAAAACACATTATCCAACATTCAATAAACAAAGTTTTCAAATGAAATAAGAATAAATACCAAAAAAAAAAATGAAAACAGTTTTATATACAAAAAGAAAATAGAAAACATGTTTTGTTCATGAGTGGTAGAAGAGTTTTTAATTTTTAGTTTTATTATTTATGTTTTTAATGTCTTTTTTGTGTTTAAAATTTAAAATTAAATGAGTTTTTAACTTTGGGCTAAAAAGAAATTGGGTTAGGCCTTTTTTTCGGTTAAAAATTTACCCAACGTGTCCAATGCGTGTCCACAACGTGTCCCTCGCGTGTCCATAACGTGTCCCTCGCGTGTCCACAACGTGTCAGTCGCGTGTCCATAACGTGTCCGAAATTAAAAATAATAATAATAATAAGGGACACATAAATTGGCGTGTCCGACACGTGTTCGGAGCGTGTCCGAGCGTGTCCGTGTCCGACGCGTGTCCGACACAGACACTCTGTCTAAAATAGAGTGTCTGTGCTTCTTAGGCCTGTTTGGTAGGCAATCCGAATTCTGTTTTATGTTTTTGGATTCACTGAATTCAGTGAATACGTGTTTGGCAGACATGTTTTCAAAAACTGTTTTCGGATTCTGTGATCCAAATAGTAGAAAATCTGAAAACAACATTTTTATGTTTTCATTATATCCAGATTCTGAATTTGAAATTTTAAAATGCAGAATTATATTAAACAAAGTTAAAAATCTTAATAAATATGGTATTTCATGTTTATAAACTTAATTTACTTTTGTTAAATTAAAATATGTATAATATAATATAATATAATATATTATAAATTATAAAATAATAATTATATAAAATTTATATAAAAAAACATGTTCATAAATTAATTAATAATGTCTTATATTCAATCTAATATTTAGTTTTGCAACTACAACTAATTTTATGATCTATAAATATATTATAGAACACACTTTTAAATTCCTGTTTAAAATTAAATCAAATTTCTAGATCTGCTACCAAACACATATGTGAAAACATAAAATACAACTCTGTTTTCATTGAATCCCTTGTTTTCAAATTTTTGTTTTCGAATTGCCTACCAAACAGACCCTTAGATTTCAATCCCAAAACCAGAACTATTTAACATAAACCCTAGAATTGCAAAAAAGAGTATTTCTTCAAACGACACTAAACCAAGCACTATATGACTTAAACAAGCACACCACTAGAAAGATCATAATTCTGATCAGAACCCAGGGAAAAGTAACCGTCGCCGGCATTTCACACGACGGCGCATGAAAGTGGCAGCAGAACACTGTGGCGGCGCGTGGTCTTCACACAATGCTCCGATCGGGACCAAATTTTGGGAATCAACCAATTGGAGGATAGGCTTTCGAAATATAGGGGTGGTGAGAATAAAAAAAGGGAAGAAAGGGTAAAATGGGCGGCGGCAGCGGCGATGGTCACTGATGGCAGCAGCGAAATCCAACTAACTGAGTTCACAAAACCACGAAACCCAGAAAGAAACAAATGGGTTCTAAACTCAAAAAACCTAAAGTTCTCAAAACCTTAGGCTCACAAAAGAAAAAACCTAATTGACCTAATTCTCTGATACCATGTTAATGCTAAAGGTTTGAGAGAATCAATTCACTTATTCCATTCACTCAAGGGATATATATATACAAGTATACAAGACAAACCTAAATAGGACAATGTAAAAAGACAATAAAGGACAACTAATTAATATATTCACAAAATACAATTTTACTAATATAACAAGAAACAACTGTTTAAAGTTCACTGTTCTGAACTTTTCAATCTCATTTATAGGAAGTCTTTCAAATTTGGGAACTTCTCTTCAGGCTAAAAAAAAAGACTAGATTGCCTTGAGCTGCAGGAAATACGATAAATCTTCCAATACCAGTTTCGGAAAGCCAAAGTAACATACCCATCTTCACAATCAGGATTAACTGAAGCAAGAAACTCAGAACCAATAGAAACAAGATGAGCAGTGCGCATTTCAAGCAGCTCGGGCACAACAACTTCTTCAATCTTGCAGATTTCAATATAAAGTATACAAAACATGTAAGTATAATGAGGAAATATGTTATCTAAAAAACTAGAGGTTGCTCTTAGCATACATTATATAGCTGAGAAAGCCATTTCTTAAGAAAAAAATAACAACAATGGGCTTACTTTGCAACCATGGGTTTTCGTCAACTGTTCAAGAATGTCCTCACTCTTTTCAGAGATATCAGTTGAATACACGTCATTAAACCACTGTCACAGAAGAGTCAAATGCTCAATAAAACAAATAAAACATCTCATACATGAATGATCAAACACAACCAACCAGATCACAAGAAAATAAATTACCGGTGAGTACTTTCCCAGTCGTAATGATCCCAAAATATTCAAATTATCATGTGATGATAAAATCGGCAAGCAAGGTGGGACCTAGAAATGTGCATAGCAATGATTTAGTCATAAATTTATGTGCAAGAAAAATAGATCTTAAGCAACAATTCATCAGTAGACACTGGTCATTGACGACTTGGGGGTGGGGGGTAATATATCAGCCTAATAGTTCCTCTGTTTTTTCTCGGTAGCCGTGAAATTGGAGAGCCCACTCTTTGCATTATGTTCATGGCTCACCATATTACTTTCAGGAGGCTTCAGCTACACTAAGTTCAACTTGAACAGACAACAATTGTTTTAATTTATCAAAGCTTTATGGATGGAGGCTTGAAAATAAGTGAGTGTGTAAAAAATGAGCTGTTCTGAACATTTATTTCAACTACCAGTCCATAACTTTGCTGGTTTCAAGTTTCTATCTCTACTTATTTACAAGGCTATAATTCTTACTGGGCTCAAGCTGATTTTATCCTCAGGAGTGGAGCCCAAAATTGCTGCATACCTGTGATATGACATAAAAGGGAAGACTGTAAGCAGTGCTCTAAGTCAAGTCAACTAACATGTCACTAAATATTAACAATGGTCAGCATATAATTCAAAATCAAAAGGTTTATGCATGATTGTGTTAGGTATCTAACCCAACTTCACCGATAAAAACACACTAGAAACACACAACTAGAGCAAAAGATATTTCAAACACTGTTATATTGATAGTTCTTCAATATATATTGTTGAGGATCCCAACACTGGAAAGGTGGAGAGAAACCTCACAATAAGACATATGAGCTACTCCTCTCATTGCCAATTGGTTTTGAGATGGAACCTCATATAATCTAATATGGTATCAGAGTCCATTAAACCTAAACGGGTATTCGGTCCAAAAAATTAAAATTGGGATCTGATCCAAGAATGGTGAACCCAAATAGACACCATCTTGAGGGGGCATGTTGAGGATCCCGCATTGGAAAAGTGGATAGAAATCTCACAATATATAAGATATATGAGCTACTCCTTTCATTGTCAATTGGTTTTGAGATGGAACCCATATAATCTAATATATATTGATAATTCAGCAAGATTCAACGAGAACTAAGAACAATAAAAGGAAAACCAGCCAACACCACCAACAAATTCGAGAGTGCTAGGAACCTCTTTATGAGAGTACTAATAGTGATAGTTGGGGATAGTAGTAAGGGTATTAAGGATAATTAACTAGAGAGTCTTGTTATAAATAGAGGGAGTAGGGTTTGTAGAAAGGAGGTCATATTTTGCTAAGCTAGTCCTTAGTGGATTGGTTGTGGAAGAGACATAGCCCTCTCAAAAGGCTATTGGTTATTGTAATTTTCTTCATAGTTATTGCAATATATCAGTTTCTTAGTGTTCTTTGTATTTTCTGTGTTTGGAGACCTAACAAATTGGTATCAGAGCACGTTCATCCTGGAAAATGATGCAAAAACAACCGGAAGAGAGAATAGAGAGAATAGAGAAGGATGTGGTTGAAATGAAAGAAGCTTTGCAGAGGATAGCCAAGAACTTGGATCGATTGGTAGCAACAATATTGTCTGAAATCTCCAATAGCAAGGTTCGATTAACTTCTGCACCTGTCGTATGTTCTTCTCATAAACAAATGGTTCTTCTCATAAACAAATGATGGCAGAAAAGAAGGAAGAATCAGTAGAACCCATGGTTGTTGATGAAGATGAATCATCTCAGTGCAAGAGAGATGGAGAAGAAACAGGTAATCACAAGTTGATCCAGTTTAAGAAATACGAAGTTCGATCAAGTCTCCAACGGATGTGGAGAAAGAAAGTCTTAAAACGTCGAAGATGGAAAACAAAGCTCATGCGATCGAGAAAGAGGGTCGAAAGAAAGCAATCAAGGCTAAAATATATTGCTCTCGAATTCGGGGAATGTGCACAAAGGGGTGGGAATGATGTTCATTGTAACAAAGTCAGAAATTCAGGGGAAAAACGTCATCTAAAGTTGATGGAGTGAAAAATTCAAAGGAGGCGCAGACGCAAGTGTCTTGTAGAAGTGGTGGAGGTAGTAGATTGGGGAAACAATGAAGAAATCGTAGATGAAGGCCATTATCGACGGAAGATGCAGATATGGTCGGAGAAGAAGCTGTGAAAGAGGTGCAACTCAAGGGGGCGTGAAGACACGAAAACCATCGATGGAGGTTGTTACCGATTGCGATTACGTGTATGGTCGAAGATGAAGCCAAGGGAAAGGTGTCGTTGCAAGTATTGCACACTGACAGGTACGGATTGGTGAACCACGAAGGAAGAAAGAGAAGTAAGAAAATCGGTTGGCTGAGGAACCCTAACCCTAATCACGTGGAATTAGATGATTTTAGAAAAAAAGGAGACCATGGGCTTCTTGAGCAAGAGCTTGACATGCTATCTTTTAATGGGTTGGATTTAATTTGTATGGACCACGCCCATTATTTTTGAATGATAGAAAATCTCATTGTTTTACAAGATGGGATCTTGGGTTGGACTTCCCTTTGTTTTAAACCCCAAAAACATAACCGCTGGCCTTCTCCTTTGAAGGAAGTAGCCCTAGCCGCAATTTTACTCTCCTCTACGCTCACGTCGACAACCATCGGTATTGGGCATACTCAAGTCGTCAGCCTTCACCGCCATTTGTTGCCACCATTGTCAGCCATCACTAACAACTATCGGCGGTTGCCGCCATCAACCACCTAACCAATGTCCACGAAGTTCACCGTTGTCCCAACATTCTTGTCCCTTGCACCCCCCTCGTTTTCAGCAACCACCCACTGCCAATTCGCCACTGTCGACCACCGACTTCTACCGCTGCAGATGGAGGATGATTAGCCATCTAACTGGGTTTTGTTTATATTAGTCTTACTTTCGTTTTTTCTTTTAAGGTTTTGAGTTTTGGGTTGTTAAAAAAAAAGTGTGTTGAATCGTTGCCCAATTTTGAATTGTGTTTTGTTAAGCACACCTTGAGGACAAGGTGTTTTTGAAGGGCGGGGTATTGTTAGAGTACTAGAGAGTCTTGTTATAAATAGAGGGAGTAGGGTTTGTAGAAAGGAGGTCCTATTTTGCTAAGTCAGTCCTTAGTGGATTGGTTGGGAGAGACATAGCCTCCTCAAAAGGCTATTAATTGTTGTAATTTTCTTTATAGTTATTGCAATATATCAGTTTCTTAGTACTCTTTGTATTTTCTGTGTTTGGATACCTAACACTCTCCTCTCTAAGCCAAACGCTAGCCAAATTCACAATAAGCCAAAACCTTTCCCCCAAACCCCTACAAAACCTCACTCTCCTCCCAGGCCATACATGTACGAACAAATGCTCCCACTAACCAACTGTCTACTGCAGAATTCTTCTTTTACTCTGCCTAACATAAGTATGCACAATTGGGAGCCTAACAGATTGCGCTTAATTAGCAATTTAGCAGCATGCAGCACCATCTACTAAAGAAAGTAATCGCGACAACAAGTGAATAAATATGTCATACAGTTAGCCATTGAAGGTTCAAAATAATCTTGCAGGACGCCTGTTTCATCTCTTTTATTATAATTGCCAAGTAATGCAATGTGATCAGAATGTCACCTATGGCATGAAAATGCTCACTGGTGTGCCAGAACATATGTTGACATCCAATATGTATCACTTACACTAGCATGATATCCTCCACTGACGACGCTATTGGTCCAATAATCTCGACAGTCCCACTATCACACAGTGAACTGCAAAGAAAAAGTTCAGCATTGAGATCCATTGTTTTTCCATGAATAAATAAGGGGAGAAAGAGTAAGAGTAACTGAGATACCTATTAGGATACCCCTAACAAGAATACCGAACCACAATGTATTGCAATATAAATGGTAAAGAACTACCAGATAAACCAAATCTTTCAAGGTACTTGGACCCTCCCCTCTTGAGATCTCTCTCAAGTCCTAATTCTCTCACCAAAATATTATCCCCTTGCTCCCATCCCACTCCCTCTATTTATAACTAAACTACCTCTAGCTAATTACCACTAATGCCCTTACTACTATTCCCAAGATATCCCTATTAGTACTCTCACAATACAGTCAACTCCCATCATTCCTAATAGTCGAAGTTCAGAACTCTTTATCATTTGCAAGGTATATTGCAACTTGCAAGAATATACTAAGTAAAAAATTCTAAACTCTGTAGCTTATAAAGTCACACTTCACATGTTACATCTGTCTCGCACTTGCTCTAGAAAAGTTCATTTAATCCACATCTTGCCAGATCCTAGTTATACATGTCATAAAGTTTTGAGGATAGTACAGTAATGCTCATGAATACAAGATTCATGTATCTCTACATGTACATTACAGTTAAAAGTAGAGCAAAATATTAATTAAGCCAAGGCACATTTCTTAGCTTACTTTCAGCTAGCATGTGTCTATGTCGTCCCAGGCACATTTTTTACTACTGCTCCATTTTTGTGTCTGTGCCCATGCTTTTTTTTACCTAGTATATTTCTTGAATATATATTAGTTGAAAGGCATACCCTTTGATACTTGTCCGCCCATATGTTGTTTTTAAGCCCACAACACCACAAAGAGAGGAAGGAATACGAATTGAACCTGTCATTTTGCATTATCTTAAGATTTTCATAATGAACTAACAGCGAATGACTTTTCAGTTTTATTTGCTGGAAGAAAATAAACCTTTTCGTTGGAATGAAACATCCTAATGCATTGTGCTACATAAAAATGTAAAATCCAGAAAATCAAGAATACAGAATCTAAGAAAGGTATGTTTCCTACCTCCGCCATCTGTTCCAAGTGCAGCAGAACATATACCAGAAGCAACAATTGCTGCAGGACCCGAGGACGACCCTCCTGTGTACCTATCAGGTGCATGAGGATTTCTTGTTGTTCTGCAATCCCAAATCACCCAATGAAATCCTAAGGCTTAACATTTGATAATTAACGACTCAACAATTTCCAATCATACAATAAAGAATACAAGCTCCAACACTCAATTTGCAGAGAACTGAACATGGTCTATTCTCAGTTGAAGCAATATAGCATTATATATGCCTGACAGATGCATCTCAAACATCAATTAACGTTGTCAAGTCAGTGATAAGCAATGTACATACCCATAATTTGGATTATTTCCAGTTGTACCCATACCCAACTCGTGCATATTTGCTTTCCCTACCAATATTACACCACATCTACGCAACCTTGAAACAGAATCTGCATCCTTTTTCACAGAGCGTACCTCGTGCATCCATGTTGATGCACCTGTAAGCATAAAATGAAAACCTTAATCTGCAGCATTTCACAGAATACCTAGTCTTCTGCCCAAGATTGTTAACTAACCTTTAGTTGGATAAGGATAACAGTCTATATCATCCTTGATTGCCATGAATATCCCATCCAAGATAGACAATGGATTTCCTAAACAACCATAGATAATCAATTATTATTTCAATTTATCTTAAACCATCCCTTATCACAGAGAAAAAAAGAAAAAAAATAGCAGAAATGTACAGAAAAGATATTAACAATGAGCATACCTTCCTCAAACCTCTGTGTAGAAGCAGCTGCTTGCTTCATGACATCCTCCGGATCAAAAGAAATCAATAGAGGTGCCAGTGGGTTTTTGTGATTGAACTCCTGTATAACTGATATTATTTGTTCTGCAACCTATTACAATGTCATAATGGAAAATTTTAGTTGGTTCAGTTGGGGAAGTGAGTTAACCACAAATGAACAAAATTCAGGCAACTAGAAGCTAGTTATGGAATACCATGGAAGGGGTCACAAGCCTCGACCGATAAGCATATGCATAGTCACGAATTTTCCAGTATCTAAATGGAGAGGACAGGTCTTTCTTAACATGGACAATGGGATCATAATTCGGAAGACACTTCAAAGCTATGTCTACTCGGTCTTCAGGTTTCCCATCTTCATCAAGGGTGGATATAACAGGCTCTTCTTCTAAATTCACACAATAGATATTCAACAGTTCAGTGCTCGGAAGATCATACATTATTTGGATGCATTTTGGTTGTTCAAATGGTTGATCATGCAAAGGCCTAGTTAAATAAATTATAACTACTTTTCCATTTTTATCCCAGATAAATTGTCGTCAATACAACAACTCTCACCATTTTCACCATTTCAACTACCCTTAAATGATACAATGATAACTTTATTTTTTAACATCGTATCCAAGCCAACTGCCGTGCATCTCAACTATTCTCACATGATAACCGTCTGATCCACTACATTTGGTTGTCAAGGTAACTCGTAGGATATTAAACTCATGGCAGGTGGCTACATAACTTGTACCTATTTCCTCTAGACCCTTAATTATTTACCTAATCCTTATTGACTTGACCACTAAGTCGATCCATAGTGGTTGATACAATGGTAGTTATCACTGGTTGATACAATGGTAGTTATCACCCAGGAGTGAAAACTAAATCAAAATCTATTACACATCTTTTTTTTTAATTCAACAAATGTGGGGGCGGGATTCAAACCTTCAACCTCAAGAGAAGGTAATGTTGTCTAAACCACTAAGCCATGCTCATCTTTCTTAGGTACTAAATCAAAATCTATTACACTTTCATGGTATCAATAGTGGTTATCTTCATGATCCTATCCAAGCAATCTCAAGAAAGACACTGATATCATTGCAGAAAGTTTAATGTATAAGCTGAATGACTAAGCAACAACTATCACTGTATCATACACTAAAAACAAAGGACCTTGCGGAGGAAATTCAGGCTTAAACATAGGTGCCTCAGGTATCACTGTATTCAGCAGCAACTGCCAATGACAAGAGTACAAAAGAAACTTCAACAATCTCCTCTGACTACAAGTAGCAGCTAAAATAGTCAATCAAAAAGAAGACAAGAAAGAAAATAAAAAGTCAAAAAACCTCCTCTATTTTATTCTGCTTCTTCAATATGGAGACCACAAAAGAACCAATAACAGGCATTTCGAGAATCCCAACAAAAAGCTTGAAGAGAAACCCAGCCAAATGAGGAGCTGCCAAACAAAAATCACAATCAAAATCAAATTTCAGCCCATTTCTACCCTACAAATTTCGATCACTCAATCACCCAAGAAATCAAAAGGGGTTTAGAAGAAGACCTTGAATGACCTCTTTCTCATATTTGACCGCCGATAAGTCAAGTTTCTCGACCGGTACCATCACTCGCTTCTTCCCCATCTCAAGGGGGCTTTTGAACGTCGCTCGAAAAAGAAGGGAAAGACAGAGAGAGGTACAAAGTTAAAGGAATTAAGTCACTGCATTTGGGAAGAGAGCTCTGGGAAAGACGCCAATGGCGGGTGATTGAAGGGTTAGTTTGAAGGCGATGAAGTCGAAGTTTGAAAGAGACGATTGAGCCGTCACCAGGAGCATATGGGTATCTGACTATCAGTAATATTGCCGCCCAAAGTCCTCGCAATTTCCAATCGTAAAACGAAAAGGATTGAAGGCGAGTGAATTTGCTGGGGCCACCTAGTAACTTGGTGGTTGAATGGAATTGAATTTTGAACTTTCTTGTGAAGGAAAATACAAAAAAGTTGTTGTTTAGAATCAAGAAAAGAAAGGGAAATTCAAACAAAAAGTTGATTAGAATCAAGAAAAGACAGGGAACTTCAAAAAGGTTGATCTTCAGCCCCACTTTCTTCATTCTTTTTATTAATCTCGGAACGCTCATTTTTGTAGAACAAAAATCAGTTGAGTGAAAGTCTGAGTTTAACTAAGAAATGCAAGCTTCAATCAAATCGCATTCAAATTAGGAGCAATTTCGTTTTGTCAACTAAAGTTGGATGTTACAGGGCTAAGTTACATAGAGAATCATTTTTTTTACTATTATATCTAAAGGCTAATTTTCTAGTTCTAAAAATGTCCTTTATTTATTGTTAAGACTATTATTCATTGCTCTCATTAATCTCTAAATTTATAAATTATGACTTTGGTCATGAGTTCGAATTCCAAATGTTGTTGTACTAAAAAAAATCTACAAATTTACAAATTAGAGATTAAATAAGAGCAATAAATAATAGTATAAATTAATAATTAGATTTAAGTATAAATTTACAATTGGAATTGAACTGACCTTTGAATAAAAAAACATGGAGCCTTTTCTTCAAAAAAAAAAAACATGAATCCTAGCGGTTCATCGTGATGAGATAACCAATATTTAACATTGGTTTGATTATTACAAAAAGTAGATGAAAATATCTACTCTCAAATGGTCTTCTTGACGGAGAAACTTTGACCAATCCCTAATTGACACATCATTATTCTAAATTAATGAAGAAACTACAAATAATTAAATTTGTGACTAATTATAAATTGATAAGTGTCTCAAATTTAATTTGAAGACAAAAATTGATAAATTCTAAATTAACATAACACATGTCTTCATTTGACCAAATAATTAAAGTTAGTCAAATTGGGTTTGGGTCAAGGTAAAAAAATCCAAACTCAAATGGTTAGGCCAAAATCAACAAAGTCCAAGCTGATTGGTTGGGTCCAGAAGTCATAAAAGTTCAAACTCACATGTCATGAAAAGCTCTATAAATAAATGAACTCTCGTTCATTTGAAAGGTTAAAAAATTAAACTCTCTAGAGAATCCAAAGAGAATTAAGAGCAAAAGATACTTTGTTTCTTCTTTTTTTATAGGTGGTACAAGCTATGGTTTACTTATAAATTCATCCTCAACCCATGGGCTATCATTTAGGCATGATTTCTGGTTGAATATTTTTCAAAAACGAGCCAAAATCTCTCCAAATCTCACAATCCCAAAGATGTTGTCTTTTTTCAAAAATCCAGAAATACAAATGCATTTTTTGTTGCATTCTGGGCTTATTTACCGTTCTGCTGTTTGGAAGGAATGCAAGTAGGAATGCAATTGCATTTTCTACTTGCATTTTTTTTCATTTTTGCTCCATCCTACATAAAAACAACAAAATTAGTTTAATTTTCATTCTTTTCTTAACTATTCTTCCCTTCCATCACTCTTAGCAAGCTTTCAAGAATTTTATTAATTATTGCTATTTTTGGCTTACTCGGTAATCAATAAACATAATCCTAGTTTAGGATTATATAATCCTCATAAATGAGAATTATCACTTACCACCTATAACTTACTAAAATAGCTCAACATTTGATGAAAATCGTTCAAAACTGCAAATAAGGGGCATCCAAGCATTAGAAAATCTTCTATAATACTTTAAAAGAGTTCCAAAAGAGATCTCGAAGGTGTCGTAAGTCACCAAACCTTACCAGACGGATCGAACGTGTGTTGAAAAGTGTTTGAAAGTGGTCAAATGAGCCCGAAACTACACTCGAAGATTACCAAATAGTTAAAATCTAAACTATCATGCTTTACAACACTTTAATAGATTTGCAAAAGGGGCAGAACATGTTGGAACTTATAGGTCAACACCAAAGAGTTGAAATGCTTGTTGATTTAAGCTCGAAGGTGTTTAAATTGATCTTAAAGAGCAACTTGAAGGCTTCCACAAGCTAGGACTAGAGTTACAAAACTTAGATTGATTTGCGAAAGGTCTAAAGCATGGTGAAACGCTCACAATAGCATATAACTCCAGGTAGGAAGATTTGACGACTAGTTGCATCCCCCTATAGTATATTATATGAAATTATAGTTATTACAGGCATGAACATGAAAATGGCGAGGAGCCATACGCCAACAAAATTACAAGAAAAGTAAACAACAAGCTAGAATGAAAATATATACATGAAAGCAAGCTAAAAGAGGTTGGAATGGGCATGCGACCATAGGCAACACGCCTTGGACAAGCATGTCCGTGACATCCTCCCCCACTTAAATGGTTGACGTCCCTGTCAACCGACGCTGCTCGAACTCAGCTATCTGGCGTGTGGCAGCTTTTAGGTCCTCAACACGCTCCCAACTAAACTTAGCATCTAGGAGGTTCTTCCACTTCACTAGGTACTCTTGGACGTCTCGTCGTGGCTTACCTGCTCGTCGGGTCCTCTCGGCCAAGACTTCCTCGACTTCTTTCTCTGTTGCATTTTTCATTGACTGGTGGTCTTGACGATTCATTTCTATCTGGGTCACCCTGGTGGGGGTAATAGGGTTTCAGGTTGCTTACATGGATGACTGGGTGAATCTTCAACCATGGAGGCAATTGAACCCTATAAGATGTCTTTCCCACCTTCTGAATGACTTCCACTGGCTCATCATACTTGCGCACGAGGCGTTGGTCTCGCTTGCCTCTGAATCTGCATTGTTCAGGTTTCAACTTAATGAGCACTTTGTCTCCTGCTTGGAACTCTAATGGTTTGCGCTTTAGATCAACCCACTTTTTCATTCGTTTTGAAGCCTTCTCTAAGTAAGCACGGGCTATCTCAGAGGTCTGGTTCCATTCTTTGGTGAAATTGTACGCTTGGGGACTCTTCCCAGTATACGGGCGATCCACCACATGTGGCATAAGTGGTTGCCTTCCACACACAATTTCAGGACGTTTTTCCTGTTGAGGAACTTTGCTAGCAGTTGAAACTGAATTGAGCAATGTCAAGCATCTGGACCCAATTCTTTTGTTGAGCATCAATAAAGTGTCGCAAGTATTCTTCGAGCATGTTGTTAAACCACTCAGTATGACCATCTGTTTGGGGGTGATAACTAGAGGAGATGTTCAAGTTTGAACCCAATAGGCTAAACAACTCCGTCCAGAACGTCCCTTTGAATCTTGCATCTCGATCACTGATGATACTTGTGGGAACACCTCACAGCTTGACCACATTCTTGAAAAATAGATGGGATGTCATCTCAGCTGAACACGACCTTGGGGTCGGAATGAAGGTGGCGTACTTCGAAAATCGATCAATGATCACCAGAATTGCCTCAAACTCTCCGACCTTTGGAAGGTGGGCGATAAAGTCGAGAGAAACACTTTCCCAAGGCCTTGACGAGACCGGGAGGGGCTCCAATAACCTTACAATCTTCGCACTTTCGACTTTGTCTTGTTGGCAGACAAGACAAGTCTTGGTAAACTGCATAACATCATCTTGGAGGTTCGGCCAGTAGTAGCCTTGTTTCAGAAGGGCATACGTTCGCTGCCACCCAGTGTGGCCTGCCCACAGTGTGTCATGACACTCTTTCATCAACATTCTCCTCAAGTTCCCTGAACGAGGAACATATAAGCGTTTGCCCTTTGTGAGGAGTAAGTCTCCTTCCACCAAAAACTGGTGGGTCTTTCCTTCTTTGGCCAGCTGAATAATAGCCTGGGTTGTCGAGTCTCTTGACAAATGTGTTCTAATCTCATCTCATATCGTTCCATTCAACCTGCGACCCTGTAAGTGAGCTAGCATGCACAGGGTCGCATGTTCGCTCTTCCGGCTAAGGGCATCAGCTGCTTTATTAGCCTGACCGGGCTTATGTTCAAATTGGAAATCGAATTCGGCCAGGTATTCTTGCCAGCGTGCTTGTTTTGACGAGAGCCTTGTGTTGGAATTGAATCCCGTAACGAAAGTGATTTAGATCGCGTGTTCTTGTAAGATGTTACACAGATCTAATAAAAAACATATAACAAAAGCGATTAAGCATGCTAATATAAATTTGGACAACAGTACTATTACCTTTGTAGACAAAACATCACGTGCTCCTTTTGATCCTCTCGTTCTCACGATCTCAACGATCTCGCGTTCTCCACAAACTACAAAAGTAGTTTTCGATCTGTCCGCTTGATCTTCTCCGTTGTATCTCTAGGGGAGGAAAGGTGGTTGAACCTCTTTTGGAGTTGGGAGAGATTTTGAGGAAGACAAGTGCTTTGGAACTTTTCCAACAAACAACACTTATCAAAAGAGCACTAGGGTTGCCTTTTGAATTAGGTTAAAACATGTGCATCTCATGCACACATATTTATAGGGAAATAGGATGGAAATGACCATCCTACCCTTATAGTGCTTTCATGATATATTTCTCATGGCTTAAACCATATGTTATATCAATTATATCATAAATGATTGATATACCCTTTAAACATGAAATTGAACATTTCAATTTCACTCCAAACTTATAAATCCTTCTTATTTCCATGTTGAGCCAACGGAGGGATCTAATGGATCTACAGATCATGAGCTCCAATGATACAAGATTAATCGATCAAACTCTTTGATTCAATTAATCAACATTCATTAACTATAAGTCATTCCACTATAGACTCATAGTTGCACTCTTCTCATTGTAGACTATTTTGTATCCACTGATATAATCAATACTTGTGAGTCGACCCTTCACAGGTTGTTCGTAATCACAGCTGGGTCAAATTACCGTTTTACCCCTGTGAATACATCTTGTTCCTTAAGCTCTACTGATCCTCTAATGAACAATCAGTCTATTGTCCTACCATAAACTGGATCCTTCTTAAGCCAGTAAGAAGGCGGGGTCCCACTGTTCAAGACCTGGATTCAGTTCTTAAGAGAACAACCTATCTGATTCCCTAATTCAGGAATGAGTGAATTCCTTCTTGTATAGTTTAGTTCCCAGCTACTTACAAAGTTATGTCCCTTAAGAAGGTAGGCTTATTGAGTCGACTACAGGCCACTCTCACCCATACTAGTCTAAGGACAAACCTCATAAGCAGGAGTTCGTAGCTTGCTCAGGATTCAGGTCAAGTTACTAATGATCATCTATGAATTATTATACCTATCTTGATAACGGTGTTACTCTAGTAGATTAATAATTCTGGTCCGGTCTTGTATAATCTCATTATATAGGATGCCCCCACTCGCATGTCTACCACATGAACGAGTTGGATTACCTCGTTTGTACCAAATCCAAAGCGAGTCGCATCCATGGTGTTACCAGTATAGAGTTCCCAACCCTATGCATATACCATAGACCTTTTAGGTTATACTTTGAACAACTTAATCCAACTTATGTCTACTACATAAATGTTCAAGATCTATCACTATAACCTTGGAACTTAGTTTATTGGATTTAGATTTATATGCGAGAATATAATAAATAACAAATTTATTTATTGAAATATGATTATTACAAAACTACACTTGTTTAGGGCATAAATCCCAACACCTTGGTTGATTGAAAAAGTGGCAGATCGAACTGTTGTCTGTCTTCACCACAAATTTCGCCCCCAACAAGTATTGTCTCTAGGCTCTCAAGCAATGGACGACTGCTAGCATTTCTTTCTCAGAAGTGACATACTTCCTTTCTGTTTCGTTCAACTTTCGACTTTCGTATGCGATGGGGTGTTCGTCTTCGAGGAGGATAACACCCAATGCAAAGTCAGATGCATCAGTCTCGATCTCGAAAGGCTTGGTTACGTCGGCAATACCGAGCACCGACCCTTCCATTATTGCCTTTTTCAAGTCTTCGAAGGCAGATTGACACTCTGGGGTCCAGTTCCAGCTGAGGTTCTTCTTTAGTAGGTCGGTTAGAGGACCTGTTCGTTTCAAAAATCCTTCCACGAATCGCCTGTAGTAGTTGGCTAATCCGAGGAAGGAACGTAACTCCGTGACTGAAGCCGACACCTTCCAGTCTCGTATGGCTTCGACCTTTCCGTCTTCCATTCCAATTTTCCCACATTCAATGACATGCCCCAAAAAGCTTATACGTTCCTAGGCAAAAGAGCACTTCTCTTTCTTCACATATAACCGATTCTTTCTCAATTTCTCAAAGACAAGTCGATGGTGGACCTGGTGTTCTTCCAAAGTTGGACTATACACCACAATATCATCCAGGTAGACCACCACGAACTTGTCGAGATACTCGTGGAACACTTGGTTCATCAGGGTGCAGAAGGTAGTCAGGGCATTAGTGAGGCCAAAGGGCATTATGAGAAATTCAAAGGCCCCATATCTGGTGACACATGTTGTCTTAGGCTTGTCTCCTTCTGCAATGCGAAACTGGTAGTACCCTGATCTCAAGTCTAGTTTGGAGAAGTACTTTGCCCCATGGAGACGATCAAACAAGTCAGTTATAATGGGCAGAGGGTACTTATTACGGACAATGAGCTTATTCAGAGCTCTATAGTCAATGCATAAACGAAGACTGCCATCTTTTTTCTTCTAAAAGAGAGCTGGGGCTCCATAGGACGCTTTCGCTGGTATGATGAATCCAACATCGAGAAGTTCATCGAGTTGTTTACGAAGTTCAGCTAGTTCGGGTGGTGCCATACGATAGGCATTTTTGGCGGGTGGTTTGATACCAGGCATCAATTCAATCTCGTGATCAATTCCCCTTCTCGGGGGTAAGGCCTTCGACAAACTATCGGGCATGACATCGACATACTTGTCTAGGACGCCCTAAATTTCTTTCGACACTGCTTTTCTCTATTTTCTCCTTCTAGTAAGGGAATGACCATAAATGTTGGTTCATCGTGGGCAAGATCCCTCTTCAGCTGAAGGGTCGATATCATTCTTGTTCCGTGTGGCTGTTTGATGATGGTTTGAACGACTGTGGGGTTGGATCCCGTAATCACCAAATAGTGGGCAAGGGGCATAGGTATGACTTTGTGTTCGAGGAGGAATTCCATCCCCAACACTACATCGAAGTCATCCATTTTGACTATCACGAAATCGACTTGTCCTTTCCAATCGCCCAATTTCACTGTCGCTCTCTTCGCAATTCTAGGATGGGTAAAGCTGCCAAGTTGACGACTTTCATCTTTCCTGTGTCTCGATGCCACACTAAATTCAGGCGTCGGGCTTCAGTCTCTGTTATGAAGTTGTGGGTAGCCCCAGAGTCGACCATAGTGTTCTTAGCCGCTCTGTGGTTAACCCACGCATCAACGTACATCAAGTTTCACTCTAGTGGTTCTTTCGCCTGGTTTGTTTTCTTCTGGAGGGCGGGCAGAAATTTCAACGCCCCATGCGAGGGTTGTCTTCACCCTCATTCTGAATTGTCTCGCCCTTATGTTCTTGTGTTTCGGTCTCTTGGTTTGTTGCAAGGGTAGCTGTAAAGGCTTGGAGAGCTGCTCTCTGCGGGCAGTCTCTTACTCGGTGATTTCCCTTGCAAATGAGGCAGGAAAAAGGGCCTTGATAAGGGAGCCCTTGGTGTATATTGCTGGTTAGATCCTCGCCAATTATTGTCATTCCGTTGTTGGGAAGGCCTGTGATCTCCCCCTCCTTGTCTGTCTCCTTCCCCACTTCTAGGGGGACCTAGTTCGGGGTTCCTTTGTCCTCCACTAGAGGATGTCTGATTCCGTCTCGCATCCTGACTTGGTTCATGACTCAGGCCAAACAAGCGTTCTGCAGCAGCATAAGCAGACACCAGGTCTTGTACCCTTTGTTTATATAGCTTGGTCTTCACCCAAAGCTTGAGTCCCTCGACAAAACAAAAAACTTTGTCTTTTTCGGACATGTCGCGTATGTCTAACATCAACCCAGCGAATTGTTTAACATAGTCTTGGATGTTGCCAGTGTATTTTAACTCCCGCAAATTTTTTCTTGCAAGGATCTCTACATTTTCGGGAAAGAACTGAGAATGTAGCACTTGTTTCAGTTTTTCCCACGTGTCAATTGAGCAACGACCTTCCTGGATGTCCACGTATCTGGACCTCCACCATAACTTAGCATACTCAGATAGATGCATCGTGGCAATCATCACCTTTGCCCTCTCCGTCGCAGTGTTAGTTGCTTCAAAATATTGTTCGAGGTCGAATATGAAGTTTTCTATTGCCTTGGCGTCTCGAACCCCACAGAAGGGTTTTGGCTCAGGGACTTTGTATTTCTTCGACTGCATTCCGCCCCCAGTTGGTGATGGGATACGATTCCCACAGCGGAAGTTCTTAATTTTGTTACATGGATATCAATCAAGAAAAAATCTAACTAAGATTAAGCATATAATAACACATTGGACAATAAGAATTATACCTTTAAAGAACTCTTTCTTCAAGTGCTCCTTCTCCCACGATCACGATCTCAGCAACACGAACCCAAACGATCACGGACACTACCACCAGATTTTCTCCGTTGTTCTCTAGGTGAGGGAGGAAGGTGGGTTCCTTTTAGGTGAGGTGAGACGATCTTATCAAGATGTAGTTGGAACTCTTTCGAACACTATGAGAGAATGCACTAGGGTTTCTCAAAGAGATTAGTCCACCAAGTTGCATCTCATGCAACTATATATATAGGAAAATAGGATAGAAATTACCATCCTATCCCTCATTTATTCTCCCATTATTATATGGTTTATATGTGAATCTAATTCACATTAAAACCATATATTATATCAATTATATCATATATAATTGATATAACACCTAATGTATAAAATTGAACACTTCAATTTCATTCCTAACTTTATACCCTCAATATAACCATGTTGAGCCAACGGAGAGACCTAATGGACTTACAGTTCATGAGCTCCAATGATGTGAGATTAACTGACCAAACTCTTTGATCCAGTTAATCAATATTCATTAACTACAAGTCACTCCACTATAGACTTGTAGTTGCACTCTCCTCACTGTAGATTATATTGTGTCCATTGATATAATCATTACCCATGAGTCGACCCTTCAAAGATTGTTCGTAATCACAGCTGGGTTAAATTATTGTTTTACCCCTGTGATTACCTCTTTGTTCCTTAAGCACCACTAATCCTCTAATGAACAACAAGTCTAAGGTCCTACCATAGACTCGTACCCTCTTAATCAGTTTAGAGGGCGGGGCCCCGTTGTTCAAGACCTGGACTCAGTTCTTAAGGGAACAACCTATCTAATTTCTTAGTGTAGGAATGAGTGAATTCCATCTTGTATAGTTAAGTCTCCAGCTACCTACGAGGTTCTGTCCCTGAGAAGGTAGGCTTATTGAGTCGGCCTGTGCCACTCTCACCCATACTAGTCTAAGGACAAACCCCTATAAGCAGGAGTTCTTAACTTACTCAGGATTCAGGTCGAGTCACTAATGACCATCTATAAATTATCAGTCTTATCCTGTTAACGGTGTTATACTAGTTAAACTAATCATTTGCAATCCGATCTTGTATGAACTCTTCATACAGGATGCCCCCACTCGCATGTCAACCACATGAATGAGTTGGATTACCTCATTTGTACTAATTACAAAGTGGGCCGCATTCATGGTGTTACCAGAATAAGGTTTCCAACCTCTTATACCATAGACCATTTAGGTTATATTCTTGAACACAATCCAAATAGTGTCTACTACACTGATGTTCAAGATACATTATAACCTTAGAGCTTAGTTTATTGGATTTATAAAGCAAGAATATAATTTTATCAAAACAAATAACTCTTTATTTATTTGATCAAAATTACATAAGTTAGGGCACAAATTCCAACACCCCATTGCAGTGGAAACACTTTCCTTTTTCTAATGAACAACAACGTTGTAATGGTCCAACCATACACAACACCCCTCTCGGGCCAGTGAAAGGGTGGGCGCCCGTTGTCCAAGCCCTGGAGACAACACTTAAGGGAACAACCCCTCTAGTTTCCCTAAAGGCGAGAATGAGTGAATTCTATCTCACGTAGTTAAGTTGCCAACTCCCCACGTGGTTTTGTCCCTGAGACGATAGGCATATTGGGCGAGTAACTGTGACCACCCTCACCCGTACTAGTCAAAGGACAGACCCCTGCAGACAGGAGTCCGTAACATGCTCGTGGATTCGTGTCGAGTCACTAATGGTCATCTACGAAGTTATTAGTCTCATCATCATTTACGGTATTACATCGATGAGGGTCTAATAATTTACTACGTCGCGGTCTTGTACAATCTCATTGCACAAGATGCCCCCACTCGCATGTCAACCACATGAACGAGTCAGATCACCTCGTTTGTATCTAATACAAAGCGGGTCGCATCCACAATGTATCCAGGATTAGGTCTCCAACCTTATCCATATACTGTAGATCGTTCGGGTCATTAACTCGAACGTGATCCTCCTTGTGTGTCCACTACACACCATTCAAGTTCTAGTCCTCTCATATATTCAATGACCCTGGAGCTTAGTTTATTGGACAAAGTTTGTAAAATTTGCAAGACACAAAGCGATGAAATAAATAACTCTTATTTATTTCAAAGGTAAATTACAAACAAAACGAGATTAGAACATACATCGCAACAGACTGCAGACGAATTACAGTTGCATTTGCAGTTGCAATTTCACTTTCTCTGGGGCCCAAGATTGCAGGTACAATTGCAGGTTGAGTTTGGTGCATGTAAAAGGAGCTTTGCCTCTTGGAGCTAGATCCCGAGATCGAAAGAAACTTCCACCAACGTTGTAGACAGGAGAGAATGAAGCAAAAAGAATTGCAGGAGTGGATCGAACAAGAGATTTGTGACAAAACTACTTTGCAGGAAGTACAAATGGATCCACCTGTCATGAACCCTCAAGCAAATCCAACAAATGGAGGAAACGTGCAACAACAAAGAGCAATTCCTTCACAAAATTCCATCTTTATTACAGAAGAGCGAGATCGAGCAATCAGGAATTATGCAGCTTCAACCTTTCAAAATCTGAACACTGGGATTGCAGAATCAAACATCGAAGCCAATCACTTCGAGCTAAAACCAGGAAATGTTGAAGCATGGCTCGACTCTTTTCCTCCTAACTCCATAAGAATTTAGGATGAATTGGTAGAAAAGTTTCTTTTGAAGTACTTCCCGTCCACAAAGAATGCGCAGATTAGAGGAGAAATAATCACGTTCAAACAAGAAGTGAATGAAGGGGTAGATACTGCTTGGGAACGTTTCAAAAAGTTGGTTCGAACATGCCCACACCACGGACTACCAGCTTGTCTTCTTATAGAGCATTTCTACAATGGATTTACACAAGCATTAAAGACTCTAGTAAATGCATCATCCAATGGATCATTGTTGAACAAGACAATGAATGAGGCCAACGAAATTCTGGATACGATGGTTTCAAACAATAGCCAATGGGAAGAGGATGAAACATATAACACTAGAAATGTTGCAGGAATAAATGAAGTGGATGCAATAACAACATTGTGCCCAGATAATAGCAATGAACAACACATTGAAGACCTTTACTTTGGGGAACCAAGCCTCTATTGCTAATCTGAATCATAATGCCACTTCTGGTTGCTATTATTGCAATGAGAATCATCTTGCTAACAACTGTCCTTACAATCCCGCTTCTTATGCTATGTAGGGCAAAATGGGTCGAACCCGTATTCAAATACATATAACTCAGGTTGGAGACAACACCCGAACTTTTCTTGGGGAGGGCAAAATGCAAGTGCACCAAATTTAAATCAGTACGTGAAGCAAGGAACTCCACTAGGATTCAACAATCAACCACCACAGTTGTATACACAAAAAAATGCCACACAATTACAACCACAATCGTCAGCACAAAAATTCTTCATTGAAAAATCTGATGAAAGAATTTATGGCTAAAAATGAGGTCACAATAAGCAATCATGATTCCATCATACAGAGCCAAGCCACCATCATTCAGAGTCAAGTTGCATCACTGCCTAATCTTGAAATACAGGTTGGACAACTGGCTAATGAGATGAAACATAGACCGCTAGGGGCATTACCAAGCATAACAAAGATTCCACAACGAGAAGACAAGGAACATTGCAAGGCAATAACTTTGAGAAGTGGAACGAATTACGAATGACTCGAGATGCCTAAGTGTTGCAAGCCTTGACACCGGTACTAAGAACTTATTGCCCCCGACAACGACGCCAAAAACTTGTTGCGAAAAATAATATTGCAATACCGAAAGTGTACGTGTCAAGTTTTAATATACTAATTTTGAGTTCAGAGTATCGTTCTTAGGAATGATTTTCTAGATTGATTAACTACCAAGATACTAATTCTAAATTTTATCTAAAGCAACAAAACTTTGATAAAAAGGTGAAAACAAAGATAGAAAAGTAAATAGACAAGTGGAAACACAAATAAGATAGAATTGTTAGGAGGATTGATTTCACAAGTTAATTCCTTAATTAGCACATGCAATTGACTATGGTTGTGAGATTATAAACAAGAAGTAAAGATATTCAAAAGACTCTCGAGAGAACTAATAATTCTCATGCACAACAATAAATCCTAAAGTTACCTTATGAATTTTAAAAGCATGCATGACATTAAGCAACTTCTTAAAACGTTTTCCAAAGAACTCGAGTCACTTTCATGCCCCAAATTACTAAGGGTTTTGGCAACTTTGCTTTGATTTAAGTCTATTATATCAAATTAACTTAAACAAACAAATCATGCTAAACTTGGCCAAACAAAAACAAGTAATTTAAGAAAGAATTGCAAAAAATAAAGCAACACAAGCATAAGTTCAAAACAGTAACTAAAACAAGTTCATAACAAGCTACATCAATCCCCTAATATGGAATTTAGCTACTCATAATCACCATAAAAACATGTCAATCCCATAAAAGAGTCTGTAAACTAAGCTACAAACTAAAAGAAAGAGAAATGAAACTCGTATGTGTCGATGTTGGTCCCTCGTTCCCGAGCTCCCGTCACGATCTCGGGCCTCCACTCACGTGCTTGGCCCCCAATGAATGCTCTTCTTCTCCTTCTAGAGTGTGTATTTCGAAATTAGGTCTAAAAACTATCAAATTCGACTCCCTTTGCAAAGGATACATCATGTTCTATTTATACAAAAATTTGGCACGACGTTGCAACCCCATGGACGGTGTTGCAACGTCGTGCCCTAGGAGACAAATAAAAAAGGAAAATGTTTGCGACGTTGCAACGCGGTTACCCTAACGCATGCACCTGCTATCGATCCGACATTGCGACACTGCAATTGCAATGTCGTCTTCTCAACCCTTCTATGCCAAATGTCTGCAACATCGGCGTTGCAATGCCCAGAATGGCGTTACAACGCCGTCACCTCGGGTCAACTTGCTTGATTTGGTCCCTCTCCTTCCACTTGGTGTCATTGTAGCTCCAAAAGCCTTGAATTGAACCCGAGTACTCCAAAATATCTTCAAATGACTTGTTAAAGCTCTTAACCTAAAATTAGATGATTTAAACATGTAAAAGCTCTGAAATTATCATAAAAACTAGTAAAGTATAAACCTAAGGATAACACATATTGTGTGCTATTACTAAGGAACAAGAAGGCTCGAAGACAAGTAAGAAAGTCGATGAAGAAAGGAAATGTTGCATGGAAGAGAAAGAGCAAGAGATAAGCAAAGATAATGCAGGTGAAGCGACAAAAGGAAGGATCGTTAAGCACCAGGAACAGGAAAAGAAAAATGTGACAAGAAAAGGGCCTACATCAACTTAGGAGCATGCCCCATTTCCCCAAAGATTTAAGAAAAAGACTCAAGATGCACAATTTAACTAGTTCCTAGACATCCTTAAGCAACTCCACATCAATATCCCATTGGTGGAGGCACTTGAGCAGATGTCTAACTACGTTAAATTCCTAAAAGATATTTTGACAAAGAAGCGTAGATTAGGAGAATTCAAAATGGTGGCACTGACGGAGAATTGCAACACACTTATAACGAGTAAATTGGCACCAAAGTTGCAAGATCCATGAAGCTTCATGATCCCTTGCATGATTGGAAGCACAAATATAGGAAGGGCACTATGCGATCTGGGAGCAAGCATCAAACTGACACCCCTATCAATTTTCAGGAAGTTAGGAATTGGGGAAGCAAGACCTACAACAGTGACATTGCAACTAGCAGACAGGTCGGTAGCTCGTCCAATATGGAAGATCGAAGATGTGCTGGTTAAAGTAGACAAGTTTGTCTTCCCTGCTGACTTAATCATCATTGATTTTGAAGCTGATAAAGAGGTCCCAATAATTCTTGGAAGGCCATTCCTAGCAACTGGTAGAACATTGATCGACGTGCAGAACGAAGAACTTACAATGCGAGTAAATGATCAAGAGATCAAATTTAACGTACTCAATGCATTGAGATATCCAGGGGAAATGGAGGAATGTTCAAAGATCGAGATTGAAAAATCTCTATATTTGCATAAGTTTCAAGGGAAATTAGATGAGGAAGAAGATTTTGAAGGAAAACATGAAGAAATGACACTCTTAGAGAATCTTCATAAAAAATTTAACAATCAAATGCAAATGGAAGTTACTCAATGCAAAACTGAAGTTGAGATGGGCAGGGCATGTTGTGATGCAATATGGAGCTGTGGATTTACAAGATGGAATAGAGCTCACTTTCAAAGCTATTGGTTAAAGGATCAAGCTCTATTGGGAAGAAGACCTAAGGAGGACAAGGTCAATCGCCCCAATCCCTTTTGAGTAAGTTATGCAAAAAAAAAAAATCCTCATTTCTATCAATTGAGAATTGATTGAGTAATTTCTATCTAAGGATGGATCATGTCTAGGTTGAGGTACTTAAGATGCTCGTTTAGAGAACACTTCTACCTGGGGATCTACTTGGGAAATTGCTTAAGAACTTCAAAAATTTAAAGGAAATAAGGCAAAAAAAAAAAAAAATTACAGAACGGAGAATTGTAAATGGAAGATGATGACTCAGATGACCAAGGAAGTTGTTCTTTGCACTCTCAATTTTACTTCTTAAGCTTGCAGTACTTCTTAGTGTCAGTTGTATTGAATATTTTATTTTTGCATGTTTTTCAAATATGTTAAAAAACAAAATCTTTGATGATGATCTTTGGAATAAGCTCGGCTCATTAAACATTTCTTAGTTATCAATCCAATTTTATGACTTCCTTACTTTCCTTAGCACCTCACCACCCATCTAGCCTAGATTGTGTTTTTATAATTTCGGGGTCATTAAGCTTGTAAATATGCATGCTCATCCCAACCACCCAAAAGCATAACCAGTCAATGAGGACATGGCCACATCTTAAGTTTGGGGGGATAGACACCTTACATTACATTTGTTGACCTCACATCATTATTTTCATTTTTTGCAATTCATGAAATGTAAAAATGTTGTGAGTTGTTGTATAAATGTTGTCAAGTCTTACAAAAAAAGATACTCCTTTTTCAAAGAATTAACTAAGTAATCAGGGAAAGTCATGACACCTATGATTGCCTCTGCATGAAAAGTTGGTTTATGAAATGAGTATGTTAAAAACGGTTTCAAATAGTGATGTGTACTCGTAGTCAGTTACCTTCACCATAAAGTGTCGGTAAGTTGAAACGAATGTACAATTGACTAAGGAACCTCTTAAAAAAAAACTCGAATAGCTTGGTAGTAAAAAGAAATAGGTTTGGTGGAATTTTTCTTTTTGTTAAGTTCAGATTGTGTCTCAAGAGATGACCTATGTAGGAAGCAAGTAGGATGACACTAGAAGAGTAGGAATAAAATTTTTAGGAGAGTGTGGGTGAAAAAGTGCTAAGGTTAAAGACTAAGGTAGGATTAAAGTTGGTTGTGATAAATATGTGTTATGAGCTTGAGATGTCCCCTAAGAGGATTTTTGTTTTGTCAAGAATTTGGGAGTAGCTGCTAAAATTCATATTTGAATACTCTGATTGTTTGATTGCTTGAGGACAAGCAATGACTTAAGTTTGGGGGTGTGATAATTCTCATTTATGAGGATTATTTATATCTAAACTTGGTCATTTTTGTCTATTTTATTGCAATTATTTATTTTGTGGCAAACTAAAAATATCATTCGTGAGTAAAATTTTTCAAGCTTGCTAAAATTTGTGAAAAATAAGAAATGATTGAAAAATGGTGGAAAACAAGCTAATTTGGTGTGTTTTTGTGAAGGAAAAGAAGAGTAGAAAAAAATGCTAAGAAAATTGCAGACGCATTTGAACCTGCAAAGTGACCAGACAAGCAAGCCAGAATGCAAGACAAATTGCTATCAAATTTCCAGATTTCGGGAACACGCCACAAGTTTCAAAATTTCGAGATTTTGAGAGATTCTCATTTATTTGTGGAAAGAATATAACCTAGAATCATGCTCAATTGATTACCCATAGATTAAGGACGGATTTAGAAGGAAACCATACTTGCACCACTTATAAAAGAAAGATATTTTATGGGTTTAAAAGAGGATGACAGCAGGGGCACTTTTTTTCTTCCTCTCGATTTTTCTTTGAAATTTTAGGATCTATTTTAGGGTTTCAATTCTATTTTTACAGCAAGTTTTTTTTCTTTATTTAGCTTGTAATAACTTCTCGGTTGGTCCCTCTTTTACACAATATTGGAGGTGAAGATTCAAGACTTGTACTTGGGTTTTGTAATCGATCAACAAAAGAGTTTTCTAGGTTTTTCTTTGTATTTTACTTACTGCCATTAGAGTTAAAGGCTATTGTGTTTCCATTCATTTCAGTTAAGTTTTGCAAGAGTATCTAGATTCTTTATCAAGTTATGCAATTGAGTTTCTGTTTACTAAATAAAAGAGAACTCATTTTCAATTCCCTCTAGTTTGTTTTCAAATAAGTTGGATTTTTTGCTACTTACTGTTTTTGTGTTTTCTGATTTCGAAATCTCTAAAATTCAACACATTAAACTCATGTTTTCCTTAGTTTTTATTATGAGCTAAATCTCTCTTTAGGGGTTCAAGTTGTGAATGTCCTAGAAGAGAAATATCAAGCTTAAAGTAGCAAGGTGATTGTGTCGGCATCTAACCCTAAGTTTGATTTTATGGAATATAATTTGGGCAACCCTAGTCGATCACTAGGTCTTGTTCATCAAGCTTGAACTTGATACTTAAAGGATCAAGGAAAAGCAGATCTCATAAAATCAACGGAGGAAAGGACTTAGACATAAGATCTGAAACTTCGACCTTAGACATAGGGCGAGACTCCGAGCCAAGAGGGTTGATTAATTTAGTAAACTTGTTCCCTGTGGGTACGATACCCTGGAGTATTCCAGTGTTATTACTTCGATCAGATGCACTTACTTGTAACACCAATCAGTAGGGTAGGTGATGCAAAGTGGTTGTTGGTTCAGTTCTAGAGTTGCAAGCTGTTTCATAGTTCTCTCATCCATCTTTTCCTCAAATTCAACAAAAATTGAGGTTTCGCCAAGGTCATAGGCAAAACTGAGATCTTCGTTTTTGCGCTCTCTTTCCTTTGCCTCCCTCCTTAATCTACATGTTTCTCTTTCTAAATCAGGAAAATACTGTAATTCTATATCCTGAGAAGAATGAGTCATAAATAGTGAGAGCAAAAGTAAGTGAAATTTAATAATGAAAATTTAAAATTTTCCTTGCTCCCCGACAATGACGCCAAATTTTGGTTGGTTATGCTACAATGAGCAACGGGTTGTTGAAGCTCACCCAAAGTAAAAACTGGCTTTCTACTCTAAGTTGTAGAAATAGTGGATCAGGTCGAATTCCATAGGGAGCAATGAATTTCAACTTTTCAAAATGAAATTTCAAAAGAAAATAAGATGGGGGATATTTTGTTGTATTAAAGAAAACAACAGAAAATTAAATAAGAGAGAGAAAGTTTGAGAAATATCAAATCTTACCATGTTCTAGTTCATAGGCATGGTTATCCTAATTATAATATAGATCACAAGCACTCACAAATAGATTTTAACTAATTAGCAATAACTTGGTTGGCTTAGGTTCCCCTAAAAAGTTATTCCCATAAATTCATTAACTTTAAGAACGCATAAGTTAGTTTCAATTATCCTAATAATTTGGTACGAACGTTCACAAACGACTAAGATAATGACATTAAGCAATATGGAAGCCCAAGACACCTTAATTAGATGAATCCAATTAACATGCTTCTTAAATTCCCTAAAGTCTAACATGCCAGCTTGAATCCAAGGTTCCCCTAAAAAATCACACACAGTTATAATTCTAGTGTTACGCAGTCAATCAACATGATTATCATTCATCATGATCATGAATAACGGTAGATATGCATAAACAATTGAGGTGTCAATTCAATCAAAGATGCATACTCATAGGATTAAAGCAGAGAATTCAAGAATTAATTGCCAATAAAGCTAAGAATTACAAACAAGCCTTACTATATTACAATTGGATTTGATTGACTTATGAACTAGAAGAGGAGGTTTAGCTGAGCATAGTCATGAACACTCCAACGGCCTCCATGGTCTCCATCAATACAACCCAAAAAAAACTCTAAAAACTCTAAAACTAAAGCAAATCTCGAAAGTGGGAACAAAAGTCTAAAAGTGTCTCCAAAACCTAAATGAAAAAGTTGCTTTTATAATAGTGGGAAATGTCTAGACGCCAATGAGAGCATCTACACGCTCCCCCATCTATAAAGGAAAAAATTTGCAAAAATATGGTCGGTGTTGAGACGCTTGGAACAACGTCTTGACGCTTACAACATCGAGCATTGCCTCCTTGCAGCGTCGAGCTAGCCCTCATCGATTGGAATGTGCCAACATCAGACGCTTCGCTTACTAAAGCGTCTAGACAATGTATGTACGGGTCTTCTTGCTTGTGAGTGGATGGTGTCTAGGCGTTCCTTTTTGGCGTCTAGACGCTCTGCAGACAGTTCCTTTAGCTTGTCTAGCTCTTCTTCTCATGATTTGATGTTTTTCTTGGCTCAATTTTATTCTTTTAACCCTCGATCTTTCAATTTAAATTTGCTTAATGAAAAGTCATGTTTGAGTATTTCCGTTAACTTTGATTATATTATTCTTTAGAACATTGAGATTTGAGTCACTTTAATGTAATAGTTAATTCATATTTGGAGTTTTGTCTTACTTTACTCGAGACTAGCAAATGTTTAAGTGTTAGGGTATTTGATAACATGTAATCACGCTATCTTATTTTCTATTATTTATGCTATTTTTGTGATGGTTTTATAAACTTTTATGTCTATTTCTCTTAATTTCATAGAAACTGAGCTTGAGGAGCAAAATTGAATGTTCAGGAGTATTTTGATAGATATTGTAGTCTTTTTTAGCTTAATTAAAGATTCAAGAAAAAAAGAGATGTAATTTGAGCATAAGACACATTTTGAAATATTCTATATTGAATCACGGTTCTAACGCATCAAACCAGAGGTCATTTGGACATCCGAGCGAAAAGATATAAAAAAAATTGTCAAGGTTGTCGTGAGGCGTGTCGGGACAAGATCTGAAAAATGCTGATAGGACTCAAAATGTACCTATATTTCACGTGTAATTCTTGCTAGTTTATTAGATTTTATGTGTTTAATTTTTCATTTTGTAGGTATTCTCGAGCAAGAAGGTGAAATTGAAGAAATGCATTCTATTGGAGTTAAAACGAGTGAAAACGAGGTAATTTGAGCAATTGTGCAACAAATAGAAGTGAATTAACCAAAATGCCTCTGGCGATAGCGTCTAGACGCTGGAAGATGGACAAAACGCGCGGATGCATGACAACGTCGAGACTTTGTCCATAGCATCACGCGATGTTGTGACAAGCTCTGGTCGATGTTGAAGCAATTAAGGACGACGTCTCAATGTTGTGACGATTTGCATAAAAGCAAAATTTTGTCTTTAGGTAAAAAAATGAAGGATTTTGCCCGAAAGCAGCCTCCTTAGGCTTCTTCTCCTTTATCTTTACTGGTTTTCCTTAGTTTTAGATTAGTTTTAGGTGTTTTTGATCAATTCTCGGTGTTTAGGAGGCTCAGTTCGATGTCTAGCTAAGCATTCGACGTCAATTTCGGGTTGTAAACTATGGTACTTTGTAATTTTTGTGAGATTTTGCTTGATTTCTATATGCAAATAAGTAGTTTAATCTCTCTTTATGTTAGTTTAATATCTTGTATGCTCATATATAGAATTTCAAGCTAATCGTGTCAGAATGCATGTTTAGGCTAGTGTAAAATAGAGATTAGCTCGAATTTCCATTAGTCTGTTTATTGTTTCTTGATTCTTGTTTTAAACATAGTACAAGCATGCTTGTTGATAGCCTGACAACCTATCGGTACCAAATATGTTTGTCATAGCTAGATTATGCTAGTAAGAGAGTCAGCTCATGTTTGCATCATAAAGGTTAGGCTCTCGTGTAGATTGGATTATAGGACCTAGAATCAAGAGAGCTAATTAAGTTAAATTAGGAATGCATGCTTAGTTTAATTAATTAGTCCAAATCAATCTTAGATCTTAATGCAATTACCTCCATTAATATGGAACACTATTGTGTGCAACTAATTAGGAGTTATTTAGGTTAATTAACTTGATGTTAGGTTGAGTTAATTATGATTAAGAGGGTCAAAGCTTGCTTAGAGACTTGTCCGACTGTTCTGACAAGTTCGATTAGGTAATAAATAACCAATTGAAGTTCTTGTTGGTTATTATGATTGAAATTTATATTGTTACATGGTTTAACCTAGTGTCTAAGGTGAGATCATCGTCCCTATCTTTATTGCTTCAAATCATGTTGTCTCTACTTTTATGTTTATATTTTCCCCTTGGTCCATGTCAATCCAAGTCAATAAGAAAACAAACTAAAAGAAATTAAGTTTTAGTTTGCTTCCATGTGGTTCGACCTTGTCCATTATTAAGTACTATAAGTATTTAATTTTAGATCAGTATTATAAATTTCATTTGATGGAACCCTCTATAAGTTCCTTTCAAATGCAAAAACAATAATTTTTGCACAAAAACACGTGCGCGAACCCTTTTTGTAGCGTTGAGACGTAGCGTCTCAACTCGACTTTGTGGTTTGATATAAAAACTTCATTTTAGGCACGATTTTGGGAGGCCAAACCGAGAGGAAAAACCCTAATCTCGATTCAAAGTTGTTCTGGAAGGTTTTGGGGAGTATTTGTGAGCAAAATTAAGCAAAATTATAGACTTGGAGTTCGGATTCGTGGTAGATTGCCTCGAGAATGCGGGATTGACCTTCTATTTGCATTTTTTCTCTTTATCTTCCAATTTAGCTACTGTATATGCTTCAATTAGGGACATTTGTGTTGTAATAGTTGTTTATATATAGATTTGTCCTTAAATTACTTGGAATTTATTGGTTGTATTGAATTTATGCTTAATTGTTGGAATTGTAGTACTTGTTAAATAGACGTTATTACTTGTATGGCTTTGAGTTCTTTTATGCATTCTGAGTTTAGTGCATTTAATTAGTGTTTAGTGATTACTTGAATTAGTCTAAGTCGAGCTCGAAAGAGGAGATTTAATTAGGTCTAAAATTAGTGGCGATTAATTAATCAACCAAGTGACAGTGGGATTAGTTGTTAATTAATGACAATATTTGAGAAGATTAAATCATAGAATGCTTTTAATTGATTTGTTTGCTAATGTAGGCTCGACGGAGATAAACTAGCTTAAAACTAAATGCATGACTGATAATTGCTTCGACATGATACTGATAACAACAATTATTAGAGGCCTTTAATGAAGAGTCTTAAGGTCATATGTTAATTAATTAATGAGACGGACACATAATTTAATTAATTACATCCAAGATTAAGAGGAGATCGACAAGAGATTCCTTAATTTTAGGCTTCTAGACTTATGAGTTCATTGTCAAATTAGTTGTGATTATTTGTTTAATTGTTTAGTTAATCCTATACGCAAGTTATCCCTCGTGTTTGTGCTCCTATTTATATTTCTTGCATTTAATTTATGTCCTTAGTTTAGTTTACCTTCTCTTGCTTTCTATTCTCTAAATAAAACAAAGGAATGTTATTCGCGATACTTAATTGAATTAAAAAAACAATCCCTATGGGTCGGTACTCCCATACCATTTATTATTACTACGATCACGTGCGCTTGCGTGATGTCAAACAATTATCACTTACAATGTAAACTCGAGATCTTTCTTTGAAATTTTCTTAAAAAAAAAAATAAAAGAAAAGAAGAAAGGAAATGGTATGTTTTGTTTTAAAAAAAGAAGGAAATAAAAAGGAAATGCTGGAATGGAAAGTAAAAGAAAAAGAGAAAAGGAAAAGGAAAAGAAAAGTCAAATGGGACCCTCCACTGTTTGTCTTTTTAAATAACTCATTTCTTTCCATTTCCTCCTCATTTTAACAAAATAAAGCAGAGGATTTCGTGGGAGAAGAACGAAGGAAGAGGAAGGAAGTAATTTTTGGAGTTGAAGTTGCAGAAGAAAAGAGGAGAACTCAAAGTATGTTTGTATAGCAGCAAGGTAATCAATTCTGCCCCGTTCTATTATTTGAATCATTTCGAGCTCCACAAGAAGAGATAAGAGGTGAGGTTTGTTTTTCTTGAAAGCTAACTCATGTTTGAAAAAAATTCGTGAAGGAAGCTCGAGCAAATTCGAATCTTAAGTTACTGATCTGTGAAGAGGAAGGCAGAGGAGAGAATTTATTGTCAAATCTGAGAAGCCTCTAGTTTTTGGGTAGTACTGATCAGTAGGATTCGAATTAGATGCTGTAAGTGGTATGGTTGGAAATCTTATTGAATTTCCTACAACTTTCATGAAGAACTCGTGAGTAGAAATCAACTGGAAGATATTCAAAGTTTCAGGTCAAATTTGTGGTGCAGCAGGAAATCGAATATGGAAATAGCAGAAGTTTACTTTTTAAGGAGAAAGTTTCGAGGTATTTTCGAACGAATCCGTTGGAAATTTCAATTTCATTTCTTCATATGATTTTTAGAGGGTTCAAAAAAGAAGAGTTTGTTATAAAGTACATCCTTTTTGGCTAAGTAATGAAGAAGTTATGATTGTGCAAAGTCAGGATATGAATCTGTAAAATGATGGAAAATTAAATGGTGTGTTTTTTTTTTGTAATTCCAAGGTTGTAATTCATGAGCTCGAGGTTATAATACTTGGATTTGGTTTGTTTGACAGGCCAAGAGAAAATAGGTCGAGTGTACGGGCCAAGGTTCTAGTTCTAATGCTGTGAGTGACAATACGAACTTCGAAACTGATTTATATGCTTGAATCATTCTTCAGGAAACACATGACTTCTCTAGAATGAAATGACTTTAATGCTTTATGTTTTCTTTTAAACACAGACTTATGAGCATACATGTTTTCCTACAAATGATTTCGAGTGCTCGTTGTGAGCTAGATTTCCCGATGAAATTTATACGTGTGGATATGTTTATTGATTACCGAAATTTGGTGAAGATGTTAAGATTTCAAGCAAGCATGTACTAGAAAGTATTATTTAAAGATTTCCAGTTTTATGAACAAGCTGAGTAAGCTTGAGTTTTACGAAAGAAAAGATAAGTAGGCATGTTCAAATATTTTTATGTGTTTTCTTAGACTCGAGTGAGTAAATGACTGAAATATTGAGTCGAGGTTGTTTAGTACCGTGTGCACACAGGTCATTCTTTGTTGTCGACGTTGATTGTACTCTGTGACAACTATGATGTCGTGAGTGTTGGGCGAGCCCCACTACGAAAAAGACGATGGGAGTGCTGAGCAGACCCCACTACATCGTAGAGTAAACGTTGGTTGTACTGGGCATGCCCTACACAACGTGGATTGTTATTTGTTTTTATAAGGGTTATTATTATCGATATGCCTTACGAGATTTTAATGTCATACTTTTGGATTTCTGAAAAGCTATTATGATTACACGTTTACTTTTAACGCTTGGTTACAGATGCTTATGCTCATAGGTTGCCAGGTGATATGATTTACGAGTTATAGATTTTAAACTCAGTCACTCACTGAGCTTCATAGCTCATTCTTTCAGTGTTTTCAAACTTTTCAGGTAGAGATCGAGCTCCTAGTGCCTGACATCCTGCCATAGTCTGCTGAAGCTCCACGAGTTTTATATATTGTACGTGGGTGGTGTTGTATAGCAAGTCCATATGTGTTGTAATTAATTTTGAGGGGACTATGTAGTTATAGTTGTGGGTGCATTAGAAGTTGTGGTTGTGTAAACAATAGTTTGGCATGTTTTTGGTTGTGATGCTCTTACCCGTTTTAGCTTTCAAGAGAGACTTAAGAAGAGTTTCTCCTTACATTTGTTTAGTAGTTGTCAATGTGTCGCTGTGTTATGTTTAAAATGTTCCATATGCAAGTATAGTATGTTTATCAGGTAAAACAGGGTCAACAGGTATTGTTAAGAGGTAAACAATGTCTGTTGGGTTCACGTCGTCTTCCGGGCTAAGTAGTGAGTAGTTCGGGAGGGGGTGGTGCCTATTAGAGGCAGAGTCAAAGAGAACCTAGTCAGTCTGTTAGGCGCAGTGATGCACGCACTCTAGATTGGCAAACTTTCAGAAGTATATTCGAGGATTAGTATTGTCCTAGCACGTACCGCGAGACGAAGAGGGATGAATTTTTTAAACTGAAGCAAGGGTCACTTTTAGTGGTTGAGTACGAGAGAAGGTATACCGAGCTGTCACGGTATGCTGATGTGATTGTGGCATATGAGAGTGACAGGTGTCGAAGATTTGAAAGGGGATTACGACTCGAGATACGTACCCAAGTCAGAACCATTGCTAAGTGGACTGATTTTTCCCAGCTGGTAGAGACTGCTCTGCGTGTTGAGTAGAGCATAGTAGAGGCGCAATCAGTAGTGGAACCTACTCGTGGGCCTTCAATAACGAGCAATTTTTGGGGTCGTGAGCAGCGGAGATTCACACCTGGAGTGAATGTTTCAAGTCGTCAGAAATTTAAGAATCGAGCTGGCAGCCAGGCAACGATGCAGATGAATGTGGGTGGTGCCTATTAGAGGCAGAGTCAAAGAGCACCAGTCAGTCTGCTAGATCATCAGCAAGACCGTAGACAGTGCAAGAGTCTGTTGCCAGTGCAGCAAGGAGAACTCCATGTGCAAATTGTGGCAAGAATCATCGAGATCACTGTCTTGTTGGTGTCGGTGTGTGTTACCAGTGTGGACAACCAGGACATTTCAAGAGGGATTGTCCACAGCTTAGAGCAGCTGCGTAGAGGGACCAGGGAGTTGGGTCCTAGACAGTTGAGCAACCAAGAATTCAAGTAGCTGCAGGAGAAGGCACCAACGGTTCTAGACAGAAGGGAGTTGTAGGGAGACCTAGGCAACAGGGAAAGATCTACGCTATGACTCAGCAAGAAGCGGATGATGCACCAGATGTGATTACTGGTACAATTTCTATTTGTAATGTACCTGGACGTGTTTTAATAGATCTAGGTGCTACACATTCCTTTGTTTTTGGTATATTCCTAACTAAGCTTAATAGAAAGCTAGAGCCTTTATTTGAGAGGTTAGTTATATACACTCCAGTTGGTGATGCTTTACTAGTCGATGCAGTGTTGCGGGATTGTGAGGTCTTAGTAGAAGGTCTCAATATGTTAGTGGATCTTCTTCCACTAGAGTTGCAGGTGTTAAATGCAATCTTAGGGATGAATTTCTTATTTACTCATTATGCTTCCATGGATTGCCATAGAAAGGAGGTTGTTTTTAGGAAACCAGGGTTGGGTGAAGTGGTTTTCAGGGGTGAAAGAAAGATTATTCCTACGAGTTTGATTTCAGCATTAAAAGCTGAGAAGTTGTTGAAGAAAGGTTGCACGACGTTTCTTGCACATGTAGTGGAGGTGCAGGAGGAAAAACTAAAACCAGCAAATATTTTTTTGTTGTGAACGAATTTCTTGATGTTTTCTCAGCAGATCTGTCAGGGTTTCCACCTGATAGGGAAGTTGAGTTCACTATTGAATTGCTACCAGTAACAACACCTATTTTGCAAGCGCCGTATAGAATGGCTCCAAGTGAGCTTAGAGAGCTAAAGATGCAGTTACAAGAACTAGTTGATAAGGGATACATCAGACCTAGTGTATTGCCTTGGAGAGCTCCAGTGTTATTTGTGAAGAAGAAAGATGGTACCCTTAGATTATGCATTGATTATAGACAGTTAAACAAGGTCACGATACGTAACAAGTATCCTTTACCCCGTAGATGATTTGTTTGACCAGTTAAGAGGAGCATCAGTGTTTTCTAAGATTGATTTAAGATCAGGATACCATCAGTTAAAGGTCAGGGAATCAGATATTCCTAAGACAACATTCAGAACGAGGTACAAGCATTATGAGTTTTTAGTAATTCCTTTCGGTTTATCTAATGCACCAACAATTTTCATGGACCTCATGAACAGAATTTTCCATCAGTATTTGGATCAGTTTGTGATAGTATTCATTGATGACATACTAGTGTATTCAGTTGACATGAAAGCCCATGAGAAACATCTGAGGATTATTCTACAAACACTACGTGATAAACAGTTGTACGCTAAATTAACCAAATGTGAGTTTTGGTTGAATCAGATAGTGTTTTTGGGGCATGTTGTTTCAGCAAATGGAGTTAGTGTGGATCTGCATAAAGTGGAAGTTGTAGTCAACTAGGAGAGACCAGCTAGTGCGACAGAGGTACGTAGTTTCCTAGGCTTGGCAGGATACTACAAACGATTTGTTGAAGATTTCTCACGATTAACATTAACCTTAACAGCTTTAACAAGGAAGAATGCTAAGTTTGAATGGTCAGATAAGTGTGAACAGAGTTTTCAGGAACTGAAAACAAGGTTGGTGACAACACCAATTCTAACACTTCCTGTAACGGGAAAAGAGTATGTGATTTACTGTGTCGCTTCGAGGTAAGGATTAGGGTGTGTGCTCATGCAAGAAGGAAAAGTAATAGCTTATGCGTCAAGGCAATTGAAAAGGCATGAATGTAATTACCCTACCCATGATCTTGAGCTAGCAGCAGTTGTTTTGGCATTAAAGATCTGGAGGCATTATTTATTTGGTGAGAGGTGTCACATTTACAGATCATAAGAGTCTGAAATATATCTTTGATCAGAGGGAGTTGAATATGAGACAGAGAAGATGGTTAGAACTGATTAAAGATTATGATTGTACCATAGAATACCATCCAGGTAAGTCAAACGTGGTAGCAGATGCATTAAGCAAGAAGTCAAGACTTCCTAAGAACGCCTTGTGTGGTATTCGAGCAACCTTTTTATGTACTCTAAGGGATTCTAAGGCAGTTGTGACTGTAGAGAATTCAGGGGGCCTCTTAGCTCAATTCCAGGTCAGGTCTTCGCTCGTAGCAGAGATTGTGAGAAGACAGGTAGAGGATAGTAACTTGCAGAAAATGTTTGGAAAGTCCAAACAGGGCCCAGAAGCATAATTTAAAATGAGATCAGACGAAGCCATAGAGAGGCAGGGAAGACTATGTGTTCCGAGTGTTAGTGAGCTTAAAGATGCTATTCTAGAGGAAGCTCACATTTCAGCTTACGCTATGCATCCAGGAAGCACCAAGATGTACAAAACTTTGAAGGGGACGTATTGGTGGCCTGGGATGAAGCGGGAGATAGCTGATTATGTTGATAAATGTTTGATCTCCCAACAGGTTAAACCAGTTAGACAGAGACCAGGAAGACTCTTTAACCCACTGCCAATGCCAGAATGGAAATGAGAGCATATCACTATGGATTTTCTGTTTGGATTACCACGTACTTCAAGTGGTCATGATGGTATTTGGGTAATAGTGGATAGACTCACTAAGACAACACGATTTATACCGATTAAAGCGACGTCTACACTTCATCAACTTGCTAAGCTATACGTCGACAGAATTGTGAGTCAATACGGAGTGCCAGTGTCCATAGTTTCATATAGGGACCCGAGATTTACTTCTAAGTTTTGGCCTAGCTTATAGAAAGCTATGGGGACAAAGCTGAATTTTAGTACAACATTCCATCCTCAGAAAGATGGTCAGTCAAAGAGGACCATCCAGACCTTAGAATACATGTTGAGAGCAAGTGTCCTTCAATTTAAGGGAAGTTGGGATACACACCTATCACTTATGGAATTCGCTTACAATAACAGCTATCAGTCGAGTATTGGCATGACACCATTTGAGGCTCTGTATGGAAGACCGTGTAGAACGCCCGTATGTTGGAACGAAGTTGGAGAGCATAAGCTAGTCGGTCCTGAGTTGGTGCAAGTTACGACGAACAATATTAAGGTAATCAGGGAGAATTTGAAGGTAACACAGGATCGTCAGAAGAGTTATGCAGAAAAGCGACGAAAGGACTTAAAATTCCAGGTCGAAGATCAAGTTTTCTTTATGTTATCTTCGTGGAGAGGTGTCATTCGCTTTGGCACGAAAGGTAAGCTAAGTCCTAGGTATATTGGTCCTTATCAAGTAACGGGACGAGTTGGGGGCGACCCTCTGTTTGGAGTTGCAGCAGAGAACTATCTCGAGTACATGATTTTTTCATGTGTCCATGTTGAGGAAGTATATTCCAGATCTGACACATGTGTTGCAAGCACAACTAGTTGAGCTGAAAGAAGACATGAGTTACATAGAGGATGCAGTTCAAATCCTCGACAGGAAAGAACAAGATTTGAGAAACAAGATGATCCCACTCGTGAAGGTTCGTTGGAGACATCACGGAGTGGAGGAGGCAACCTGGGAGTTAGAGAACCAAATGAGGAAAAAGTATCCGACGATTTTCACTTAGGGACTACTAAATTTCGAGGATGAAATTTCTAAGTGGGAGGTAAGTTGTAAACCCAAGATCTTTCTTTGAAATTTTCTTACAAAAAAAAAAAAAAGAAAAGAAGAAAGGAAATGTTTATTATATTTGGTATGTTTTGTTAAAAAAAAAAATAAGGAAATAAAAAGGAAATGCTGGAATGGAAAGTAAAAGAAAAAGAGAAAAGGAAAAGGAAAAGAAAAGTCAAATGGGACCCTCCACCGTTTGTCTTTTTAAATAACTCATTTCTTTCTATTTTCTTCTCATTTTAACAAATAAAGCAGAGAATTTCGTGGGAGAAGAATGAAGGAAGAGGAAGGAAGTGATTTTTGGAGTTGAAGTTGCAGAAGAAAGGAGGAGAACTCAAAGTATGTTTGTATAGCAACAAGGTCAATTATGCCCAGTTCTATTATTTGAATCATTTCGAGCTCCACAAGAAGAGATAAGAGGTGAGGTTTGTTTTTCTTGAAAGATAACTCATGTTTGAACAAAATTCGTGAAGGAAACTCGAGCAAATTCGGATCTTAAGTTACTGATCTGTGAAGAGGAAGGCAAAGGAGAGAATTTGCTATCAAATCCGAGAAGCCTCTGGTTTTTGGGTCGTACTAATCAGTAGGATTCGAATTAGAAGCTGTAAGTGGTATTATTGGAAAACTTATTGAATTTCCTACAACTTTCATGAAGAACTCGTGAGTAGAAATCAACTGGAAGATGTTTAAAGTTTCAGGTCAAGTTTGTGATGCAACAAGAAATCGAATCTGGAAATAACAGAAGTTTACTTTTTAAGGAGACAACTTTCGAGGTATTTTCGAACGAATCCGTTGGGAATTTCAATTTCATTTCTTCATATGCTTTTTAGAGGGTACAAAAAGAAAGAGTTTGGTATAAAGTACATCCTTTTTGGCTAAGTAATGAAGAAGTTATGATTGTGCAAAGTCAGGGTATGAATCTGTAAAATGCTGGAAAATTAAATGGTGTGTTTTTTTTTTGTAATTCCAAGGTTGTAATTCATGAGCTCGAGGTTCTAATACTTGGATTTGGTTTGTTTGATAGGCCAAGAGGAAATAGGTCGAGTGTACGGGCCAAGGTTCTAGTTCTAACGTTGTGAGTAACAATACGAACTTCGAAACTGATTTATATGCTTGAATCATTCTTAAGGAAACACATGACTTCTCTAGAATGAAATGACTTTAATGCTTTATGTTTTCTTTTAAACACATACTTATGAGCATACATGTTTTCCTACAAATGATTTCGAGTGCTCATTGTGAACTAGATTTTTTGATGAAATTTATACGTGAGAATATGTTTATTGATTATCGAAATTTGGTGAAGATATTAAGATTTCAAGCAAGCATGTACTAGAAAGTATTATTTAAAGATTTCCAGTTTTATGAAAAAGCTGAGTAAGCTTGAGTTTTACGAAAGAAAAGATAAGTAGGCATGTTCAAATATTTTTATGTGTTTTTCTGAGACTCGAGTGAGTAAATGACTGAAATATTGAGTCGAGGTTGTTTAGTACCGTGTGCACACAGGTCATTCTCTGTTGTCGACGTTGAGTGTACTCCGTGACAACTATGTTGTCATGAGTGTTGGGCGAGTCCCACTACGACAAAGACGATGGGAGTGCTGGGCGGGCCCCACTACATCGTAGAGTAAACGTTGGTTGTACTGGGCATGCCCTACACAACGTGGATTGTTATTTGTTTTTATAAGGGTTATTATTATCGATATGCCTTACGAGATTTTAATGTCATACTTGCTGGATTTCTGAAAAGCTATTATGATTACACGTTTACTTTTAACGCTTGGTTACAGATGCTTATACTCATAGGTTGCCAGGTGATATGATTTATGAGTTATAGATTTTAAACTCAGTCACTCACTGAGCTTCATAGCTCATTCTTTCAGTGTTTTCAAACTTTTCAGGTAGAGATCGAGCTCCGGTGCTCGACATCCGCCATATAGTCTTTGAAACTCCACGAGTTTTATATATTGTACGTAGGTGGTGTTGTATAGCAAGTCCATATGTGTTGTAATTAATTTTGAGGGGACTATGTAGTTATAGTTGTGGGTGCATTAGAAGTTGTGGTTGTGTAAACAATGGTTTGACGTGTTTTTGGTTGTGATGCTCTTACCCATTCTAGCTTTCAAGAGAGACTTAAGAAGAGTTTCTCCTTACGTATGTTTAATAGTTGTCAATGTGTCGTTGTGTTATGTTTAAAATGTTCCATATGCAAGTATAGTATGTTTATCAGGTAAAACAAGGTCAACAGGTATTGTTAAGAGGTAAACAATGTCTGTTGGCTTCACGCCGTCTTCCGGGCTAAGTAGTGAGTAGTTCGGGAGGGGGAGTGGCATACAACCTCATAGAAAAAGTAAATATGTCTTAACTGATGAGATATGACTTTCATGTTAACGCTTATTAGTGATAGTTTCCATGTTAAATTGGGAAAATAATTTAAAGGAAAAAATAGAATTTTACACCGAACTAGGTAAGATGTATCAATTTTTATCGTGGGGTTGTTTGACGTGTGAGCTATAATAACTTATGGAGTACTCTAAGCCCCAAACACAGCCTCTTATAACCCTAGACTAAACAACTTTGCATTTTAAATAATATTATAACCCACAGATTATTATAATTTATGTTATTATAACCAACTCAGTGCCCCAAACAACCCTCAAGTTTTCAATTTTATAAAATTAAATCTTGAATTTTGATAAGTGTTGCAACTTTTACTTTATGTTTGAATATATGTTGCAATTTTTACCCTCGAATAAACTTTCATTTGAAAAAACATCTATAAAAATATTTTGATGTGCATTCAATAAATATAAAACACATATCAAATACGAAATTAATGAAATTTCAAAGAAATATGATACTATTGCATGATTTTGTTAAAAATTTCTAAGTTTTTAAATTTTATTCCATCATTGATATGTGTATTATTTGGAATTACTTTTTTGCCCGACTTGATTCTTGATGAAATTAGTGAATCATTGGAAATTTTTACTTTACTTTTTGTCAAAACTAGTGAGTGAATTTAGCGAAAATTGAACATAGGTTAAAAATTGCAATACATGTTTAAGTTTAGTATTCAATGTGATGAAATTTAAAAATTTAGAGTGAAAATTGATTGATTTTCCCCTAGTTTAAAAGATGATATTAAATTATATAATTTTAAAGATCAAATTATGTGACCAAAGAAAGTATATCTGTACTCACCTAAATATTGTTAGAGATGTCCATTTTCTGAAATGGGAGGGAGTGAGGGGAGAGTAATCCCCTTAGTTAAGCGGGAATGGAGACTTTCCTTTCTTGTCTTCACCTCCACCCTATTTACCTTTTTTTTTAAAATTTATTATCGATGTTATGGTTGTGATTATAAATATATAATATTTAAATTTAGAGTTTCATTGTTTAATCTGTTAAAAAGTAGTAATAATGAAGTTAAAATAAATTTATGTCTTTGTACTTTAGATATCATTCCATTTTAGTCCATATGTTTCGAAATTATCAATTTTAGTCTTTGTGCTTTCCATAAAACTTAAAATTGATTCCTAGTATTAGTTTATTATTAATTCTTCTTTATATATACACACACATATATAGAGTCTCTATTAGCCTTACCTATTTTAGAAATATGTTCACATTGTGTCTTTTCTTTATTGTTATTATTTAACAAATTTCAATAAACATTAACTTCAAATTAACGGTAGAGACTAATTTTAAAATTTACTCAAAGTACACAATTTGGACATTTGAAAAGTACAAAAACTAGAATGAAACTCAATGTATATGGATCAAGATGGTATTTTAATCTAATACTAATTTAATATATTTAAACCAGAGGCGAATCTAATATAGTTCTAGGGCTCGAGTCCCCTCAACTTTAAAATAATATATAGTAATAGTAATAAAGTTGTTATGGTGTATTAACATTGGATGTGCTTCAAAATTTTTTATATTTTATATTTGTATTCAACAAAGAAAAAAAATGTTATTTTTATTCATTTAAAAATATATAAAAAAACTCTTTAAAAAAATCAATTTAGATTTTTATATGTTATAAATTTAAATTATAAACCATATTTTTTATAATAACTTTTTTGTTTTAATTTCTTTTTCAAATTTGTTTTTTTTTATATCAAATAGGAATGAAAATAGATAAAGCTAATCTTAATTTTTTTTATAAACATTATTTGATAAGATAAATAATTTTCATAAGAAAACTTATTAAATTAATAGTTAAGTATCAATTATAATTTTTTTTAATCGCTTACTTAGTAAATTATTTGTATGAAATTTTGAATGAAGCCTCCCTAAAAAACTTCCGAATCTACTATTGGTTTGAACCATATGATTTATCATTTAGACTATATGATGATCAACCATAGGATTCAACATTATATAACTTGTAATATTATTTTGTTTTTATTAGATGGTTTAAGAATTTTTTCATTAAATGGAGTTTCTTTATGAGAATTAACCATTTAAATGAAAGTCGTTCTATGAGAATATAATTTTTTAATTAAAAGTTTTCCAAAAGAGTTCATCAATTTGATTATTTTTTTAGAAAAATCAAATGGAGAATAATTCAAATTCTCCACAATTTCATAGGGAAGGGAAATTAAATAGGAAGTATGGATGAGGACAACAAAGCCAGTCTCACTCCGATCCTTGAACATCAATAACTGAGCGTAACTAAACTGATTAAGATATATATTTCCGATCAACAGGTTAGAGGTCTAAATCTTCTACTCCAATGTTATTGATTTTCTTTAAATAAAAATTTTAAAAAAATTATCTTCTCATCAAATACTTAAATTGCAAATAGAAATAAACTGATAAATATTTCTAAAAGGATAATAAATATTATATTATAACTAAAAGCTACATAATAAATGCAATGAAATTAATGCGACGTGAAAGGTAGTTGGACACATCGTCTACTTTACTTGACTAATTAATTTCTGTTTCATTTTATTAGTAATTATAATTGCAATAATTGGTGCGGAGATTCGAATTTTGATGTATTAGTTTCACCGATTAAATTTTAGCAATTGAATTCATCCGTGAGTCACCATTTTTGGTAAGAGTAATTTTAGTGAACTATCCAAAAAAACATTTCTAAAATAAAATTAACTATAAATTTAATACATACAATTATCCTCTACAAGTTTTTATATTATGAAATTGTGGAATAATAACTCCACAATCTATCACATCAATAATTTTTTTCTCAATTATAGTATAGAACTAACATTATATTATTTATCTTATCAAATAAAATCTTTTCCAATATATTCATTAATAAAAAAACGATATTGAAAAATCAAGGTTTGAATTGTACTAAAAAAATCAAGGTTTAAATGAATTGTCCTCATTTCATAATTCTTTTCCTTTTAGAAAGAATGGGCTTGGCCCCATTACAAATATACATCCACAATTTGAGAAGGAAAAGGGAAATTATAGTAGTTACATATAGATCTTGCAAGCCCTATGTGCATCCACCATCAATGGCAGAACTAAAACTTTTGTTTCGGAATATTCATAGGAAGAGAATTTTGAATCCATCAATATATATTGATACGTGTTTACCTATTCTAACATTACTTTGATCTTTAAGAAGTATATCTACTTTTTTTTTTAATATATAAATATAAAAAAATAATAATGAAACTTGAAATAATTTTGTTTCCTTATATTATATGAATTATAGTTTCTTTTCCTGAGATTACTTTTTTTTTTAAAAAATAGTGAACCAAAAATCTAAAAATATTTTTATCGATTTCCATTTAATACGAACAATGGAATGAAAAAAATAAAAAAAACAATAATATTATATATATATTGTAAATATTATCATGTAAATGCTCATTCCACATGCTCTTATGATACCCATGTCATGTGGCAAATTATCCCTAGCCAAAGTGTCTCCCATGTGTCCAACAAATGCCATAGGTTGGTGTCCAAATGGACCACTTGGTCGGTTAATAGGTCCACCACATGCCCTTATGATATCCATGCCATGTGGCAAATTATCCCTAGCCAAAGTGTCTCCCATGTGTCCAGGCTATAGATTGGTGTCCAAATGGACCACATCATGCTCTCCGAATAACCTATAAATAGTGGTTTTTGGTCGATAAATGAATAATGCAATTGGTGAATTTATCTCTCTTCTTCTCTCCCACTTTCTCTTTAATTTATTCCTTATTTAATTTTCCATAAAACTTCATTATCTTTTATTTATATTATATATATTCCATTTCACAACACTTGAATAATAATTATTATTATTATATTAGTATTTAAATATTGATAAAATTATACCTAGTTTCCATCCTATTTTTACAACACGTTATCAGCACGAAGCTCTGCCAGTTTTTCCACCGAAGGTAGGTCCTCCGGGTAAGCTATTTTTTTTAATCTTATTTTGCATGTCTAGTTTATATTAATTTTCTAATATAAAGATAATGTCTTTTGATAGCATTACTATGACAAATCTTGCAAAATTAGAATTTGCGACCCTCGATATTAATGGAAATAACTACTTGTCATGGATTCGTGACGCTGAGATCCATTTACATTCCATGAATCTTGGAGAAACAATTAAAGAAGAAAATGATGCATCAAATCAAGAAAAAGCAAAAGTCATGATCTTCCTTCGCTATCATCTTCACGAGAGATTAAAAATGGAGTATCTTACAATAAAAGATCCCCACATTCTATGGCAAGGTTTGAAAAAAGGTACGATCATAAAAAAATAGTTATTCTTCCGAAAGCTCGTTATGATTGGATGCACCTGAGGTTGCAGGACTTCAAATCAGTAAGTGAATATAATTTCGCACTATTCAGAATTAGTTCAAAATTAAAATTATGCGGAGAAAGGATTGCTGATGTTGATATGTTAGAGAAGACATTTTCTACTTTTCATGTCTCGAATATGCTCCTGCAGCAACAATATCGAGAGAAAGACTTTAAAAATATTCAGAACTGATTTCATGTCTTCTCGCGGCTGAACAAAATAACGAGCTATTAATGAAAAATCATGAATCTCGACCAACTGGAGCTACACCATTCCTTGAAGTGAATGTTGAGAATTTTAATAATCGTGGTCGTGGTCGAGGTCGTGACCGCGGTAGAGGAAGGAATACCTATTTTCGTGATGGGCATTGTAATTTTAAGAAACCCACACGAAGTGATGATGATAAAGGAAAGACTCTACAAGATAGGAGTTCAAAAGGTGATGAACATAAATGTTTCCGGTGCGGAATGACTGGGCACTGGTCACGTACCTGTCGTACGTCAAAACACCTTGTTGATCTTTATCAAGCCTCCCTAAAGGAAAAAGAAAAAGGAAAAATTGTGGAGGTAAATCTTACCATTCAAGAAGATGATGTGACCCCTCCAATATGATGCATCTTGATGTGGATGATTATTTTGAATCTCCTGGAGAGAGAATTGATACAATCAAACAAGTAAAGGATGCTTTGTATGAAGATATATAATTAAGTACTGCTTGTAATTATAGTATGTTTTTGTTGTTTTTGTATATATATTTAAGACTTTTTGTAATCACTTTTCTTTTCTTATAAATGAAGAAATATGGACAATTTCAATATGTTGAATAACCCAAAAATGAGTAATGAGGATTTATGTCTGGCAGACTGCGCAACTACGCACACGATACTCATAAGCAGAAAATATTTTACTAGATTGACAATGCTGGAAGCAAAAGTCAATGCTATATCAGGTTCTACAAATCTGATTGAAGGTTTTGGAAAAGCAAGCTTTATTTTGCCTAGAGGAACAAGATTTACAATTAATAATACTTTGTTCTCTAACAAATCAAAGAGAAATTTATTGAGTTTCAAAGATATACGTAACAATGGTTATCATGTTGAAACTGATCGTAAAAATAATATAGAGTATCTCTATATCACATCTATTGTTTCACATGAAAAACGTATATTAGAAACACTGTCAGCATTTTCTTCTGGATTATATTATACTCATATACGAGTAATCGAAAGCTATGCAACAATGAACCAGAAGTTCATGAATCCAGAAATATTCAGTGTTTAGCATGATCGACTGGGCCATCCAGGATCGATAATGATGAGGAAAATTATTGAAAATTCACATGGACATCTTTTAAAGACCTAGAAGATTCTTCAATCTAATGAATTGTCATGTGATGCTTGCTCTCAAAGGAAATTAATTATTAGACCAACACTAGCTAAAGTGGAGATTGAATCACCTGCATTTTTAGAGCGAATTCAAGGTGATATTTGTGGACCTATTAACCAACCAAGTGGTCCATTTAGATATTTTATGGTATTAATTGACGTATGCAACAGATGATCACATGTATGCTTATTATCAAGTCGAAATCTTGCATTTGCAAGATTACTTGTTCAAATAATTAAGTTAAGAGCACAATTTCCTGATTATACAATTAAGACCATTCGACTTGATAATGCTGGTGAATTTACATCCAAAACTTTTAATAATTATTGTATGTCAATTAGGATAAGTGTTGAACATCCTGTAGCTCATGTTCATACACAAAATGGTCTGGCAAAATCATTTATAAAACGTCTGCAACTAATTGCAAGACCATTGCTTATGAGAGCTAAACTTCCTACATCGGTCTGGGGGTCATGATATTTTGCACGTTGCATCCTTATTACGTATTAGGTCGGTAGCCTATAATAAATATTCCCCCATGCAATTAGCTTATGACCAACAATCAAATGTATCCCATCTGAGAATTTTTGGATGTAGAGTATATGTTCCAATTGCTCCACCACAACGTATTAAGATGAGTCCTCAAAGTAGGTTAGGAATATATGTTGGATATGATTCCCCATCAATTATTAAATATCTTGAACCTCTGACGGGTGATGTATTTACTGCACGATTTGTTGATTGTCATTTTAATGAAACAAATTTTCCAACATTAGGGGGAGAAATTAAGAAGTTGGAAAAAGAAATCACATGGAATGCATCGTTATTATCTTATTTAGATCCTCGTAGAGATCAATGTGAACTTGAAGTTCAAAAGATAATTCATTTGCAAAATATAGCAAATCAATTACCAGATATATTCACAGATGCTAAAAGAGTGACTAAATCATATATACCAGCTGCAAATACTCCATAAAAAATTAATATCCCAAAGGAACAAGTTATCAATAATGAATCTGGAGTATGCCAGAAGCGTGATAGACCAATGAGTTCCAAAGATAAAAATTCTCGAAAAAGAAAAGTAGTTGAGAATCAAAATGATTCAATAAAAGGTATGGATGTTCCAGAAGAAATCCAGAATACAACTACTCAAAAGAGTATTGATAAAAATCAAATGCTTGAGGATAATAATGAAATTTCTATAAACTATGTTACAACAGGAAAGAGATGAAACCGAAACGATATCATTGTTGACAACATTTTTGCTTAAAATGTTGCTCACGATATTATTCATGAAAGTGACGTTTTTGATCCAAAATCTATCAAAGAATGTCAACGTAGAAAGGATTGGCCAAAGTGGAAAGAAGCAAATCAAGCAGAGTTGAACTCACTTTCAAACTTTAGAAGAAAGCTCGAAAGTTTTTCGATGCCCTTTGATTACAAGATCGAAGTCTTTTATAGACTCCGGATTTGAAATTACAATACAATGCATAAAACTAAAAGATAAGACTCAATCCGACAGGACAAGACCCCTGACTGGATTGATATGACAAAAGATAAAATGATTACAAAAAACAAAATGTACGAAAAGTAAAAGATTCGATTCTTTACAATAATGCACACTACTATTCACTTACTATTACAATAATGCGTACTACTATTCCTCCACCATCTTTTGTCGTATCCCTTTATTAAAGTGACTTTAATAAAGTTGATAGTTGTTGTCCTTATCTGATAGGTTCGAATATCATGTCAAATCACTTTTCAAAGCGTGAAGGCAAGATATCTTGACCAACGGATTTATTACTCATCTCGAGATTTATTACGGGACCACACACGCAATGATCCTTTCGTGATCAGTCCTTTATGGTGATTCTTCATAATTTTCTTCCGCTACAAGCTTTGGGCATTTTCCTTATGTTCTGATGTGGAGTTTATAATTTACAATTTATTATAATGTACATTTTATTATACAACACTTTTTTTTTTTTTTTACATTGGTTGGGAATCTAAAAGCGGATCATTGATATCATATTCATCATCTTCTTCCACTTTGAGTTTTGTGGAGAAGACGAAGATGCTATTGAAGTAACTTGATTCAAGATTTTTGTAAATCTGCCTCTGTTGTTGTTTGTGCTAAAGCGCAATTAGCAGCTTTGATTTGGAATTGAGGAACTCGCATTTTCTTCTTTGACAGTCTTGAGGTAGCCATTATCGGCAAACCATTGCTTCACCTCTTTGATTCTGCGTGAGAAAAGTTGTACTTGTCCCACCATTTGATTTGTAAAACTTTTACGATTTGTTTGTAATAGGTGTAAGTATTGATTTGGAAATTCCAATGAGAATATCAAAGGGGTTTGAAAGTATAAACAAAAACGCATTGTGAGTGGGAATGCATTTTTGTGTATTGTTTGTGAAAAATAATGGAATGATTCTTGAATAGGACTGGGAAGATTTCTTCCGATAGGTAGAAAGTCTTCCACCATTTGATAAAAACAGAACGGGTAATCTATTTTGTAAGCATTTTGTGAATTGAATAAACCAAGAATGCTCATAATTCTTGTACCACATTACTTTGTACCAAGCTTCAACATAATCTCTGTGAGAGTATGTCCGGGGATTGAATGGTTTTGATAGTGTTCTTTCTCAGAAAGATACTTTGATTCCAATTGGTAGGGTTTAAAACTTTAAAAATTTTGAGTTTTGAGTAGGCAATTTTGAAGGATCATTTCGTCCGGGGATATGAGTTATCTGGGATGATTTTGAATCTACAAGGATGAATTCATAATATTTCCTTGTTTTGATCAAGGATTAGGTAGGAAATAGAATCCTTGAGGATACATATTTTGAATAATTTCAACAATTGAAATACTGTCGAATTCAACTTCGACAATTGGCTCGAGAAATTTGAAGTGGGTTTTGAAATAATTTTTGATTTGAGTTTAGGATAAACCTTTTGGGAGGATTGACGGCTTCAACAAAGGTTGTAGGGATTGAAGATCCTGTTGAGACGAAGATGGAGTAGTAGGTGAGACGAGAAGGTCTCATTGGTGTAACGGCAAAGAGGTCGCATGAGGAGGCCGATGGCCTCGGTGGTGGAGTTAATGACTCCATTGAATCTCTTATTTGAATCGATGCGCTTCCGGTTCTTGGGCGATTCACCTGAGTGAAACCCAGATCCATTGCGTATTGATTGGCGTTCATGGGAGCTGGAATGTTTGAAGAAGAGGTTGGGCTTTTGCCCTTTGAAGATGAGGCTTTGCCTCGCTGATCACTCATGCTTCGAAATAGAGAGAGAAGAAGTTTTCTTTGTGAGAAATTCCCTTGAGAGATAATCTGCAAGGGGGTTTTGAACTCCTTTTATAGGCAAGATTTGGAAATCAAAGCATGATAAGATAGCTTGCCATCTTGCAAAAATTTGTTTTGAAACAAGATTTTTAACATCTTTTTCTAAAACGAATTTAGAAGCTCTTGAATCCGTTTTAATTGTAAAATGTTTATTAATTAAATCTCCTTGAAATTTTTGAACACACAAAACTATTGCTAAAATCTCTTTTTTTTGTTGAATAATTTTTTGAGTACTATTCCATATTCCAGAATGAAATCGAATAATTGATTCGTTCTTATCTATACACTGTTTTAGGATTCCTCCATATCCTATGTCGGATGCGTCGGATTCCACTATTAAATTTGCTTTTGGATTTATCAGACTTAAACAGGGAATTGATTTGACTAAAGCTTTAATTGATTTGACAGCATTTGTATGCTTATCCGACCATGGCTCTGGATTCTTTTTTAGCCTTTGAAAAAGTGGCTTACATATAGGCCTTAGGTTTTGAATAAAGTCAGAAACATAATTGAGACATCCTAGAAATCTTTGCAGTTGAGTTTTATCTAAAATTTGATCGGGGAAATTTGAAGTTTAATTCAATTGATCTTTGTATTGGTTTTACTAACCCAAATGAATATCAAATCTAAAAATCGGATTTGGGTTTGAAAAAGTTTAATTTTTGGGAGTGACACTACTAAACCATTTCGTTTAATAATATCAAGAAATATATTGAGGTGTTTAAAATGTTGGTCTATATTTTGAGAAAATATTAGGACATCGTCGATGTAAACAATTGAAAATTCTTGAAAAGGGTTGAATATATCGTTCATAATTTTTGAAATTACGATGGAGCATTTTTAGTCCGAATGGCATAACATTCCATTCGTATTGACCAAAAGGGACATTGAAGGCGGTTTTGTATCGATCCTTTTCGAAAATTTGTATTTGCCAGAATCCCGATTTCATATCAAATTTTGAGAAAATTTTTGAGTTTGAAATTCTTTTAAGTAAATCTTGTTTATTTGGAATTGGATATCTTATCCATTCTAAGACTTTATTGAGTGGTTTGTAATTAATAACCAACCTTGGAACTCCTCGTTCCTTTTCTGCTTGATTATTGACATAGAAGGCGACACAAGACCAAGGGCTTTTGGATGGTCTGATGAGTCCTTTCTGTAAAAGATCATCTATTTCTTTCTTGCAATGGATTAACAATTCAGAATTCATTTGAATTGGCCTAGCTTTTGTTGGAATTTTTTCTTCATTGAAGTCTTTGGTATAAGGGAGATTAACTATATGTTGTTTTCTTTTCCAAAAGGCATTTGGAAGATTTGAACAAACCTCATTTTCTAATTTTGTTTTGAAATTAGATATTTTGTCTTGTATTGATTTTCTTTTTAATTCTTCATCTATTTTCTTGTATGAGATTTCTTCCTTTAAGAATTGAATTTGTTTTTGTTTGCTCTCTATAATATTTATGGATTTTTGGACTGTTGTTTGTTGTAAATTATGGATTTCATGGCGGGTTATTGGACTCGTAAACTTGAATATTATTTCTTGTCCCAATATATTGGATATTATTCCTTCTTCCGATATTGATATTGGGTATAATTGAGTAAGAAATGGCGTCCCTAAAATCAACTCTTGACCTAGGTCTTTGACTAACAAGAAAGAGTTTACAAAACAAACTCCCTTGTTGCAAACATGGACTTTTGACAATTTGTAATTAATCATTAATTGTTGATTATTTGCACCTCGGAGCGTTTCTGATGTCTTTTCAAAGTAAATTGAGGGTATTAATCCTTCTTGAATGCAGTTTTGATCTGCACCTGAATCAATTAAGGCACGTAAAGTGATTTTGAAGTCATGGATTTTGAGGGTCACTAAAGAGTACCATTTTTGAAATCGAATGCTTGAGATAGCTCCAACGAAAGATTCTTCTTCTTCATTTGGAGTTTCTTCAGCTTGGGATTTCATTTGAGACATTTCTAGTCGGAGATGAAATATCTCACGATCAGTGTCATTTTTTATTTTATTGACTTCTCTTTTTAGGTTATTAATTTCTGCTTGAAGATCTTGAATAGTGATTGGTTTTGGTTCCTCGAATTTTTTGATAACGTTTTTCCATTCATAGGGTTTGAAATTACTAGTTTCTCCTTGATCTTTCTTTTCTAGTATTCAACTTTTTAGGCTATGCAGAATTGATTTTTTGAGTTCTAGGTTGTCTATTTCGTCAACAACGTTAAGTAGAGTTTCTTGATCTTTGGTTAGGACACATATGCATCCTGAACAAACTCTTTTGCCTTCTTTTTCTTCCTCATCATATTCGCTGTCAGAATATGAATCAGTTTCTTCTTGTAATTCAAGTATTTGACCTTCATCAGAACTATAGATTGACTCTTGTAATCGATTGGATGATGTTTAGAAGTTGATGTTTAAATTCATCATCAATTTCTAATTCATTGATCTTCTTTTTCGTAGGACACTTATTTGCATAGTGTCCATGTGATCGACATTTATAGCATTGAATCTTTTCTTTTGAATGTCCACCTTTATAAGTGGGTCGTTTTTTAGTATAAGAATTATAGGGCTTTCTATAATCCTTTCTTTGGAATGATCTATATGGACGATAACTTTGTCTTTCTTGATGTTTTCTCGTATCTTTTATAGCGCTTTTTGGATTGCAGAGGGTGGATGGACTTTTCCACATCCATATTGATCACGAAAATTCCTAATTCGCCTTTTTGATCCAAATGTTTTGTTAAGTTTTGTTTGAACTTTGGATTCGTTGCATAGACGGATACCTTCACTTATTATGAATGAAGTTAAATTTCCATAGGTTAGACTATCCCAAGGAATTTTTCCGTCATATTTGGCATTTAAATCGATTTTGACTCTTTCAGCAAAGTAGTTGGGAAGTCCTTTGATAAATTGTTCCTTCCAAATTGAGGAAGAGCAATCGGCTCTAATTAAGACTTTGCTTAGGAACATATCTTTGTACCATCTAAAGTCTCCTAATGTTGGACATTTGAGATTTAGAAGAATTTGGCCGATCGGCTTGATATTGAGGTGGATCTCCTATGAAGGCATTTGTTATAGTATAGAGCGAGAGTGTTTCTTGCATCGTCTATTTTTTCTTCTATTTCAACCGTTTGAGGTAATTGACCTTCTACCTTGAGTGTTTGTATTCTTTTTCAAGATTACTAGAATGATTTAAGATATAGTGGCGATCACCTTCCTTTAGGTATTGATCCCACCATTGTTTTAACTCATCCGTGAATCAAGCAACGAGAAGTTGTGCTATCTCATGATCTCTTTTGCCTCTTTGTCTATAGGCATTGGAGGCGATCAACATCTCGTTTATTACGTTTATGATTAGATAATCAGATATTCCGTCCACATTCCATTCGTGGATGGCTAATCCATCATAAACGGCTTGAGTCATTTGTGTTTTTTCTTCAAATTGAATATCTGGGAATGATGGTTGAGAATACCAATTTCTCATTGTAGAATATTTCGATATTTTTGATTTTGTACCAATTTTTAAGACTTCATTTGGAGACTCGATTCTTTCTTCATTTAGAGAAAGATCCTTAGTCTTTTGGATAATTTGGTCAATAATGGAATCCTTTATAACGTTTATTGTGGGAATTGTTTTTGAAATATGAAGGTTGTTTAGCTTTTCTTCTATTAAAACTAAAGTTTCTTCATCTTTAGTTCTTATTTTAATTTTGCTATCAATGATTGTAGGTTTAAATAAAGGAATTGATTCATCTATTGGAGGTATTAGTATTCACCCATTTGAAGACGAAGCAATGGAAGGTTTTGATATTTTTTCCTCAATCTTTTCTACTTGATTTGCTATTGTGGAAAGAATTTTATTGGAAAAATTATTCTGAAGTTGAATATTTTTTATATCTTTGAGGGTAGGAACATTTTTCTCTTCCTTCTCACTAATATTTTTAAATGGACTAGCTTTGACCTTTTCTCCATAAATTGTTTCAAATTCTATCTCCTCTAGGGGAGGATGAGTTGAGTGAATATTTCCCCTTTGGCTTGTTTTCCATGTTTCTAGCAACATATTGATTTCGTTTTCAGATTGTTTCATCCATGTAAAAAATGGAATATTTTGCTCTATTTCTTCCATAAATGAATACCATTTTGACCTTATTTCAGATCTTTGGTTTTCATCATATTTTTGGAAAAAGGCATTCCTCTTTGTTTTGTTTTTTATTGAAAGGAAATCATTTTTTAGTGCTTCTTTGTTAATTGAAAATCCTTCAATAAGAACATTTAATTGACTAGAGAACATAGATCGATTATCCATGTCTGTTTGGGTTGGAGATTGTGGTTGTGCTTCATAATGAACATTTGCTACATTTTGTTCTATATTGGTGATTTTACTCATAACGAGTTAGATCGATCAAAATAGAATTTTGAGTCAAACCACGAGGTCAGTGCAGAAGTTCGAGAGGTACTTGGTCTTGAGGACATGAATTCCTTGACTTTAGTGACCTCTGTTTCTTCTGAGAATTGTATTTCAACAGCCCCATCTGTATGTTCGATAATTTGGGCTAAATTTGAATTTCTTTTTGGTGGAGTGAAAGCTTCCGTAAGCTTCCACGTTGGATTTCTAGTGATTTGTTCCCAAGATAAACTTTTGGGACAGTAATTGAGGACTTATCAAGATTTGCTTCTATAAGGATTGTTGATCCCTTTGGGGAAGACCTTAAAGCTCTTGGAGAAATGTTTGTATTCATTAATTTGTAACAAATTCTAAAAATCACCACTGCAGAGTGAGATTCTTCTTGAATATTAAGATTTTGTATATAAACATCGGCTATCAAGGAAGATAGGATGTTTGGATCTTGTAAGGAAAGAGTAAAATTTGGGTAACAATTGAAGAAAATTGGTCATTTTCGAGAGGTTAGTGAACCACCCCAAGAAGAGAGTTTGAGAAATTAAAGTGTCTTTTATCTCTTAAAGAGACTAAGACAGGTATATCTAAGCCTAATCTGAATAAAGGCTTGATGGCAATTTGAACTAATCCTATGTGGAGATAATTAAATTCTTCACGGTGTTGTAGAATAAGTTTTTTTGAAAAGAGATTTATTGATTCATGGTCATTGTTTATGGGAATGTTTTTCTCAGAAATTTTTACACAATTTCTCTGAGTGAGATTGAAAGTACTATGGTAATAGACCATTTTTGGATCTATCTTTGGGATACTCCATTGATGAAGTTTGTCTTCTATTTTTGCTATTGATAGCTCTTGATTAGTTAATTTAGAAAGTATTGTATTTGAATCACCTTTGTAATCTTCATGGTCATCTGAAATTGAAATACCTTTTCCTTTGACTCCGGGACTCATTATTTTTTTCAAAATTTTAGACATAATTAACTTCTTTTATGCATAACTTAAATTAGATTAGAAATAATTTTCTTTCTTTTTCAAAACTTGTAGAAAATACAGCAATTATATCAAGTACTAGTTACTGGGGAACAGGAACTTACCAACGGACTTACACTTGCTGCCGGGAACACAACCTTTACCAACCAGCTGTCGACTAGCGGACGCAAGATATAATTGATGAGTTTCCAAAGTTTGGAAAATAGATTGAAAATTTTCTCTATTCTAGTAAAGGATGAGTGAATTCCCGTTTCCCATTTCACGTTTTTGCTCTCAGCCTTTTGTTGTCAACAAAATACACTTTGGATTACTAACTAGTTTGTTGTGGATTTCGACAGATTTAAGTAAGTATTTTTAAGTTTACTCATTATTGAAGTATTTTGGATTGCTAGGGTTTAGGAACTTTTGTTTTAAAATATAGAATCTGTTAGTTTGCTCGTTGTTGAAGTTGTTTTCTTGCTATAATAACTTTAAACGTGTTTTCGACGTGTTATGTGGTGTTAGAAATAGTTATACTTGATTTAAACAGGTTTTCTGGACTCGTACGTAGTTATCGATTTCGGAGAAGAATCTCGATCGAAATTCATGAAATCAGACCGAGATTAATCTCCAGTTTGAATTCTTGTTAGTCAATACTCACTGAGAAACCGGGAAATATTTTACAGGAATTCAAACCGAGAAAACAAAGAACCGGGAACCAATACTGACCGAGAAATTTTCCAGATTTTAAATATTTGTTCAACTTGTGTTTAACTTGTTTTGAAATATTTTTTTCATATATATATAGGTACATTACAATGGAATTAATTGAGAAAATTTCTCCCACCGATCATTTTCTTGCAGCTCTAACATGTTGTGAGCATTTAGGTAGAACGAATAAAAATATTAAAAATAAGCTCACTTCAAATCAATTAGACATGTTTAGGCAAACCATTTTTGGCCCATTATTTGATTCAAATATTATGTTTAATGGGAAACTAGTTCATTATATATTTTTTAGGGAGGTCAATGAGACTAGGGTGAATTTAATGAGTTTCAAGTTTTTGGGTCAGAAGGTGTCATTTGGTATGCGCGAGTTTTACCTAATAACTGGGCTTAGGCATGGGAATAGACATTTGCGGAAGACCATGTTTACCCATAGATTGAGGGAGTTGTATCTAGGGGGTAAAGAAGTTTTGAAGGGGGATGATTTAGATAAATTTTTCCCCATGCTTAACTTCCAAGATGACGAGGATGTTGTTAAGGTGACCCTATTTTATTTCATCAAGTTGGCGATGATGGGGAGGGAGAGAAAACAAAAAATAGATACTAGCCTCCTGAATGCTATTGATGATTGGGAGACCTTCTGCAGTGAAGATTGGGGTAAGATTATATTTGAGAAGACAATAAAAAGTTTGTAAAAAGTACTGAAGGGAAAAACTGAGGCATATAAGGAGAAACAAACTGCAGTGAAGAAGCAAGAGACGTATAGTCTTTATGGTTTCCCACATGCATTTCAGGTTAGCACAATTAACTTTACTTATTTTGATCAAAGAAATAAAGAGTTATTTGTTTTGATAAAATTACAATCTTGCTTTATAAATCCAATAAACTAAGCTTCAAGGTTATAATATATATCTTGAACATCAGTGTAGTGGACACTATTTTGATTGTGTTCAAGAATATAACCTAAATGGTCTATGGTATAAGAATAAGGTTGGAAACCTCATTCTGGTAACACCATGAATGCTGCCCACTTTGTAATTAGTACAAATGAGGTAATCCAACTCATTCATGTAGTTGACATGCGAGTGGGGGCATCCTGTATGAAGAGTTCATACAAGGCCAGGACAAGAAATTATTAGTCTAACTTGAGTGTAACACCGTTAATGAGGATAAGACTAGTAATTTATAGATGGTCATTAGTGACTCGACCTGAATCCTGAGCAAGTTAAAAACTCCTGCTTATAGGGGTTTGTCCTTAGACTAGTATGGGTGAGAGTGGCCTATAACCGACTCAATAAGCCTACCTTCTCAGGGACAAAACCTCGTAGGTAGCTGGGAACTTAACTATATAAGATGGAATTCACTCATTCCTACACTAAGGAATTAGATAGGATGTTCCCTTAAGAACTGACTCCAGGTCTTGAACAACGGGGCCCCGCCCTCTATGAGGGTATGAGTCTATGGTAGGACCTTAGACTTGTTGTTCATTAGAGGATCAGTGGTGCTTAAGAAACAAAGAGGTAATCACAGGGGTAAAACGGTAATTTGACCAAGCTGTGATCACGAACAACCTGTGAAGGGTCGACTCATGGGTAATGACTATATTAATGGACACAATATTATCTCTGATGTGAGAGAGTGCAGCTACAAGTCTATAGTGGAGTGACTTGTAGTTAATGAATATTGATTAACTGGATCAAAGAGTTTGATCAGTTAATCTCACATCATTGGAGCTCATGAACTGTAGGTCTATTAGGTCCCTCCATAGGCTCAACATGGTAATATTGAAGGTATAAAGTTAGGAATGAAATTGAAGTGTTCAATTTCATACATGAGGTGTTATATCAATTATATATGATATAGTTGATATAATATATAGTTTTAATGTGAATTAGATTCACATATAAACCATATACTAATGAGAGAATAAAGAAGGGGTAGGATGGTCATTTCTATCCTATTTTTCCTATATATATGGTTGCATAAGATGCAACTAGGTAATGAGAAGCAACCTAAGCTTTTGCAAACCTAAGTGTAGCATTTGGTTGTGTTGTTGGAAAGGTTCCAAAACACAATATATCTCTCTCTCACAAAAATATCTCATCTCACCTAAAGGGAACCCACCTTCCTCCCTCACCTAGAGAATAACGGAGAAGATCCGGTGGTAGTGTCCATGATCGCTTGGGTTCGTGTTGCTGAGATTGTAGCAGTGGGAGAAGGAGCACTCGAAGAAAGGTTCTTCAAAGGTAATATTTCTTGCTGTCCATATTCTGTTTTTATGCTTAATCTAGATTATTTAATTCTTGAATATTATTATTGTAACGAAATTAAGAACGCGCGATTCAAAAGCGCTTCCGCTGCGGGATTCGATTCCCTTCAATTGGTATCAGAGTCCAATTGCGTTCTTAATTTTCGTTCTGGATTTTTCAAGAACAAGGTGGGATTTACTGTTTTGCATGAGATGTATGAACGGTTTGCAAATTAGATGTTTACGATTTTGGCACTTAGATTTACAATTTTTCCATTGAATCGTTCAATGTAAGGGCCGGTGTTTTGGGCAATTTTAATTGTAAATCGAGTCTGTAAGTCCTTGTCGATCGAAGCAAAGTTGTTGCTAAGAAAATCGAAGCGAAAACGAGCAAGAATTGGAGAATTCATGTTGCTGTCTGTGTGCAGCGTTGCAACACTGCGCTTGCAGAAGGAGGCACGCATTAGAGGCAGCGTTGCAACGCGCTCCAACGGACAGAAACGGACAACATACAGCGTTGCAACGCCGAAGGCATTTCAACGATTTTTCCAATAGGCAAAAATTCAGTTTTTATTATATATAATAAATATAAAAATGTTTTATATTTATTTATATTTAATTTATTTAATTTTAATTAATATAATTAGATTATATTAATTAAAATTAATTTTAGGGTGCCAAAATTGATCTAATTTTGCTATTTAAATTATGCAATTGTTGTGTAATTATTGCCATGCATAATGTATGCTTTTATTTTAGAAATCCCACCTTAGGTTAAGCATTTTTATGCATCATTTATAATATAAAGAGTTATATTATATAATTTGCATGATTAATTAATATAAAGTTGTTATATTAATTTATGGACAACATTTACATGCATTATATATCACGAGATGATTATGCTATGAATGTCTTATTATTCATGTGATGAATGATCAGTGCATTATTGTAAAGAATCGAATCTTTTACTTTTCGTACATTTTGTTTTTTGTAATCATTTTATCTTTTGTCATATCAATCCAGTCAGGGGTCTTGTCCTGTCGGATTGAGTCTTATCTTTTAGTTTTATGCATTGTATTGTAATTTCAAATCCGGAGTCTATAAAAGACTTCGATCTTGTAATCAAAGGGCATCGGAAAACTTTCGAGCTTTCTTCTAAAGTTTGAAATACTTCCACGCTCACTTAGCCTTGTAAACGATCCTAATTCTCTTCGCGGCATACCGAGGAGCAATTGGTATCAGAGCCTTTATTCAATAAAATTACCTTCTTTTACTCATCCTTTACTAGAATAGAGAAAATTTTCAATCTATTTTCCAAACTTTGGAAACTCATCAATTATATCTTGCGTCCGCTAGTCGACAAGTTGGTTGGTAAAGGTTGTGTTCCCGGCGGCAAGTGTAAGTCCGTTGGTAAGCTCCTGTTCCCCAGTAACTAGTACTTGATATAATTGTTGTATTTTCTACAAGTTTTGAAAAAGAAAGAAAATTATTTCTAATCTAATTTAAGTTATGCATAAAAGAAGTTAATTATGTCTAAAATTTTGAAAAAATAATGAGTCCTGAGTCAAAGGAAAAGGTATTTCAATTAGGATGACCATGAAGATTACAAAGGTGATTCAAATACAATACTTTCTAAATTAACTAATCAAGAGCTATCAATAGCAAAAATAGAAGACAAACTTCATCAATGGAGTATCCCAAAGATAGATCCAAAATGGTCTATTACCATAGTACTTTCAATCTCACTCGGAGAAATTGTGTAAAAATTTACGAGAAAAACATTCCATAAACAATGACCATGAATCAATAAATCTCTTTTCAAAAAAACTTATTCTACAACACCGTGAAGAATTTAATTATCTCCACATAGGATTAGTTCAAATTGCCATCAAGCCTTTATTCAGATTAGGCTTAGATATACCTGTCTTAGTCTCTTTAAGAGATAAAAGACACTTTAATTTCTCAAACTCTCTTCTTGGGGTGGTTCAGTCTAACCTCGAAAAATGACCAATTTTCTTCAATTGTTACCCAAATTTTACTCTTTCCTTACAAGATCCAAACATCCTATCTTCCTTGATAGCCGATGTTTATATACAAAATCTTAATATTCAAGAAGAATCTCACTCTGCAGTGGTGATTTTTAGAATTTGTTACAAATTAATGAATACAAACATTTCTCCAAGAGCTTTAAGGTCTTCCCCAAAGGGATCAACAATCCTTATAGAAGCAAATCTTGATAAGTCCTCAATTACTGTCCCAAAAAGTTTATCTTGGGAACAAATCACTAGAAATCCAACGTGGAAGCTTACGGAAGCTTTCACTCCACCAAAAAGAAATTCAAATTTAGCCCAAATTATCGAACATACAGATGGGGCTGTTGAAATACAATTCTCAGAAGAAACAGAGGTCACTAAAGTCAAGGAATTCATGTCCTCAAGACCAAGTACCTCTCGAACCTCTCTGACCTCGGTCGACTCAAAATTCTATTTTGATCGATCTAACTCGTTCTTGAGTAAAATCAGTCAATATAGAACAAAATGTAGCAAATGTTCATTATGAAGCACAACCACAATCTCCAACCCAAGCAGGACATGGATAATCGATCTATGTTCTCTAGTCAATTAAATGTTCTTATTGAAGGATTTTCAATTAACAAAGAAGCACTAAAAAATGATTTCCTTTCAATAAAAAACAAAACAAAGAGGAATGCCTTTTTCCAAAAATATGATGAAAACCAAAGATCTGAAATAAGGTCAAAATGGTATTCATTTATGGAAGAAATAGAGCAAAATATTCCATTTTTACATGGATGAAACAAATCAAAACGAAATCAATATGTTGCTAGAAACATGGAAAACAAGCCAAAGGGGAAATATTCACTCAACTCATCCTCCCTAGAGGAGATAGAATTTGAAACAATTTATGGAGAAAAGGTCAAAGCTAGTCCATTTAAAAATATTAGTGAGAAGGAAGAGAAAAATGTTCCTACCCTCAAAGATATAAAAATATTCAACTTGTAATAATTTTTCCAATAAAATTCTTTCCACAATAGCAAATCAAGTAGAAAAGATTGAGGAAAAATATCAAAACCTTCCATTGCTTCGTCTTCAAATGGGTGAATACTAATACCTCCAATAGATGAATCAATTCCTTTATTTAAACCTACAATCATTGATAGCAAAATTAAAATAAGAACTAAAGATGAAGAAACTTTAGTTTTAATAGAAGAAAAGCTAAACAGCCTTCATATTTCAAAAACAATTCCCACAATAAACGTTATAAAGGATTCCATTATTGACCAAATTATCCAAAAGACTAAGGATCTTTCTCTAAATGAAGAAAGAATCGAGTCTCCAAATGAAGTCTTAAAAATTGGTACAAAATCAAAAATATCGAAATATTCTACAATGAGAAATTGGTATTCTCAACCATCATTCCCAGATATTCAATTTGAAGAAAAAACACAAATGACTCAAGCCGTTTATGATGGATTAGCCATCCACGAATGGAATGTGGACGGAATATCTGATTATCTAATCATAAACGTAATAAACGAGATGTTGATCGCCTCCAATGCCTATAGACAAAGAGGCAAAAGAGATCATGAGATAGCACAACTTCTCGTTAGGATTCACGAGACGATTAAAACAATGGTGGGATCAATACCTAAAGGAAGGTGATCGCCACTATATCTTAAATCATTCTAAATGAAAAAGAATACAAACACTCTCAAGGTAGAAGGTCAATTACCTCAAGCGGTTGAAATAGAAAAAAAAAATAGACGATGCATTAAACACTCTCGCGTCTATACTATAACAAATGCCTTCATAGGAGATCCGGCTCAATATCAAGCCGGATCGTTGAAATTCTTCTAAATCTCAAATGTCCAACATTAGGAGACTTTAGATGGTACAAAGATATGTTCCTAAGCAAAGTCTTAATTAGAGCCGATTGCTCTTCCTCAATTTGGAAGGAACAATTTATCAAAGGACTTCCCAACTACTTTCTTTGAAAGAGTCAAAATCGATTTAAATGCCAAATATGACGGAAAAATTCCTTGGGATAGTCTAACCTATGGAAATTTAACTTCATTCATAATAAGTGAAGGTATCCGTCTATGCAACGAATCCAAAGTTCAAACAAAACTTAACAAAACCTTTGGATCAAAAAAGCGAATTAGGAATTTTTCGTGATCAATATGGATGTGGAAAAGTCCATCCACCCCCTCTGTGATCAGAAAAGCGCTATAAAAGATACGAGAAAACATCAAGAAAGACAAAGTTATCGTCCATATAGATCATTCCAAAGAAAGGATTATAGAAAGCCCTATAATTCTTATACTAAAAAACGACCCACTTATAAAGGTGGACATTCAAAAGAAAAGATTCAATGCTATAAATGTCGATCACATGGACACTATGCAAATAAGTGTCCTATGAAAAAGAAGATCAATGAATTAGAAATTGATGATGAATTTAAACATCAACTTCTAAACATCATCCAACTGATTCGAAGAGTCAATCTATAGTTACGATGAAGGTCAAATACTTGAATTACAAGAAGAAAGCTCGATTCATATTCGGCAAATGAATATGATGAGGAAGAAAAAGAAGGCAAAAGAGTTTGTTCGGGATGCATATGTGTCCTAACCAAAGATCAAGAAACTCTACTTAACGTTGTTGTGAAATAGACAACCTAGAACTCAAAAATCAATTGCATAGCCTAAAAAGTTGAATACTAGAAAAGAAAGATCAAGGAGAAACTAGTAATTTCAAACCCTATGAATGGAAAAACGTTATCAAAAAATTCGAGGAACCAAAACCAATCACTATTCAAGATCTTCAAGCAGAAATTAATAACCTAAAAAGAGAAGTCAATAAAATAAAAAATGACACTCGATCGTGAGATATTTCATCTCCGACTAGAAATGTCTCAAATGAAATCCCAAGTGAAGAAACTCCAAATGAAGAAGAAGAATCTTTCGTTGGAGCTATCTCAAGCATTCGATTTCAAAAATGGTACTCTTTAGTGACCCTCAAAATCCATGACTTCAAAATCACTTTACGTGCCTTAATTGATCCAGGTGCAGATCAAAAGCGCATTCAAGAAGGATTAATACCCTCAATTTACTTTGAAAAGACATCGAAGCGCTCCGAGGTGCAAATAATCAACAATTAATGATTAATTACAAATTGTCAAAAGTCCATGTTTGCAACAAGGAGTTTGTTTTGTAAACTCTTTCTTGTTAGTCAAAGACCTAGGTCAAGAGTTGATTTTAGGGACGCCATTTCTTACTCAATTATACCCAATATCAATATCGGAAGAAGGAATAATATCCAATATATTGGGACAAGAAATAATATTCAAGTTTACTGAGTCCAATAACCCGCCATGAAATCCATAATTTACAACAAACAACGGTCAAAAATCCATAAATATTATAGAGAGCAAACAAAAACAAATTCAATTCTTAAAGGAAGAAATCTCATACAAGAAAATAGATGAAGAATTAAAAAGAAAATCAATACAAGACAAAATATCTAATTTCAAAACAAAATTAGAAAATGAGGTTTGTTCAAATCTTCCAAATGCCTTTTGGAAAAGAAAACAACATATAGTTAATCTCCCTTATACCAAAGACTTCAATGAAGAAAAAATTCCAACAAAAGCTAGGCCAATTCAAATGAATTCTGAATTGTTAATCCATTGCAAGAAAGAAATAGATGATCTTTTACAGAAAGGACTCATCAGACCATCCAAAAGCCCTTGGTCTTGTGTCGCCTTCTATGTCAATAATCAAGCAGAAAAGGAACGAGGAGTTCCAAGGTTGGTTATTAATTACAAACCACTCAATAAAGTCTTAGAATGGATAAGATATCCAATTCCAAATAAACAAGATTTACTTAAAAGAATTTCAAACTCAAAAATTTTCTCAAAATTTGATATGAAATCGGGATTCTAGCAAATACAAATTTTGAAAAGGATCGATACAAAACCGCCTTCAATGTCCCTTTTGGTCAATACGAATGGAATGTTATGCCATTCGGACTAAAAAATGCTCCATCAGAATTTCAAAAATTATGAACGATATATTCAACCCTTTTCAAGAATTTTCAATTGTTTACATCGACGATGTCCTAATATTTTCTCAAAATATAGACCAACATTTTAAACACCTCAATATATTTCTTGATATTATTAAACGAAATGGTTTAGTAGTGTCACTCCCAAAAATTAAACTTTTTCAAACCCAAATCCGATTTTTAGGATTTGATATTCATTTGGGTTTAGTAAAACCAATACAAAGATCAATTGAATTCGCTTCAAATTTCCCGATCAAATTTTAGATAAAACTCAATCGCAAAGATTTCTAGGATGTCTCAATTATGTTTCTGACTTTATTCAAAACCTAAGGCCTATATGTAAGCCACTTTTTCAAAGGCTAAAAAAAATCCAGAGCCATGGTCGGATAAGCATACAAATGCTGTCAAATCAATTAAAGCTTTAGTCAAATCAATTCCCTGTTTAAGTCTGATAAATCCAAAAGCAAATTTAATAGTGGAATCTGACGCATCCGACATAGGATATGGAGGAATCCTAAAACAATGTATAGATAAGAACGAATCAATTATTCGATTTCATTCTGGAATATGGAATAGTACTCAAAAAAATTATTCAACAGTAAAAAAGGAGATTTTAGCAATAGTTTTGTGTGTTCAAAAATTTCAAGGAGATTTAATTAATAAACATTTTACAATTAAAACGGATTCAAGAGCTTCTAAATTCGTTTTAGAAAAAGATGTTAAAAATCTTGTTTCAAAACAAATTTTTGCAAGATGGCAAGCTATCTTATCATGCTTTGATTTCCAAATCTTGCCTATAAAAGGAGTTCAAAACCCCCTTGCAGATTATCTCTCAAGGGAATTTCTCACAAAGAAAACTTCTTCTCTCTCTATTTCGAAGCATGAGTGATCAGCGAGGCAAAGCCTCATCTTCAAAGGGCAAAAGCCCAACCTCTTCTTCAAACATTCCAGCTCACATGAACGCCAATCAATACGCAATGGATCTGGGTTTCACTCAGGTGAATCGCCCAAGAACCAGAAGCGCATCGATTCAAATAAGAGATTCAATGGAGTCATTAACTCCACCACCGAGGCCATCAGCCTCCCTCATGCGGCCTACTGCCGTTACACCAATGAGACCTTCTGTCTCACCTACTACTTCATCTTCGTCTCAACAGGGATCTTCAATCCCTACAACCTTTGTTGAAGCCGTCAATCCTCCCAAAAGGTTTATCCCTAAACCTGAAATCAAAAATTATTTGAAAAACCACTTCAAATTTTTCAGAGCCAATTGTGAAGTTGAATTCGACAGTATTTCAATTGTTGAAATTATTCAAAATATGTATCCTCAAGGATTCTATTTCCTACAGGAATCCTTGATCAAAACAAGGAAATATTATGAATTCATCCTTGTAGATTCAAAATCATCCCGGATAACTCATATCCGGATGAAATGATCCTTCAAAAATTGCCTACTCAAAACTCAAAATTTTTAAAGTTTTAAACCCTACCATATTTTATGGTATTAATTGACGCATGCAACAGATGATCACATGTATGCTTATTATCAAGTCGAAATCTTGCATTTGCAAGATTACTTGTTCAAATAATTAAGTTAAGAGCACAATTTCCTGATTATACAATTAAGACCATTCGACTTGATAATGCTGGTGAATTTACATCCAAAACTTTTAATAATTATTGTATGTCAATTAGGATAAGTGTTGAACATCCTGTAGCTCATGTTCATACACAAAATGGTCTGGCAGAATCATTTATAAAACGTCTGCAACTAATTGCAAGACCATTGCTTATGAGAGCTAAACTTCCTACATCGGTCTGGGGGTCATGATATTTTGCACGCTGCATCCTTATTACGTATTAGGTCGGTAGCCTATAATAAATATTCTCCCATGCAATTAGTTTATGACCAACAATCAAATGTATCCCATCTGAGAATTTTTGGATGTAGAGTATATGTTCCAATTGCTCCACCACAACGTATTAAGATGAGTCCTCAAAGTAGGTTAGGAATATATGTTGGATATGATTCCCCATCAATTATTAAATATCTTGAACCTCTGACGGGTGATGTATTTACTGCACGATTTGCTGATTGTCATTTTAATGAAACAAATTTTCCAACATTAGGGGGAGAAATTAAGAAGTTGGAAAAAGAAATCACATGGAATGCATCGTTATTATCTTATTTAGATCCTCGTAGAGATCAATGTGAACTTGAAGTTCAAAAGATAATTCATTTGCAAAATATAGCAAATCAATTACCAGATATATTCACAGATGCTAAAAGAGTGACTAAATCATATATACCAGCTGCAAATACTCCATAAAAAATTAATATCCCAAAGGAACAAGTTATCAATAATGAATCTGGAGTACGCCAGAAGCGTGATAGACCAATGAGTTCCAAAGATAAAAATTCTTGAAAAAGAAAAGTAGTTGAGAATCAAAATGATTCAATAAAAGGTATGGATGTTCCAGAAGAAATCCAGAATACAACTACTCAAAAGAGTATTGATAAAAATCAAATGCTTGAGGATAATAATGAAATTTCTATAAACTATGTTACAACAGGAAAGAGATGAAACCGAAACGATATCATTGTTGACAACATTTTTGCTTAAAATGTTGCTCACGATATTATTCATGAAAGTGACGTTTTTTATCCAAAATCTATCAAAGAATGTCAACGTAGAAAGGATTGGCCAAAGTGGAAAGAAGCAATCCAAGCAGAGTTGAACTCACTTTCAAAACGTAAGATTTTTAGACGAGTAGTCCTAACACCAGAAGGTGTCAAACCTGTGGGATACAAATGAGTATTTGTAAGGAAAAGAAATGAAAAGAATGAAGTCACAAGATATAAAACGAGACTTGTTGCACAAGGATTCTCGCAAAGGCCTAGTATTGATTATGAGGAGACATATTCTCCTGTGGTGGATGTAATAACGCTAAGATATTTGATTGACCTAACTGTATATGAAAAACTTGATATGCATCTAACAAATCAAATTATGATCTAGTTGGTTATGCAGATTCTAGTTATCTATCTGATCCACACAAAACTAGATCTCAGACAGGTTATCTATTTACATGTGGAGGAACTGCTATATCATGGCGATCAGTAAAACAAACCCACGACCACTTCTTTGAATCATGCTGAAATTCTCGCAATTCACGAGGCAAGTCCATGACTAGCATGAACTCGCATGAACTCCATGACTTTCTCCGGCTCCGGCTTCGGCTATCTAATAAAAGGGCAAGGTTATTTGTTTACCGGCTCCGGCTCTGCATCTGAACTAGCATGAACTCCATGACTTGCTGGTGCAACTCCAATAGGATCGTCGACCTTCGCAGGAGGATCGTTTTGCTTCTCAGGTTGGTCGACCCTATCTTGTATTAAATCGGGATCTTCGAGTCCATCTCCTCACTTGGATGCGCCACCTCGGTCAGATAGATTTTCATCCGACCCAAAGTACTTGGTCGAGTCCACCACATTCATCTGTAAAACAATACATAAGTTAATATCATGTTTATTCGAATGAAATTAAACATACAAACACCACGAACCTTGAAAGCCGTCTCAAAACCTCTTGATGGCCTTCAAGTCAGACTCCATACTATTGAATCTTCCATCGAGCATCTGTATGTCAGACTCCATACCGACAACCCGACTATCCAGCTTCTTCAACCACTTCGAGCACTTACAACGTCTCTTTTTTTTTTCTTTATCTTCTTCTCAGATGTCACAACCACTTCTTGCACATCCTCCTCATTTTCTTCTTCTTCATTCCTCATTATCACATCCTCCTTCTTCGTCTCTAACGCTTCATCTAACACATTATCCTCCTCGTGAAGTATCTCTTTACCTTTTCCATTTTCAGGAGCTTGATGTGAAGTTGATGTAGGGCAGGGCTCCTGGTCTGGTTCACCAACCACTTCAAGTTCGACATGTCACCTAAGGTTAATTATTAGTTTTAAAATGTTTAGAACTTGGAAATAATAGACCTTAGGTTATCTAGTTCTAATTAGATTAGAATTAGGAACCAAGTAATTTATAAGCTATGATTAAAAGAGGAACTCTATCTAAGGAAGGTTCTGTCTAGGCTGGGGTATTTAAGCTGACGGAAACGGAACACCCCTACCTGGGAACTGACCTGGGAGTGAAATTTAATCAGAGAGTTTATAAATTACAGTAGCGTCAGCGGGTTTATTAAGGGGTTAATAAACTAGAAATCCTAGATTTAATATAAAGAGTTATTAACAAACTTAGGATAAAATCAATATAAGAGTTATATTGATTATCGATATAAGAGTTATATTGATAGAGTTAGGTAAAACCATTAGCCGGGTTTTAGCCTAAGTAAGATTCCTATAACTTTAAAGTATCCAGTGGGAGGAAAAGTGTATATGATACATATTTTTCCACCTACGTTATCTCCGAGAAATTTACATCGTGAGACTCATACTTGGCCTCGTGGCGCAAACGAGAGCGTCCCCTTTCGGATGGTGTTTGTATGAGTCAATATCAAGGTGAATGGAGAGGATACTTATAGTGAGTGGGAACAGGTTTAGTGAAAAATAAAACCTACGGTCTCTTTTGTCGGTTTACACCATTAGACCACTGTGGTCAACCTGCTAGTTTGGCCTGGACCAGACAATCCCTTTGGAGGGCTTGATCATAGGGGATCGAACACAGTAGACACCCGAACGGGATAAAGATTTTCTTAGTCTATTTTTCAATCTAATCCTCCCTTCGGTGGATTTTATTGGATGGAGACTCTAGGATCTAAAGACAGAAGGTTACACTCACGAAAAATGGTAACTAAAGCCTATAGGAATAAGAGTTATTCTGGCATTAGGTTTCGGTCAAGAGTGTCTTGATCCAGAGGAGGAGTGTTTTTGATTACCCTTCGGTGTCATACATTCTAAACCTTTGGAGTATCATTGCAAATTATAAATGGCCTAGGAATCATTTGATAATTAGCTAAAACATGATTGGATTAGAGTTATACCAAGAAACTCATACAAGTTCGTTTGTAAATTTTTCAGCAAAAATGTCTAGCTCTATTATTTCCTTATTAGGTGTGGAAAAGTTAACCGGAGAGAATATGATGACTTGGAAAAACAATCTCAACACTATGTTGATAGTGGATGATCTGAAGTTTGTGCTCACTGAGGAGTGTCCTCAGGTGCCAGGCTCAAATGCGTCACGAAGTGTTTGTGATGCATATGATCGATGGATCAAGGCCAATGATTAGGCCAAGGTCTACATGCTGGCAAGTATGTCTGACATATTAGCCAAGAAGCATGAGGGCATGATAACCGCCAAGAAAATCATGGATTCTGTGCAGGGTATGTTTGGACAACAGTCCACACAGGCTCGACACAATGCCCTAAAGTACATATTTAACTCAAGGATGCCAGAGGGTACATTTGTTCGGGATCATGTCCTGGATATGATAGTGCACTTTAACATCGCGGAGTCGAATGGTGCTTCCATCGATGAGTCGAGCTAGGTCAGCTTCATTATGGAAACCCTTCCAGATAGTTTCCTACAGTTTAGAAGTAATGTTGTTATGAACAAGCTTACTTTTAACCTTACCTCCATCCTCGATGAACTCCGGACCTTTCAATCTTTGATGAAAATTCGAGGATCGAAAGGTGAGGCAAATGTTGCCGTAGGAGTTATCACAGAGGTTCGACCTGCAGGACAAAAGCGATGGCTTCATCTTCTTCTAACACGAAAGGGAAGAAGAAGAACATGAAAAAGATTGGTAAAGGGAAACGAGCTGACAAAGCTGTCGCCCAGAAGGGCAAGAAAGTCAAAGAAGTTGCTGACAAAGAAAAGTGTTTCCACTGCAACGATGACGGGCATTGGAAATGGAACTGTCCGAAGTACATTGCAGAAAAGAAGAAAGAAGGTAAATATGATTTACTTTGCCTAGAAACTTGTTTAGTGGATAATGATAAAACTGCTTGGATACTTGATTCAGGCGCCACTAATTATGTTTGATCTTCTTTTCAGGGAATTGATTCCTGGCAGCAGCTACAGAAAGGAGAGATAACGCTCTGGGTTGGAAATGGAGAAGTCGTCTCAGCTGTAGCGGTAGGCACGATGAAGCTTTATTTTGGCAAGAAATATATGTTGTTGGACAATATATTAGTGATACCAGGGTTTACTAGAAACCTTATTTCAATTTCTTGCTTCATAGAACAATGTATTTCTGTTTCCTTCTCTATGAATAAAGTGTTTATTTTGAAGAAAGGTATAGAAATATGTTTAGCTTCATTAGAAAATGGGTTGTATGTTTTAAGGCCTAATTAAGTCAAAATGGTTTTGAACACTGAATTATTTAAAACTGCAAACACACAAACTAAGAAACGTAAAATTTCTCCTAAAGAAAATGCTCATCTTTGGCATCTAAGATTGGGTCACATTAATCTCAATAGGATTGAGAGATTGGTAAAGAATGGACTTCTAAATGAGTAAGAAGAAAATATTTTACTTGTATGTGATCCTGCCTAGAAGGCAAAATGACTAAAAGACCTTTTAGTGGAAAAGGTTATAGAGCCAAAGACCCTCTAGAGCTTATACATTCAGACCTTTGCGGTCCGATGAATGTTAAAGCCAGAAGAGGATATGAATATTTCATCTCTTTTATAGATGATTATTCTAGATTTGGGCATATTTACCTAATGCACCACAAGACTGAAGCACTTGAAAAGTTCAAGGAATTCAAGACTGAGGTTGAAAATCAATTAAGTAAATCTATTAAAACACTTCGATCAGATCGAGGTGGAGCGTACATGGATTTAAAATTCCGAACTATATGATAGAACATGGAATTACATCCCAACTCTCGACTCGGCACACCACAAAGAAAGCGGTGTATCGGAAAGGAGAAATAGAACCTTGTTGGACATGGTTCGATCAATGATGAGTTATGCTCATCTCCCTAGTTCATTTTGGGGTTACGTGAAGAGAGATTGCGATATACATTTTGAATAATGTGCCTCGAAAAGTGTTTTCAAACACCTTTTGAACTCTTGAAAGGACGTAAAGGTAGTTTATGTCATTTCAGAATTTGAGTTGTCTAGCACATGTGCTTGTGACAAATCCAAAGAAGTTGGATTCACGTTCAAAATTGTGTCTATTCGTAGGCTACCCAAAAGAAACAAGAGGTGGTTTATTCTATGATCCTAAGGAAGATAAGGTTTTTGTATCGACAAATGCCATTTTCTTAGAGGAGGACCACAAACCAAAAAGTAGAGTAGTGTTGAGTGAGTTAGACGGAACAATAGCAAAGGTTGCTAATAAAACTAGTACGTCAATAAGAGTTGTTGATACTAGTTTGTCTAGTCAAGAGAGTCCATCTCAAGAGTTGAGTATGCCTCGACGTAGTGGGAGGGTTGTAACACAGCCTGACCGTTATATGGGTTTATCTGAAACCCAAGTTGTTATACCAGATGACAACTGCGAGGATCCATTGACTTATAATCAAGCGATGGTTGACAAAGACAAATGGGTCATAGCCATGGACGAAGAAATGGAGTCTATGTACTTCAATTCTGTTTGAAATCTTGTAGATAAGGCTGATGGGGTAAAACCTATAGGTTGTAAGTGGATCTACAAGAGAAAGCGTGGTGTAGATGGGAAGGTGCAAACCTTTAAAGCTAGACTAGTAGCAAAGGGTTATACCTAGGTTGAAGGGGTTGACTATGAGGAAACCTTTTCACCTGTTGCTATTATAAAGTCTATCCGTATCCTACTTGCCATTGCCGCATATTATGACTATGAGGTATGAAAAATGGATGTCAAGATAGTCTTTTTGAATGACAATCTTGAGGAAAACATCTACATGGACCAACCCAAAGGGTTCATTGAACCAGGACAAGAGCAAAAGGTTTGCAGGCTTAAAAGGTCAATTTATGGACTGAAACAAGCCTCTAGGTCCTGGAATATAAGATTTGATGAGGCAATCAAATCTTATGGTTTTGACCAGAATGATGATTAACCTTGTGTCTACCAGAAAATCATCAATAGTTCTATCGCATTCCTAATTCTCTATGTGGATGATATCCTACTCATTGGGAATGATGTAGGTTATCTTATTGACATTAAGGATTGGCTAGCTATGCAATTCCAAATGAAAGATTTGAGTGATGCTGTAAAGAACCCTACCTTTAAAACTCTCTTTCTAAGGGTCATTACTATCATGCATGCATTTGAGGCCCTAAATGACTTTAAAAAGATAAAACTTGATGATTAAATTCACTTTAATTCGGGATCCCGTCAAGTTACAAAACATTTCAAAACATGAATAAGTTCGGCCTCTGATTTCTAATCTCTGTAATACATAAGCGGAAAACGATAACCTTTTAAAATTACTTTCTAAAACATATGTGCGGAAAAAACTATGACTTGGTTCCCATGGCTTCTGTAGTGCATCCATGTCACTCGCCTGGTATGCGCTTGCCTTTACCTGAAAACATTTTAAAAACGGAGAAAAACAAAACAAAGGTAAAGGGTGAGTATCATAATAATAATACTCAGTAAGTGGGGGTCGAAAAATGCAATCATATGCAACATGACTTTCCTTTAAACATGACTTTTATACATGACTATTATTCGTGACTTTTAAAATCATAAAACTTTCTGTTATGGGACCTAAAACACTTTTCATAAAATCATGACTTTCTCTTTTGGCTATAAGTGGTCAATTAAGTCTACCTGAGTCTTTTCGTATTGAGTCCCTCACAGACCCCTATAGGTTTTGAGTCCCTCACAGACCCCTATAAGTTTTGAGTCCCTCACAGACTCCTATAAGTTTTGAGTCCCTCACAGACTCCTATAAGTTTGACCCATAGGGTCTCTGATGCATGTTTCACCATGCATAAATTCTCAGGAGACCAATTGCCATAGCCTACATAACATGTTCATATACAAACAATATGCATGAGGTCCCATTCTTCAATCACATATACATATGCATTCAGAATGATGCAACAATCACATAAATCATAAAATCATGGCGTAACTTTTATAACTTTAAACTCAAGTCAATCAATCATGAATCATAATTACATTTACATTATCAAATACGTATGCTTCACAACGACATAACTGAAAATGCTCAATATACATGAATATACATAACCGTATCAAAACTCATTTTTTCAATACTTTGAAATCCTTTCTATTCGGGTCTTTTGAAATCATTTCTATTCGGGGCCTCTCAAACCAAACCTTTAAATTATATGAAATTCTCTTAAAATCAAATCATGCATTGAATGTCCTCTCAAACCCTTTCGAATAATAAATCTTGGGAAAATTATTCCTGAAATAAATTATTGAGATCCTTCTTTTGAGGCAAATCTTTGAAGTTCATCATTTTAAACTAAATCCTTCAAAACATATATACCTCCCTTTTTCAAATTAATTCGTAGAAAAATCCCTTACCATAGCCTTAGCTCCGAGATATTCTATAATTAAATCTCTGACTCAGCAATCCTTTCAATCGTGTTCAAAACTCGAGCCTCCTAAATCAATTCCATTAATTCCTTAGTTAAATCGCATAATTAAACTCATATTTAAAATTTGACCATAAGTAGGCCGGATTACCACTAACGGAGGTTTGAAATACACACGGGGAACGAAGCGGATGCACTCGGGCGTGTTTCGACGAACGGCGGCGCGTGGCGGTCGGCGGCGGCGCGTGTGGTAACCGGCGGCGGCGCGTGGAGGCGGAGCGACGACGCGTCTCGGAGCGTGGAGCATACCATTGGAATCCTCGTGGCCCGATCTATCCAAAACCAGTGTCGGTTTAGTGAAAACCGGCTGGAAAGATCATGAACCAACTGAACCGAGTTGGTAAACCCATTTGTCACGTACTGTCGGCGATCGTCTTCGACGTGCGACCACTAGCCTCCGTTCCGGCGAGTTGCACAACGTCGTGGTTGTGATGGCTCGAGTTCGCGAGCGAAGCGGCGTCGGTTGGATGCTCGAGTCTCGAATCTGCAATGAGGTCGACGACCATAGCTTGGACAGACTGACGGGAAGGATGCCTTTTATGCAGGGTCGACGTCCACGACCCGAGTCTCGACACCAAGCTTCAGACGACGACAAAGCTGGTCGGCGGTCCGAGGTGAGGCCATCTGCAAAGCATGAAGAAGAAGGTCTTGGTGAGGGGTTGTTGGGTGGTTTCTCACGTGAAGAAGAAGGAGAAGGGATGGGAGGTTGAAGACAACTCCCTTGAAATTCGTGCACACAAAAGACAAGGGTTTAACCCTAGTCTCCTCATCTTAAATTACCACAATGCCCTTTCACTTCAAATAAACAACAAAGTTGTCCTTGGACTTAATTAATTTTCCCATTTTTTTCTTAACTTTCTTTGATTTCCTCAAAACTTAACTCAATTTATGAAACATTGAAGGCCAACTAAAATTTCCGACAATTTAATTCAAAATACAAAATGAAAGGCACTTGGAGTTTTGGGGCGTTACAATCTTCCCTCCTTAAGAACTTTCGTCCACGAAAGTTTCCAATATTGTAATAATTCGGGATAGCTCGCTCACACCCTCTCCACTTGAAGAGTCCTTCAATCCCTATACGAGAATTAACACTAGCTGCTTCTCAAGTGACTCGTACTGACGTATATTCATTACTCAACGATCACATAACTTTAACTTGAACTCTTTTCCCCCTATTGGGTCTTTATATTCATGCCTAAATAACTGATATTCTTGACTCGAATTCTAAATCTTGAAAGTTCCAAATCCAACCCTGAAATAGCTTGGAATATTTAGCTCGTTTAATTCTCTTACTCCCAAGTCGTCTCTTATGTCTTGCGTTTCTAGAGTGGAATGTTTTACGAGACTTAATTCTTTTTGGTTGATTCTCAAAACTCCCTTAAGGTCTACTATACTAGTTACTAGCATTTACTCTAAGGCTTAACTCAACCGTTTTGTATGGTCATCGATTCCATAACCTTAACATCCTTCCAAGAGAAGTGACTTCACTAAGGATCAAGTTAACGGCTTTGCTAGGCCGTTCAGAGTTAAGGTCTCAATTGATTCCTCTCAACTTATACATATAACATGACATGAGAAATTGAATTAGTGGTGAAGCTCCTCAAACTGATTCCAACAAAACTCGTGTACATGAATGACTCTGCAAAAATCAAATTACTCAAATGTCAGAAGTTCAAATATTTAAACCTTTTATGCTCAACTAAACTTCCGGCTTTACTTTCCCTCCACATGCTTGTCTTCATTACGGTCATTTACTTTATGGTGCTAATTTTAAAACTTCATACAGAACCCATCCTCCTCAGTACCTTAGCTGTCTCTATTCATATTACTCGTCATGGCTAAGGTCTAAGTGTTTCGTAGTATCTTTAAAACTTAACTTCGAACTAAAAACCACCTTTATTATTACCTTTTTTTTTTTTTTTTTTAAACTCACGCTCTCCTTTCCAATTACATTGTTTTCCTTTATCACATATTGAATAGAATAAACCTTTTAACGAAAGTTCTTCGTAGTATGACTTATACTCTATTTTTAACCTTTACTCATCTATGGCACGACACTGTGATGTTCATATTACCTCCATAAGAATCTTATCCAAAAGACATAAACTTCTATATCAAGTATCTCTTTTGAAAACAACTTCAATCTTTGATAACTCTTCTTTTCCTTACCTTTCAGTTCTTTAACTAAGTTCATGTAATCGCTTGGAATCGAAAGAACTTTCCTTTATCACTTCCAAGGTTAAGTACTTCAAAGTAGCATATACACTATCCTCATAACTTTTTCATCTATTTGTTTCTACACGACTGAAAAAGGGTACTAACCTCTTGTCTAGCACATTCAAACGTTAACTTCTTGAGGAAAAGAAAATCCAGTGTTCATCTTACAAAGTTTACTTGGGAAACTTAACCGCTTTGTGACCTTTCGACTGCTTTCACCTCTTGGGACTTACCCTTCCCTCCTTTTGTCTAAGCCAACCCTTTCAAGGTTTTTTATTTATTTATTTATTTATTTATTTTTTTTGCCCCTTCTTAGACTTGGACTAAACCAAAATATTTCCAGCAACTTAATCACAACAATATTTTAGCATTTCCTTGAGCCCTAAATCCAACAAGTCTATGAACACTGTGGGTGCTCTAGGCAGACCTTTAAGACTTCATGATGTTCATAACATAATTTGAAAGTTGTCTCGTGATATCTTAACCCTTATTCTTAGCGGACACTAACTGGACCTCGTATGCATCTTAAGGAACATTGTGCCCCTTACAGCTGGTGGAATAGGTCGTTCATCCAAAGACGAAAATATTTATCCTTAGCAGCAAACTTCCTTCCACTCCCAGTAATCTACGCACAGACATAAAGGTCCACCTTTCTCCTTTACACTAACAATCCTTAGGGCAATATACTACTCTCTTCCCTCATATAAAAGGTCTTGTACCTATAACTTGAGTTCCTTTAAATTTAGTGAAAGTGCTCTGTAAGAAGTATCAAAACTACCGATGTTCTCCACTTTAACTTCTTGCTTAAGTCTATCTCTTACGTTAAGGGTAACCTTAAAAAGTCAAACTTATTTTATCTAATATCAAACCCATTGTTCCTCATACTTACTTCTTTTAAACTTTACTTTCTCCTTTTTGTCAAATTGACGACTTTCTCAACTCCTTATACCAGTTTGGTTATAATGTCAAATCCTCTAAAACCTCACTTAAGAACCATTAGCCTAACCTTTACTAAATAAACCTTCCAGTTTCATTCTAATGGTCGCTTAAACCTTACAACTGCACAGTTTACTAATTCAAGGGAGTTTCTCAGTTTGACTTCTACACAACGAAGAAGAGACTCATTGAAACTTTCCTTTATTACTCCAACTCTCTTTACTTAATCCTCTAATTGGGGAAAAGGAAACGTTATACCACGAAAGAATTCGAGGTTAACACTTCATAATATCTCTTTCAAGTCATGCATATATATCTTGACCAAGAGGTGGAAAATTAGTGGCGAGGTTCCTTATACACATTCCAAAAGATGGAATACACTGGGGATCATGTGACTGTCGAAATGTGTACAAGGTTCTAAGGTTCAGATCATCCACTCTCTTAAGTTCAGGAACTATAACTCTAACTACTTATTTTTACTCTTCATACTTGTCTTTATTAGGTTCATTACGCTTATGGTATTACTTTTGAAAATCCACACCATGACTATCTTTAGTAACACATAAGCGTCTCATATTTACAAAACTTCCTCTAGGTATTAACCTTTTACTCAACTCTTTCTTTTCTACTACTAACAGTAGTAATCACATGCATTTTTTTTTCACGTAGAAACACATCACTTTCGTAACATATATACATTTAGCTTCACATATATGCATTTTCTTTCTGTAAACAAACAGTCAGAATCATAGATTTTCATTCTTTCATAGCTTCGAAATACATCTTGCTCAAATCTCATACACATATAACTTTACATAAAAAAAAAAAAACATAATTTTCTTTTCATAAACAAAACAGAACTTTATTTCAAAGGCATACCTGACGATGACTGGGAGCTGCTACTTAGCCATGGGATTACTAGTGCTTACAATGTAAGCAAGTCTACAGAACCCTAACCTAGGGCTCTGATACCAACTGTAAAGAACCCTACCTTTAAAACTCTCTTTCTAAGGGTCATTACTATCATGCATGCATTTGAGGCCCTAAATGACTTCTAAAAGATAAAACTTGATGATTAAATTCACTTTAATTCGGGATCCCGTCAAGTTACAAAACATTTCAAAACATGAATAAGTTCGGCCTCTGATTTCTAATCTCTGTAATACATAAGCGGAAAACGATAACCTTTTAAAATTACTTTCTAAAACATATGTGCGGAAAACTATGACTTGGTTCCCATGGCTTCTGTAGTGCATCCATGTCACTCGCCTGGTATGCGCTTGCCTTTACCTGAAAACATTTTAAAAACGGAGAAAAACAAAATAAAGGTAAAGGGTGAGTATCATAATAATAATACTCAGTAAGTGGGGGTCGAAAAATGCAAACACATGCAACATGACTTTCCTTTAAACATGACTTTTATACATGACTATTATTCGTGACTTTTAAAATCATAAAAGTTTCTGTTGTGGGACCTAAAACACTTTTCATAAAATCATGACTTTCTCTTTTTGCTATAAGTGGTCAATTAAGTCTACCTGAGTCTTTTCGTATTGAGTCCCTCACAGACCCCTATAGGTTTTGAGTCCCTCACAGACCCCTATAAGTTTTGAGTCCCTCACAGACTCCTATAAGTTTTGAGTCCCTCACAAACTCCTATAAGTTTGACCCATAGGGTCTCTGATAAATGTTTCACCATGCATAAATTCTCAAGAGACCAATTGCCACAGCCTACATAACATGTTTATATACAAACAATATGCATGAGGTCCCATTCTTCAATCACATATACATATGCATTCAGAATGATGCAACAATCACCTAAATCATAAAATCATGGCGTAACTTTTATAACTTTAAACTCGAGTCAATCAATCATGAATCATAATTACATTTACATTATCAAATACGTATCCTTCACAACGACATAACTGAAAATGCTCAATATACATGAATATACATAACCGTGTCAAAACTCATTTTTTCAATACTTTGAAATCCTTTCTATTCGGGTCTTTTGAAATCATTTCTATTCGGGGCCTCTCAAACCAAACCTTTAAATTATATGAAATTCTCTTAAAATCAAATCATGCATTGAATGTCCTCTCAAACCCTTTCGAATAATAAATCTTGAGAAAATTATTCCTGAAATAAATTATTGAGATCCTTCTTTTGAGGCAAATCTTTGAAGTTCATCATTTTAAACTAAATCCTTCAAAACATATATACCTCACTTTTTCAAATTAATTCGTAGAAAAATCCCTTACCATAGCCTTAGCTCCGAGATATTCTATAATTAAATCTCTGACTCAGCAATCCTTTCAATCGTGTTCAAAACTCGAGCCTCCTAAATCAATTCCATTAATTCCTTAGTTAAATCGCATAATTAAACTCATATTTAAAATTTGACCATAAGTAGGCCGGATTACCACTAACGGAGGTTTGAAATAGACACGGGGAACGAAACGGATGCACTCTGGCGTGTTCCGCGAACGGCGCGCGCGTGGCGCGGGCGGCGCGCGTGTGGTGGTAACCGCGGCGGCGTGGTGGAGGGAGCGGACGGCGCGTCTCGAGCGTGGAGCATACCATTGGAATCCTCGTGGCTCGATCTATCCAAAACCGATGTCGGTTTAGTGAAACCTACCGAAAGATCATGAACCAATCGAACCGAGTTGGTAAACCCATTTGTCACGCAGATCTTCGGCGATCGTCTTCGACGCGTGCGACCACTAGCCTCCGTTCCAGCGAGTTGCACAACGTCAGCGGTTGTGATGGCTCGAGTTCGACAGAAGGCGGCGTCGGTTGGATGCTCGGAGTCTCGAATCTGCAATGAGGTCGACGACCATAGCTTGGACAGACCGACGGGAAGGATGCCTTTTATGCAGGGTCGACGTCCACGACCCGAGTCTCGACACCAAGCTTCAGACGACGACAAAGCTGGTCGGCGGTCCGAGGTGAGGCCATCTGCAAAGCATGAAGAAGAAGGTCTTGGTGAGGGGATGTTGGGTGGTTTCTCACGTGAAGAAGAAGGAGAAGGGATGGGAGGTTGAAGACAACTCCCTTGAAATTCGTGCACACAAAAGACAAGGGTTTAACCCTAGTCTCCTCATCTATAATTACCTCAATGCCCTTTCACTTCAAATAAACAACAAAGTTGTCCTTGGACTTAATTAATTTTCCCATTTTTTTCTTAACTTTCTTTGATTTCCTCAAAACTTAACTCAGTTTATGAAACATTGAAGGCCAACTAAAATTTCCGACAATTTAATTCAAAATACAAAATGAAAGGCACTTGGAGTTTTGGGGCGTTACAGATGCACAGTTTGTTCTTGGGATCCAGATTCTCCGGAACCGCAAGAATAAAACACTAGCCTTGTCTCAAACATCTTACATAGACAAAGTGTTGCCAAGGTTTAAGATGCAAGGCTCCAAAAAGGGCTAGTTGCCTTTTAGACATGGAGTCCATTTATCTAAGGAACAGTGCCCTAAGACACCTCAAGGAGTTGAGGATATGAGACAGATTCCTTATGCATCAGCTCTTGGGAGCCTGACGTACGCCATGTTGTTACTAGGCCTGACATCTGTTTTGCAGTTGGAATGGTCAGTAGGTATCAATCCAATCTAGGACTTGAACACAGGAGAGCGGTTAAAACAATCCTTAAGTATCTTCGGAGAACAAGGAACTACATGCTTGTGTATGGGGCTAAGGATTTGATCCTTACAGGATACACGGATTCTGACTTTCAGACTGATAAAGATTCTCGGAAATCTACATCAGGGTCAGTATTTACTCTTAACAGAGGAGTTGTAGTATGGGGAAGCGTCAAGCAAGGATGCATCGCAGATTCCACCATGGAGGTCGAATATGTAGCAGCTTGTGAAACAGCTAAAGAGGCTGTTTGGTTAAGGAAATTAATGCTAAATTTGGAAGTTGTTCCAAATATGACTTTGCCCATCACGTTGTATTGCGATAACAGTGGTGCAGTGACAAATTCGAGGGAACCCCGAAGTCACAAGAGGGAAAAGCACATTGAGCAAAAGTATCATCTCATCCGGGAGATCGTGCATAGAGGAGACGTGATTGTCACGAAGATAGCCTCAGAGCACAACGTTGTTTATCCTTTTACAAAGGCTCTCACGGCTAAAGTATTTGAGAGTCACCTAGAAGGTCTAGGTTTACAAGTCTTTCCCAACTAGGGCAAGTGGGAGTATTTTGTACAAAGGGTTTAAATACCCTAGTTTATTGTATTTACATTACTGTAATGTTATAGTACTCCAAAAGCTTTAGGTCAAGTGGGAGATTGTTGGGATTTATGTCCTAAAACTTGTGTAATTTTGATCAAAGAAATAAAGAGTTATTTGTTTTGATAAAATTACAGTCTTGCTTTATAAATCCAATAAACTAAGCTCCAAGGTTATAATATATATCTTGAACATCAGTGTAGTGGACACTATTTGGATTGTGTTCAAGAATATAACCTAAATGGTCTATGGTATAAGAATAAGGTTGGAAACCTCATTCTGGTAACACCATGGATGCGACCCACTTTGTAATTAGTACAAATGAGGTAATCCAACTTATTCATGTAGTTGACACGCGAGTGGGGGCATCCTGTATGAAGAGTTCATACAAGATCGGACCGTAAATTATTAGTCTAACCAGTGTAACACCGTTAACAGGATAAGACTAGTAATTTATAGATGGTCATTAGTGACTCGACCTGAATCCTGAGCAAGTTAAGAACTCCTGCTTATAGGGTGTTGTCCTTAGACTAGTATGGGTGAGAGGGGCCTGTAGCCGACTCAATAAGCCTACCTTCTAAGGGACAGAACCTCGTAGGTAGCTGGGAACTTAACTGTGCAAGATGAAATTCACTCATTCCTACACTAAGGAATTAGATAGGTTGTTCCCTAAGAACTGACTCCAGGTCTTGAACAACGAGGCCTCGCCCTCTATGAGGGTATGAGTCTATGGTAGGACCTTAGACTTGTTGTTCATTAGAGGATCAGTGGTGCTTAAGGAACAAAGAGGTAATCGCAGGGGTAAAACGGTAATTTGACCCAGCTGTGATCACGAACAACCTGTGAAGGGTCGACCCATGGGTAATGAATATATCAGTGGACACATTATTATCTACAGTGAGGAGAGTGCAGCTACAAGTCTATAGTGGAGTGACTTGTAGTTAATGAATATTGATTAACTAGATCAAAGAGTTTGATCAATTAATCTCACATCATTGGAGCTCATGAACTGTAGGTCCATTAGGTCCCTCCGTTGGCTCAACATGGTAATATTGAGGGTATAAAGTTAGGAATGAAATAGAAGTGTTCAATTTCGTACATGAGGTGTTATATCAATTATATATGATATAGTTGATATAATATATAGTTTTAATGTGAATTAGATTCACATATAAACCATATACTAATGAGAGAATAAAGGAGGGGTAGGATGGTCATTTCCATCCTATTTCCCTATATATATGGTTGCATAAGATGCAACTAGGTAATGAGAAGCAACCTAAGCTTTTGCAAACCTAAGTGTGCCATTTGGTTGTGTTGTTGGAAAGGTTCCAAAACACAATCTCTCTCACACAAAAATATCTCATCTCACCCAAAGGGAACCCACCTTCCTCCCTCACCTAGAGAACAACGGAGAAGATCCGGTGGTAGTGTCCGTGATCACTTGGGTTCGTGTTGCTGAGATTGTAGTAGTGGGAGAAGGAGCACTCGAAGAAAGGTTCTTCAAAGGTAATATTTCTTGCTGTCCATATTCTGTTTTTATGCTTAATCTAGATTATTTAGTTCTTGAATATAATCATTGTAACGAAATTAGGAATGCGCGATTCATAATCGCTTCCGCTGCGGGATTCGATTGCCTTCAGTTTTGTCCCTGAGAAGGTAGGCATATTGAGTTGGCTACAGGCCACTCTCACCCATACTAGTCTAAGGACAAACCCCTATAAGTAGGAGTTCTTAACTTGCTAAGGATTCAGGTCGAATCACTAATGATCATCTATAAATTATTAGTCCCATCCTGTTAACGGTGTTATACTGGTTAGACTAATAATTTGTAGTCCGGTCTTGTATGAACTCATCATACAGGATGCCCTCACTCGCATGTCATCCACATGAATGAGTTGGATTACCTCATTTGTACTAACTACAAAGTCGGTCGCATCCATGGTGTTACCAGAATAAGGTTTCCAACCTTATACATATACCATAGACCATTTAGGTTATACTCTAGAACATAATCCAATTAGTATCTACTACACTGATGTTCAAGATCTATTATAACATTGGAGCTTAGTTTATTGAATTTATAAAGCGAGAATATAATTTTATCAAATCAAATAACTCTTTATTTATCTGACTAAAATTACACAAGTTTAGGGAACATATCCCGACAATCTCCCACTTGACCTAAAGCTAGTGGAGTACATAACAAACATTACAATAATGTAAAATAAAATAAACTAGGGCACTGAAACCCTTTGTACAATATACTCTCACTTGCCCTAGTTAAGGGAAAACTTGTAAACCTAGACCTTCTAGGTGACTCTCAAATACTTTAGCCGTGAGAGCCTTTGTAAATGGATCAACAATGTTATGCTCCAAAGCTATCTTCATGACGATCACGTCTCCTCGATGCACGATCTCCCCGATAAGATAACATTTCCGCTCAATGTGTTTACCCCTCTTGTGACTTCGGGGTTCTCTTGAATTTGCCACAACACCACTATTATCACAGTAAAGTGTGATAGGCAAACTCATATTGGAACAACTTCCAAATCTAACATGAATTTCCTTAACCAAACGACCTTTTTAGCTGCTACATATTCAACCTCCATGGTGGAATCAGCGATGCATCCATGCTTAACGCTTCGCCAAACTACAACTCCTCTGTTAAGAGTAAATACTGACTCTGACGTAGATTTCCTAGAATCTTTATCAGTTTGAAATGATTAAATCCCTAACCCCATACAGAAGCATGCAATTCCTCGTTCTCCGAAGATACTTAAGGATTGTTTTAACTGCTGACTAGTGTTCAGGTCTTGGATTGGATTGATACCTACTGACCATTCCTACTGCAAAACAGATGTCTGGCCTAGTACACAACATGGCATACATGAGGCTTCCAACAACTGATGCATAAGGAATTCGTCTCATGTCCTCAACTTCTTGATGTGTCTTAGGACACTGTTCCTTAGACAAATGAACTCCATATCTAAAAGGTAATAAACCTTTCTTGGAGTCTTGCATCTTAAACCTCAACAACACTTTGTCGATGTAAGATGTCTGAGACAATGCTAGAGTTTTATTCTTGCGGTTCCGGACAATCTGGATTCCAAGAACAAACTGCGCTTCTCCCAAATCTTTCATTTTTAATTGCGTAGCTAGCCAATTCTTAATGTCAGTAAGATAATCTACATCATTCCCAATGAGTAGGATATCATCCACATATAGAACTAGAAATGCGACAGAACTATTGATGATCTTCTTGTTGGGATTTATGCCCTAAACAAGTGTAGTTTTGTAATTATCATTACACAATAAATAAAGTTGTTATTTATTATATTCTGGCATATAAATCTAAATCCAATAAACTAAGTTCCAAGGTTATAATGATAGATCTTGAACATTTATGTAGTAGACATAAGTTGGATTAAGTTGTTCAAGTATAACCTAAAAGGTCTATGGTACATGCATAGGGTTGGGAACCTTATACTGGTAACACCATGGATGCGTCCCGCTTTGTATTTGGTACAAACGAGGTAATCCAACTCGTTCATGTGGTAGACATGCGAGTGGGGGTATCCAGTATAATGAGATTATACAAGACCGGACCGCGAGTTATTAACCTACTAGAGTAACACCGTTATCAAGATAGGAATAATAATTCATAGATGATCATTAGTGACTTGACCTGAATCTTGAGCAAGCTACGAACTCTTGCTTATGAGGTTTGTCCTTAGACTAGTATGGGTGAGAGTGGCATATAGCCGACTCAATAAGCCTACCTTCTCAGGGACATAACTTTGTAAGTAACTGGGAACTTAACTATGCAAGAAGGAATTCACTCATTCCTGAATTAGGGAATCAGATAGATTGTTCTCTTAAGAACTGAATCCAGGTCTTGAACAATGGGGCCCCACCTTCTTACTAGCTTAAAAAGGATCAAGTTTTATGGTAGGACCATAAACTGATTGTTCATTAAAGGATCAGTAGAGCTTAAGGAACAAGATGTATTCACGGGGGTAAAACGGTAATTTGACCCAATTGTGATTACGAACAACCTGTGAAGGGTCGACTCACAAGTATTGATTATATCAGTGGATACAACATAGTCTACAGTGAGAAGAGTGCAACTATGAGTCTATAGTGGAATGACTTATAGTTAATGAATGTTGATTAATTGAATCAAAGAGTTTGATCGATTAATCTTGTATCATTGGAGCTCATGATCTGTAGATCCATTAGGTCTCTTTGTTGGCTCAACATGGAAATAAGAAGGGTTTATAGTTTGGAGTGAGATTGAAATGTTCAATTTCATATTTAAAGGGATATGTCAATTATATATGATATAATTGATATAACATATGGTTTCATCCATGAGAAATATATCATAAGAGCACTATAAGGGTAGGATGGTCTTTTCCATCCCATTTCTCTATAAATATGTGCATGAGATGCACATTTGTTAACCTAATTCAAAAGGCAACCCTAGTGCTCTTTAGACAAGTGCTTTTAGTTGGAAAAGTTCCAAAGCACTTGTTTTCTTAAAATTCTCTCCCAACTCCAAAAGAGGTTCCACCACCTTCCCTCTCCTAGAGATACAACGGAGAAGATCTAGCGGACGAATTGAAAACTACTTCGTAGTTTGTGAAGTACACGAGATCATTGAGATCGTGAGAACGTGAGGATCAAAGGAGCACAGGTTGTTTTGTCTACAAAGGTAACATACTTGTTGTCCATACGATCTAATAAGCATGCTTAATCATTTAATGTAAGTTTTTGATTTGATCTATGTAATACATTACAAGAACACGCGATTCAAATCACTTCCGCAACAGGATTCAATCCCATCAATTAGTATCAGAGCACAATTGTGTTCTTGTTTTTGTTCTAGATCTATCAAAAACATAGGTGGGATTACATTTTGTTCATGAGATGAATGAAGGTTTGCAAAATTAGATGTTTACATTTTTGGCACTAAGACTTTTAATTTTTCATTGAATTGTTCAATGTAAGGGCCCGGTGTTTTGGACAATTTTAATTTTAAATCGAGTCTGTAAGTCCGTGTCGATCGAGGCAAAGTGGTTGTTGAGAAGAACAGAGAAAAATCGTGCAAAAAAAGGCATTACCGTTCTGTTCTGTGAACGACGTTGCAACGCTGTTCATTGGCGTTGCAACGCCACCACGGCAGGCGCGCGACTGAGAAGATGACAGTGTTGCAACGCTGATGGTGAGGCGCGCTTCAACGGTCAGAAACGGACAAAAGACAACGTTGCAACGCTGGTATCAACGTTGCAACGCCGCAAGCGTTTCACGGAAAGCAGAACGGGTTATTTAATATATAAAATGTTTTTATATTAATTAATATTAATTATATTTATTTTAATTAATATAATTAGATTATATTAATTAAAATTATTTTTAGGGTGCCAAAAATGGTCTAATTTTTGCCATTTAATTTTATGCAATTGTTGTATAATTATATCTATGCATAATGTATGCTATTTTGAATATCCCACCATAGGTTAAACATTTCCATGCATCATTTATTATATAAAGTGTTATATTATATAGTTTGCATGTATAATTAATATAAGGAGTAAATATTAATTTTTGGACAGCATTGACATGCATTATAATTCATGAGATGAATATGCTATGTATTTTTATTATTCATGTGATTGATGATCAAGCAAGTATAACATAGTATGCATGTCACCTAAGGTTAATTATTAGTTTTAAAATGTTTAGAACTTGGAATTAATAGACCATAGGTTAACTAGTTCTAATTAGATTAGAATTAGGAACCATGTAATTTATAAACAATGATTAAAAGAGGAACTCTGTCTAAGGAAGGTTATGTCTAGGCTGGGGTATTTAAGGTGTGAAGCGGAACACCCCTACTGGGAGGCCGGCTTTGTGAGTGAATTTTAATCAGAGGGTTTATAAATTATAATAGCGTCAGTAAGTTTATTAAGGGTTTAATAAACTAGAAGTCCTAGATTTATTAGCAAACTTAGGATAGAATCAATATAAGAGTTATATCGATTATTAATATAAGAGTTATATTAATAAGTTTAGGTAAAAACCATTAGCCGGGTCTAGCCTAGGTAAATTTCCTATAGAGTTAAAGTATCCAGTGAGAGGAAAAGGGTATATGATACATATATTTCCACCTACATATCTGTGGAAAATTCACACCGTGAGATCCATACTTGGCCCTCGTGGCGCAAACGGGAGCGTCCCCCTTCGGATGGTGTTTGTATGGATCAATAGCAAGGTGAATGGAAATGGTACTTATAGTGAGTGGGAGCAGGTTTAGTGAAAATAAAACCTACGGTTTCTTTTATCGGTTCACACCGTGAGATTAATATGATCAACCTACTAGTTTGGCCTGGAGCAGACAATCCCTTCGGAGGGCTTTGATCATAGAGATCGGAACATAATGAACACCTGAACAAGGATAAAGATTACCTTAGTTTATTTTCCAACCTAGTCTCCCTTCGGCAGATTTTGTTGGATCGGGACTCTGGAATCCAAAGATAAAGGGTTACACTCATAGGATACATTAGTTGTAATTGTATCCAGACCAAATAATGGTAAGTCATCAATAATTTGCAATGATACTCCAAAGGTTTAGAATGTATGACACCGAAGGGTATAAAAAACACTCCTCCGATCCTCTGGATCAAGACATTCTTGACCAAAACCTAATACCAGAATAACTCTTATTCCTGTAGGCTTTAGTTACCATTATTTGGTCAGGATACATACACTTCTTATATACCTTGTGAGTGTAACCCTCTGTCTTTAGACCCCAGAGTCCCCATCCAACAAAACCGCCGAAGGGAGGACTATGTTGAAAAACAGACTACGGAAATCTTTATCCCTTTCGGGTGTCCACTGTGTTCGATCCCCTATGATCAAGCCCTCCAAAGGGATTGTCTGGTCCAGGCCAAACTAGCAGGCTGACCATAGTGATCTTACGGTGTGAACCGACAGAAGAGACCATAGGTTTTGTTTTCACTAAATCTGCTCCCACTCATTATAAGTACCTTCTCCATTCACCTTGATATTGACTCATACAAACACCATCCGAAGGGGGACGCTCCCGTTTGCACCACGAGGCCATGTATGAGTCTCACGGTGTGAACTTCCCAGAGAAAACATAGGTGAAAAAATATGTATCATATACACTTTTCCTCCCACTGGATACTTTAACTCTATAGGAAATTTACTTAGGCTAAACCCGACTAATGGTTTTACCTAATTTTATCAATATAACTCTTATACTGATAATCAATATAACACTTATATTGATTTTATCCCAAGTTTGCTAATATAACTCTTTATATTAACCTAGGATTTCTAGTTTATTAACCCCTTAATAAACCCGCTGATGCTACTATAATTTATAAACCCTCTGATTAAAATTCACTCACAGTCGATTCCTCAGTAGAGGGTGTTTGCTTTCACAACCTTAAATAACCCCAAACCTAAACAGAACCTTCCTTAGACAGAGTTCCTCTTTTAATCATTGTTTATAAATTACATGGTTCCTAATTCAAATCTAATTAGAACTAGATAACCTAAGGTATATTAATTCAAAGTTCTAAACATTTTAAAACTAATAATTAACCTTAGGTGACATGCTTACTATGTTATTGTGATTGATCATTCATCACATGAATAATAAAACATACATAACATATTCATCTCATGAAACATAATGCATGTCTCAATGCTGTCCATAAATTAATATAACACCTTATATTAATTATACATACAAACTATATAATATAACACTTTATATTATAAATGATGCATGGAAATGCTTAACCTAAGGTGGGATATTTAAAATAAAAGCATACATTATGCATGGCAATAATTATACAACAATTGCATAATTTAAATAGCAAAATTAGACCATTTTTGGCACCCTAAAATTAATTTTAATTAATATAATCTAATTATATTAATTAAAATTAAGAAATTTAAATATAATTAAATATAAAATATTTTTATATTTAATATATATATAAATAAAACGTTTTTCGCCCGTTGTGAAACTCCTGAAATATCTTCGGCATTGCAACGCTGATGGCAGCGTTGCAACGCTGCACCTTGTTCGTTTCTGCCCATTGAAGCGTTACTCCAGCAGCGTTGCAATGCTTAGGATCGCGTTGCAACGCTAATTCCTTTATGGCGCGCGCCTCAACAGCTTCAACGTTGCCACGCCTGTGATGGCGTTGCAACGCTATCATCTCCTCGTCATGGCGTTGCGACGCTAAGTGGAGCGTTGCAACGCTGCACCTCCTGCAGCTTGAAGACTGCCTCAACGACGTTGCAACGCTGATGCGCTGCACACAGAACAACAAGCAGTCTCCATTGTTTTTGCACGTTTTCGCTCTGTTCTTCTCAGCAACTACTTTTCCTCGATCGACCCGTACTTATAAACTTGATTTATAATTCAAATTGCCCAAAACACCGGGCCCTTACATTGAACGATTCAATGAAATAAAATTGTAAATCTATGGTGCTAAAAACGAAAACATCTAATTTTCAAACCGTTCATTCATCACATGAAAATAGTAAATCCCACCTTTGTTCTCGATAAATCCAGAACAAAATCAAGAACACGATTGAGTTCTGATACCAATTGAAGGGATCGAATCCCACAGCGGAAGCGATTGTTAATTGCGTGTTCTTTATTTTGTTGTACAAATTTCATTCAAGAACAAAATACCTATGATTAAGCATGCTTCATAAACATAGGACAACAAGAAAATTACCTTTGAAGAACGCTTTCTTCTCGAGTTCCTTCTCCAACGATCACGATCTCAGCAAAACAAACTCGATTCGTGTGAAATTTCGCCACTAGATCTTCTCCGTTGTTCTCTAGGTGAGGGATGAAAGTGAGTTTCTTTAGGATGAGGTGTGGAGGTTTTGAGAAAAGTTGTGTTTGGAACTTTTCCAACAACACAACAATGTGGAACTCTAGGGTTACCAAAACTTTTTTTCAAAGTTTCATCTTATGCAACTATTTATAGGGAAATGGGATGGAAATTACCATCCTATCCCTCCTTCATTCTCTCATTAGCATATAGTTAATGTGTGAATCTAATTCACATTAAAACTATATATTATATCAATTATATCACATATTATTGATATAAAACCTCATAGATGAAATTGAACACTTCAATCTCATTCCTAACTTTATACCCTCAATATTACCATGTTGAGCCAACGGAGGGACCTAATGGACCTACAGTTCATGAGCTCCAATGATGTGAGATTAACTGATCAAACTCTTTGATCTAGTTAATCAATATTCATTAACTACAAGTCACTCCATTATAGACTTGTAGTTGCACTCTCCTCACTTTAGATTATATTGTGTCCATTGATATAATCATTACCCATGAGTCGACCCTTCACAGGTTGTTCGTAATCACAGTTGGATCAAATTACCGTTATACCCCTATAATTACCTCTTTGTTCCTTAAACATCACTGATCCTCTAATGAACAACAAGTCTATGGTCCTACCATAAACCCATATCCTCTTAAGCTAGTTTAGAGGGCGGGGCCCCGTTGTTCAAGACCTGGACTCAGTTCTTATGGGAACAACCTATCTAATTTCTTAGTGTAGGAATGAGTGAATTCCATTTTGCATGGTTAAGTCTCCAGCTACCTACGAGGTTCTGTCCCTGAGAAGGTACGCTTATTGAGTCTGCTACATGCCACTCTCACCCATACTAGTCTAAGGACAAACCCCTATAAGCAGGAGTTCTTAACTTACTCAGGATTCAGGTCGAATCACTAATGACCATCTATAAATTATCAGTCTTATCCTGTTAATGACGTTATACTGGTTAGACTAATAATGTGCAGTCCGGTCTTGTATGAACTCTTCATACAGGATGCCCCCACTCGCATGTCAACCACATGAATGAGTTGGATTACCTCATTTGTAGTAATTACAAAGTGGGCCGCATCCATGGTGTTACTAGAATAAGGTTTCCAACCTTATTCTTATACCATAGACCATTTAGGTTATACTCTTGAACACAATCCAAATAGTGTCTACTACACTGATGTTGAAGATATATTATAACCTTGGAGCTTAGTTTATTGGATTTATAAAGCAAGAATATAATTTTACCAAAACAAATAACTCTTTATTTATATGATCAAAATTACATAAGTTTAGGGCACAAATCCCAGCATGGCCAACAAAAATTTAGAGGGCAACAAGGTGAACATTCTTAGTAGGATCCTTGGGGTGAAACATGTAGTCTCGTTGGGTGAGTATTTGGGGATGCCCTCGCAAAGTGGAAAGGAGGTTCTCATCAAGTCGAGAGCGCAAGCAATTCCTATATATACAATGAGCTATTTTCGCCTCCCTAAATTGCTTTATGATGATTTTTAACTGTTGTTGTACTAACTTTTGGTGGGGTTCATCAAGTGTAAGGAAGAAAGCTCGCTCGACTAGCTGGAAAGTGTTATGCCAAAGCAAATCGTTGGGAGGTTTGGGGTTTCGCGAGCTCTCCCTTTTTAATCAAGCTATGTTAGCAAAGCATAGTTGGCGCATTATTAGACACCCTGATTGCCTCTTAGCTATTATTCTAAAAGAGAAATACTTTAAAGATGAGGATTTCCTTGGGACGAAACTTGGTCAGAACCCTTCCCTATCTTGGAGAAGCATTATGTGGGACAATGAGTTGTTTATGAAGGGTTATAGGTGGAAAGTTGACAATGGGAATGATGTCATGCTAGACAAAGACTCTTGGATTGCTAGACAGGGAACCATGACCCCACTTTGGATGAGAATGAGCTAAAAAACAAGAGAGTAAAGTACTTGATCAACAAGCAAGGAAGGTGGAAGTCTGAGTTCATAAAGGAAAGTTTAATTCCTTTGGATACTGTCGATATCCTAGATATCCCTTTGGGTAGTACCAGTTTAAAGGATGTGAAATCATTTGGCATGACGATCCGAAGGGTGTTCTTTCGGTGAAAGGTGCTTACCACCTGGCCACAAACTCCATTCAGAAAAATTTGACATCCTCCTTGGACCCTGGTGATGGGAAGTGGAAGGAGTTATGGAAGTCAAAAGCGATTCCTCGAGCAAAAACGTGTACCTGAAAAATTATTAATGACACCCTCCCTACTTTTCAAAATATTTGTAAAAGAGGAGTGCTTGCTAATAATCTTTGTTTACTGTGTAGGAAACAGGTGGAATCAGTCACTCATATTATTTGGACCTGTAAGATAGTAGGAAAACTTTGGGTTGATATTATACCTCGCTTAGGAGACTTATTTTCTGTTCGAAGGGGTTCTTGGACTGCTAAAGATTTCTGGATTAATGACGGTGACATTATGGGAGGAGGAGCTGAAGCGTGCTATTATAATTATGTGGACTGTTTGGACTTTCAGGAACTCTATTAACCTTGCCCCTTATGCTTCCTATGCAGATCAGGAGTAATCTCTCAAAACCTTGCTAAGAATTGTGTTGAGCTCGTTGTTAAGGGTCAAACATCCCTTCTTCGTGTTGAGACAGGAAGCAGTGTTGGCCATTCTGATTGGTCTCTACCCCCTATCAGAATGGTTAAGCTCAATACCGACACGTCATGGAGTGAAAACTCGGGGAAAGAAGCCCTTGGTTGGTTGACCCATGATTCTAATGGGGATCTTACCTGTGTGGGATTACAAAAGTGGAAACTTGATTGGAAAATCAAAGCTTTAGATGCGGCTGCTATCGCCCAAGCTTAAAAGCGATTCAAAGTTCGAGCATCAGGAGCTCAACATCGATTATAGTTGAGTTAGATTCCGTGGAAGTTGTGAATGCTCTCTTAAATTCAGGTGTAGATCTTTCTGAAACTAAATCTATTTTGGATGATATTCTGGATATTGCATCTTCTGGGCCCAAGATTTCTTTTTCTTTTTGTCCTAGAGTTTGAAATATTGTCGACCACTCCCTCGCGCCAGCGGCTGTTTTGGAGCCGTGTAGTAGGTCGGATTCCTCCACTTCGAAAAGGAAGACCCTTATGTTTGGTTTTATGACTTTCCCACTTTAGGTGTATAATTTCCTCTAAGGGATTTCCCGCTATTTCTTAATGAAGTTCTAGTTAAAAAAAAAAACTACTAGAAGAGAGAAAGAGAAAACGAAAATTGACCCCAATATTAAGACAAAATAAGAAGCAAGATTCATGACCCAAAAAGAAAAACAAATTCACGTCACATCGAGCCAAGCCACAATTTTTTTTATAGGGAGAGACAATTTTATTATTTTAACTTTATATATAATTTTTAATTATAAAAATTCAAGGAAGCTAATTTAATTAAAAAAACATGAAAATATTATGGTTCTTATATGATTTTCTTAAACTAACCCAATCAAGATGGTCTTCTCTTCATTCCACCCCTTATGCAACAAAAGAACATCTGAACATGAATGAAATGCCCTTTTTTGGTTCAATAATAATTATTTTTTCAATTATAAATTTGATCTTTAAATTTTGATTATTTAACTCATAAATTTTAAATAGTTTCAATCACGTATCAAAATTTTAAATTATGTTTTTATTTGATTCCTAAACATCAACACTATCTAAAACAATAATAACATAACAAAACTTGTTAAGTTATTTAATTGTTGCCCCATCATATTAACTAATCAACTAAAATTTATCTAATAGATGTGTCATATAAGTATTTAATTACCGGTCTTAATGTCATAATCTAAATTTGAGAAATATAATTAAAAATTAGTAAAGTTGAAGATACAAATAATATAACAACATGCCAACAAGAGCGTAGTTCAACTGGCATCAAGTAATACTTGTGACCAGTAGGTCATGGGTTCGAATTCCCCCACCCCTAAATATTGATGTACTCAAAAAAAAAATATACCAACATATATATATATGCTTAGAGTTGGTGCACTCAATCTATAATTGGCCCTTCCTTTTTCTCCCTTTGATGAATCCTATTGGATTGACTTCTTTTTCATCTTGATTTTTTTTCCAACCCAACAAAAGGTGATCACATGCAAAAGTTCATTGTAACAAAACAAATGTGACCACCATAAATTATTTGGAGGAAAAGTTCCATCTTTCATAACATAAATATTTGGATAAATATTAAATAAATTGTTTTTGAGAGTATCACAATCCAAAGAAATGAGTAGAAATTCAAATCCACGACTTTAATTTTTTTTTAAAAAATTTTACGAGCGAAGGAATTTGAACCTCTGACCACTTGATCGAGAGTATATGTCAGTTACGGTTGAATTATACTCACTTTGATAAATTCAAACATAGGACTAAAGAGATAAAAGTTACTGATATATGTTTAGATTGATATGTACATACTTTTTTATATATATACAATTATGGATACCGGTAGATATTTTCTTTTAAAAGACGCTTTATTAAAATATCTATTTACCAGTTCAAAATCATCTTTCTATCAAACTATGGTTTAGTTTAGAATTACCATGGCGCTTTTAAATAATTCTTGTCTAGTGTGCTTTTAAAACAAAACCAATTGTAATATGGAAAAAATAAATGTTTTGTAAATTTCAAACTTAAACATAGAGAAAAAATATTTAAAAGTTTGGAAGAGGTATCATATTCTTAAAAAAAAAAAAAGACTTTATTTAAGGTAGGAGAGAGTTGAGAGTCTACATGGACAATTTAATTTATTTTAAAAGACATGGTGGGCAAATAAACGCGTGACGTTGACGCTATGTATTCCACCACTTAGCCATAAAATATTTTTATATAATATAAGTCAAGCTTGACCGTACCCATTTAATTAATTTTAAAGAAAAGTTTAATGACAAAAAGAGTTCAATTTCAAAGTATAAGATTCAAATGAATCTTAAATTTATGCCAAATTAATTTCCTCGATATTCATATAAGAATTAAATTAAATCAAAATATATATTTAGAAACTAATGAAAACCTTAAAAAGAAAAAGAAAAATGATAAAAATGATATATTGTAGTAAGTATTAGGATTCAAATTACTAAATTAAAAGAAAAAACTAAAATGTGAAAATAATGGTTTGAACCCTTTTATCTTTAAGAGAGATTTATTTAGATATAATCTCATTTCTCTCATCTTTCAACTAAATATTTTAAAGTTATTTCCTTTCTTTGTCCATCGGTCCTTCCTAAATCCTTAGGTGAAGTAAATCCATCTCTATATTTCTCGTTAGCACTAGTGATGTTCTTCTTTGTTTGTTGGTCTCCATGTATAATTTCAAGGACCTACTAGGTTTCATTTGGTTCATCCATTCACAAATCATTTTAGATGAGCTCCCACTTTAATATCAACTATAATGCTTCAACACCTTATTCTTAACTCTTTAATTGGTTAATCTAGAGTTGTTTCGTTATGAACTAAAATTAAGATTCGAACCACTTCGATCCTATTTTTTTCTTGTCATCTTGGTGGAAGAGCGATGTTAGAGAAGATATGACCAAATTTAATGACTTGATATGATTGAGTGTAAATTCTTAAATGTTGCATTTCACATATATGTCTAAATCATTCCGTATCCAGTTCAAAACACGTTAGTCTAAATAACCTAAATTTTTAATCTCCCTTTTAAAAAAGGGTTATCAATTTCTATCCCTGAGTCAATATTCAACCTACTAAATAATTAGTAATGACTTTATGAGTAAGTTGACTTCATGCTTCCACCTAAGATTCAAAAGAAAGCCTCATCCCCACTTTATATGTTTGTAAAAAAAATGTCAACATCCAAAAATTGTATAACACGAAACTTTTCTCACAAGATTAATATTAAGACCAAGTTGCAATCTTAATATATATTGACATGAATTAATTGATTAGTTTTTACCCTCTATGTATCTTTTTGCGAGAGAACATATCCCATCTATCTCCAATAGGTAGGCACTCCAACATTCTTTGTCGGGTTAGGGTACCAAACGTAATGACTGACATTTCACTGTTGATAGAGGCGATTCCAAAAAGAAAGAGAAAAAGATCAAATTCTCAAAGGAGGAGGATCTAAGTTTTTTGAGTGGGAAAAGACTTAAGTGGTGAAATGAAAAAAGATGTAGGATGAATGAACATTTATTGGGTGTTCAAACCCTTAAAAAAATTGGAAAAGGAAAAAAGAAAAAAGAAAAAAAAGGAGGGGGAAGAAGCATGGTTGAATGTGAAAAGACTCCAAAGACTTTTTTTTCATGAGATGGGTTTATGGATTCTTTCCTTTCAATCATTATAGAGAAAGGAAGACTTTTTTGTTTTTTGTTTTTGTTTTCTTTTCCCAACCACTTCATCTTAGGCCATTGGGGAAGTCCTTTTTTGTCATTTTATTTCACTTCACGCTCAAGGAGATGCCCCCAAATTACTCTATCTCCTTCACGCGGGATATCTCACGTGTTAGCCCACTTTCCATCTTTGCCCCTCTCCATCCGTTTATTTATAACATGCACCTTCATTTATTTTTCGAGTTAATTGTAGGTCTTGTTTGATAACTATTTTAGTTTTTATTTTTAATTTTAAAAATTTAAGCTTAAAAATGCTACTTCTATTAATGAGTTTATATGTTTTCTTATCTAATTTGTACCTATATTTTAAAAAATAAGCTAACTTTTAAAAACTAAAAAAAACAGTTTTCAAAAACTTGATTTTATTTTTAGAATTTGGCTTAGAATTCAAATGTTTCCTTAAGTGAGATGATCTCTATTATAGAGAAATTAGGTAAAAATAAACTTAATTTTAAAAAACTAAAAACTAAAAACAAAAAATTATAAACGAGTAACTTTACACTTTCAATTTCATGAAATTATAGCCTATAATTGAAAACTTATATTCTCAATTTGTTAAATTTATTTATTTATTTTTAATATTTGTCACGAGTTTTGGATTTTTTTTCTTTTGTTGAGGGAGACTATTTCTGTGGGTAATTTTTTTTTCTTGTTAACATTGAATTTCATTTTAATTTTAGTCCTTATATTTTGCATTTCATTCCATTTTAGTTTCTATATTTTCAAATGTCAAAATTTAATCTTTTACTTAAACTTAAATCAAAACTAGTTAAATAATAATACAAAATTTCCCTGCAAAAAAGTGCAATATTATATATTTCCAAAATTTATAGAGATGATTAATAGAGACTAATTTATTTTTGTGAAAAACTCAATATTCACCCTTAAACTTTAGGCTGGGGTTGTATTTATAAGAACCACAAACTAATAATTGTATCATGAACATAAATGTATTAATTTACATCATCTGTTAGATTTCGTTTAAAAACGTTAGTTACACATGTGCAAACTTATAATTCTATCAATTAAACCTCTCTAAACGCTCATATGTGAATTAATATAGGTGCTCAGTTTGAAAATCGTCCATAAGTAAATTGTCGTGCTCGTGTAAACTTCTTCGAAAATCTAGACACTCCGGTTGAAAATTTTCAATTATCTGAATTAGAAGATCCAGATTGATTCATTTATGAAATTTGGTGAGTTTAATAAATATAATTATAAGTTTACACATATAAACTAACGTTTTACAAAAAGTATCTGATAAAGGTTGTAATACAGTTATAAAATTTCAAGATTTAAATCAATACAATTATTAGTTTATGGTTTGTATTGATACAACTCCAAAGTTTAGGGGGTATGAATTGATTTTTACCCTCTTTTTTTATTTAAGAGAGGTTAACAATAAATTAACGGTTAGGAATTATCTTTACAATTTATTAAAGATATGAAGAACTAAATTTGGACATTTAAAAATATAAAGATTAAAATATAACAAGTCTCTAAAAACAAGGACCAAAAATGGTATTATTATTATCATCATCATTTTGTATTGGATATGGTGAACCTGTAACGACCCTAATTTTTCAAACCCAAAACTCTTAGAGACATTACTAAGCAGCACCATCTGCGCTGAAACTTCGGTAGCATAACGGCGTTGCTAAGACAAAGCTGAAATTTTCTCTGGCCTGTTTTAAGCATAGCAAGACTCCAAAAGGTTTACAAAACACCTAACCTCCTTCAAACTACATTCAACAATAAGTTGGGTTCTCAACAGATCAGAATTTACAACAATTATGCCACAACAAGAAGAAAATGAATAAGAGACTAGCTTCACAATTAAGAAGAACAAGACCCTAAAACACCCTATGAGTCAACCAACAAGGAAACTTTACAACATAAATAAAGTCCCAATCTATCAAGAAGATACAACGGAAAAATAAAGTACTAGAATAGCTTCTATGAGCTAAAAGACACCAAAAAACATCCTCATAGCCTCGCTAGGTTGGCATCATCGTCATCCATCCCACAGTTTAACTTTCATCTGAAAACAAAAACAATAAAAGAAAAGAGTGAGTATAAAAATACTCAGTAAGTAGTCCACTTACATCCAAACCTATCTCAGCATAAAGAAACAACAAAACTCATCTACTAAACTCAACTCTAACCCCGAAATAGGTCGCACATTTAGCATACTTCATCCTAAGCCCCCTATGGTAATAACTCGAGTTTTGCCTTCAGTCCTGGAGCTTGATTGATGATGCTATGAGAGAAAAAAACTCTCACGCAACAACATGTTGGCATAGAGTAGTGAAGGTTTGAACCAACACACCTTATGGGGAATCGCCCCTAGGCCAACACGGGATAATGGAACGTAACCACAGACTCACCTCAATGCTAACATAGAGTCGTGTATTCAAAACGCTCTATGGAGATCCATCCCTAAGCTAGCACGAAACAATGGAAAACAATCACTCCCTGAATGAGGACATACCCCAGGATCACTACCGAAATATCATCAATCCAGAGGTTCCGACTCACTCAGGCGTAACTCAGGGTTTATCTAGTGATGAGTTTCGTGCTTTATAAGGTTACTAGGGGTTCTAACTACACATTCTTAATATCCTCGACCCATTCTTAAGGGTCTTATATTTAGTTGGGTTCTCACTCTAACCAAGCTAGTAGCCCCACTTAATTCCAATAATGTTTCAGCATAAAGAAATGACAACTTTACTTAACCAAAACCTCAAACTACCTAGATTCCACTTTCAGTCCGCACTCAGCTAGACGTCTGACCTAGCTTACCCCAAGCCCACACAGGATTGCACAACTCCTTGTTGTACATCAGTATACTTCTCCCTAACTAGCATGCTGACATAGCCCAGACCTGCCCCGCAGGACGCTCGTAAGTTATGTCTCACTCCGAGTCTGTTGCCACACTCATTGTGACTCACCTCGAAGCACTCTCGTCTTTGGTTTGTTGCCATGACTACTATGGCTCACCACAAGATATCATTGTCCCTGGTATGTTGTCACATACACTGTGACTCACCACGAGACATCCTCGCCCTAGAACTGTTGTCACACACACTATGACTCACCACGAGACGACTCTGGGATTGTTGTCACACACACTGTGACTCACCACGAGACATCATCAATACACATACTTCATACTAGTTTCTCGCCACACAAGGTTGCAGGACAACGTTCTCTAAATAAGGAGTAAGTTAGGGACTACTAGCCTGAGGGGTCCTATGATACAACTCTCTTGACTTGGTACCAAAGTCATACTCGGAGATACATACTAACAATCATGTGATAATACAAGCCATATATCATTTATGATCCACAACCTTATTGGGTTTTATGCCCTAAAACTCATAGTTTGTAATACTATTCTAATTAAATAAATAAAATGTTATTGTTTATGTCATATTTTTCTATATTGCCTTTTATTAACCATAAATCCAATAAACAAACATCCTAGGTTGTTGTATGTCTCTTGAACTGAATGTAGTAGACATATAAAGATCTCAGTTCAAGAAATAGTCTAAAGGGTCTATAGTAAAGGGATAAGGATGGGTACCTCATCCTGGTAATGCTATGAATATGACCCACTCTGTATTTAATACAAACACAGTGATCCAACGTGTTCGTGTAGACGACATGTGAGTGGGGATATCCTATGTGATGAGATCACATAACCGGACCATGAAATAGTAACCATTAGATGTAACTCTGTTGACTAGATATGTTTTTATTTCAATAGGATGACCTAGGCAACTTGATCTCAATCCTGAGCAGGTTACGAACTCCTTTTTGCAAGGGATTGTCCTTTGACTACTATGGGTGAGAGTGGCCTGAGACGCCGACTCAATATGCCTACCTTCTTGGGGACAAGACCGAGCAGGTGGCTGGGGACTTAACCTAGCAAGATGGAATTCACTTCTTCCCGACTTTAGGGTAAGTAGATGAATGTTCCCTTAAGTGGTGTCTCCGATACTTGAACAAATGGCCCGACCCTCTCATTGGCCCGAGAGAGACTTCTGTTTATTGGTAAGACCATAAACAGATTGTTCATTAGAGGAGCATTGGTACTTAAGGTGAAAGAAGTAACTCAGGGGTAAAACGGTAATTTGACCCAACTGGTGTTACAAACATTCGTGAAGGATTAACTTGTTGTTATTGGTCAATATCCATGGACACATAATATATCTGCAGTGAGAAGAGTGCAACTGCAGGACTATAGTGGAATGTTCTCGCAGTTAACGAATGTTGATTAGGGGATTAATGAGATTAACCGAATAATCTTGTATCGTTGGAGCTTATGATCTGTAGGTCTATTAGGTCCACTTCCTAGCTCGTAAATGGTTCTTAGATTATTAGAATTTGAAATGTTCAAATCCCATTAGGGAATAAACATTATGTATAGAGATACATTATAATATAAAAGTTTTTATGTACATTGAAACTTTATATTATAAATTTAATTTGAATATGATTCAAAGTAAATTAATTGAGAGAATTAAATATTTGAAAAAGTTCAAATATTATTTAGATGTGAATAAGATTCATACTTAAAACTATAGATTAAAATTTAATGTGCATAAAATGTACATTAAAACTATAGGTTAAGATGGAGGTTGATTAAATATGATTTAATCGTATATATATATATATATAACTTGAATATAAGATATTTGATTAATTAAATAAGTTATATATATTTGATTAATTAAATAAGTTATATATATATTAATATAATTAAATTAGTTTAATTATATTAATTGATTTAATTGATTTAATTGATTTAATTAATTTAATTAATTAATATGATTAATTGATTTTAAATTAATTAGAATTAAATAAATAAAAAAAGAGAGGGGACAGTTATAAATTTATTTTTTATTAATTTAATTGTTGAATTTTTGGTGAACTCTCTCACTCTCAATTCTCTCTCAAAACAAGAATTCCCTCTTTCCCAATGGAGGCTTCCCACCTAGCCTAAATCTAAGAAGTCAGAGATATAGGGAGTGTTCTTCTTTTGGTGGTGTTCTGTAAACGAAGATTACACAGAGGATTGAAGCAGTGTTGTATAGAAATTATTGGATTGCAAGGCGTTGTGATTTAAGTCTACAAAGGTAACTTGTTTTTCTCTTTAGTTTAGTGAAACTATACACATGTTTATTGCTTTGCTCTATGCCTAATTGCTTATCAATTATGTACTTTTTGCCAATGTACTTAGTATTTGATTTTGCCAAACCAAAACGATATTTTGATCCAAATTTAACTTCCGCTGTGCAATTGAGATCTAGATTCCATCAATTAGTATTAGAGCCAACTCATTTTTTGTTTTAGCAAAACAAATTTGCATTGACTTGGTGGGATTGTGCATTTTGGGTTGTCATCAGACTGTTTAGGATGTTTGGTCATAACTTTACTTTTTTTTTTTATTTTATTTTGATCAAATTGTAAAGGGCTTTGCATTTTTGGGCATTTTTGTATCAATTGAGGTTGTAGTTGTGTTGGATTTTATGTCCTAAAACTCGTAGTTTGTAATTGATAAACATTTTTTCGTATTTCTTCTTCGATAAAATTGTTATTGAATTAGTATACCATAATCTTGAATCCAATAAACTAAGGTCCCGAGGCTATTTAATGTAGACTTGAACTTTATGTGATGACATAAAACATGGATCAAGTTCAAGTATATAGCCTAAAATGGTTTATAGTATAGGGATAAGGTTGGGCGCCTTATTCTGGGGACACTATGGATGCGACCTACTTTGTAGTTAGTACAAACGATGTGATCCTGAATCGTTCATATAGAGATATGTAAGTGGGGGCATCCTATGCAATGAGTTTGTATAAGACTGGACCACGACTTAGTCACTTTTGCTTTATAACACCGTTTACTGTATAAAACTGACTAATTCAATTTTGATGACCTAGGTGACTCGATCTCAATCCTGAGCTAACTATGAACTCCTGTTTATTCGGAATTTAGATCTGCATGGGCGAGAGAGCGCCAACAAATACTGGCTCAATAAGCCTCCATTTTTGGGGGTAAGACCAGGGTAGATAGTGGGTACATAGGGTGCAAGACGGAATTCACTCCTACCCGACTCTAGGGATAGTAGATAGGTTGTTCCCTTAAGTGTTGACTTCGGAACTAGAACAAGGGGACCCACCCTCTCACTAGGCTGAGAGGGACTAGATTTGTTGGTTGGACCACAAATGAATTGTTCTATAGAGGTTTAGTGGGACTTAAGGAACAAGAAGTGTTCTGAGGGGTAAAAGCGGTTTTTGACCCAGTGAGACCACGAACAACCTGTGAAGGATTGACTTCATCGTTACGATTATATCGGTGGGACAGAAATATATCTACAAAGTGAGGGAGTGCAACTACGGGACTTTAGTGGAATGACCGTTAGTTAACAAATGTTGATTAATTAGGTTAAAGAGTTTGACCGATTAATCTCGGATTGTTGGAGCCCATGATCTATAGGTCCATTAGTTCCCCCTGCTAGCTCATATGGATTAAACTTAGAAAAGTATGATGGATTAATTTAAATTGTTCGAATTAAGAAAGGAGTTTTAAACCGATAAATATATGTGATATAGCTATCGGTTTTTTATGACACAATATATTCAAATGTGATTTGAATTTCAAAAATATGAATGCGGATTCATGTTCGGGAGGTCAAAATTAGTCAAGAGGGTCAAAATCGTAAAAAGTCAAAGGGTTGACTTTTTGGCTCGGGAAAAGTCAAAGTTTGACGTTGACCAAATAGAAAAGACTTTTTTACCCTTGACTAGAGTTAGTGGAATTATCCAAGTTTTTCTTGGACAATCCCACTAACTTTAGTGGATTTTGTGAAAACATTATAGAATGACACGTAACCCACTTTAGTTAGTGTTTTGTGAGGTGTTGCATTTTGGTGAGGCTTGGCATGCATTTGATGCATGTAATTTCTTTATAAATAGGTTTGTTTTCAAAACAAAGAGGTCTTTTTGCTGAATTTTAAATTTTTCCAAAAGAAGTCTCACCAAAATACTTCTTTTCCTTTCCTCACACAAAACTTTCAACCTCCCATTCTTTCCTTTTCAATCCTTCATTCATCGGGTCCCACAACCTGGTTCTGAGTCCAGAGGATAGTGGGGAAGCTCTAGTGGTAGTCCGGTTGTGTTCGGTTTTTGCTTTGGCAAGGAGGAGAGAAGAAATCAAGCTACAAAGGTTGTATATTCTTTCTTTTTTTAGTTTACTGTTTTTTGTATGTTGGTATGTTAATTTCTATTAAGTTAGATGCAATTAGAGTGTCATTAGATCCTTATTCCGCTGCATATGTCTCGTGTTCCATCATGTGGTATCAGAGCATGCTTTAATTTCACTCAATTGCATATGGTGGGTTGTTATTTTTCATGTGATGAAATTGTTGGAAGCTAAAATTGGCTCACTGTTTTGGCATCATTTAGGCTTTAATTTCTTGTTATAATTTGTAATTTGCTCAAGGGTTTTGAGCCTTAATGTGTGCTCAATGAGTCTGTAAAATTTAGGAGTCAATAGAGTTGAAATTAGGTTGTAATTGGAGATAAAACGGGCGTTGCGCACTGCCGAAAAAAACTGCACTATGCTGTTTTTTTGGAGCATTTTTTCAGTCACTGCCCGTGTGTTGTTGCTGCTGTTTACAAGCTGGTTCGGGCCGGTTCGAAGTGTTCGAGATTGGTTCTGAGCTTGTTTTCAAATTATTATTGTAATAATTTACTTAGTTGCTTGTTTAGGTGCCAAAATGGGTCCAATTTTATGCTTTGTTTTCTTTATGCATTATGAATGTGTTTAATTGTTTAAATCTTTATTGTGCATAAAGTATGCCATGTAGATTTAAATTCCCACCATAGGTTAACATGCACATGCATTGAAAGTATGTTATAATTGTTATAATATATATAGTATGCATGTTGGATTTCATGAATTAATGTAAAAGTTATATATAATTCATGATTTCTCTAAGTAACTTAATATGGTAATTGATTAATTAAAATTTTAATTAATTAATTTAATTTGATTAAATTAAGTAAATTAAATCCATATTAAATTTTTCATTATATAATTGTTATGTAATGAATGTGGAATGTATGTTATAGATTTGTCAATTCTTTTTATAAGTGTTATAAAATCAAGTAGACTTTTTAAATCTATAACAAAGATAAGATGCATGCTCACTTAGGTTAACCATCGACAATCTCTTCTTCATAGAAATTAGGTCGATATCTTGTAAAACCGAAGTTACAAGAAAACTCACTCGACAAGATCTTGGCAAAAAGTCAGATAAGATGACTAAGGTTGAAAGGTTTTTAAGTTGGCGGTTCACGGAACACCTTCTACCTGGAGATCGAGTCGACGTCTGAGTTAGGTTAAATCGGTTTTATGAGCATGCGTGAGCGGTGTGAGGTAATAAAATTTGTTTATCACCTAGACATCGTAGGTTAAAATCCAGTATAAATGTTATACTCAGATGTTTCACCTAGACTTAGGATATGTTTTAGTTAGTTAGTAAAATATATTGCTAAGTAATTTATACCCTAACAAATCTAGCACACTTTAGTGGAGAGAAGTAATGTACTTTTAACTCTAGCGTCCTAAGAGTTCACACCGTGAGATTCATGCTTGGCTTTGGGCCATACAGGAGCGGACTCCATTCGGAGAGTGTTTGCATGAGTCAATATCAAGGTGAATAGGGGAAGTCGTTCATAGTAAGTGGGAGAAGGAAGTGTGTCAACGCATCCTACAGTCTCTTCCATTAGGTCGCACCATGAGATTTCTATAATGCACCTGCATGTCTGCCCTGAAGCGACCTTACCAATCGGAGGGTTGTATTATAGGATTCGGAACACTGCGAACTCCAAAAATAGATAGGGTCTCTTAGATCCGTTTTCATTCTTGTCTTTCCAATTTCGGGAGCATAATGATCCTGATCTTTGAGGTCTGAAAATGGAAGGTTACACTTACAAGAATTACTAAGTGTTAGCAAATTCTCGACCAAATGAGCGATAACTAAGTTACTATAGGAATAAGAGGTATTCTGGTGATAGTATTTAGTCAAGATAGTCTTGGTTCAACGGAGGAATGGTCGGTCACCCCTCGGTGAAGGTTATTTTAAACCGTTGAAATATCGTTGCAAACATAATAATGATGGGTACATTATTTTTTGCTAAACTTAATTGGATTATAAAGGTTAATATTTTTTACTAAAAATGATATGTTTTTTTTCAGCATGACAAGCTCTTTAGTTCAACTATTAGCTTCCGAAAAACTTAACGACGATAACTACACAACATGGAAAACAAATCTGAATACAATACTAGTAATAGATGACTTGAGATTTGTCTTAACTGAGGAATGTCCTCAGGCCCCTACCTCAAATGCTAACTGAACTAGTCGGAAAGTTTATGATCGATGGGTTAAGGCTAAGGATAAAGTCCGTGTCTATATTCTTGCCAGCATGACTGATGTATTGGCTAAGAAATACGAATCTTTGGGCACAGCTAAGGCTATCATGGATTCGTTAAAAGAGATGTTCGGGCAACCGTCATCGGTTCTAAGACACGAGGCTATTAAGTACATTTACAACAAGCGTATGAAGAAAGGGACTTCTGTTAGAGAACATGTCCTGGACATGATGGTCCACTTCAATATTGTTGAAGTAAATGGTGGCTCCATAGACGAGGCAAAATCAGGTTAGCTTTATAATGGAGTCTCTTCCGAAGAGCTTCATACCATTTCAGATGAATGCTTCTTTGAATAAAATAGAGTTTAATCTGACAACCCTTCTTAACGAGCTCCAACGTTTTCAATCTCTTACAAAAGCTAAGGGGAAAGAGGTGGAGGCAAATGTTGTCACCACCAGAAAAGTTTTAAGAGGATCGTCCTCTAAAACTAAAGTTGGACCTTCAAAGAACAAGAATGTTCAAATGAAAAAGAAGGGCAAGGGGAAGGCTCCCATGACAAACAAGGGAAAGAAAGTTGCAGAAAAAGAAAAATGTTTTCACTGCGACCAAAACGGGCAATGCAAGAGAAACTGCCCGAAGTACCTTGCTGAGAAGAAAGCAGATAAAGAAGCACAAGGTAAATATGATTTACTAATTGTTGAAACATGTTTAGTGGAGTATGATACCTCAACCTAGATATTGGATTCAGGGGCCACTAATCATATTTGCTTCTCTTTTCAGGAAACTAGTTCCTGGAAAAAGCTAAGAGAATGCGAGATCACCCTCAAGGTTGGAACATGAGAGGTTGTCTCGTGAGTCTGATGGGAGACTTGAAGTTGTATTTCGATGATAGATATATCATACTTAAAGATGTTTTGTATGCTCCTAAAATGAAACGAAACTTAATATCTATCACGTGTATATTAGAACAAATGTATAAAATATCCTTTGAAATCAATGAAGCGTTCATTTTCAGAAAAGGTATTCAAATTTGTTCTGCTATACTAGAAAACAACTTATATAAGTTAAGACCAACTAAAGCAAAATTTGTCTTAAATACTGAGATGTTTAGAACAGCCGAAACTCAAAATAAAAGACAAAAAGTTTCTTCCAATGCCTATTTATGGCACTTAAGACTTGGTCACATAAATCTCAATAGGATTGGGAGATTGGTTAAAAATGGATTCCTAAATCTATTAGAAGACAATTCTTTACCTCCATGTGAGTCTTGTCTTGAGGGAAAAATGACTAAGAGATCTTTTATTGCAAAAGGTCTCAGAGCAAAAATACCCTTAGAGCTCGTACATTCGGACCTCTGTAGACCGATGAATGTCAAAGCTCGAGATGGGTATGAATATTTCATCAGTTTCATTGATGATTATTCAAGGTATGGTCATATTTACCTAATGCATCACAAGTCTGATTCTTTTGAAAAGTTCAAAGAATATAAGACTGAGGTTGAGAACCAGTTAGGTAAAACGATTAAGACACTTCGATCAGATCGAGGTGGGGAGTACATGGACTTAAGATTCCAAGACTATATGATAGAATATGGAATCAAGTCACAACTCTCTGCACCTAATATGCCTCAGCAGAACGGTGTATCTGAAAGAAGAAACAGAACCTTGTTGGACATGGTTCGCTCAATGATGAGTTTTGCTAAGTTACCTGATTCATTTTGGGGACATGCACTAGAAACTGTTGTCTATATTTTGAACAACATTCCCTCTAAAAGTGTGTTAGACACACCTTATGAGTTATGGAAAGGGCGTAAAGGTAGTTTACGTCACATTAGGATTTGGGGATGCCCAGCGCACGTGTTGGTGCAAAATCCTAAAAAATTAGAACGTCGTTCAAAGTTATGCCTATTTGTAGGTTATCCAAAAGAAACAAAAGGTGGTCTGTTTTATGATCCTCAAGAGAATAAGGTTTTTGTGTCGACAAATGCAACATTCTTAGAGGAAGACCACATCAGAAGTCATCAACCTCGCAGTAGACTAGTATTAAATGAACTTTCCAAAGACGCTACAGATAAAGCTAGTTCATCTACTAAAGTAGTAGATAAAACTAGTACAACTGGTCAGTCACATCCTTCTCAAGAGTTGAGAATACCTCGACGTAGTGAGAGGGTTGTTCATCAGCCTGACCGTTACTTGGGTTTAACTGAAACTCAAGTCGTCATACCTGATGACGTTATAAAAAATCCATTGACCTATAAACAGGCCATGAAAGTTGTAGACCGTGACCAGTGGGTCAAAGCCATGGACCTCGAAATGGAGTCTATGTACTTCAATTCCGTCTGGGTACTTGTAGATCAACCAAATGACGTAAAACCAATTGGTTGTAAGTGGATCTACAAGAGAAAATGAGACCAAGGCGGTAAAGTACAGACTTTTAAGGCTCGACATGTGGCAAAGGGTTATTCCCAGAGAGAAGGAGTGGACTATGAAGAAACTTTTTCTCCCGTTGCCATGCTTAAGTCGATTAGAATACTCTTGTCCATCGCCACTTTTTATGACTATGAAATTTGGCGAGATGGATGTCAAAACGACCTTTCTAAGCGGCGATCTTGAGGAAAGTATCTATATGGCTCAACGGAGGGGTTTATTGCACAGGTCAAGAACAAAAAGTTTATCGGCTTGAGAAATCCATTTATGGGTTGAAACAAGCTTCTAGATCTTGGAATATAAGATTTGATACTGCGGTCAAATCTTATGGTTTTGAACAGAATGTTGACGAGCCTTGTGTGTACAAGAAGATCGTCAATTCTACTATAGCGTTCTTAGTTTTATATGTTGACGACATTCTACTCATTGGGAATGATGTAGGTTACTTAAGCGACATCAAGAAATGGCTAGCTACACAATTCCAAATGAAAGATTTGGGAGATGCACAATATGTTCTAGGGATTCAAATTGTTTGAACCGCAAGAACAGAACACTAGCCATGTCTCAAGCAACTTATATAGACAAAATGTTGTCTAGGTATAAGATGCATAATTTCAAAAGAGGTTTGTTACCTTACATATATGGAATTCATTTGTCAAAGGAACAATGCCTAAGACACCTCAAGAGGTTGAGGACATGAGACGCATTCCTATGCTTCCGCAGCTTGGGGAGTCGATGTATGCAATGTTATGTACTAGACTGACATATGCTACGCAGTAGAGGATAGTCAGTGAGTATCGATCCAAATCCACGGATATGATCATGGGGTATCGTTAAGAACATCCTCAAGTATCTTAGGAGAACGAGGAACTACATGCTCGTGTATGGTGCTAAGGATTTGATCCTTCATGGATACACCGACTACGATTTTCGGGACCGATAAATATGCAAGAAAATCCACATCGGGATCGGTGTTCATTACGAATGGAGGAGCGATAGAGTATGGAGAAGTGTGAAGCAAAAGCATCTGCAGACTTCACAATGGAAGCTAAAACGTAGTTTGCATGTGAAGCGACAAAGGAAGCGATATGGTTGAGAAATTCTTGAAAGATTTGGAAGTTATTCCAAATATGCATCTGCCTATCACCCTATATTGTGATAACAGTGGTGCAGTTGCAAACTCAAGAGAACCGAGAAGCCATAAGCGCGACAAGCATATTGAGTGCAAATACCATCTCATCCGGGAGATTGTACATCATGGAGACGTTATAGTAACCCACATATCTTCCGAGCAAAACATTGCTGATCCTTTTACAAAAACCCTCACGGCTAAAGTGCTTGAAGGTCACCTACAGTCTCTAGGTCTACGAAGCTAGTAAACTAGGACAAGTGGGAGAATATTTGGGCATGTGCCCTAGTTTATTGTATTCATATGTTTATTGTACTCATATGTTTCTCACTTAAATTCAACATTGGGTTATTCCACTAGGAGTTTTAGTCCAAGTGGGAGTTTGTTGGATTTTATGTCCTAAAACTCGTAGTTTGTAATTGATAAACATTTTTTCGTGTTTCTTCTTCGATAAAATTGTTATTGAATTAGTATACCATAATCTTGAATCCAATAAACTAAGGTCCCGAGGCTATTTAATGTAGACTTGAACTTTATGTGATGACATAAAACATGGATCAAGTTCAAGTATATAGTCTAAAATGGTTTATAGTATAGGGATAAGGTTGGGCGCCTTATTCTGGGGACACTATGGATGCGGCCTACTTTGTAATTAGTACAAACGATGTGATCCTGAATCGTTCATATAGAGATATGTAAGTGGGGGCATCCTATGCAATGAGTTTGTATAAGACTGAACCACGACTTAGTCACTTTTGCTTTATAACACCGTTTACTGTATAAAACTGACTAATTCAATTTTGATGACTTAGGTAACTCGATCTCAATCCTGAGCTAACTATGAACTCCTGTTTATTCGGGATTATCCTTAGATCTACATGGGTGAGAGCAGCTCAACAGCGCTGGCTCAATAAGCCTCCCATTTCAAGGGTAAGACCGGGTAGATAGCTGGGGACATAGGGTGCAAGACGAAATTCACTCCTACCCGACTCTAGGGATAGTAGATAGGTTGTTCCCTTAAGTCTTGACTTGGAACTAGAACAAGGCCCCACACCTCTCTCACTAGGCTGAGAGGGACTAGATTTGTTGGTTGGACCACAAATGAATTGTTCTATAGAGGTTTAGTGGGACTTAAGGAACAAAAAGTGTTCTCGGGGGTAAATCAGTTTTTTGACCCAGCCGAGACCACGAACAACCTGTGAAGGATTGACTTACTGGTTACGGTTATATCAGGTGGACAGAAATATATCTATAGTGAGGGGAGTGCAACTACGGGACTTTAGTGGAATGGCCCGTTAGTTAACAAATGTTGATTAATTAGGTTAAAGAGTTTGACCGATTAATCTCGGATTGTTTGAGCCCATGATCTGTAGGTCCATTAGGTCCCCCTGCTAGCTCATATGGATTAAACTTAGAACAGTATGATGGATTAATTCAAATTGTTCGAATTAGGAAAGGAGTTTTAAACCGACAAGTATATGTGATATAGCTATCAGTTTTTTATGACACAATATATTCAAATGTGATTTTAATTTAAAAAATATGAATGCGGATTCATGTTCGGGAGGTCAAAATTAGTCAAGAGGGTTAAAATCGTAAAAAGTCAAAGGGTTGACTTTTTGGCTCGGTAAAAGTCAAAGTTTGACTTTGACCAAATGGAAAAGACTTTTTTACCCTCGACTAGAGTTAGTGGAATTATCCAAGTTTTTCTTGGACAATCCCACTAACTTAAGTGGATTATGTGAAAACATTATAGAATGACACGTAGCCCACTTTAGTTAGTGTTTTGTGAGGTGTTGCATTTTGGTGAGCCTTGGCATGCATTTGATGCATGTAATTTCTTTATAAATAGGTTTGTTTTCAAAACAAAGAGGTCTTTTTGCTGAATTTTGAATCTTTCCAAAAAGAAGTCTCACCAAAATACTTCCTTTCCTTTCCTCACACAAAACTTTCAACCTCCCGTTCTTTCCTTTTCAATCCTTCATTCATCGGGTCCCACAACCCGGTTCTGAGTCCAGAGGATAGTGGGGAAGCTCTAGTGGTAGTCCGGTTGTGTTCGGTTTTTGCTTTGGCAAGGAGGAGAGAAGAAATCAAGCTACAAAGGTTGTATATTCTTCATTTTTTTAGTTTACCGTTTTTTGTATGTTGGTATGTTAATTTCTATTAAGTTAGATGCAATTAGAGTGTCATTAGATCCTTATTCCGCTGCGTATGTCTCGTGTTCCATCAAGTTGGTCATCATTTGCTCAAGAAGCCAATTAGAACAGAAGATTTGCAACCAATTTTTGCAGAAGGGTTCTGTATTAGGATATCTGCAGAAATCGATAAGAAGGTGTTCTGTATTGGGAATTTTATGTAGAAATCGATAAGATTTGCTGGAGATTTGGTCTGGTTTTGGGAGATTTGGTCTGGTTCATGAGATCTGGTCTGGTTCGGCCTGGTTCGGGAGATTTGGTCTGGTTCGCGCAATCTGGTCCATTTTTTTAATAAAATTAATGTAATTTTATTTATTTTTTTAGGGGCCAAAAATTTCGGTGTATATGGTTATTTATTGCTTTATGAATGTCATTTAGTTAAATCCCACCTTGTGATAAGCATGTTTCATGCATCATTTATAATATAAGAGTTATATTAGGTAAAAATGCATGTTCTAAGTTTTAATGTCCTTAATTAAAATAATTGTTATATTAATTAAAGAAAATTGTATTGTCATGCATATTTATATGGTTTTTAATATTATTTTTATTTTAGTTTCATTATATAAATATGCATGTGAATTTTTTTTATGAGTGATTTAATATATAGTGTTATATTAAATATATGAAAAGTGAAAAGCATGTTGCATGACATTACATAGTTTAATATAAAATGTTATATTAAATAATGTCAAATATTAATTTTAATTCATGAATATTTGGTTGGTAAATTAATTAGAATTTGATTATTAATTTATTACACCATAAAAGGATGTTGTAAGTTAATATATTAAAATTTATAATAGTTATAAATTTGAAATTAGAAACATTAACTTATAATATAGAGTTGCATGCAAACATAGGATTTTTAGGTAAATCGAATTAATTTTGAAATGTTTAAAATTAATTAAACCTAAGATCACAATTTCTAATAGGATTAGAAATTAGTCTTACTTAGTATTTTAAATAGTTTTAAAATATGGTTAAGTAGGACATAATAAGACTTTGGTTATAAGGGAACTCTACTGGTGAGGTTCTGTCTAAGGTTGGGGATATTTAAAATGACGGTTTACGGAACACCTCCTACCTGGGAACCAACCCAGAACTTGAGTTGAATTAATCATCGCCTTATTAGCATGCAATAGGTCTAGGTAATTAAAATGTTTATGCACCTAGACTTTAAGCTAAAGACCTAGTTATAAGAGTTATAATAGGTATAGACTTAGATAGATTCGTTTAGCCAAAATCTACCTAAGTTAAACCTAAACCATAAATTATTAAGATACTTTAGTGGGAGAAAACGAGATGTATGTATCTCGTTTTAGCTCTCACGTCCTCAAGAGTTCACACCGTGAGTTCCATGCTTGGCTACGCGGCGTCAATAGGGCGTCCCCCTATGGTATGTGTTTGCATTGTTCAATACCAAGGTGAATGAGGAAAGTGTTTATAGTAAATGGGAGAAGGACGCATGTCAACGTATCCTACGGTCTCCTCCATTACGTCGCACCGTGAGATTTCTATAGTCCGCCTGCTAGGTTGCCCTGGAGCAACCAAACTCTATGGAGGGCCTGACTATAGGGATCGGAACACCGCGAACTCCAGAAATGGATAGGGTCTCCTAGGTAATTTGCCAACAGTTGTCTTTCTTAATAGTAGCCTGTTGGCTCGGACCTATTGGATCTGAAAATGGTAGGGTTACATTTACGGGATAAAGTTAAGCTAGTTAATGAATCTTTAACCAAACAAACGGTAGCTAAAAATCATTAGGACATGAGATGTTCTGGGAGTGATAGTTAGCTGAAATTGTCTCAATTCAGGGGAGGAGTGACTGACCACCCGACAATGGCTTTTATTCTAAGCCCTTGAAGTATCATTGCAAAATTATAAGGTTTAAGTTTAAACATTAGGGTTCTTTGTATTAATTTTGCGAAAATTGATTGGTTTTGTAATGGGTTAAATGCATAACTAATTAGAACAATTTTTGTTTTCAGCATGTCGTCCTCGATAATTGCATTACTTGTTAGTGAAAAGTTAACTGGAGATAATTATGCTACGTGGAAGCCAAGTATAAAGCTCATAAACATAATAAGACACAAAGTCCATAGATACATGATAAATATGATCAAACATGATTCATAGGCTCGAGATAACTTACACATAATCATGCCAAGTATAAAGCTCATAAAACATAATACACAAGTTCCATAAACACTTTAAATAGCTAAACTAAAGTCTAATGCTAGAAACAACTCAAGAATACACAAGCAAGCAATGTCGATCACCTTGCTCCTTCACTTAGGAGCTTGGGTTTTAATCCAAATGACTACTTACCTTATGTTTGAAGATTCAGAAAAAGAGTGTGTGCCCCTAAATAACTCAACGGGGTCTAAAACAAACTTAAGAAGTCGAAACTGAGCAGGCTAGATCAACTCCAGTGAGCGGCGGTGGCGGTGGCAGTGGTCCGGTGACTTTTCATTGGTAGACCGGCAGCGGTCCGGCGGGATGAAGAATGTGGAAAAAAGAAGAAGAAGGAGAAGAAAAGGAGAGTTTTGAAATTCACCCTTTAAGTTACAATTACTCTAGTTTAAATAGGCACCAAAAAATCCTAATCCTTTCTAGAACAAGAAATCCTAATCCTCTTTAGAAAAAGACATCTTAATCCCTTTTTTTTAAAACATAAAACTTAATCCTTTTTAGATTTTGAAACACTCTTTCCTAAAAAATCTCTAGATTCCTAATCTTGATTCGATTATCTAAAGATTCAAATTTAAAACAAATACAATTTAAAGCAACTAATTTTACGGGGCGTCACAGAACCTACTCGGGAAATTGCCAAAAAAATGGGACAAATTCAAGGGCATTAAAGAGATTTGTGATAGTTTTATTTTAAAAGAATTTTAGGACTTTTAAGGGTGTGAAGTTACTATTTTTCCCTTTTTAAAAAAATTCCTTTTACCTTTTGCCCTAATGTAACGACCCTAATTTTTCAAACCCAAAACTCTTAGGGATGTTATTAAGCAGCACCGTCTGCGCCAAAACTTTGGCAACATAACGGTGTTTCTAAGACAAAACCCACATTTTTCCTGACCTATTTAAAACATAAAACACTCCAAAGGTCTATTAAAACACCCAACCTCTTCAAACTACAATCAACAATAGGCTGGATTTCCAACAAATTAGGAATTTACAACAGTAATGCCACAACATGAAGAAAATGAATAAGAGACTAGCTTCACAATTAAGAAGAACAAGACCATAAAATACCCTATGAGTCAATCATTAAGGAAACTTGACTACATACATAAAGTCCCGATCTATCAAGAAGATACAACAGAAATATAAAGTACTAGAACAACTACTATGAGCTAAAAGACACCAAAGAACATCTTTATAGCCTCGCTAGGTTGCCACCATCGTCATCTATCCCAGAGTTCAACTTTTTTCTGCAAACAAAACAATAAAAGAAAGGAATGAGTATAAAAAAATAACCAGTAAGTAGCCCACTTACCTCCAACCCTATTTCAACAAAAACAAACAACAAGATTCATCATCTGAACTCACTCAATCCCAAACAGATCTCACATGTAGCACACTTCACCCTAAGCTCCTTGTAGTAATAACTCTAGCTCTACTTTCGGTCTTGGAACTTTAATTGACGATGCAATGAGAGAAAGCAACTCTCACGCCACTACACATTGGCATAGAGCAAAACAGGAATGTATCCCACACGCTTTATGGGGAATCGCCCCTAAGGTAGCACGGGATAATGGAAAGCAATCACTCCCTGGCGGGGATGTACCCCAGGCTCTCACAACACAACAAGCTAGCATAGAGCAGTGAGGTACGTAACCAACACACCCTATGGGGATTCACCCCTAAGCTAGCACGGGATAATGAAAAGCAATCACTATCGGATCTCATCGGGGATGCACCCTAGTCTCACGAGCCTATCATATATCGTCCACCTAGAGGTTTCGACTCACTCAAGCGTAACTCAGGGTTTAGTAAGTGTTGGGTTGTGCGCTTTATAAGGTTACTAGGGGTTCTAACTAGGCATTCCTAATATCCTCGACCCATTCCCAAGGGTCCCAAATCTAGTTAGGCTCTCACTTTTAGCCAACAACTCAAACTACCCAGATCCCACTTTCAGACCACACTCAACTAGACGTCCGACCTAGCCTTACCCCAAGCCCACACATGATTGCATAACTCCTCATTGTACGTCGGCATACACTTTCCTAACTAGCATGCTAACATAGCTCAACCCATCCTGCAGGACACTCGTAAGCTATGTCTCACTCCGAGTCTATTGCCACACTCATTGTGACTCACCTCGAAGCATTCTCATCTTTGGTTTGTTGCCATGACTACTATGGCTCACCACAAGATATCATCAATACGCATACTCCATGCTAGTTTCTCGTCACACAAGGCTACAGGATAACGTTCCCTAAATAAGGAGTAAGATAGGGACTACTAGCCTGAGGGGTCCTATGACACAACTCTCTTGACTTAGTACCAAAGTCATATTCGGAAATAGATACTAACAATCATGTGAACAATACAAGTTACATAACATTTATGATCCTCAACCACACATGCATCAAATTGAACTCAAGTCAACCAAGATTCACATTCACGTTTACTTTACTCCTTACCTCATATCTTGTGTGCGAGAAATAATCCAAATAGCTACTTACCTTTGCCAATCTAAAACCCATAAAACATGCTATCAAGCACCTAGTTTATTAAACTAGAGCCTAACAATACAAACAATTCAACCTCCACCTCACATAATAAGACACATAGTCCATAGACACGGGCGTTCACATAATAACAATACAAACACGTCGCAACGCCAGCGTCCCCTATCGACGCGGGCGTTCAAGGAAATCGGCAATGGCGTTACAGCGCGCCTCAGCGTTGGTAACGCCACCCGATAGCAAAAGCGCACATAAGGACAAAGCGGGCGTTGCAACGTCGTGGGGCATTCCAGCAGCTGCAAACCGGTTCAGCGGTTTAGGTTCTTTTTTGGTCCAGTTCGAGCGGTTCAAGGCCGGTTCAGGGTGTTTTTGGACCGGTTTCATGAAATAAAATTAATGTAATTTTATTTTTTGCACTTTAGGGGCCAAATTATTCTGGTTTTACAGCTATATATCTTTATGAATGTCATTTAGATATTTTCCACCTTAGGATAAACATGTTCATGCATTTTATTTATATAAATGTTATATGAATATGATCAATGCATGATTAATTTATTTTTCATGAGTAATTAATTATAATTGTTATGATTAGATTTTATGGAAAATAAATTGCATGAAGCATGAAATTACTTAGTTTGAAATAAATGTTATTTTGTTTAAGTAATTTTATAATTCAATTAGTTGAATTCCCTTTTATAATTCCAATTTGAATAATGATTGTTGGATTTATAATATAGTTTCTTTCATAGGTTAATTATTGAATTTATAAAAGTTATAAATTAAAGGGTTTTAGAAACCATAACCTATAATAAAGAAATGCATGCAAACATAGGAACTTGGGTTAAAATTTAATTAGTTTTAAATCGTTTAAAATTAATTTAGACCTAAGTTTTAATTTAAAATTAGTCTTACGTAGTAATTTTAAATAGTTTAAAATCTAGTAGGACGTTGGAACTTTGGTTATAAGGGAACTCTACCGGTGAAGTTCTGTCTAAGGCTGGGGGTACTTAAGCTGACGGTTAACAGAACACCTCCTACCTGGAAACTGACCCGGAACCTGAGTTGAATTAACCTTAGTTCTATTTTATCTCTAGGTAATTAAAATGTTTATTCACCTAGACATAAGGTTTCGTGTCTAGCTAGGTCTTGGTGATGGGTCCTTTATTTTATACGTTTATTCTTGAATGCTTAATTTCTAGGTACGAGAAAGTTGAATGCTTGGTTCAAAACGTAGTTTTCTTTGATCCATACGAGTCTTTTTAGGTTGTCTAGTTGTTATTTGGTGATTGCTTTTGATTTGTAGGTTTGATCCTTATAATTTTTGTATGGTTTCTTAGGTGCGAGAAAGTGCGAGAAAAAAATAGAATGTTAACTTGCTATATTCCTTTGGTTCTTTGCATTTGCTAGGTTCATTTAGGCATGTCTAACTAGGTCTTGGTGTTGGGCACTTCATTTTATACGTTTATTCTTTAATGGATTCTTTTCTAGGTACGATAAAGTACGAGAAAGTTGAATGTTTGGTTCAAAATGTAGTTTTCTTTCATCCTGCATATGAGTCTTTTTTGGTTGTCTAATTGTTTTTTGGTGCTGGCCTTTGTTATATAGGCTTCATCCCTACAATTTTTGGTTGGTTTCTTAGGTACGAGAAAGTACAAGAAAAAAAAATGCTAACTTGTTATATTCCTTCGATTCTTTGCATTTACTAGATCCATTTAGGCATGTCTAACTAGGTCTTGGTGCTGGGTACTTCATTTTATACATTTATTCTTGAAATGATTATTTTCTAGGTACGAGAAAGTACGAGAAAGTTGAATGTTTGGTTCAAAATGTAGTTTTCTTTCATCTATATGAGCCTTTTTAGGTTGTCTATTTATTTTTTTGGTACTGACCTTTGTTATATAGGTTTCATCCATACAATTTTTGCTTGGTTTGTTAGGTGCGAGAAAGTGCGAGAAAAAAAAAAACAGAATGCTAACTTGCTATATTCCTTTGGTTAGGACTTGGTGTTAGGTACTTCATTTTATACGTTTATTCTTGAATGAATTCTTTTCTAGGTAAGAGAAAGTACGAGAAAGTTGAATGCTTAGTTCAAAATGTAGTATTCTTTCATCCATATGAGTCTTTTTAGGTTGTCTAGTGTTTTTTGGTGTTGGTCTTTGTTATATGGGCTTCATCCCTACAATTTTTGCTTGGTTTCTTAGGTGCGAGAAAGTGCGAGAAAAAAAATAGAATGCTAACTTGCTATATTTCTTTGATTATTTACATTTGCTAGGTCCATTTACGCGTGTCTAGAATGCGACCCACGATTCTTGAAATTTTGACTCACGATATGCTCTTGAAGCATTACAAAACAAATGATATATTGTTTCACTCTTGAATTTAGTATTCAAATTATCTCCCAAATGTTGCACGCAAAGACTATGAAATGCATTGGGAAATACCAAAGCAATAACTTTGATATTTATTTCGATCTGATACAAAAACTAAATCATTAACTTCACATATTGCACCTTTTAACTTGTCCAATAACCATTTCACCAAATTATTTGATTCTCTATCGACAATTCCGAATGCAAGGGAAAAAATTTGATTCTTGTCGTCTAAGCAAGTGACAATTATCAAAGTACCCTTATATTTGCACTTTACAAATAACTATAACATGTCACATACAATTTAAAAATCCTCGAACACATGGACCTAGTGCCATAAAAAGAACTGCTCATCTTCAAGTTCAATGTCATAAAATGTACCTGAATTTGCCATTTTAAATGCTTCACCATGCCGACGCAATAGATTATATGACTCTAAATCAAAAGTCATCACCAAATAACAATGGTAGGAATTGAACCTAAAAAACAAAAGTCATCACCAAATAACAACTATCCAACCTAAAAATACTAATATGGAAGAAAGAAAAATTGACTCTAATGGAGACTAATTAGAGACTTTTGCATTCATTTTTTTTTTCGCTTGTTCCTATATCTCAATCAAAATTAGAATTAGAGTTATTGAAAAATGACACGAAGTAATGGAACCTACCACCTAGTTAGAGTAACAAAAATGCTCCAATGGACATGGTTTTTCTTAAAAATAAAAATAAAACGTAAAAAATAGAAACTCCCACCTAGCACAACCTATTTATGCAGTTGGTTAGTCGCACGAGTCGCCGCCGTCCGAAGGTTCAGTTGTTGCCGTCAGTTTGTCGACGTTTCACCGATCATCTCCTTCGTTGGATGTCTGCAGCGTGCGAGAGATATGGGTGGGCTGAAGTAAAACGTAAAAATTAGGGTATAATTTTTCTTAAAAATAAAAAATTAATGTAAAATAAAGTTAAAATAAAGGTTTTTTAAAGTGGGCAAACTAGTAATTTCATATTCTCAAAAGTCCTACAACTCTTTCAAAATAAAAGTGATCCAAATTTTTTTAATGCCCCTAATTTTATCCAATTTTTGGCAATTCCCCTATTTTATGGGGCCAAAATATTTCTTTTGCACATATAATAAAAATGATAATATTTAAATTATTGATAATATCTGACTAGTTTGCCATAATCATAGCTCCCTTGTTTACTAGCCTTTCGAGCCATCTTAAAAATGGTAAGAAAAAAACAATTCACAATTTGATCTTAGATAGATTTCTCTTTAGTATACACTTTAAAATTGTAAACTAAACAAACATTAAGAACCTTCATATCACAATTTCTATTTTCTATTGGGTATATTCAGATCAATGGTGGTAAGATTTGGATTGGATTCACTCGATAATATTTTATTTATCTATTTTAAAATTAATTTCTCTTGATAAACTTTAGAAATAAGCCTTAAAGGATGAAATTTTATTACTTAGAAATAAACGAGTTAAGAATATCCTTATATATTTCCAATTTGAGTATAGTCTAAAACGATCAATTCGAACATAGCTTTAGTTAAGCATATATCTTCGATAAAGAGATCGGAGGTTCAAATCTACCACCCCACTTCTTTTGTAACTAAAAAAAAGTGGAGGGGTGGATTTGAACTAAAATATAAATATATATTACTCATAATAGATAATATCAATAAATCTGTAAGACTAAAATTTAAATTATTTAACATTGAAAATTATATTGTTTAATGTTAAAGGTATAATTATACTATACTTCAATTCTTATAACATTTTAGTTTCTATACTTATTATTAGTAGCAGTTTAACGTAATATCACTAATGGAAAAAGTATTAATTATCTTTTTTGATTTCAACGTGTGGGCGTCCAAAGATTACATCTTGGATAAGTATATATATCATAACTAGTTGAACTATACTCAGACAACAATTTAACCGATATATGTACTTTAAAAATAAAAATGATTAAGTATGATATAAACCAATAAATGACTTCAAATTATGATCCACATTTTCATTTAGGAGTTTTTGTTGTTTGTCATTTTTACCCTTCTATGTATGTTTAAGAAAGGGTATTTTTTGTTTCAAAAATAAAAAAAAAGTAAGGGTATTTAAATCTGTTTATTTAAAATGATGATTCAAATTAGAGTTTCATTTCTAACCATCATTTATTAGGATTAGTATTGAGCCATAAAATTACCTATAATTTAAAGCCTAAGTTATTTCAACGTAAGCAAGTTGAGTTTGAATAAAACCGTAGTATTTCTACACTTGAGAACTATAAGTTTCATCACTTTGCAATTGTCGTTCTGGGGTTGCATGCTTAAATATTCAAAAGAGCATGATCAATTTACTTGTGGAGTAGTCAAAACCTTAAGTAGATAAAACCAGTTCTTTTTACTTTTTGGTTTTCGATCATCAAGGTAATTCTTATCTAATATTCTCCTTAGAATTGAAATCAGTAGAGATTTAAGAGTTGTAGTATTTGTTAATTAGGAGTTCATATAACCAAAGGGTTCATAATTACATATCATTAGAACTTATACATTATTTTGTATCAAAACTCTTGTTCTAGATGGAACCTATCGTTATTTTATTTCTATTTTATTCTCATCAAATTATACCAAATCAAAGCCTAAATTGTAGTAAATTGAATCAACTTCGTGGGAATAATTTTTTTGTTTTGAAATTTCATATAATTTGGGAGATATCATTATTTAAATACAAGGTGCTCAATTTGAAAATTTTCTGAAATTCTGTTAACACTTCAAACAATTGTGCAGAAATGATTCGAAAGCATTTTGGGCCTAAATTTTAAGAATCAAATACTAAAATTTTATTCATGGAACCAGCCAAAAAGATCCTCAACTGCTCGTTTACATCCGACTATTTGAGAGTCAATTTTCTGCAACAGTTTTCTCTTTCTATAATTTTTCTTTACTCATCTTTTTTCGATTTAAAGCTTAATTTCATAGCAGTGTTCTGCACTTTTTTAAGCTTTCATTTGACACAAATTTCACCCAAGAGACTATTACAAAATTTCTCAAAATTACCAAATTGCCCTTGCCCACAGGACCTCACTACTGAATTCTAGTTCTTAAATTTGTGATCAAGTAGTTAGTATTGATTCTTTTGGTTTACTTCTTTGCTTTCCTTTTTATTAGTATTTTGTCTAGTTGTTTGTCTTTTGTTCATCTTGCCTAATTTCTTGAATATTGAATCTTAAATTCTTGATTCTAGATATCTTATATATTTTTATTGTTTCTTGTTTGGTTTTTTTTTTTTTTTTTAAACATTGGGTTCTTGATTTGTAGTTTTCACTTTTGTTTAATAATATTCTACTTTTCTTTGTTTGAGTTTGACACTTTGCAATCGTTCTTGTTTAAATTTTTTCTAGTTTGCTTCTTTAATCTTGATTGTGAAGTTTTAGCTCATCAATCTATCTTTGAGAGAGATTGCATCTTTGTGAGGGAGAGCATACATTAAAGAGTATAGTATGAGTGAACCATATCTATTGATCGAAACAATGTGACAAGGAAATTGTGTGGTTCACTTTTCTTTTACTTGTTTTTATTTTACAATCATATTCCAATAAAGAATATGGGTTGAAAATCAAGGTAGAGATGTAAGACTTAAAGAGGCTATAAAGGAATAATTGGTAGAACCACGCCATTTGGTAAGAAAGTATGTTAGAGAGTCAACTAAAGAATAGGGTTTGTTGTGTCAAGCCTCAAGAAGACAAACATGCCATGCAGAACATGATCGACTCACCCAAGAAGAAAAACAAGTAGATCATCTAAAGACACAGGAAGAAGGTTTAAATATAGAGATTTTCAAGAAGAAAGAAGAGTCATAGAGAGTAAGAGATACACAATGCACAATAAAAATTAGAGAAAGAGATTGAGGTGGCAAAGTGTAACACCCCTAAATTTTGAGAGAACTTATCTTGGGACGTTTACTTAAGACACGTCGTCTGCACCAAAATTTCGACAGCATAACGGTACTATTAGGAGCTTCCAAAAAAAATTTCAAGGAGCTGATCAAAACACCAAAGCACTTCTTAACATAAACAAACCTCCCAACCCCTACCAAACGTCAAAGATACATGGGTTGGGTCTCAAACATTTAGAATTCCACAAAAAAATAGATTCAACACACTAGAGAGTTCCATGGATAAATCAATTATTATAAGCTCAACGTACCAGATCGTAAAACATACTAAATTCAAAAGCTGAACAAGAATTCTACAGCGATCTACATCCAAAATTATGATGAAAGGAAACATCAAGTACAAAGTTAAGCCTAAGAGCACGAAGGAGTATCTTCATAGGATTCGCCAGGTGGTCATTGTCGTCCGCTATCTCACAATTAGGCCCTACATGCAACAAAAACATCAAAGAAGTAGGGTGAGTGTATTGAAATACTAAAGTAAGCAACCCACTTAAGATCCAAAGTATAACAACACAACAACATACAATATGCCTCAGTCTTACGCACACTTAAGCAACCAAACCCCGATTCGAAACCTTACAGCTCTAGCCACTCATCTCATACCCCTTTGGCCATGCCTCACGAACTGGACCCACTAATAAAGAGCCACAAGATCGAGTCCAAAACTGCCACCAAGGTTGTTTCCTACTTGCCACGAAGGCCAACATTACATGTCACAAAGGCTAGCTAACACAAACTAGGCCTACCCTCTATTTGCCACAAAGGAAAAACATAACTCGCCATAAAGGCCAATCTCATTCGCCACAAAGGCTACACATAACTCGTCACAAAGGCCAAATCTACACGCCAAAAATGCTAAACATAACTCGCCACAAAGGCCAATTCTATTCGACACAAAAGCTAAACACAACTCGCCACAAAGGCCAATCCCACTCACCGCAAAGGCCAACTACAACTTGCCACAAAGTCCAACTACCTCAAACCTAAGTCAACGCCAGTTTGCTACAAGGGTTGGACATCACAAAACTAGGCCTATTACGCTCAGGTCGACATCCCAACCTTGTACATAACATCCCCGAGCCGTTTGCCCCCAAATAAGGTCACACCCACACACCATACAACCAACAAGGTTTCATAACAAGCTAAGGTTTCATAACAAGCTAAGTAGCATGATTCAACTAACATGCAAACAATCGAAACAGATTTTCAGACACATCATACATGCCATAACCTCAATTTAAGAGCAAACAACTCAGACATTCAAATACGAGTTTCCCTTCTCTTGATCTGCATGCCATCACATCATAATATGAATTTCAACACAACAATGCAAATTCACAACTACGCACAGCAAGTCCTCGCATTTGTGAGTTTGCTTGTTCATCCCACTAGATACTTATCTTGGGTCAAGAACCCAACAAGTCCACTTTTCCACCCAATCAGAGACAAGTTTGTCCATGAAAGCATATCAAGAAAACTAAACCTCGCACAACCACTTAGCGTTTAGGCATTCTGAGCTCGAGTAACACTCTCACACCTCATAGTAGTTCTTTCTTAACGGTTTGCCCTAATAACTCAAATATTCCCCTATTCTGCATCTAACCAAACCTTCCAAACATCTCAAACATCTACGCTCATTCAGTTTGAATCAACCATCAATACCATCATGCCTATAGGGGATCTACATTCGAGGTCATTCATAAACCTCAGACTGAACTCATCTGAGGTTCCACCCACAAAACACATGCACCAACTGTTAGTTTGCAACGTCGAACCCCCTTAACAAGAATTGATCACACGCTTAAGCAACCTTAAGCTCATCACAAAAATTTTCAGATTGGTTCAGTAAACTCACCCATACTTAAGCAAACATGTTTATTCACAAATCAACGTTAACATAAACAAAACCCATGTAATCTCAAACATAGGTCAACATTTAAGGTGTTACCATAAACTCGATACTCTAAGCCCCTAACTCCATTATTGTCACGTTACATGCTTAGGCCATTAACTCAGAATAACTTCTAGATAAATTTCCCAATCATTACAAGCATTAGAAAGAACATTTTAAGATATGTTTTCACAATGCACAAATATTCACACATATACCAAAATCAAACCATAACATAAAAAGGGGATTAATTCCAATTGACTACCTACCTTTGTTTACTCCAAGATCAAGACATCCTCAAAATCAACTACTTGATCCTGAATCGCCAAGCAAGTTCCTAAACAATAATTATTAAACCGTTCTTAAGTTTCAACCATGAGTCAAAAAAGTTGAGATGAAAACATCCAAGAAAACTTACCTAAACAACACCTTCGCTTGTGAGAATTGTATCTGAACAGACCCAAAGTCGACTACCCGACCTCCAAATAAAGGCCACAACGTCATGGGTGAGTTTTAAAACATTAAAAAAACTTTTCAATTAGGTTTTACAACCCATAAACGATTTTTGAAACACTTATCCAAGACGAAAGAAACGTTACCTACATCGAAACAAACAACGAACTTGCTAGTTTTGACTCCGAAAGGTCCAAATTCACCTAAAACAACCTTCAATCACAATGGGTATTCTAAGAGATAGGCCTGTTAAATGTTGTTGTGTTGTTATTGATGAGAATCCAATCCGAATGCGGAAGCGTGTTATCGCTTTTGGTCTCAAAACCAGTGTGGAATTCGCACAAACACTAAAGTTAAACATGTAAACAAAAAGGAAAGGGAAGAATTGGATTACCTTTGAAGAAAAAACACCTTTCTTCCTGTGATCCTATTCCACGATCTCCTAAATCTCGAACATCGATCTTGTTGGGATGTATGTCCTAATCTCGTATTTGTTTGTAATATTCACTATTGAAATAAATGATAGTTATTTCTTTCATAACTTTGTGACTCGCATATTTACAAACTTTGTCCAATAAACTAAGCTCCAGGGTCATTGAATAATGAGAGAACTAGAACTTAAACAGTGTGTAGTGGACACATAAGGAGGATCACGTTCGAGTAAATGACCCGAATGGTCTACAGTATACGAATAGGGTTGGAGACCTAATCCTGGATACGCTATGGATGCGACCCGTTGTGGATGCGACCCGCTTTGTATTAGATAGAAATGAGGTGATCCAACTCGTTCATGTGGTTCACATGCGAGTGGGGGCATCCTCTGCAATGAGATTGTACAAAACCGAACTGTGAATTATTAGACTTACTGATGTAACACCGTTAACAGTACAGGACTAATAACTTCGTAGATGACCATTAGTGACTCGATCTTAATCCTGAGCGTGTTATGGAGTCCTGTCTGCGGGGTTTGTCCTTTGACTAATACAGGCGAGGGTGGTCATAGTTACTCACCCAATATGCCTATCTTCTTAGGGACATGACCACGTGAGGAGTTGAGAACTTGACTACGCGAGATGAAATTCACTCGTTCCCGACTTTAGAAAAACTAGAGGGGTTGTTCCCTTCAGTGTTGTCTCCAGGGCTTGGACAACGGGCGCCACCTTCTTATTGGCCCGAGAGGGGTGTTGTTTATGGTTGGACCATACAACGTTGTTGTTCATTAGAGGAGCAGTGTGGACTTAAGGAGCAAGAAGTAGACACAAGGGTAAAACGGTAATTTGACCCAACATTATCTACGAACAACCTTTGAAGGGTCGACTCTTGGGCATTGGTTATATCAATGGACACAACTTGTCCTACAGTGATGGGACTGTAGCTACGGGATTTAGTGGAGTGTTACCGTAGCTAATGAATGTTGAATAACCAGGTCAAAGAGTTTGACATGTTATTCTCAGATTATTGGAGCTCGTCATCTGTAGGTCCATTAGGTCCCTCGGTTGGCTCAAACTAGATACATAGAGGGTTTACAGTTTGGTGTGGATTTGAAGTGTTCAAATTCATTCAAAGGGTATTTATGTCATTTATATGAGATATGATTGACATATTATATAGTTTAATGTGAATGAGATTCATAATAAACTATAGGTTAGCCCAATTGCTTAATTAGGGTTAATTTAGAGAAATTGGATTGAGAGAAATTAAATTGAATGTGATTCAATTTAAAATCCACAATTATACAAATGTGATTTGTATTATAAGGTATGAGATATCTTATTACATGTTGTTATGCAAATATGATTTAGATAACCTATGGTTGTGGTAAAATAGTAAATAGGTGGAGATTTCAACTCCACCTATCACCATTATTTAAAGCCTTTGTGAGAAGGCTTTTGTGAGGTGAATGCTCATTTTTTGGATTTCTCACCAAAAGAGCTCTCAAGAATTCTATCTTCTCTCTCAAATTTTCTCTCCATCCCCTAAACCAAATGAGTCCCACCACTCTCCCTTTGCCTAAGGAGAATAATCGAGAAGATCTTTCGGAGGTGTTTGGATCGTTCAATTGTTCGAAGAGTTCGTGATCGTAGAGATCGAGAGCACGAAGAGATCGTGACCGAAGAAGGAAATTGTGAAGAAAGGTTCTTCAACAATTAAGTACATCTTCTTACTGTTTTTTCCTTCAAATTAAACATGTTTAGCCTAATTTCTATAGGATAGATTTGATTTTAAGAATAGTTTTCACAACGAAAACAACGACGATTCAAAGTCATTTTCTGCTGCGGGAGTTTTATTCCCTTCAATTGGTATCAGAGCCAAATGTTGGCTTCTTCGTTGTGCAAAATTAATTTTCTTAAATTAGTTGGGTTAAGCTTTAATTCATGTGATGAATTTGGGTTTTGCAAAATGGATGTTTCAGTTTTGGCACTTGTTTTAAGATTTATTTTATATTAATGAGATCAATGTAAAGACCCATGTTTTTTGGCCAATTAGAAAGTAAATCGAGTATGTAAGTCTGCGTCTTATATGGCAAGAGTTGCTGTGAAGAAATTAGAGCGGAATCGAGCAAAAAATGACAAAGAACAGTAAAGGTATTTGTTGTTCTGTCGACGTTGTCCGTGAGGAACTGCATCGAGATGCAGTCGGCCGCAGTAACGCTGGGGTAGCGTTGCAATGTTGAGGTGTTGGGCGCGCTGAGGACAACGCTGCACGCTGTAGCATTGCAACGCTGCGAGCGTAATAGGCAGTTTCGCGCGAGAAGTGGCAAGTTGCAGAATTTTGGATCGTGGGGCATTTTTTTCATTTTTTATTAATTTTTTTTTTTAAATTTGTAAGATGTTATTTATAAATTAATTTCATTAATTAATATTAATATAAAAATTATATTAATGTTAATTAATTCAATTAATGTCCCTAAAGTGCCAAAACCGGTCCATTTTTGCTATATATTTATTTTATGCATGAGATGTATGAATTTAATTTATTTTATGTGCATAATGTATGTCATATAGATTAAATCTCACCTTAGGTTAAATATTTCATGCCTCATATTTATATTATAAGAGTTATAATATATAGTATGCATGATTGATTTATATTATAAGAGTTATAATATAAGGTTTGCCTGTTTTAATTTATTTAATATAAGTGTTATATTTCTTCGATTAAAAGCATGCACATGCATTTAATTCATGTGATGAATGTATGTTATAGTTTATTATTCATGTGATGAATGATCAAGCACTACTACATAGAAATGCATGTAACCTAAGTTAATTATTTGTTTTAAAATGTTTAGAACTTGAATAATTAGACTTAGGTTTTCTAATTCTAATAAGATTAAAATTAGGAAATCAAATATGACTTATGAATGAAGACTAATAAGTAACTCTGTCTAAGAAAGGTTTTTTCTAAGGCTGGGGTATTTGAGCTGACGTTTTGTGGAATACCCCTACCTAGGAACAGACCTGTGAGTGAATTTGGTCTGGAGATTCATAGGTTATATTATCGTGAGTGTCGTTAATTAAAAGTTTATTAATTTAGTCACATAGACCTAAGTTAATAATGTGATTATAGACTTAAGCTAATCCAATATAAGAGTTATATTGGTAGACTTAGGTAAATATTAGCCGATTCTCTAGGTCAATCCCGATCAACTGAAAGTGCTAAGTAGGAGGAAATAAAGTGAATAAGATACATTTGGTTTTTCGACCACAAATCGCCGTTAAAGTTCACACCGTGAGATCCATACTCGGTCTCGTGGAGCAAATGGGAGCGTCCCCTTCGGATGGTATTTGTATGGGTCAATATCAACGTGAATGGAGAGAGTACTTATAGTGAGTGGGAGCGGGAACTATGAAAATGGGACCCACGGTCTCTTCTTTCGATTCACACAGTGAGACGCCTATGATCCGCCTGCTAGTTTGGTCTGGACCAGACAATCCCTTCGTAGGGCCTTGATCATGGGAGTCGGAACACCGTGAATTCTCGAAAGGGATACAATTTCTTTGTTGGTTTTCTTTCTTCGTTCGCCCTTCGGTGGCTATTGTTTTGATGGATACTTGGAAATTTAAAGATTGAGGGTGACACTCACGAGATTCATTAAGAGTTAATAGATTCAGACCGGAAAATGGTAACTGGACGCCTAATGGAATAAGAGTTATTCTCGTGTTAGGGTCTAGTCCAGAGAGTCTCGTCCCAGAGGAGCAGTGTTTTTGTTTACCCTTCGGTGGCGGTCATTCTAAACCTTTGGGGTATCATTGCAAATTTTAATGACCTAGGGATCATAGGATAATTTTTTGCTAAAACTGATTGGACTTTCAAAAGTTTTTTGCGAGACTGACACAAAGTTTTACTTGTTTTTCAACAAAAATATGTCTAGCTCAATCATAGCCCTTTTAGCTTCCGACAAACTAGTGGGAGATAATTTCCAAACATGAAAAAATAATATCAACACAATTCTAGTAACTAAAGGCCTAAAGTTCGTGCTCACTGAGGAGTGTCCTCAGGTGTCGAGCTCGACCGCGTCACAAACTGTTCGTGATGGGTACGATCGATGGATCAGGGCCAATGAAAAGGCCAAGGTCAATATTATTGCCAGCTTATTTGAAGTCCTGACAAAGAAACACGAGTTGATGATCACCACCAATGAGATCATGGAATCCTTGCAGGAAATGTTTGGACAACAGTCCTATCAGGTTTGACACGATTCGCTCAAACACGTCTTCAACGCACAGATGAAAGAAGGGGTGCCTGGTCGTGAACATGTTATGGAGGTGATGACCCACTTTAATCTGGTTGAGATGAACGAGGCTTCAATCGATGAGTCGAGCCATGTCAGCTTTATTCTGGAGACTCTTCCGAAGAGTTTCCTTCAGTTTCGTAGCAATGCTGTTATGAACAAAATTAGCTACACTCTGACCACCCTTCTCAATGAACTACAGAACTTCCAGTCCTTGATGAGGATCAAAAGACCGGAAGCTGAGGCAAATGTTTCCTTCAGGTCCTTTCACAGGGGTTCGACCTCTGGGACTATATCTGTAGCTTCTTCAGGCCCAAAAGGGAAAAAGAAGAAAATGAGGAAGGGCAAAGTTGACTGTGTTGCCGCCCAAAAGAGCAAAAAGGTCAAGAAAGTTGTAGAAAAAGGAAAGTGTTTCCACTGATATGGGGACAGACACTAGAAGCGTAACTGTCCCAAGTTCCTTGCCGACAGGAAGAAAGAAGGTAAATGTGATTTACTTGTTACAGAAACCTGTTTAGTGGAGAGTAATGATTGTGTCTGGATATTGGATTTGGGCGCCTCTAACCATGTTTGGTCTTCTTTTCAGGGAATTAGTTCCTGGCAGCAGCTGCTATAGGGTGAGATAACATTACGTGTTGGATCTGAGGAGGTTGTCTCTGCTGCAGCGGTCAGCACGGTGAAGCTCTATTTTGGCAGGAATCACATTTTATTAGAAAATTTGTATAAAGTGTCAGGGTTTACTAGAAACCTTGTTTCTATTTCCTGCCTTATTGAACATTGTATCTTAGTTTCTTTTAAATTAAATAAAGCGTTTATTTCTTTCAAAGGCAACTTATTATATTCAGCTTCGCTTGAGATTAACATGTACGTTTTGAAACCTAATTCAGTCAAAAGTGTTTTGAATACTTAATTATTTAAAACGGTAGAAACACGAACTAAGAGAGTGAAAGTTTATCCTAAAGAAAATGCCCATCTTTGGCATCTAAGGTTAGGCCACATTAATCTCAATAGGATTGAAATGTTGGGATTTATGCCCTAAACTTGTGAAATTTTGATCAGTTAAATAAAGTGTTATTTGTTTTGATAGAATTACAGTCTTGCTTTATAAATCCAATAAACTAAGCTCCAAGGTTATAATATTTATCTTGAACATCAGTGTAGTGGACACTATTTGGGTTGAGTTCAAGAATATAACCTAAATGCTCTATGACATAAGAATAAGGTTGGAAACCTCATTCTGGTAACACCATGGATGCGACCCACTTTGTAATTAGTACAAATGATGTAATCCAACTCATTCATGTAGTTGACATGCGAGTGGGGGCATCCTATATGAAGAGTTCATACAAGACTGGATCGCAAATTATTAGTCTACCCAGTGTAACACTGTTAACTGGATAAGACTAGTAATTTATAGATGGTCATTAGTGACTTGACCTGAATCATGAGCAAGTTAAGAACTCCTGCTTATATGAGTTTGTCCTTAGACTAGTATGGGTGAGAGTAGCCTGTAGCCGACTCAATAAGCCTACCTTCTCAGGGACAGAACCTCGTAGGTAGCTGGGAACTTAACTATTCAAGATGGAATTCACTCATTCCTACACTAAGGAATTAGATAGGTCGTTCCTTTAAGAACTGACTCCAGGTCTTGAACAACGGGGCCCCGCCCTCTATGAGGGTATGAGTCTAAGGTAGGGCCTTAGACTTGTTGTTCATTAGAGGATCAGTGGTGCTTAAGGAACAAAGAGGTAATCACACGGGTAAAACGATAATTTGACCCAACTGTAATTACGAACAACCTGTGAAGGGTCGACTCATGGGTAATGACTATATCAGTGGACACAATATTATTTTAAATGAGAGAGTGCATTTGCAAGTCTATAGTGGAGTGACTTGTAGCTAATGAATATTGATTAACTGGATCAAAGAGTTTGATCAGTTAATCTCACATCATTGGAGCTCATGAACTGTAAGTCCATTAGGTCCCTCAGTTGGCTCAACATGGTAATATTGATGGTATAAAGTTAGGAATGAAATTGAAGTGTTCAATTTCATACATGAGGTGTTATATCAATTATATATGATATAATTAATATAATATATAGTTTTAATGAGAATTAGATTCACATATAAACCATATACTAAAGAGAGAATAAAGGAGGGGTAGGATGGTCAATTCCATCCTATTTCCCTATATATATGGTTGCATGAGATGCAACTAGGCTAAGTGATTCCAAACTTTTGTTGTGTTGTTGAAAAGGTTGCAAGACACAAACATCTCTCTCACAAAACACCTCACCTCTCCTAAAGGGAACCTATCTTCCTCCCTCACCTAGAGAACAATGGAGAAGATCCGATGGTAGTGTCGGTGTTCATTCGAGTTCGTGTTGCTGAGATCTTTATCGTGAGAGAGGAGGAGCACTTGAAGAAAGGTTCTTCAAAGGTAATTTTCCTTGCTGTCCATTATATTTACATGCTTAATCTTGTTGTATATGTTCTTGAATAAAATCGTTGTAACTGAATCAAGAGCATGCGATTCACAGTCGCTTCCGCTGCGGGACTCGTATTCGCTTCAATTGGTATCAGAGTCAGGTTGCGTTCTTGATTTATGTTCTTGATTTTTCAAGAACGAGGTGGGATTTACTGTTTTTGCATGAGATGTATGAACGGTTTTGCAAATTAGATGGTTTCAATTTTGGCACTTAGATTTACATTTTCCATTGATTCGTTCAATGTAAGGGCCTAATGTTTTGGGCATTTTATTATGTAAATCGAGTCTGTAAGTCTGTGTCGATCGAGGCAAGGTGGTTGCTGAGAAGATCGGAGCAAAAACAAGCTTGGAATAGGTGATTCCATATGCTGTGTGTGTGCTGCGTTGCAACGCTGCGCTTGCGGGAGGAGGCGCGCATAGGAGGCAGCGTTGCAATGCAGCCTTCAGCATTGCAACGCCGAAGGCGTTTTGCAACACGCTCCAACGGGAAGAAACGGACAAGGCGCAACGTTGCAACGCTGGAGGCGTTTCTCAACAGCTTCAAACGGACGAAAAACGTTTTTTTATTATATATTAAATATAAAAAGATTTTATATTTAATTTATATTTAATTAATTAATTTTAATTAATATAATCAGATTATATTATTTAAAATTAATTTTAGGGTGCCAAAATTGGTCTAATTTTGCTATTTAAATTGTATAATGTATGCTCTTATTTTAGAAATCCCAAGTTAGGTTAAGCATTTTCATGCATCATTTATAATATAAAGAGTTATATTATATAGTTTGTATGATTAATTAATATAAAGTTGTTATATTAATTTATGGACAACATTGAAATGCATTATATATCATGAGATGATTATGCTATGAATGTCTTATTATTCATGTAATGAATGATCAAACACTATAACATAGTATGCATGTCACCTAAGGTTAATTATTAGTTTTAAAGTGTTTAGAACTTGGAAATAATAGACCTTAGGTTATCTAGTTCTAATTAGATTAGAATTAGGAACTAAGTAATTTATAAGCTATGATTAAAAGAGGAACTCTGTCTAAGGAAAGTTCTATCTAGGCTGGGGTATTTAAGCTGATGAAAATGGAACACCCCTACCTGGGAACTAACCTGGGAGTGAAATTTAATTAGAGAGTTTATAAATTACAGTAGCGTCAGCGGGTTTATTAAGGGGTTAATAAACTAGAAATCCTAGGTGTTGCGTAAAATTATATTGCAATACCGCAGTGTACGGGTCAAGTTTTAATATAGTGATTTATGAGTCCAAGTATCGTCCTCGGGAATGGGTTTCTAGATTAATTAAGTACTAAGATACTAATTCGCAAATTTAGCTAAAGCAACAAAACATGGATAGGTGTTTAACTAATACGACAACCAAACAAACAAACATGTGGAGATACGAATGGATAGAATTAAAGGAAGTGATTTTACAAGTTAATAACCTACTTACTCATGCATTGACCTCATGAGATGAATTTATAAACAAGAAGTAAATTACTCAAGAAAACCTCTCGGTTCTTAGTGAGCCTCACACATGCAATAAAATTCATAGTCTCCATACGAACCTACAACATGCATGGCATTATGTAACTTCTTTAAGTGTTTCCCTAAGAATTCTAGGTCACTCTTGTGCCAGACTACTAAGGGTTTTGACAATTTTGCTCTAATTGAAGCTTTATCTCTCGAGTCCACTTGAATCAACAAATTAAGAAGTAGAGAACGAATTGACAAAAATAAGGACAAAACATGCTTCAAAACATAGCAATAAAGTCACAACAAGTAAATCAAATCCAACTACAATGTTTAGCTACTCAAAATCACCATAAAAACAAACTAAACAAGTAGGAAACGTCTTAGAACGTTGTTACAAATTGAAAGAAAGAGAAATAAACTTAGGTGTCGATACCGATCCTTCGTCTCCGAGCTCCCGTCTTCGATCTCGAACCTCCACGAATGCTTTGGCTCCCAAAATCACTATTTTCTTCTTCTTACAAGGTGTATCTCGAATTTAGGGCAAAACTCTACCAAATTGTGCTCCCCTTTGGTAAGAATCATAAGGTTGTATTTATAGGCATCAATGGGGCAGCGTTGCAACGCTAGGGACGGCGTTGCAACGTTGTACCCTAAACGCGTGGTAAATATGGAAACTATCGGCAGCGTTGCAACGCTAGGGACAGCGTTGCAACGCTGCTACCTTAACGCGCGTGCCCTCATGCGTGGCTTCTCATCGAGATAGCGTTGCAACGCCCTAAGGCAGCGTTGCAACGCTATCGCCTGGAGTCTTCAAAGCCTTTAAACAGCAAGCATGGCGTTGCAACGCTCTGCATGGTTGCAACGCCATCACCTCGGGTCATCATGCTTGGATTGGTTCTTTTTCTTCCAATTGATGTTATCTTTAGCTCTAAATAGCCCCGTTTTGATCCCGAGTGATCCAAATTATCTCCAATAGCTTCGTTTAAGCTCTTAACCTGAAATTGAATGGATTAACCACGTAAAAGTCCTGAAATCATCATAAAACTAGTAATAATTAAGCCTAAGGATAGCACATTTTGTGTGCTATCATCACTAGGTTTAATATAAAGAGTTATATTAACAAACTTAGGATAAAATCATTATAAGAGTTATATTGATTATCGATATAAGAGTTATATTGATTATCGATATAAGAGTTATATTGATAGAGTTAGGTAAAACCATTAGCCGGTTATAGCCTAAGTAAGATTCCTATAAACTTTAAAGTATTCAGTGGGAGGAAAAAGTGTATGAGATACATATTTTTTCACCTACGCTATCTCTGGGAAGTTCACACCGTGAGACTTATACTTGGCCTTGTGGCGCAAACGGGACGTCCCCCTTCGGATGGTGTTTGTATGAGTCAATATTAAGGTGAATGGAGAGTGTACTTATAGTGAGTGGGAGCAGGTTTAGTGATAACAACACCTACGATCTCTTTTGTCGGTTTTCACCGTTAGATCACTATGGTCAACCTACTAGTTTGGCCTGGACCAGACAATCCCTTCGGAGGGCTTGATCATAGGGGATAAAACATAGTAGACACCTGAATCTAGTCCTCCCTTCGGTAGATTTTATTGGATGGAGACACTGAGATCTAAAGACAGAGGGTTACACTCACGGGGTACATAAGTTGTGTATGTATCAAGACCGAAAAATGGTAACTAAAACCTATATGAATTAGAGTTATTCTGGTATTAGGTTTTGGTCAAGAGTGTCTTGATCCAGAGGAGGAGTGTTTTTTATTACCCTTCGGTGTCATACATTCTAAACCTTTGGAGTTTCATTGCAAATTATAAATGTCCTAGGAATCATTTGATAATTAGATAAAACATGATTGGATTAGAGTTATAGCAAGAAACTCATACAAGTTTGTTTGTAAATTTTCAGCAAAATGTCTAGCTCTATAATTTCCTTATTGGAAAGTAAAAATTAACAGGAGAGAACATAATGACTTGGAGGATGGACTCAACATAATCTTGGTTACACATGATCTTAAGTTCGTTCTTAATGAGGAGTGTCCTCAATTTCCTGCTCAAAACGCATCTTAAGCTGTTGAGGATGCATATGATCGCTGGATCAATGCCAACGAAAAGGCAAAAGCCTATATCCTGGCTAGCATACCTGATGTTTTAGCCAGGAGGCTGGAGGGCAAGGTCTCAGCTCGTGAGATCATGGATTTTGTGCTAAATTTGTCTAGACAACCGTCCAAACAAATTCGGCATGAAGCCCTAAAATTCGTTTACAACGCACGTATGAAGGAAGGAACATCAGTGAAAGAACATGTTCTCAATCTGATTGCCCACTTCAACATAGCAGAACTAAATGGAGCAGTTATAGATGAGAAATGTCAGGTTTTGTTCATCCTAGAATCTCTTCTGAAGAGTTTTCTGCAATTCCGTAGCAATGCAGCGATGAACAACATAGAGTATGATCTGACTTCTCTACTACATGAGCTGCAGAATTATTAGTTTCTTATGGATGATAAGAGACAACAAAATGGAGAGGCAAATTTGTTCGCCCATTCAAAAAGTTCTCAGGAGGATTCATCCTCTGGGACTAAGAACTGCAACAATACTTCTGAACTTAATAAGATACAGAAGAAGAGGAAAAGGAGCAGATAAAGAGCAATCGTCTGGTAAAGAAAAGCTTTATTTGATAACATGTAGCTTAAGGGTTTATTAGAAACCCTATTTCTATTTCTTGCCTTAGCGAACATTGTACTTCTTTTTCTTTTCGATTGAATAAAGTGTTTATTTCATTGGAAAAGTATTGTACTATGTGTTGCTCTTCTTGAGAATTATTTGCAAACGGTTTAATTTAGTTAAAATAGTTTGCAAGTACACGAACTAATTTCTCCTAAAGAAAATGATCATCTTTGGCATCTAAGATTGGGTCACATCAATCTCAATAGAATTGAGAGATTGGTAAAGAATGGACTTCTAAATGAGCTAGAAGAAAATACTTTACCTGTATGTGAATCCTGCTTGGAAGGCAAAATGACTAAAAGACCTTTTAGTGGAAAAGGTTATAGAGTCAAAGAAACTCTTGAGCTTATACATTCAAACCTTTGCGGTCCGATGAATGTTAAAGCTAGGGGAGGATGTGAATATTTCATCTAGGGGAGGATGTGAATATTTCATCTATTTTATAGATGATTATTCTAGATTTGGGCATATTTACCCAATGCACCACAAGTCTAAAGCACTTGAAAAGTTCAAGGAATTCAAGACTGAGGTTGAAAATCAATTAGGTAAAACTATTAAAACACTTCAATCGGATCGAGGCGAAGAGTACATGGATTTAAAATTCTAGAACTATATGATAGAACATGCAATTACATCCCAACTCTCAGCTCCCGGCACACCACAGCAAAACGGTGTATCGGAAAGGAGAAATAGAACCCTGTTGGACATGGTTCGATTAATGATGAGTTATGCTCATCTCCCTAGTTCCTTTTGGGGTTACGCAGTGGAGACTGCAGTATACATTTTGAATAATGTGCCCTCAAAAAGTGTTTCTGAAACACCCTTTGAACTCTGGAAAGGACATAAAGGTAGTTTATGTCACTTCAGAATATGGGGTTATCCAACACATGTGCTTGTGACAAATCCAAAGAAGTTGGATTCACGTTCAAAATTATGCCTATTCGTAGGATACCCAAAAGAAACAAGAGGTGGTTTATTCTATGATCCTAAGGAATATAAGGTTTTTGTGTCGAAAAATGCCATTTTCTTAGAGGAGGACCAAATAAGGGACCACAAACCAAAAAGTAAAGTTGTGTTGAGTGAGTTAGACGGAACAATAACAAAGGTTGCTAATAAGAACACTAGTACGTCAACAAGAGTCGTTGATACTAGTTTGTCTAGTCAAGAGAGTCCATCTCAAGAGTTGAGTATGCCTCGACGTAGTGGGAGGGTTGTGATACTTGTGACCGACTTACATGGGTTTAGCTGAAACCCAAGTTGTTATACCAGATGACAACTGCGAGGATCCATTGACTTATAATCAAGCAATGGTTGACAAAGACAAAGACAAATGGGTCATAGCCATGGACCAAGAAATGGAGTTTATGTACTTCAATTATGTTTGGGATCTTGTAGATAAGCCTGATGGGGTAAAACCTATAGGTTGTAAGTAGATCTACAAGAGAAAGCGTGGTGTAGATGGGAAGGTGTAAACCTTTAAGGCTAAACTAGTAGCAAAGGGTTATACCAAGGTTGAAGGGGTTGACTATGAGGAGACCTTTTCACCTGTTGCTATGGTAAAGTCTATCTGTATCCTTCTTGCCATTGCCGCATATTATGACTATGAGGTATGACAAATGGATGTCAAGACAACCTTTTTGAATGGCAATCTTGAGGAAAACATCTACATGGACCAACCCAAAGGGTTCATTGAACCAGGACAAGAGCAAAAGGTTTGCAGGCTTAAAAGGTCAATTTATGGACTGAAACAAGCCTCTAGGTCCTGGAATATAAGATTTGATGAGGCAATCAAATCTTATGGTCTTGACCAGAATGATGATGAACCTTGCATCTACAAGAAAATCATCAATAGTTCTATTGCATTCCTAATTCTCTATGTGGATGATATCCTACTCATTGGGAATGATGTAGGTTATCTTACTGACATCAAGGAATGGCTAGCTACGCAGTTCCAAATGAAAGATTTGGGGGATGCACAGTTTGTTCTTGAGATCCAGATTGTCCGGAACCGCAAGAATAAAATACTAGCCTTGTTTCAAGCATCTTACATAGACAAAGTGTTGCCAAGGTTTAAGATGCAAGATTCCAAAAGGGGCTTGTTGTCTTTTAGACATGGAATCCATTTGTCTAAGGAACAGTGTCCTAAGACACCTCAAGGAGTTGAGGATATGAGACGGATTCCTTATGCATCAGCTGTTGGGAGCCTGATGTACGCCATGTTGTGTACTAGACCGACATCCATTTTGCAGTTGGAATGGTCGATGAGGTATCAATCCAATCCAGGACTTGAACCTTTGGACACGGTTAAAACAATCCTTAAGTATCTTCGCAGAACAAGGAACTACATGCTTGTGTATGGGGCTAAGGATTTGATCTCACAAGATACACGAATTTCGACATTGATCGATAAAGATTCTCGAAAATCTACATCAGGGTCAGTATTCACTCTTAATGGAGGAGCTGTAGTATGGCGAAGCGTCAAGCAAGGATGCATCGCTGATTCCACCATGGAGGTCGAATATGTAGCAGCTTGTGAAGCAACTAAGGAGGTCGTTTGGTTAAGGAAATTCATGCTCAATTTGGAAGTTGTTCCAAATATGACTTTGCCCATCACGTTGTATTGCGATAACAGTGGTGCAGTGGCAAATTCGAGGGAACCCCGAAGTCACAAGAGGGGAAAGCACATAGAGCGGAAGTATCATCTCATCCGGGAGATCGTGCATAGAGGAGACGTGATTGTCACGAAGATAGCCTCAAAGCACAACATTGCTGATCCTTTTACAAAGGCTCTCACGGCTAAAGTTTTTGAAAGTCACTTAGAAGGTCTAGGTTTACAAGTCTTCCCCAACTAGGGCAAGTGGGAGTATTTTGTACAAAGGGGTTTAAATGCCCTAGTTTGTTGTATTTACATTACTGTAATGTTTTTGTACTCCACAAGCTTTAGGTCAAGTGGGAGATTGTTGGGATTTATGCCCTAAACCTGGGTAATTTTTATCAGTTAAATAAAGTGTTATTTTTTTTTGATAGAATTACAGTCTTGCTTTATAAATCCAATAAACTAAGCTCCAAGGTTATAACATTTATCTTGAACATCAGTGTAGTGGACACTATTTGGGTTGAGTTCAAGAATATAACCTAAATGGTCTATGGTATAAGAATAAGGTTGGAAACCTCATTTTGGTAACACCATGGATGCGACCCACTTTGTAATTAGTACAAATGAGATAATCCAACTCATTCATGTAGTTGACATGCGAGTGGGGGCATCCTATATGAAGAGTTCATACAAGACTAGATCCCATAGTCTACCTAGTGTAACACCGTTAACAGGATAAGACTAGTAATTTATAGGTTGTCATTAGTGACTCAACCTGAATCCTGAGCAAGTTAAGAACTCCTGCTTATAGGGGTTTGTCCTTAGACTAGTATGGGTGAGAGTGGCATGTAGCCGACTCAATAAGCCTACCTTCTCAGGGACAGAACCTCGTAGGTAGCTGGGAACTTAACTATGCAAGATGGAATTCACTTATTCCTACACTAAGGAATTAGATAGGTTGTTCCCTTAAGAACTAACTCCAGGTCTTGAACAACGGGGCCCCGCCCTCTACGAGGGTACGAGTCTAAGGTAGGACCTTAGACTTGTTGTTCATTAGAGGATCAGAGGTGCTTAAGGAACAAAAAAGTAATCACAGGGGTAAAACGGTAATTTGACCCAGCTGTAATTACGAACAACCTGTGAAGGGTCGACTCATGGGTAATGACTATATCAGTGGACACAATATTATTTACAGTGAGGAGAGTGCAACTGCAAGTCTATAGTGGAGTGACTTGTAGTTAATGAATATTGATTAACTGGATCAAAGAGTTTGATCAGTTAATCTCACATCATTGGTGCTCATGAACTGTAGGTCCATTAGGTCCCTCTGTTGGCTCAACATGGTAATATTGAGGGTATAAAGTTAGGAATGAAATTGAAGTGTTCAATTTCATACATGAGGTTTTATATCAATTATATATGATATAATTAATATAATATATAGTTATAATGTGAATTAGATTCACATATAAACCGTATACTAAAGAGAGAATAAAGGAGGGGTAAGATTGTCAATTTCATCCTATTTCCCTATATATATGGTTGCATGAGATGCAACTAGGCTAAGTGATTCCAAGCTTTTATTGTGTTGTTGGAAAGGTTCCAAGAGACGAACATCTCTCTCACAAAACACCTCACCTCTCCTAAAGGGAACCCATCTTCCTCCCTCACCTAGAGAACAACGAAGAAGATTCGGTGGTAGTGTCGGTGTTCATTCGAGTTCGTGTTGCTGAGATCTTGATCGTGAGAGAGGAAGAGCACTTGAAGAAAGGTTCTTCAAAGGTAATTTTCCTTGCTGCCCATTATATTTACATGCTTAATCTTGTTGTATTATGTTTTTGAATAAAATCGTTGTAACTGAATCAAGAGCGCGCGATTCATAGTCGCTTCCGCTGCGGGACTCGTATTCCCTTCATGAATGACTAGTGAAGAGTGGAGTTCTAAGCAAATTGGAAGAAAACTCTTTACCGGTATGTGAGTCATGCCTTGAAGGCAAAATGACCAAACGTTCTTTTAGTGAAAAAGGATATAGAGCCAAAGAGCCTCTGGAGCTTATACATTCTGACCTCTATGGTCCGATGAATGTTAAAGCGTGGGGAGGTTACGAATACTTTGTATCTTTTATAGATGACTATTTGATAACACATAAAATGTGCTATCCTTAGGCTTAATTATTGCTAGTTTTAAGATGATTTCAAGGCTTTTACGTGTTTAAATCACTCAATTTCAAGTTAAGAGCTTAAACAGAACAATTGGAGACATTTTGGATCACTCGTGATCGAAACGAGGCTATTTGGAGCTAAAAATAACATCAATTGAAGTTAAAATGATCAATCCAAGCTTGAAAACCCGAGGTGATGGCGTTGCAATGCGATACAGAGCGTTGCAACGTCGTGATTGCAGTTTTGAGGCGTTGAAGACCCCTATCGATAGCGTTGCAACGCTGCCTTGCAGCGTTGCAACGCTATCTCCATAAGAATACAAGCTGGAGGCCGCATAGAGAGCTCGAAGACTTTCGAAATACCCTCTTTAAGAAGTGAAAAGAGAACTTTCGAAATACCCTGTCTTTTCACTCCCAAGGTTGCTCCTAGCGTTGCAACGCTGCACCGATTTCATCTATAAATAAAACCTTATGCTTTCTTGCAAATGAACCCGAATTTGATAGACTTTTGACCCTAATTTCGAAATACCCTCTATAAGAAGAGAAAAGAGAACATTCTTGGGAGCCAAAGCGTTCGTGGAGGTTCGAGATCGAAGACGGGAGCTTAGAGACGAAGGACCGGCATCGACACATAAGTTTAATTTCCTTTTCTTTTAGATTGTAACTTCATTTTGAGACGTTTTTTACACTTTTAGTTTTATTTTCTTGTGATTTAGAGTAGCTAATTGTTGTAGTTAGGATTTGATTTACATGTTAAGACTTATTTGCTTTGTATTGAAGTATGTTTTGTTCTTTATTTTTGGCAATTCGCTCTTTAACTCTTTGATATTGTTAGTTTAAGTGGTCTCGAGAGATAAAACTTAGATTAGAGCAAAGTTGTCAAAACTCATAGAAGTCTGGCAAAGTTGTCAAAGTTGTTTAATGTCGTGCATGCTTTAGATTTCTTAACGAGACTTAGAATTTTTTGTGTGTGCGAGGCTCATTAAGAATCGAAAGATTTTCTTGAGTATTCTACTTCTTGTTTATAAATTCATCACATTAGTTCATTGCATGTGTTAATTAAGTTATTAATTTGTGAAGTCAATTTCCTCTAAATCTATCAATTCGTGTCTCCGCGTGTTTGTTTGTCTTTTTTCTTTATTTAAACCACCTATCCAAGTTATGTTACTTTAGCTAAAATTGAGAATTAGAATCTTGATAATTAATTAATCTAGAAACCCATTCCCGAGGATGATACTTGGACTCTCAAATTACTATACTAAAACTTGACCCGTACACTGCGGTATTACATTATCTAAAATTATATGCAACAAGTTTTTAGAAAAATGGTATGACTTTGCATGAGTTTTATCTTCCACCATGGTACTGTCCCCCACAGGATCCTAGGTATGTGCATCGTGTTTCCTCTGAATACCATTTATCTAATTTTTAACATTCTGTACCTGAAATTGATGAAAATTCACGTGATGGTAGTTATTTAGCCACTTGGAACCACAATTTTTCGTACCCGGACTAACATATAGAAAAATCTTCTCTTATGGACCAATTAATGGAATATACCTTACAATTGAAAATTAAAAATTTGGTTCATAATGAATTAGAGAGGTGGATAAGTAAGAAGCAGAGGTGGTAGGATTTTGGAAAATAGTACAGGATAGAGCTCATTATCTTAATCATCTGGTAATTTCCCTTAAGGTCTTACAGGAACAATTTCTTATCCTTACCACTGAGAAGGTGCCACCTAGGAGGACTTATTCGTACGATAGTGAGGATGAGTTAGAGGGAACTGAGACACACCATAATCAGGTCTGTGAGATAGACAATGGTGAAACACTCACTTCCACAGAGGAAATCCAGGTGATAGAGTTCGAGGCTGAGAAGTGCTCTTCCCTTTTATCTACGAAAAGTTTCTTTAATCTTGATATCCATTTGTCCTACACTCACGAGTCTTATTTTGATTTTTGTTCTTTTTTGTTAATAAACAAAAATACCAAAAATAGTTATTTGTCTAGTGCTCAGGAGAAATAGGATAGCCTCTTAGACTTAGAAGGCTATATCGATTCAAGCAAGAAGGGTCCGAAGAAACATGAGCAATTTTATGTGCCTTGATGAGTCACTGTCTAGATAAAGACGTTAAAGAAAGCGCTTTTTGGGAGGCAACCAAAGTTTTATGTCTTATGTTCTCTATTTTTATGTTTTCTTTCCTTTCCTAGTTTTTTTTTCTTATTCTTAATTATTGGTACCTCCAGGTGTATGCCCAAGGGTAGAGCTGCAAACTTGCACCCTTTTGATCCTGAGATCGACAGGACCTGTAGGAGACTTCTAAGGGAAGGAAGAGTAGAACCTCAAACTATGGCTGATCAGGAGTTGATCAATAACCCTAAACCCATCAGAGAGTATTTCCAAACTGGGTTTAATTCTAAGCAGGCTGGAATAGTCCATGCCCCCATAAATACTAACAATTTTGAACTTAAAACAGGGCTTATACAGATGGTTAGGGATGGTGCTTTTAGAGGATTAGCCACAGAAGATCCTAATTCACACTTGCAAAATTTTCCCGAAATCTATTGTACAATTAAAATGAATAGTATCTCTGCCGATAATATTCACTTACGTCTCTTTCCTTTCTCTTTGCATGGTAGAGCTAAGGAACGACTAGTGTCCCTTCCCCCAGGCAGTCTCAACAAGCCTCGAGGTCTTGGAATATAAAGTTTGATGAGGCGATTAAATCTTATGGCTTTGATCAGAATGTTGACGAGCCTTGTGTCTACAAGAAAATCGTTAACAAAATTGTTGCATTTCTGATATTATATGTGGATGATATCCTTCTCATTGGGAATGAGGTAGGATTTCTTACTGACGTTAAAAAATGGTTGGCTTCGCAATTCCAAATGAAAGATTTGGGAGAAGCACAATATGTTCTAGGTATCCAGATAGTTCGAAACCAGAAGAACAGAATGCTAGCCATGTCTCAGGCGTCTAATATTGACAAGATGTTATCTAGATATAAGATGCAGAACTCCAAGAAGGGCATGCTGCGTTTCAGGCATGGGGTTCACCTGTCTAAGGATCAATGTCCTAAGATTCCTCAAGAGGTTGAGGATATGAGACGAGTCCCCTATGCTTCAGCTGTTGGGAGCCTCATGTATGCTATGTTGTGTACTAGGCCCGACATCTTTATGCATTTGGGATTGTCAGTAGGTATCAATCCAATCCAGGATTAGATCATTAGACAACCGTAAAGGAAATCATCAAGTATCTTAGGAGAACGAGGAACTACAGCCTTGTGTATGAGAGTGAGGATGTGATCCTTACGGGATACACAGACTCTGACTTTCAGACTGATAAGGATTCTAGGAAATCCACTTCGGGGTCAGCCTTCATTCTGAATGGAGGAGTTGTAGTGTGCGAAGCATCAAACAACGATGCATCGTTGATTCCACAATGGAAGCCAAGTATGTTGCGGCTAGTGAAGCTCCAAAGGAAGCTGTTTGGCTCAGGAAATTCAGGACAGATTTGGAAGTTGTTCCAAATATGAACAAGTCAATCACGCTATTTTGTGACAACAGTGGTGCAGTAGCCAACTCGAGAGAACCTCAGAGTCATAAGAGGGGCAAGCATATTGAGCGGAAGACTCACGTGATACGGAGATTGTGCGCCGCGGAGACGTGACAGTCACGCAGATAGCGTCTGAGCACAACGTCGCTGATCCATTTACAAAGGCCCTCACGGCTAAGTTGTTTGAGGGTCACCTAGAGAGTCTAGGTCTTCGAGTGCTTCCTGACCAGGGCAAGTGGTAGTATTGTAAAGGGCATTCAATGCCTTAGTTTATTGTAATTTTATTGTTCATTTGAGAAATGTATTTTGTACTCCACTAGCTTATTCCAAGTGGGAGTTTGTTGTGATGTATGTCCTAATCTCGTATTTGTTTATAATATTCACAATTGAAATAAATAAGAGTTATTTCTTTCATCACTTTGTGTCTCGAATATTTACAAACTTTGTCCAATAAACTAAGCTACAGGGTCATTGAATTATGAGAGAACTAGAACTTGAACGGTGTGTAGTGGACACATAGGGAGGATCACGTTCGATTAAATGACCCGAACGGTCTACAGTATACGAATAGGGTTGGAGACCTAATCCTGGATACGTTGTGGATGCGACCCGCTTTGTATTATGTACAAACGAGGTGATCCAACTCGTTCATGTGGTTCACATGCGAGTGGGGGTATCCTGTGCAATAAGATTGTACAAAACCGGACCATGAATTATTAGACTTACTGATGTAACACTGTTAACAATACAGGACTAATAACTTCGTAGATGACCATTAGTGACTCGACCTTAATCCGGAGCGTGTTATGGACTTCTGTCTTCGAGGGTATGTCCTTTGACTAGTACGGGTGAGGGTAGTCACAGTTACTCGCCCAATATGCCTATCTTCTCAGGGACATGACCACGTGGGGAGCTGGAAACTTCACTATGCGAGATGAAATTTACTCGTTCCTGACTTTAGGGAAACTAGAGGGGTTGTTCCCTTAAGTGCTGTCTCCAAGGCTTGGACAACGGGCACCCACCCTCTCACTGGCCCGAAAGGGGTGTTGTTTATGGTTGGACCATACAACGTTGTTGTTCATTAGAGGAGTAGTGGGGACTTAGGAGCAAGAAGTAGACACAGGGGTAAAATGGTAATTTGACCCAACAGTGTCTACGAACAACTTGTGAATGGTCGACTCATGAGCATTAGTTATATCAATTGACACAACTTGTCCTACAGTGTTGGGTATGCAACTACGGGTTTTAGTGGAGTGTTACCGTAGCTAATGAATGTTGAATAACTAGGTCAAAGAGTTTGACAGGTTAGTCTCGGATAATTGGAGCTCGTCATCTATTGGTCCATTAGGTCCCTTGGTTGACTTAAACTGGATACATAGAGGGTTTACAGTTTGGTGTGGATTTGAAGTGTTCAAATTCATTCAAAGGGTATTTATGTCATTTATATGAGATATGATTTACATATTATATAGTTTAATGTGAATGAGATTCATAATAAACTATAGGTTAGCATAATTGCTTAATTAGGGCTAATTTAGAGAAGTTGGATTGAGAGAAATTAAATTGAATGTGATTCAATTTAAAATCCACAATATATGGATAGGGTTGGAAGAAAACTCTTTGTCGATGTGTGAGTCATGGCTTGAGGGCAAAATATCCAAACGTCCTTTTAGTGGAAAAGGATATAGAGCCAAAGAGCCTCTTGAGTTAGTACATTCTGACCTCTGTGGTCCGATGAATGTTAAAGCTCAGGGTGGTTATGAGTATTTCGTGTATTTCATTGACGACTACTCCAGATATGGGTATATTTACCTAATGCACAAGAAGTCTGAAACTCTTGAAAAGTTCAAGGAGTATAAGACTGAGGTTGAGAACCTCTTAGGTAAATCGCTTAAAACACTTTGATCGGATCGAGGTGGAGAGTACATGGACACTGAATTCCAAGACTATATGATAGAACACAGACTTACGTCCCAACTCTCAGCACCTGGTATGCCACAGCAGAATGGTGTATCGGAGAGGAGAAACAAAACCTTGTTGGACATGGTTCGGTCGATGATGAGCTATGCTCGTCTCCCTGATTCTTTTTGGGGGTACGCAGTGGAGACTGCAGTTTATATTTTGAATAACGTTCCGTCGAAGAGTGTTCGTGAAACACCTTTCGAGCTCTAGAGTGGACGTAAAGGCAGTTTACATCACTTCAGGATTTGGGGATGCCCGACCCACGTGTTGGTGTCAAAGACGAAAAATTTGGAACCCTGTTCGAAATTGTGCCTATTCGTAGGTTACCCTAAAGAGACTAGGGGTGGTCTGTTTTACGATCCTAAGGAAAATAGGGTGCTTGTGTCGACAAACGCCACTTTCCTTGAGGAAGACCACGTCAGGGATCATTTACCAAGGAGTAAAATTGTGTTGAATGAAATGGGGGAGTACATCGCCAAGAGTTCTTGATGGGGCTAGTACGTCAACAAGTGTTGTTGATCCTAGCACGTCTAGTCAAATCCGCTCCCAAGAGTTGGGAATGCCTCGACGTAGTGGGAGGACTCGTGAGATGACCCGATCGCTACATGGGTTTAGTTTGAAACCTCGGTTGTCACTCCCCGATGATGATCGTGAGGATCCATTGACCTATGATCAGACAATGGTTGATGTTGACAAAGACGAGTGGATTAAAGCTATGGACCAGGAAATGGAGTCTATGTACTTCAATTCTGTATGGGAGCTTGTGGATCAACCGGATGGGGTAAAACCTATTGGTTGTCAATGGATCTACAAGCGTAAACGTGGCGTAGATGGGAAGGTGCAGACCTTCAAAGCCCGACTAGTGGCAAAGAGTTTTACCTGAGTTGAAGGGGTTGACTATGAGGAGACCTTTTCACCGTTGCCATGGTAAAGTCGATCGGGATCCTTACCGCCATTGACGCGTATTATGACTACAAGGTATGGCAGATGGACGTCAAGTCAACCTTTCTGAATGGCAAACTTGATGAGACCATCTACATGGACAAACCCAAAGGGTTCATTACCCAAGGCCAAGAGCAAAAGGTTTGTCGGCTTCATAGGTCCATTTATGGATTGAAACAGGCTTCGAGGTCTTGGAATATAATGTTTGATGAGGCGATCAAATCTTATGGCTTTGATCAAAATGTCGACGAGCCTTGTGTCTACAAGAAAATCGTTGACAAACCGTCGCATTTTTGGTGTTGTATGTGGGCGATATTCTTCTCATTGGGAATGAGGTAGAATTTCTTCTCGACGTTAAGAAGTGGCTAGCTTCGCAATTCCAAATGAAAGATTTGGGAGAAGCTCGGTATGTTCTAGGTATCCATTGTCCGAATCGAAAAAGTAACGCTAGCCTTGTCTCGAGCTTCTTATATTGACAAGATGTTGTCTAGATATAAGATGCTGAGAACTCCAAGAAAGGCTTATCGCCTTTCGTGCATGGGGTTCACTTGTTCAAGGATCAAGTGTCCTAAGACTCCTCAAGATGTTGAGGATATGAGACGGATTCCATATGCTTCTACTGTGTAGGGAGCCCGATGTATGTCATGTTGTGTACTAGGCTTGACATCCGTTATGCAAAGAGGAATTGTCGGTGAGATATCGGTCCAATCCAGATTAGATCACCGGACGACCAAAAAGGCAATCCTCAAGTATCTTAGGAGAACGAGGAACTACGACTTAGTGTATGGCGGTGGGGATTTGATCCTTACGGGATACACGAATTCATTTTCGCATCGATAAGGATTCTAGGAAATCCACTTCGTGGTCGACCTTCATTCGAATGGAGGAGTTGTAGTATGGCGAAGCATCAGCGAGGATGCATCGATTCCACTATGGAAGCGGAGTATGTTGCGGCTTGTGAAGCTGCAAAGGAAGCTGTTTGGCTCAGAAAGTTCATGGCAGATTTGGAAGTTGTTCCAAATATGAACTTGTCAATAACAATGTTCTGTGATAACAGTGGTGCAGTAGCCAACTCACGTGAGCCTCGGAGCCATAAGAGAGGCAAACACATTGAGCGCAAGTATCATATGATACGGGAGATTGTGCACAGCGGAGACGTGATGGTCACGCTGATAGCGTTGGAGCACAACGTAGCTGATCCATTTACAAAGCCCCTCACGGCTAAGGTGTTTGAGGGTCATCTAGAGAGTCTAGGTCTTCGAGAGCTTCCTGACTAGGGCAAGTGGGAGATGTGTAAACGGGTATTCAATGCCCTAGTTTATTGTATTACTTCATTGTAATTTATGTACATTTCATAAATGTATTTTCTCCACTAACTTAGTCCAAGTGGGAGTTTGTTGGGATTTTTGTCCTAATCTCGTGTTTGTAATATATTGTTTGAAATTAATAAGAGTTATTCATTTCATCACTTTGTGTCTCGCAATATTTATAAACTTTTCCAATAAACTAAGCTCCGAGGTCATTGAATTTATGAAAGAACTAGAACTTGAACGGTGTGTAGTGGACACACGGGGAGGATCACGTTCGAGTTAATGACCCGAACGGTCTCTGAGATATGGATAGGATTGGAGACCTAATCTCGGATACACTGTTGATGCCCGCTTTGTATTAGATACAAACGAGGTGATCGACTCGTTCATGTGGTTGACATGTGAGTGGGGCATCCTTTGCAATGAGATTGTACAAGGCCGGGACGGTGAATTATTAGACCCACCGATATAACACCGCTGACAAGAAGGACTAATAACTTCAGAGATGACCATTAGTGACTCGACTTGAATCTCGAGCGTGTTACGGACTCATGTGCGCGGGGTCCGTCCTTTGACTAGTACTGGATGAGGGTGGTCACGATTACTCGCCCAATATGCCTATCTTCTCGAGGACGAAACCAAGTAGGGAGTCGGGAACTTAACTACGCGAGATGGAATTCACTGTTCTCGCCTTTAGGAAACTAGAGGGCTTGTTCCCTTAAGTGTTGTCTCCGTGGCTTGGACAACGGCGCCCGCCTTCTCACCGCCCGAGAAGGGTGTTGTGTATGGTTGGACAATCACAATATGTTGTTCATTAGAGGAGCAGTGGGGACTTAAGAAACAAGAAGTAGACACAGGGGTAAAACGGTAATTTGACCCAGCCGTGTCTACGAACAACCTGTGAAGGGTCGACTCATGGGCATTAGTTATATTAGTGGACACGTAATATTCTGCACTGACGGGAGTGCAACTACGGGCTATAGTGGAGTGTTACCGTAGCTAATGAATGTTGGTTAACAGGGTCAAAGAGTTTGTGAGTTAATCTCGGATCATTGGAGCCCGCCCTTTGTGAGGTCCATTAGGTCCTCGGTTGGCTCAATGGGTTAAAAGAAGGGTTAATGTTTTGGTATGAAATTGAAGTGTTCAATTTCACTTTAAGGGCATTTATGTCATTTATATGAGATGTGAATGATATAATATATAGTTTAATGTGAATGAGATTCATAATAAACAATAGGTTAGCCTAATTGTTGAATTAGGGCTAATTGGAGATTTTAATTGAGAGAAATTAAATTGGATGTGATTTAATTTAATTAATCCACAATTATTGCAAATGTGATTTGCATAACCTATGGTTGTGGTAAAGTCGTAATAATGTGGAGATTTTAACTCCATCATTCCACTATATAATCCCTTCTTGCAAGAAGGAATATGATCACTTTCTCATTTTTTAGATTTTCATCAAAGAGAAGAAGAAAGTTCTCTCTACTTTCTCTCTATTCTCCTCCCTCTCCAAAACACAAATGTTCCCACAAACTTCCTTTTTCCCAAAGGAAGAACAACCGAGACTCCAAGTGGTGGTGTTTGGGTTCCGTTCGTGGGAAGCATTCGTTGAGATCGAGAAGCACGAACAGTTCGTGATCCGATGAAGAAATTCTTGAAGTTTGTCTACAACAAGTAAGTAAACTTCTTCTTGCTGTAAATTTCTTCCTTTTCTAGCATTTTTAGCCTAGATCTTTTAGTTAGATCATTTTAACAAAATCGAGTAGCATAATGATACCATGACGATTCGATCGTCTTCCGCTGCGCGGGAATTCTCATTCCCTTCACAGTGGACATGACTTGTCTTACAGTGACGGGAGTGCAGCTACGGACTTTAGTGGAGTGTTACTGTAGCTAATGAATGTTGATTAACCGGGTCAAAGAGTTTGTGAGTTAGTCTCTGATCATTGGAGCTCGTCACCAGAGGTCCATTAGGTCCTCGATTGGCTCAAACTGGATACATAGAGGGTTTACAGTTTGGTGTGGTTTTGAAGTGTTCAAATTCATTGAAAGGGTATTTATGTCATTTTTATGAGATATGATTGACATATTATATAGTTTAATGTGAATGAGATTCATAATAAACTATAGGTTAGCCTAATTGCTTAATTAGAGCTAATTTGGAGAAATTGGATTAAGAGAAATTAAATTGAATGTGATTCAATTTAAAATCCACAATTATACAAATGTGATTTGTATAATGAGATATGAGATATCTTATTATATGTGGTTATACAAATAGGTGGAGATTTCAACTCCACCTATCACCATTATATAAATCCTTTGCAAGAAGGCTTTGGTAATGAATGGTTTAATTTTATGGAATCTCACCAAAAAGAAACTCTCAAACTCTCTCAACTTTCCTCTCTCAATTTCTTTTCTCCCTTTCACCAAAGGAGTCCCACAACTCTCCTTCTACTTAAGGAGAACAACGGAAGAAGGCCTTTTAGAGGTGACTGATTGTTCGAGGTTCGGTGAGATCATGACTGTTGAGATCGAGAATGCGAAGTTTAGCCTAGGATTGAGAACGATTCTTCAACAAGTAAGTGGATTCCCTTACTGTTTTTCCTTCATTTAAAGCATGTTTAGCCTAGGATTTCTGTGACAAATTCGGTTTTAAGAAAACATTTTTCACAAAGAACACCACGACGATTCAATCGTTTTTTTTCGCTGCAGGAGTGTTATTCCCTTCAATTGGAGCCAATTATTGACTTCTTTGTTGTGAAAATATTTTTTCTTAAAATTAGGTGGGTTGTACTTCAATTTCATGTGATGAATTATGGTTTGCGAAAATGGATGTTTCGAATTTGGCATTTTTCTTTAGATTTATTTTCGTTGATTAGATTAATGTAAAAGCCTATGCTTTTTGGGCAATTAGAAAATAAATCGAGACTGTAAGTTCGGGTCTTGATCAAGAGTTATTGTGAAGAATTCGGAGCGGAAACGGGCGCAAATTCGGTGAAAACAACAAAGGAGTTTGCTTTCCAATAGATGGCATTGAGACGTTGTTCTTCGGCATCTCAACGCCGTCCACGCGGGCGATGGCTGTGCTGCAGAGCAGCGTTGCAACGCTGAAGCGTGGAGAACGCGAGGTGCAACGCTAAACGCTACGTCGTTGCAACACTGCATGCGTAGTTGGCAGTTCCAGCAAGCAGTTTCACACGAGAAGTGGGAAGTGGCAGTTGATGCATTCGTGGGATATTTTCATTAGTTTTTTTATTTTATTTAATTTAATTTGTAAAATGTATTTTATTTTTATTAAATTCATTTAATTAATTAATATTAATATAAAAGTTATATTAATGTTAATTAATTTATTTATTGTCCCAAAATGCCAAAACTGGTCCAATTTTTGCAAGTTATTTATTTTATGCATGAGATGTATGAAATATTTATTCTATGTGCATAATGTATGTCATATAGATTTAAAATCTCACCTTAGGTTAAACATTTCATTCATCATATTTATATCATAAGTGTTATAATATATAGTATGCATGATAGGTTTATATTATAAGAGTTTATTATTTAGATTAAAAGCATGCACATGCATTTAAATTCATGTGATGAATGTATATGCTATAGTTTATTATTCATGTGATGAACGATCAAGCACTATGACATAGAATGCATGTAACCTATATTAATTATTAGTTTTAAAATGTTTAAAACTTGAATGATTAGACTTAGGTTTTCTTTTTCTAATAAGATTAGAATTAGAAAATCAAAATTTAACTAATGGATGGTGACTAATTAGTAACTCTGTCTAAGGAAGGTTCTAGCTAAGGCTGTGGTATTTAAGCTGACGCTATGCGGAACACTCCTACCTGGAAACCGACCTGGGAGTGAATTTTGTCCGGAGATCCATAGGTTATATTATGTGTGAGTGTCGTTAATTAAAAGTTGATTAATTTACTCACATAGACCTAAGTTAATAATGTGATTATAGACTTAGGCTAATCCAATATAAGAGTTATATTGGTAGACTTAGGTAAATATTAGCCGATTTATCTAGGTCAATCCCGATTAATTTAAAGTGTTGAATGGAAGGAAATAAAGTGTATAAGATACGTTTGATTTTCCGACCACAAATCTCCGTAAAGTTCACATCGTGAGATCCATACTCGACCTTGTGGCGCAAATGGGAGCGCCCCCCCTTCAGAAGGTATTTGTATGGGTCAATATCAAAGTGGATGGAGAGAGTACTTATAGTGAGTGGAAGCGGGACCTGTGAAAACGTGACCCACGGTCTCTTCTTTCGATTCACACCGTGAGACCCTTATGATCCGCCTGCTAGTTTGGTCTGGACCAGACAATCCCTTTGGAGGGCCTTGATCATAGGAGTCGAAACGCCGTGAATTCCCGAAAGGGATACAGTTTTCTTGTTGGTTTTCCTTCCCTTCGGTGGCTATTGTTTGGACGGATACTTGAAAACTTAAAGATTGAGGGTGACACTCACAAGATTCATTAAGAGTTAATGGATTCAGATCGAATAATGGTAACTGGACGCCTAATGGAATAAGAGTTATTCAAGTATTAGGGTCTGGTCGAGAAAGTCTCGTCCTAGAGGAGGAGTGTTTCTGTTCACCCTTTGGTGGCGGTCATTCTAAACCTTTGAGATATCATTGTAAATTTTTAATGACCTAGGGATCATAGGATAAATTTTTGCTAAAACTTGATTGGATTTCAAAAAGTTATTTTGCGAGATTGACACAAAGTTTTACTTATTTTTCAGTAAATGTCTAGCTCAATAATAGCCTTACTAGCTTCCGACAAATTAGTGGGAGATAATTTCCAAACATGGAAAAACAATATAAACACAATTTTAGTAACTGACGACCTTAAGTTCGTGCTCACTAAGGAGTGTCCTCAGGTTCCAGGTTCGACTACGTCAGAAAGTGTTCGTGATGCGTATGATCGATGGATCAGGGCTAATGAAAAGGCCAAGATCTATATTATTGCCAGCTTGTCTGAAGTCTTGGCAAAGAAGCATGAGTTGATGATCACCGCTAAGGACATCATGGAATCCTTGCAGGAAATGGTTGGACAATAGTCCTTTCAGGTGTGACATGATTCGCTCAAACACATCTTCAACGCTCGGATGAAAGAAGGGGCGTCTGTCCATGAACATGTTCTGGACATGATGACACACTTTAAGATGGTTGAGAGGAACGGGGCTTCAATCGATGAGTCGAACTAGGTCAGCTTTATTTTGGAGACTCTTCCGAAGAGTTTCCTTCTGTTTCGTAGCAATGCTGTTATGAACAAAATTAGCTGCACTCTGACCACCCTTCTCAATGAACTACAGAACATCCAGTCCTTGATGAGGATCAGAACATCGAAGCTGAGGCAAACATTGCCTTCAGGTCCTTTCACAGGGGTTCGACCTCTAGGACAAAATATGTAGGTCCTTCTCACCCAAAAGGGAAGAAGAAGAAGATGAAGAAGGGTAAAGCTGACCGCGCTGCCGCCCAAAAGGGCAAAAAGGTCAAGGAAGTTGCAGAGAAAGGAAAGTGTTTCCACTACAATGGGGACGGCCACTGGAAGCGTAACTGTCCCAAGTTACTTGCCAACGAAGGAGTTCAAGACTGAGGTTGAGAACCTATTAGGTAAAACTATAAAAACACTTCGATCGGATCGAGGTGGGTAGTATATGGACACAAAATTCCAAGACTATATGATAGAACATGGAATTACGTCCCAACTCTCAGCACCTAGTATGCCACAACAGAATGGTGTATCGGAAAGGAGAAACAGAACCCTGTTGGACATGGTTCGGTCGATTATGAGTTATGCTCGTCTCCCTAATTCCTTTTGGGGTTACGGAGTGGAGACTGTAGTTTATCTTTTGAAAAACGTTCCGTCGAAGAGTATTTGTGAAACACCTTTCGAACTCTTGGATGGACATAAAGGCAGTTTACACCATTTCAGAATTTTGGGATGCCCGACCCATGTGTTGGTGTCAAACCCGAAAAAGTTGGAACTCAATTCAAAATTGTGCCTCTTTGTAGGTTACCCAAAAGAGACTAGAGGTGGTATGTTTTACGATCTTAAGGAAAATAGGGTGCTTGTGTCGACAAACGCCACTTTCCTTGACGAAGGCCACGTCAGGGATCATTTACCTAGAAGCAAAATTGTGTTGAACGAAATGGACAGTACATCAACAAGAGTTGCTGATGGGTCTAGTACGTCAACAAATGTTGTTGATCCCAGCACATCTAGTCAAGTCAGTTCTCAAAAGTTGAGAATGCCTCGACATAGTGGGAGGGCTGTTAGACAGCCTGAATGTTACATGGGTTTAGGTGAAACCCAAGTCGTCACCCCTGATGATGATTGCGAGGATCTATTGGCCAATGATTAGGCAATGGCAAACGTTGATAAAGACGAATGGATTAAAGCTATGGACCAGGAAATGGAGTCGATGTACTTCAATCCTGTCTGGGAGCTTGTGGATCAACCGGATGGGGTAAAACCTATTGGTTGCAAATGGATCTACAAGCGTAAACGTGGCGTAGATGGGAATGTGCAGACCTTCAAAGCACGACTGGTGGCAAAGAGTTTTACCTAGGTTGAAGGGGTTGACTATGAGAAACCTTTTCACTTGTTGTCATGGTAAAGTCGATCAGGATCCTTCTGGCCATTACCACACATTATGACTATGAGGTATGGCAGATGGATGTCACGACTGCCTTTCTGAATGGCAACCTTGACGAGACCATCTACATGGACCAACCCAAGGGGTTCATTCCCCAAGGCCAAGAGTAAAAGGTTTGTCGGCTTCATAGTTCTATTTATAGACTGAAACAAGCCTCGAGGTCTTGGAATATAGGGTTTGATGAGGCGATCAAATCTTATGGCGTTAATCAGAATGTTGACGAGCCTTGTGTTTTCAAGAAAATCGTCAACAACACTGTCACATTTCTGATATTGTATGTGGATGATATCCTTCTCATTGGGAATGAGGTAGGATTTCTTATTGACATAAGGAAATGGTTGGCTTCGCAATTCCAAATGAAATATTTTGGAGAAGCAAAGTATGTTCTAGGTATCCAGATAGTCTGGAACTGGAAGAACAGAACGGTAGCCATGTCTCAAGCGTCTTATATTGACATGATGTTGTCTAGTTATAAGATCCAGAATTCCAAGAAGGATTTGTTGCCTTTCAGGCATGAGGTTCACCTATCTAAGGATCAATGTCCTAAGACTCTTCAAGAGGTTGAGGATATGAGACGAATCTCTTATGCTTCAACTGTTGGGAGCCTCATGTATGCCATGTTATGTACTAGGCCCGACATCTATTATTCAGTTGGGATTGTCAGTAGGTATCAATCCAATCCAGGATTAAATCACTGGACAACCGTAAAGGAAATCCTCAAGTATCTTTGGAGAACGAGGAACTACAGCCTTGTGTATGGAAGTGGGGATTTGATCCTTACGGGATACAAAGATTCAGACTTTCAGATCGATAAGGATTATAGGAAATCCACTTCGGGGTCAACCTTCATTCTGAATGGAGGAGTTGTAGTATGGCGAAGCATCAAACAGGGATGCATCGTTGATTCCACTATGGAAGTCGAGTATGTTGCGGCTTGTGAAGCTGCAAAGGAAGTTGTTTGACTTAAGAAGTTCTTGACGGATTTGGAAACTGTTCCAAATACGAACTTGTCGATCATGTTGTTTTGTGACAACAATGGTGCTTTAGGCAACTCGAGAGAACCTCGGAGTCATAAGAGGGGCAAGCACATTGAGCGAAAGTATCACTTGATACGGGAGATTGTGCACCGTGGCGACGTGACAGCCACGCAGATAGCATCGGAGCATAACGTTGTTGATCTATTTACCAAGGCCCTCACGGCTAAGGTGTTTGGGTCACCTAAACATTCTAGGTCTTCGAGTGCTTCCTGACTAAGGAAAGTGAGAGTATTGTAAAGGGTATTCAATGCCCTAGTTTATTATAATTTATTGTATATTTGAGAAATGTATTATTTACTCCACTAGCTTAGTCCAAGTGGGAGTTAGTTGGTATGTATGTCCTAATCTCACACTTGTTTGTAATACTTATGATTGAAACAAATAAGAGTTATTTTTCATCACGTTGTGTCTCGCATATTTACAAACTTTGTCCAATAAACTAAGCTCCAGGGTCATTGAATTATGAGAGAACTAGAACTTTAACGGTGTGTAGTGGACACACAGGGAGGATCACGATCAAGTTAATGAACTAAACGGTCTACAGTATATGGATAGGGTTGGAGACCTAATCCTTCATACGTTGTTGATGCGACCCGCTTTGTATTAGAAACAAACGAGGTGATCCAACTCGTTCATGTGGTTGACATGCAAGTGGGGTCATCCTGTGCAATAAGATTGTATAAGACCGAACCGTGAGTTATTAGACCTATTGATATAACACCGTTAACAGTATGTGACTAATAACTCCGTAGATGATCATTAGTGACTCGACCTTAATCCTGAATGTGTTACGGACTCCTGCCTGCGGGAGTCTGTCCTTTGACTAGTACGGGTGAAGGTGGTCACAGTTACTCACACAATATGTCTATCTTCTTAGGGACAGGCCACGTAGGGAGCTGGGAACTTAACTATGCAAGATGGAATTCACTCGTTCCCGACTTGAAGGAAACTAGAGGGGTTGTTCCCTTAACTGTTGTCTCCAGGAATTGGACAACGGGCGCCCACCCTCTCACTGGCCCGAGAGTGGTGTTTTTTATGGTTTGACCATACAAAGTTATTGTTCATTAGAGGAGCAGTGGAGACATAAGGAGCAAGAAGTAGTCACAGGGGTAAAACGGTAATTGGACCCAGCAGTGTCTACGAACAACCTGTGAAGGGTCCACTCACGGGCATTGGTTATATCAGTGGACACAACTATTCTTACAGTGACGGGAGTGCAGCTACGGGGTTTAGTAGAGTGTTATCGTAGCTAATGGATGTTGATTAACCGGGTCAAAGAGTTTGACAGGTTAGTCTCGGATCATTGGAGCTCGCCACCTAAAGGTCCATTAGGTTCTTCGGTTGGCTCAAACTAGATACATAGAGGGTTTACAGTTTGGTGTGGATTTGAAGTGTTCAAATTCATTGAAAGGGTATTTATGTCATTTATATGAGATATGATTGACATATTATGTAGTTTAATGTGAATGAGATTCATAATAAACTATAGTTTAGCCTAATTGCTTGATTATGGCTAATTTGGAGAAATTGGATTGAGAGAAATTAAATTGAATGTGATGCAATTTAAAATCCACAATTATACAAATGTGATTTGCATAATGAGATATGAGATATCTTATTATATGTGGTTATGCCAATATGATTTGCATAACTTATGGTTTTGATAAAATGGTAAATAAGTGGGGATTTCAACTCCACCTATCACCATTATATAAACCCTTTGCAAGAAGGCTTTCGTAAGGAATGGTTTCTTTTTTTGGAATCTCACCAAAAAGAAACTCTGAAACTCTCTCAACTTTCCTCTCTCAATTTCTCTCCTCCCTTTCACCAAAGGAGCCCCACAACTCTCCTTCTACCTAAGGAGAACAACCAAGAAGGCCTTTCAAAGATGTTCGATTGTTCGAGGTTCGGTGAGATCGTGATCGTTGAGATCGAGAACGCGAAGTGTTCATGGCCGGAGAAGGAAATCGTGAAGAACGGTTCTTCAACAAGTAAGTGAATTCCCTTACTGTTTTTCCTTCATTTACAACATATTTAGCCTTGGATTTTTGTGATAAATTAAGTTTTAAGAAAATGTTTTTCACAACAAACACCACGACGATTGAATCGTTTTTCCGCTGCGGGAGTTTTATTCCCTTCACATTAAAACTATAGGTTATAAGGGAATGTGATTAAATAACCAACTTAATCATATGATGGTTAATTGATTAATTCAATTAATTAAATGTGATTTAATTGAAAAGTTTTTTTTATATTAATATAATTAAATATGATTTAATTATATTTTATTAATTAATTTAATATATTTTTTAATTTTCAATTAATTAAAAAGGGGAACTCTTGGGGTTTGTGCCCTAAAACTCGTAGTTTGTAATTATGTTCTAATTAATGTAATAAAGTGTTATTATTTCAATAAAGAGTTGTTGTTCGTTATCTACGAGTTTGTCTTTGTTTAAACCCTAAATCTAATAAACTAAACATCCAAGGCTGTAAAATGAATCTTTAACTGAATGTAGTGTACATATAAAGGATCTCAGTTCGAGATACAACCTAAAGGGTCTATAGTTAGGGGATAAAATTTGGGTAACTTACCCTGGTAAAACTATGGATGTGGCACACTTTGAATTTGATACAAACACCATGATCCTAACGTGTTCGTGTAGATGACATGTGAGTGGGGATATCCTATGTAATGAGATTACATAAGACCGGACCGGAAAATAGTAACCACTAGATGTAACTCCGTTGACTAGTTAGGTTTCTATTTCACTAGGAAGACCTACCCAACTTGATCTCAATCCTAAGCAGGTTACGAACTCCTGTTTGCGAGGGATTGTCCTTTGACTAGTATGGGTGAGAGTGGCCAGATTTATCGACTCAATATGTCTACCTTCTTGAGGATAAGACCGAGTGAGTGGATTGGAACTTAACTTAGCAAGATGCAATTCACTCCTTCCCGCCTATTAGGGTAATTAGAGAAATGTTCCCTTAAGTGGTGTCTTCAAGACTTGAACAAAGGGTCCGACCCTCTCATTGGCCCGAGAGAGACTCTGTTTGTTGGTAGGACCACAAACAAATTGTTCATTAGAGGAGCACTGGTACTTAAGGAACAAGATGTAACCAAGGGGTAAAACGGTAATTTGACCCAGCAGGTGTTACGAACATTCGTGAAGGATTGACTTGTTGTTATTGGTCAATATCCGTGGACACAAAAATATATCTGCAGTGAGAAGAGTGCAGCTGCGGGACTTTAGTGGAGTGTTCCAACAGTTAACGAATGTTGATTGGGAGTTTAATGAGATTAACTGAGCAATCTCATATTGTTGGAGTGTTGGGATTTTTGTCCTAATCTCGTGTTTGTAAATTACTGTTTGAAATTAATAAGAGTTATTTATTTCATTACTTTGTGTCTCGCAATATTTACAAACTTTTCCAATAAACTAAGCTCCAGGGTCATTGAATTTATGAGAGAACTAGAACTTGAACGGTGTGTAGTGGACATACAGGAAGGATCACGTTCGAGTTAAGCACGACGAACGATCCTACATGATATATGGATAGGGTTGGAGACCTAATCGGATATACTGTGGATGCGACCCGCTTTGTATTAGATACAAATGAGGTGATCTGACTCGTTCATGTGGTTGACATGCGAGTGAGGGCATCATGTTCAATGAGATTGTACAAGACCGGACCATGAATTATTAGACCTACTGATGTAACACCATTGACAGTAAGGACAAATAACTTCGTAGATGACCATTAGTGACTCGACCTGAATCCTGAGCGTGTTACGGACTCCTGTCTGCAAGAGTCTGTCCTTTGACTAGTACGGGTGAAGGTGGTCACAGTTACTCACCCAATATGCCTATATTCTCAGGGACAGGACCAAGTAGGGAGCTGGGAACTTTCCTACGCGCGATGGAATTCACTCGTTCCTGCCTTTAGGGAAACTAGAGGGGGTTTTCCCTTTAGTGCTGTCTTCAGGGCTTGAACAACGGGCGCCCACCTTCTCACTGGCCCGAGAAGGGTGTTGTGTATGGTTGGACAATCACAATATGTTGTTCATTAGAGGAGTAGTGGGGACTTAAGGAACAAGAGGTAGACACAGGGGTAAAACTGTAATTTGACCCAGCCGTGTCTACGAACAACCTGTGAAGGGTCGACTCATGGGTATTGGTTATATCAATGGACACGTAATATTCTGCACTGACGGGATTGCAACTACGGGCTATAGTGGAGTGTTACCGTAGCTAATGAATGTTGATTAATCGGGTCAAAGAGTTTGACAGGTTAATCTCGGATCATTAGAGCCCGTCACTGTAGGTCCATTAGGTCCCTCGGTTGGCTCAATCTGGGTTAAAAGAAGGGTTAATGTTTTGGTATGAAATTGATGAAGGGAATTGAAGTCCCCGCAGCGGAAGCGATTGCGAATCGCGCGCTCTTGATTTAGATACAACGATAAATTCAAGAACATACATAACAAGACTAAGCATAAAATCAGAATGGACAACAATAAATTACCTTTGAAGAACCTTTCTTCAAGTGCTCCTCTCTCCCAGGATCACGATCTCAGCAACAGGAACTCCAACGTATGAAGACACGACCACCGGATCTTCTCCGTTGTACTCTAGGTGAGGGAGGAAGGTGGGTTCCCTTTAGGAGAGGTGAGGCATTTTGTGAGTGATGTGTGCTTTGGAACTCTTCCAACAACACAACAAGAGAGCATATATTTCCTTAACCTAGTTGCATCTCATGCAACCATATATAGAGAGAAATATGATGGAAATGACCATCCTACCCCTCCTTTAATCTCTCTTTAGTATATAGTTTATATATGAATCTAATTCACATTAAAACTATATATTATATCGATTATATCATATATAATTGATATAACTCCTCATGTATGAAATTGAACACTTCAATTTCACTCCTAACTTTATATCCTCAATATTACCATGTTGAGCCAACGGAGGGATCTAATGGACCTACAGATCATGAGCTCCAATCCCGTGAGTGTAACCTTTTGTCTTTAGATCCCAGAGTCTCGATCCAATAAAATGCAAGAAGGAGGACTAGATTGGAAAATATTCTAAGGAAATCTTTATCCCTTTCGGGTGTCTCATCGTGTTCGATCCCCTATGATCAAGCCCCTCGGAAGGGATTGTGCGGTCGAGCAAAACTAGCAGGTGACCATAGTGGTCTAACGGTGTAAACCGACAAAAGAGACCGTAGGTTTTGTTTTCACTAAACTGCTCCCACTCACTATAAGTACCCTCTCCATTCACCTTGATATTGACTCATACAAACACCATCCAGAGGGACGCTCCGTTTGCGCCACGAGGCCAAGTATGAGTCTCACGGTGTGAACTTCCGAGGAGATAGCGTAGGTGGAAAAATATGTATCTCATACACTTTTTCCTCCCACTGAATACTTTAAAGTTTATAGGAATCTTACTTAGGCTAAAACCCGGCTAACGGTTTTACCTAACTCTATCAACATAACTCTTATATTGATAATCAATATAACTCTTATATTGATTTTATCCTAAGTTTATTAATATAACTCCTTATATTAAACCTAGGATTTCTAGTTTATTAACCCTTAATAAACCACATTGACGCTTCTTGTAATTTATAAAACTCTCTGATTAAATTTCACTCCCAGGTCAATTCTCAGGTAGGGGTGTTCAGTTTCCGTCAGTTTAAATACCCCAGCCTAGACAGAACTTTCCTTAGATAGAGTTCCTCTTTTAATCATAGTTTATAAATTACTTGGTTCCTAATTCTAATCTAATTAGAACTAGATAACCTAAGGTATATTATTTCAAAGTTCTAAACACTTTAAAACTAATAATTAACCTTAGGTGACATGCATACTATGTTATAGTGCTTGATCATTCATCACATGAATAATAAGACATTCATAGCATATTCATCTCATGAAAAATAATGCATGTCAATGCTGTCCAAAATTAATATAACAACATTATATTAATTAATCATGCAAACTATATAATATAACTCTTTATATTATAAATGATGCATGAAAATGCTTAACCTAAGGTGGGATTTCTAAAATACAAGCATACACTATGCATGACAATAATTACACAATAATTGCATAATTAAAATAGCAAAATTAAACCAATTTTTGGCACCCTAATTTTAATTTTAATTAATATAATCTAATTATATTAATTAAAATTAATTAATTAAATATAAATAAAATATAAAATATTTTTATATTTAATATATAATTAAAAAAACGTTTATGCCCGTTGCTCCTTTGCGTGAAACGGCTTTGGCGTTGCAACGCTGCTCCTTGTCGTCTTCTACCGAGCGTTGCAACGCTGCCTCCTGTGCGCGCCTTCTCCCGCAAGCGCAGCGTTGCAACGCCGATGAACAGCGTTGCAACGCTGCACACAGACAACACTTAGGAATCCCCATTCCTTGCTCGTTTTTGCTTCGATCGTCTCAGCAACCACTTTGCCTCGATCGACACGGACTTAAAGACTCGATTTACAATTAAATTTGCCCAAAACACCATTCCCTTACATTGAACATTTCAATGGAAATTGTAAATCTAAGTGCCAAAATTGAAAACATCTAATTTTGCAAAACCGTTCATACATCTCATGCAAAAACAGTAAATCCCACTTTTTTCTTGAAAAATCCAGAACATAAATCAAGAACGCAATTGGGCTCGGATACCAATTAAAGGGAATCGAAGTCCCCGCAGCGGAAGCGATTGTGAATCGCGCACTCTTGATTTAGTTACAACGATAAATTCAAGAACATACATAACAAGATTAAGCATAAAATCAGAATGGACAACAAGAAATTACCTTTGAAGAACCTTTCTTCAAGTGCACCTCTCTCCCACGATCACGATCTCAGCAACAGGAACTCCAACGTATGAAGACACGACCACCGGATCTTCTCCCTTGTTCTCTAGGTGAGGGAGGAAGGTGGGTTCCCTTTAGGAGAGGTGAGGTATTTTGTGAGTGATGTGTGCTTTGGAACTCTTCCAACAACACAACAAGAGAGCATATATTTCCTTAACCTAGTTGCATCTCATGCAACCATATATATAGAGAAATAGGATGGAAATGACCATCCTACCCCTCCTTTAATTTCTCTTTAGTATATAGTTTATATATGAATCTAATTCACATTAAAACTATATATTATATCGATTATATCATATATAATTGATATAACTCCTCATGTATGAAATTGAACACTTCAATTTCACTCCTAACTTTATACCCTCAATATTACCATGTTGAGCCAACGGAGGGATCTAATGGACCTACAGATCATGAGCTCCAATCCCGTGAGTGTAACCTTTTGTCTTTAGATCCCAGAGTCTCGATCCAATAAAATCTGCCGAAGGGAGGACTAGATTGGAAAATATTCTAAGGAAATCTTTATCCCTTTCGGGTGTCTACTGTGTTCGATCCCCTATGATCAAGCCCTCCGAAGGGATTGTCAGTCCGAGCAAAACTAGCGGTGACCATAGTGGTCTAACGGTGTAAACCGACAAAAGAGACCGTAGGTTTTGTTTTCACTAAACCTGCTCCCACTCACTATAAGTACCCTCTCCATTCACCTTGATATTGACTCATACAAACACCATCCGAAGGGGGACGCTCCCGTTTGCGCCACGAGGCCAAGTATGAGTCTCACGGTGTGAACTTCCCGGAGATAGCGTAGGTGAAAAAATATGTATCTCATACACTTTTTCCTCCCACTGAATACTTTAAAGTTTATAGGAATCTTACTTAGGCTAAAACCCGGCTAACGGTTTTACCTAACTTATCAACATAACTCTTATATTGATAATCAATATAACTCTTATATTGATTTTATCCTAAGTTTATTAATATAACTCCTTATATTAAACCTAGGATTTCTAGTTTATTAACCCCTTAATAAACCCGCTGACGCTACTGTAATTTATAAAACTCTCTGATTCAATTTCACTCCCAGGTCAATTCTCAGGTAGGGGTGTTCCGTTTCCGTCAGTTTAAATACCCCAGCCTAGACAGAACTTTCCTTAGATAGAGTTCCTCTTTTAATCATAGTTTATAAATTACTTGGTTCCTAATTCTAATCTAATTAGAACTAGATAACCTAAGGTATATTATTTCAAAGTTCTAAACACTTTAAAACTAATAATTAACCTTAGGTGACATGCATACTATGTTATAGTGCTTGATCATTCATCACATGAATAATAAGACATTCATAGCATATTCATCTCATGAAAAATAATGCATGTCAATGCTGTCCAAAATTAATATAACAACATTATATTAATTAATCATGCAAACTATATAATATAACTCTTTATATTATAAATGATGCATGAAAATGCTTAACCTAAGGTGGGATTTCTAAAATACAAGCATACACTATGCATGACAATAATTACACAATAATTGCATAATTAAAATAGCAAAATTAGACCAATTTTTGGCACCCTAATTTTAATTTTAATTAATATAATCTAATTATATTAATTAAAATTAATTAATTAAATATAAATTAAATATAAAATATTTTTATATTTAATATATAATTAAAAAAACGTTTATGCCCGTTGCTCCTTTGCGTGAAACGGCTTTGGCGTTACTGTAGCTGCTCCTTGTCGTCTTAGGCCGAAGCGCGCAACGCGCCTCCCCTGTCTTGCGCGCCTTCTCCCGCAAGCGCAGCGTTGCAACGCCGATGAACAGCGTTGCAACGCTGTACACAGACAACACTTAGGAATCCCCATTCCTTGCTCGTTTTTGCTTCGATCGTCTCAACAACCACTTTGCCTCGATCGACACGGACTTAAAGACTCGATTTACAATTAAATTTGCCCAAAACACCATGCCCTTACATTGAACATTTCAATGGAAATTGTAAATCTAAGTGCCAAAATTGAAAACATCTAATTTTGCAAAACCGTTCATACATCTCATGCAAAAAAACAAGAAATCCCACTTTTTTCTTGAAAAATCCAGAACATAAATCAAGAACGCAATTGGGCTCGGATACCAATTGAAGGGAATCGAAGTCCCCGCAGCGGAAGCGATTGTGAATCGCGCACTCTTGATTTAGTTACAACGATAAATTCAAGAACATACATAACAAGATTAAGCATAAAATAAGAATGGACAACAAGAAATTACCTTTGAAGAACCTTTCTTCAAGTGCTCCTCTCTCCCACGATCACGATCTCAGCAACAGGAACTCCAACGTATGAAGACACGACCACCGGATCTTCTCCCTTGTTCTCTAGGTGAGGGAGGAAGGTGGGTTCCCTTTAGGAGAGGTGAGGTATTTTGTGAGTGATGTGTGCTTTGGAACTCTTCCAACAACACAACAAGAGAACATATATTTCCTTAACCTAGTTGCATCTCATGCAACCATATATATAGAGAAATAGGATGGAAATGACCATCCTACCCCTCCTTTAATCTCTCTTTAGTATATAGTTTATATATGAATCTAATTCACATTAAAACTATATATTATATCGATTATATCATATATAATTAATATAACTCCTCATGTATGAAATTGAACACTTCAATTTCACTCCTAACTTTATACCCTCAATATTACCATGTTGAGCCAACGGAGGATCTAATGGACTCACTGGATCATGAGCTCCAATGATGTGAGATTTACTAATCAAACTCTTTGATCCAGTTAATCAATATTCATTAACTACAAGTCACTCCACTATAGACTTGTAGCTGCACTCTCCTCACTGTAGATATTATTGTGTCCACTGATATAGTCATTACCCATGAGTCGACCCTTCACAGGTTGTTCGTAATCACAGCTGGGTCAAATTACCATTTTACCCCTGTGATTACCTCTTTGCTCCTTAAGCACCACTGATCCTCTAATGAACAACAAGTCTAAGGTCCTACCTTAGACTCATACCCTCATAGAGGGCGGGGCCTCGTTGTTCAAGACCTGGAGTCAGTTCTTAAGGGAACAACCTATCTAATTCCTTAGTGTAGGAATGAGTGAATTCCATCTTTCACAGTTAAGTTCCCTGCTACCTACGAGGTTCTGTCCCTGAGAAGGTAGGCTTATTGAGTCGGCTACAGGCCACTCTCACCCATACTAGTCTAAGGACAAACCCCTATAAGCAATAGTTCTTAACTTGCTCAGGATTCAGGTCGAGTCACTAATGACCATCTATAAATTACTAGTCTTATCCTGTCAACGGTGTTACATTGGTTAGACTAATAATTTGCGATCCAGTCTTGTATGAACTCTTCATACAGGATGCCCCCACTCGCATGTCAACTACATGAATGAGTTGGATTACCTCATTTGTACTAATTACAAAGTGGGCCGCATCCATGGTGTAACCAGAATGAAGTTTCCAACCTTATTCTTATACCATAGACTATTTAGGTTATATTCTTGAACTCAACCCAAATAGTGTCCACTATACTGATTTCAAGATAAATGTTATGACCTTGGAGCTTAGTTTAATTGATTTATAAAAGAAAGACTGTAATCTTATCAAAACAAATAACACTTTATTTAATTGATCAAAATTACACAAGTTTAGGGCATAAATCCCAACAATTGAAGTGTTCAATTTCACTTAAAGGGCATTTATGTCATTTATATGAGATATGAATGATATAATATATAGTTTAATGTGAATGAGATTCATAATAAAGTATAAGTTAGCCTAATTGTTGAATTAGGGGTAATTGGAGAAATTAATTGAGAGAAATTAAATTAGATGTGATTCAATTTAATTAATCCACAATTATTGCAAATGTGAATTTGCAATATGAGATATGAGATATCTTATATTATATGGTTATGCAAATGAGATTTGCATAACCAATGGTTGTGGTAAAGTGGTAATAATGTGGAGATTTTAACTCCATCATTTCCACTATTTAAACCCTTTGCAAGAATGGATTAGTAGCTCATTCTCTCATTTTTTTTTATTTTCATCAAAGAGAAGAGAGATTAAGAATTCTCTCTACTTTCTCAACTCTCCTCCCTCCCCAAAACACTAGAATCCCACTATTCTCCTTCTTTCCAAAAGAAGAACAACCAAGGTTCCAATTGGTGGTGTTGTGTTCTTGTTCGTGGGATTTGTTCGGGATCGTAGAGATCGTGATTGTTCGCGAAGTGTTCGTGATCTTTGGAAGAAATATTGAAGAGAGTCTTCAACAAGTAAGTACAATTCATCTTGCTGTATTTTCTTCCTTCTTTGCATGTTTAACTTAGATCTAAGAGTTAGATCGTTTTAACAAAATTCAAGTAGCATAATGATACCTTGACGATTCGATCGTCTTCCGCTGTGTGGGGATTTTCATTCCCTTCATGGAGCTTCTGATCTGTAGGTCAATTAGGTCCACTTTCTAGCTCGTAAAGGGTTCTTAGATCGTTTGAATTTGAAATGTTCAAATTCATAAGGGAATAAACTTAATGTATAATGATACGATATAATATATAGTTTTAGAACTATATATTATTAATTTAATGGGAATATGATTCATATTAAATTACATGAGAGAATAAAATATTTGAAAGTGTTCAAAGATTAAATTCAAATGTGAATGTGATTCATATTTGAAAACCATAGGTTAAAATTTAATATGCATTGGATAAGCATGTTTGTTCTGTTTTATCAATGTACTGGTTTTTTTTCTAACCAAACCAATCAAGCATTTTCGATTCCAAACACGTTTCCGCTGCTCAAGGAGATCAGATCTCCATCAATTGGTATAAGAACAATGTTTGTTTTGCTTTTGTTGAAACAAAATTGCATTGATTTGGTGGAAAATTCATTTTGGTTTGTTGTAAAACTGTTTAGGAATATTTTGGCCATAGTTTGCTTTGATTTGATCAAATTTAGTGTAAAGGCCCCTGTGTTTTTGGGCATAAAGTGCATTATCGAGTCTGTATTCGAGTCAAGAGTCGTTCGGACCTAGTTTCATGCAATTCGGTTGAGAATCGAAGGAGAATTTGAAGATTCAAGCGACTGTGTTCGAAGAGGAAAGCTATTGCCGAAGCGTAGCGTTATGCAACGCCGTACATCAGTGTTGCAATGCTGAGGAATGGCATCGCACCACCAACATTGCCTATCGACGCGGGATTTTTAGGGGTCAGCGGCGTTGCAACGCCATCCCGATAGCAGGCGCGCGTGCGGATGAATGGGCGTTGCAACGCTCCCATCAGCGTTGCAATGCCATGATGTTTTTCCAGCAGTTGCAGATCGGTTCGGCGGTTCAATTGGTTTCGGTCTGGTTCGAGCGGTTCAAGCTCGATTCAAGGAGTTTTGGATCGGTTTATTTGATAAAATTAGAGTAATTTTATTATTTTGCACTTTAGGGGCCAATTTATTCCGGTTTTACAGCTGTTTTTGTTTATAAATGTCATTTAGATTTTTTCCCACCTTAGGATAAGCATGTTCATGCATTTTATTTATATAATTGTTATATGAATATGGTTTAGATGCGTGATTAATTTATTTTTCACGAGTAATTAGTTATAAATGTTATAATTAGATTATATGGAAAATAAATTGCATGGAGCATGAAATTACTTAGTTTAAAATAATTGTTATTTTATTTAAGTAATTTTATTATTCAATTAGTTGAATATTTTATAACTCCAATTTGAAAAATAATTGTTGGTTTTATAATATAGTTTTTTTATCATAGGTTAATTATCAAATTTATAAAAGTTATATATTAAAGGGGTTTTAGAAACCATAACCTATAATAAAGAAATGCATGCAAACATAGAAACTTAGGTTAAAATTAAATTTGTTTAAAATTGTTTAAAATTAATTTAGACCTAAGTTTTAATTTCTAATAGGATTAGAAATTAGTCTTGCATAGAATTTTAAATTACTTAAAATATAGTAGGACCGTGGAACTTTGGTTATAAGGGAACTCTACCGGTAAAGTTCTGTCTAAGACTGGGGTGTTGGGATTTTTGTCCTAATCTCGTGTTTGTAATATATTGTTTGAAATTAATAAGAGTTATTCATTTCATCACTTTGTGTCTCGCAATATTTATAAACTTTTCGAATAAACTAAGCTCCAGGGTCATTGAATTTATGAGAGAACTAGAACTTGAACGGTGTGTAGTGGACACACAGGGAGGATCACGTTCGAGTTAATGACCCGAACGGTCTACAGTATATGGATAGGGTTGGAGACCTAACCCTGGATACACTGTGGATGCGGCCCGCTAGTTTGGCCTAGACCAGACAATCCCTTCGAAGGGCCTGATCATGAGAGTCGAAACACCGTGAATTCCCGAAAGGGATACAGTTTCCTGGTTGGTTTTCCTTCTTGGTTCACCCTTCGGTGGCTATTGTTTGGACGAATGCTTGGAAACTTAAAGATTGAGGGTGACACTCACAGAATTCGTTAAGTGTTAATGAATTCGACCGAACAATGGTAATTGGACGCCTAATGGAATAAGAGTTATTCTGAGATTAGGGTCTGATCGAGAAAGTCTCGTCCTAGAGGAGGAGTGTTTTGTTCACCCTTCGATGGCGGTCATTCTAAACCTTTAGGGTATCATTACAAAATTTTGAATGACCTAGGGATCATGAAACAATTTTGCTAAAATTTGATTGGATTTCAAAAGTTTTTTGCGAGACTAAAACAAAGTTTTCTTAATTTTTCACCTAAAAATGTCTAGCGCAATTATAGCTCTACTCGCATCCGATAAATTAGTGAGAGATAATTTCCAAAGTTGGAAAAGCAACATAAACACGATTTTGGTAAATGACGACCATGAGTTCGCGCTCACTAAGGAGGGTCCTCAGGTGCACAGTTTCAATGATCCTATTCAACGATCTACAAACCTTCCGGTCCTTGGTGCAAACTAGGGACGGGGGAAGTCGAGGCAGGTGTGTCCTTAAGACCTTTTCACAGCGGTTAGACCTCTGGGATAAAGTTTGTAGACTCTTGGACCTTAAGGGAAGAAGGAGAAGTTGAAGGAAGTGAAGGTTGACCAGAGTTTGTCGCCTAAAAGGCAAAGAAATCAAGGATGTTGCGAGAGAAAGTGTTTCTACAAAGAACGGGGACGACGCCTTTGAAAAGGAGTTGTCCCAAGTTCCTTGATGAAAAGAAGATGACAGTAAATGTGATTTACTTGTCACGTAAACTTGTTTAGTGGAGAATAATGACTCGCTTGGATATTGGATTGGCGCCACTAACCATGTTTGCTCTTCTTTTCAAGGATTAAGTTCTCGTGGCATTGCAGCAAAGAGGTGAGATAACACTCGTGGTTGGATGCGGAGAAGTTGTCTCATTTTGCGGCGATTAGGCACGATGAAGTTGTTCTTTGGCGGGAAGTACTTATTATTGGATAATATGTATATAGTTCACGGGTTTACGAGAAACCTAGTTTCTATTTCCGCCTATTAGAACAAAAATATTTGTTTCATTCAAGAGTAATAAAGCGTTTATTTCTCGAAATGGAAATTTGATTTGTTCTGCTTCGCTTGAGAGCAATCTATATGTTTTGAACCCAAATTCGGTCAAAAGTGTTTTGAACACCGAATTGTTTAAAACAGCTGAAACGCGAACTATGAAAGCAAAAGTTTCTCCAAAAGAAAAAGCCCATTTTTGGCATCTACGGTTAGGCCACATTAATCTCATTAGGATTGAGAAACTAGTAAAGAATGGACTCCTAAACGAGTTGGAAGAAAACTCTTTGTCGGTGTGTGAGTCATGCCTTGAGGGCAAGATGACCAAACGTCCTTTTAGTGGAAAAGGATATAGAGCCAAAGAGCCTCTTGAGTTAGTACATTCTGACCTCTATGGTCCGATGAATGTTAAAGCTCGGGGCGGTTATGAGTATTTCGTGTCTTTCATAGACGATTACTCCAGATATGAGTATATTTACCTAATGCACAAGAAGTCTTAAACTCTCGAAAAGTTCAAGGAGTACAAGATTGAGGTTGAGAACCTCTTAGCTAAATCGCTTAAAACACTTCGATCGGGTCGAGGTGGAGAGTACATGGACACTGAATTCCAGGACTATATGATAGAACACGAAATTACGTCCCAACTCTTAGCGCTTGGTATGCCACAGCAGAATGGTGTATCGGAGAGGAGAAACAGAACCTTGTTGGACATGGTTCGGTCGATGATGAGCTATGCTCGTCTCCCGATTCTTTTTTGGTGGTACGCAGTGGGAGCTCGCGTTTATATTTTGAAAAATGTTCTGTCGAAGAGTGATTGTGAAACACCTTTCGAGCTCTGGAGTGGACGTAAAGGCAGTTTACATCACTTCAGGATTTGGGGATGCCCGACCCACGTGTTGGTGTCAAACCCGAAAAAGTTGGAACCCCGTTCTAAATTGTGCCTATTCGTAGGTTACCCTAAAGAGACTAGGGGTGGTCTTTTTTACGATCCTAAGAAAAATAGGGTGCTTGTGTCGACAAACGCCACTTTCCTAGAGGAAAATCACGTCAGGGATCATTTACCAAGGAGTAAAATTGTGTTGAATGAAATGGACAGCACATCAGCAAGAGTTGCTGATGGGGCTAGTACGTCAACAAGTGTTGTTGATCCTAGCACGTCTAGTCAAATCCATTCCCAATAGTTGGGAATGCCTCGACGTAGTGGGAGGACTGTGAGACAGTCTGATCGCTACATGGGTTTAAATTTGAAACCCCGTTCCGCTCCCGATGATGATCATGTGAGGATCCATTGACCTATGATCGAGCAATGGTTGATGTGGACAAAGACGAGTGGATTAAAGCTATGGACCAGGAAATGGAGTCTATGTACTTCAATTCTGTATGGGAGCTTGTGGATAAACAGGATGGGGTAAAACCTATTGGTTGCAAATGGATCTACAAGCGTAAAGGTGGCGTAGATGGGAAGGTGCAGACCTTCAAAGCCCGACTAGTAGCAAAGGGTTTTACCCAGGTTGAAGGGGTTGCCTATGAAGAGACCTTTTCACCTGTTGCCATGGTAAAGTCGTTCTCGATCTGATGGTCCACTTTAACGTGGCTGAGATGAACGGAGCGGTCATTGACCAGCAAAGTCCGGTCTCGTTCATCTTGAAATCTCTTCCGAAGAGTTTCCTGCAATTCCACAGCAATGCGGTGATGAACAAGATAGAGTATAACCTGACTACTCTCCTTAATGAACTACGAACTTTCCAGTCTCTTATGAAGAATAAGGAACAGGCTGATGGAGAGGCAAATCTATTTGCCCATTCCAGAAGATTCCAGAAGAGTTCATCCTCTAGGACCAAGTCTTGTAGTTCATCTTCTGGGATTAAGAATACCCAGAAGAAGAATATGGGAGGGAAAGGGAAGGCACCTGCTGCTGACAAAGGCAAGGGAAAAGCCAAGGTTGCAGACAAAGGAAAATGTTTCCACTGCAACGTGGATGGGCACTGGAAGCAAAAATGCACAAAATACCTTGTTGAGCTCAAAGAGACGAAAGGTAAATTAGATTTACTTGTTCTTGAAACCTGTTTAGTGGAAAATGATGATTTTACCTGGATACTTTATTCAGGAGCCCTAATCACGTTTGCTCTTCATTTCAGGAAACTAGTTCCTTCAAGGAGCTCGAAGAGGGTGAGATGACGCTTAGGGACGAAATGGGAGACGTCGTCTCAGCTCGTTGCCAAGCTGTCTTTCGGAGATAGATTTATTTTATTAAAAAATCTGTATATAGTTTCTAAGATTAAGAGGAACTTAATTTCTATCTATTGTTTAAAAGAACTTGGATATTGTATTTCCTTTTTATTAAATGAAGCGTTCATTTTAAAAGAGGGTGTCAATATTTGTTCTGCTAAATTGAGAAACGGATTGTATGTACTTAAACGGAATCAGACTAAAGCAATTTTAAATCATGAGATGTTTAAAACTACTAATACTTAAAGTAAAAGGCAAAGAATTTCTCCAAATAATAATACCCATCTATGGCATCTTAGACTTGGTCAAATTAATCTCAACCGGATTGAGAGACTATCTAAGAATGGACTTCTAAACAAGTTAGAAGTTGATTCTTTACCTCCTTGCGAATCTTGCTTGAAAGGTAAAATGACCAAGCGACCTTTTACTGGAAAAGGTTACAGAGCCATAGAGCCCTTAGAACTTGTACATTCGGATCTTTGTGGTCCAGTGAATGTTAAAGCTCGAGGAGGGTACGAATATTTCATCTCTTTCATAGATGATTATTCGAGGTATGGTTATCTATACCTAATGCATCATAAGTCTGAGGCTCTTGAAAAGTTCAAAGAGTATAAGGCTGAAGTAGAGAATGCATTTGGGAAAACCATTAAAACACTTCGATCCGATCGAGGTAGAGAGTATATGGATTTGAGATTCTAGGACTATTTGATAGAACATGGAATTAAATCTCAACTCAAGAAGACCTAATACACCACAAAGAAATGGTGTGTCGAGAAAGGAGAAATAGAACCTTGTTGGACATGGTTCGTTCTATGATGGCTATGCTCAATTGCTTGTCTCGTTTTGGGGATACGCAGTAGAGACTGCAGTTCAAATCTTGAACATTGTTCCATCAAAGAGTGTTTCAGAAACACATTTTGAATTGTGGAAGGGGCGTAAACCTAGTTTACAATACTTCAGGATTTGGGGTTGTCCGACACACGTGCTAGTGACAAACCCAAAGAAACTAGAACCTCGTTCAAGATTGTGCCAATTTGTTGGCTATCCCAAAGAAACGAGAGGTGGTCTTTTCTACGACCCACAAGAAAACAAGGTGATTGTATCGACAAACGCCACATTCTTGGAGGAAGATCACATGAGGAACCACAAACCGCGTAGTAAATTAGTACTAAATGAAGCTACAAATGAACCAACAAGAGTTGTTGATCAAGTTGGACCTTCATCAAGAGTTGATGGAGGAGCCAGCACCTCAAGTCGGTCTCGTCCTTTCAATCGTTGGGAATGCCTCGACGCAGTGGGAGGGTCGTTTTCCAACCTGACCGCTACTTGGGTTTAGCTGAAACTCAAGTTGTCATACCGATGATGGCGGTGTAGAAGATCCATTGTCTTATAAGCAGGCAATGAATGGCGTAGACAAGGACCAATGGATCAAAGCCATGGACCTTGAAATGGAGTCAATGGACTTCAATTCAAGATGGGAACTTGTAGACCAACTTTGAAGGGTAAGACCCATAGGGTGCAAATGGATCTATAAGAGAAAGAGAGATGCAGCCGGAAAGGTACAGACCTTTAAGGCTAGACTTGTAGCAAAGGGTTTTACCCAAAGAGAAGGAGTTGACTATGAAGAAACTTTTTTCCCTGTTGCTATGTTGTAGTCTATAGGGATACTCCTGTCCATAGTCGCGTTTTATGATTATGAAATCTGGCAAATGGACGTTAAGACTGCCTTTTTGAATGGTAATCTTGACGAGAGCATCTATATGTCTCAGCCGAAGGGTTCATAACCCAAGGTCAGGAGCAAAAAGTTTGCAAGCTCAATCGATCCATTTATGGGTTGAAACAAGCATCCAGATCTTGGAATATAAGGTTTGATACTGCGATCAAGTCTTATGGTTTTGACCAAAACGTTGATGAGCCTTGTGTTTACAAAAGGATCATCAACAACAAAGTAGCTTTCTTGGTACTTTACGTGGATGATACCCTACTCATTAGGAATGATGTAGGATACCTTACTGACATAAAGAATTGGTTGGCGACCCAATTCCAAATGAAAGATTTGGGAGAGGCGCAATATGTTCTTGGGATTCAGATCTTTAGGAATCGCAAGAACAAAATGCTAGCCCTGTCTCAAGAGTCTTATATCGACAAAATGTTGTCATGATATTCGATGCAGAATTCCAAGAGGGGCTTGTTACCCTTCAGGCATGAAGTTCATCTGTCTAAGGAACAGTGTCCTAAGACACCTCAAGAAGTTGAGGATATGAGACGTATTCCCTATGCCTCTGCAGTAGGTAGCTTAATGTATGCTATGCTATGCATGAGGCTAGACATTTGTTATGTAGTGGGAATAGTCAGTAGGTACCAGTCAAATCCAGGGTTAGACCACTGGACAACAGTTAAAAATATTCTCAAGTATCTTAGGAGAACGAGGGACTGTACGCTTGTGTATGGGTCTAAGGATTTGATCCTTACTGGATACACTGATTCTGATTTTCAGACCGATAAGGACTATAGTATGGTGAAGTATGGCGAAGCATCAAGCAAGGATGCATCGCTGACTCCATGCTGGAGGTTGAGTATGTCGCTGCTTGTGAAGCAGCGAAGGAGGCTGTTTGGCTAAGAAAATTCCTTACTGATTTGGAAGTCGTTCCAAATATGGAATTTCTCATCACCTTATCTTTGTGACAAACAAAGTGCGTGTAGCCAATTCGAAGGAACCTCGCAGCCATAAGCGAGGAAAGCATATCGAGAGGAAGTATCACCTGATACAAGAAATAGTGCAACGAGGAGATGTGATAGTCACGAAGATCGCTTCAGAGCACAATATTGCTGATCCGTTTACAAAGACTCTCACGGCTAAAGTGTTCGAGGGTCATCTGGAGAGTCTAGGTCTACGAGACATGTACATAGGCTAATCTAGGGCAAGTGGGAGATATGTAATGGGGCATATGGATGCCCTAGTTTATTGTAATTTTATCTCTGTAACCACTATTTTAGATTATGATGTACCCCACTAGAGTTTTAGTTCAAGTGGAAATTTGTTGGGGTTTGTGCCCTAAAACTCGTAATTTGTAATTATGTTCTAATTAATGTAATAAAGTGTTATTATTTCAATAAAGAGTTATTGTTCGATATCTACGAGTTTGCCTTTGTTTAAACCCTAAATCCAATAAACTAAACATCCAAGGCTGTAAAATGAATCTTTAACTGAATGTAGTGTACATATAAAGGATCTCAGTTCGAGATACAACCTAAAGGGTCTAAAGTTTGGGGATAAGGTTTGGGTACCTTACCCTAGTAAAACTATGGATGTGGCCCACTTTGTATTTGATACAAACACTGTGATCCTAACGTGTTCGTGTAGATGACATGTGAGTGGGGATATCCTATATAATGAGATTACATAAGACCGGACCGCAAAATAGTAACCACTAGATGTAACTCCGTTGATTAGTTAGGTTTCTATTTCCCTAGGATGACCTAGGCAACTTGATCTCAATCCTAAGCAGGTTACAAACTCCTGTTTGCGAGGGATTGTCCTTTGACTAGTATGGGTGAGAGTGGCCAGATTTGTCGACTCAATATGCCTACCTTCTTGGGGACAAGACCGAGTGAGTGGCTTAGAACTTAACTTAGCAAGATAGAATTCACTCCTTCCCGCCTACTAGGTAAGTAGAGGAATGTTCCCTTAAGTGGTGTCTCCGAGACTTGAACAAAGGGTCCGACCCTCTCATTGGCCCGAGAGGGACTCTGTTTGTTGGTAGGACCACAAACAAATTGTTCATTAGAGGAGCACTGGTACTTAAGGTACAAGATGTAACCCAGGGGTAAAACGGTAATTTGATCCAGCTGGTGTTACGAACATTCGTAAAGGATTGACTTGCTGTTATTGGTCAATATCCGTGGACACAGAAATATATCTTCAGTGAGAAGAGTGCAGCTGCGGGACTTTAGTGGAGTGCTCCCGCAGTTAACGAATGTGTATTGGGAGGTTAATGAGATTAACCAAGCAATCTCGTATCGTTGGAGCTTCTGATCTGTAGGTCTATTAGGTCCACCTTCTAGCTCGTAAAGGGTTCTTAGATCGTTTGAATTTGAAATGTTCAAAATCATAAGGGAATAAACTTAATGTATAATGATACGATATAATATATAGTTTTTGAACTATATATTATAAATTTAATGTGAATATGATTCATATTAAATTACATGAGAGAATTAAATATTTGAAAGAGTTCAAATATTAAATTCAAATGCGAATTTGATTCATATTTGAAAACCATAGGTTAAAATTCAATGTGCATTGGATGTGAATTAAAACTATAGATTAAGGGGTAAAATGATTAAATGAGATTTAATCATTATTTATAATATGTTATTTAATTAAATAAGATTTAATTAAATTAATTTGATTAATTAAATTAATTAATTAATTTTGAATTAATTAATTAATTAGGAACGTGTCACGATGATACGTTCCCATCACCCCATTCCCTTATCGATAGGGAGTGGGGAGTTATCCACTGAAGGTTCTTCTTCTCCTTGTGAAAAGTAGAACTGATGGATTGATCAATTGATTGAACACACGCAAGAATTCTCTCTCTCACTCTCTATGAATTCCAAATTCTCCAATTGTTGGATCCTTCTCACCAAGGAAGATCTAAGTAGAAACTCAGAGTCATAGGAGGTGATCACTACTGGTAGTGTCCTGCTTGGAGGAGATCAGAGGATATTCTCTATATGTTGTTGAATTACTGGAGAAACACCTTAAGGAGCAAGGAGTTGTAGTTGAGGAAAACTACAAAGGTAATGTGACTTCCCATGTAGTTTCCTTTAATTTGTAAAACATGTTTGCATGTATGTCTCCATCTCTAATTAGATTAGATAAGCATGTTTGTTTTGTTTTATCAATGTACTGGTTTTTGTTTCTAACCAAAATAATCAAGCAATTTCGATTCCAAACACGTTTCCGCTGCTCAAGGAGATCAGATCTCCATCAATTTAATATGATCAATTTCGATTCAATAAGATTTAATTATATTTTATTAATTAATTTAATATATTTTTAATTTTTAATTAATTAAAAAGGGGAACGTGTCATCAACGCGTTCCCCACCACTTCCCTGTTCTTCTCCCTTTTCCCATCGAAAAGTATGGGGTGTTGGGAGAAGGTTGGTGGATCAATGGTCTTTTTTGCAATTGTGAATTGCAAAAACACAAAAGAATTCTCCCTCTCTCGAATAACAATTCTTTGTACTTTTAATTGTTGGAAACCTTTCCACCAAGGTTGGATCTAGGAAACTCATAGGATAGGAAGTTCTCCAAGTGGTGTTGTCCTGTTTTACAGAGAAAAGAAGAACGAGTTCCTGTTGCTGCAGAGTTGCAATTGCAAGGTGTTATTGTCAACCTGTGAAACTACAAAGGTATTTCACTTATTCCTTTTAGTTTAGGTTACGCAAAACATGTTTAATTTAACTTTAATCCACTCTCTAGTTTAATTTGCTTCTTTTTTATCTATTTCTAACTTCGGATTTTCTTTATATCTTTGATAATTTGCCAATGTATGGGTTTTTGGAATAAACCAAAACAAACAAGTAATTCGATCTTAATTACACGTTTCTACTGCCCACGCAGATTCGATTCCCTTCAATTAGTATCAGAGCAATGCTTGTTTTGTTTTGGTTGAAAATAATTGCATTGGTTAGGTGGGAATTGCATTTGGTTTGTTGTTAAGCTGTTTAGGAAAGTTTGGCCTTAAGTTTTATTTTTTGATTTGACCAAATTGATGTAAAGGCCCCTGTGTTTTTGGGCATTAAAGTGCAATATCGAGTCTGTAATAGAGTTATTGAGTCATTTGTGACAAAATTGAGGCAATTCGGATGAGATTCGGGTGCAAAATTGCATTTGGAAGCTGCTATTTTCGAAGGAACAAGTTGTTACTACACTAGCAGCGGCGTTGCAACGCCATTCATCAGCATTGCAATGCATGCATTTTATCTATATAATTGTTATATTAGAATGATAAATATGCATGTCTATTTTTCATGAGTAATTAGTTATAAATGTTATAATTAATTGATATGAAAAATGAAAAGCATGGAGCATGAAATTACTTAATTAAATATAAAATGTTATATTATTTAAGTATTTTGCATGATTCAAAGAGTTCAATGACAATGTATTTCCAATTAGAATACAATTGTTGGAAATTTCACATAGTTATTTGTAATAGGTTAATTATTAAAATTTATAAAATGGTTTTTTTAGAAACTATAACCTATAACAAAGAAATGCATGCAAACATAGGAACTTGGGTAAAATGAAATTAGTTTTAAAATGTTTAAAATTAATTAGATCTAAGTTTAATTTCTAATAGGATTAGAAATTAGCCCGACATAGTATTTTAAATAGTTTAAAATATAGTAGGACAATAGGACATTGGTTATAAGGAAACTCTACCAATGATGTTTTATCTAAAGTTGGGGGTACTTAAGCTGACGGTTAACGGAACACCTCCTACCTGGGAACTGACCTACAACCTGAGTTGAATTAACCATAGTCTTGTTAGCATGTTTTATATCTAGGTAATTAAAATGTTTATTCACCTAGACATAAGTTTAAAAGACCTAGTTATAATAATTATAATAGGCATAGACTTAGATAGATTCTTTTAGCCAAAATTTAAGTTAAACCTATACCCTAACTTTAGGAACTTCAGTAGGAGAAAACGAGATGTTCGCATCGAGTTTACTCTCTAGTCCTCAAGAGTTCACACTATGAGTTCTATGCTCGGCTACGCGACATCAATACGGTGTCCCCCTATGGTAAGTGTTTACATGGTTCAATACCAAGGTGAATGAGGGAAGTCTCCATAGTAAATGGAAGAAGGGCGCGTGTCAACGTATCTACGGTCTCCTCCATTAGGTCGCACCGTGAGATTTCTATAGTCCGCCTGCTAGGTTGCTCTAGAGCAACCAATCTCTACGGAGGGTCTGACTATAGGGATCGGAACACCGCGAACTCCAGAAATGGATAGGGACTCTTAGGTAATTTGCCATCAGTTGTCTTCCTTAATAGTAGCATGCTGGCTCGGACCTATTGGAGCTGAAAATGGTAGGGTCACATTTACAGGATAAGTTAAGCTAGTTAACGAGTCATTGACCAAACAAACGGTAGCTAAGAATCATTGGGACATGAGATGTTCTGGTAGAGATAATTTGTTGAGACAGTCTCAATTCAGGGGAGGAGTGATTGACCTCCCGACGGTGGCTTTTATTCTAAACCCTCTAAGTATCGTTACAAAATTAAAGGTTTAATTTAAACATTATGGTCCTTTAATAATTTTTCTAAAATTGATTGGATTGTAGTGAGTTTTAAAAGGCATTACTAATTAGAACAATTTTGTAATTTCAGCATGTCGTCCTCTATTATAGCCTTACTCAAAAGTGAGCGTTTAACTGTCAAAAATTATACTACGTAGAAGTCCAACCTGAATACGATTCTAGTTATTGACGACCTTCAGTTTGTACTGATTGAGGAGTGTCCTCAGGTCTCTGCTCGTAACGCTTCTCAAGTTGTTAAGGATGCGTATGACCTCTAGATCAAGGCCAATGACAAGGCCAAGGTCTATATTTTGGCTAGTGTTTCTGAAGTTCTGACCAAAAAGCACGAGGGCATGGTTTCAGCTCGTGAGATCATGAGTTCATTGCAGAACATGTTCGGACAATCGTCTAGATAGCTTCGGCATGAATCCCTCAAGTACGTTTATAACTCCCGTATGAAGGAGGGGTCTTCGGTGAGAGAACACGTTCTCAAACTGATGGTCCACTTTAACGTGGTAGAAATGAACGGCGCGGTCATAGACGAGCAAAGTCAGGTGTCATTCAGCCTGGAATTTCTTTCGAAGAGTTTCCTACAATTCCGCAACAATGCAGTGATAAACAAGATAGAGTACAACCTGACTACTCTCCTAAACGAGCTATAGACTTTCCAGTCTCTTATGAAGAATAAGGGATAGGTTGATGGAGAGGCAAATCTGTTTGCCCATTCCAGAAAGTTCCATAAGGGTTCACCCTATGGAACAAACTCCTGCAGCTTTTCTTCTGGCCTTAAGAAGATCTAGAAAAAAAAAAGAAAGGAGGGAAAGGGAAAGCCCCTGTCAATGGTGATAAGGGCAAGGGAAACACCAAGATTGCAGACAAAGGAAAGTGTTTCCACTGCAACATGGACGGATACTGGAAACAAAACTGCCCAAAGTACCTTGTTGAGCTCAAAGAGAAGAAAGATAAATGTCATTTGCCTAACCACGTTTTCTCTTCTTTACAGGAAACTAGTTCATTCAAGAAGCTCAATGAGGGTGAGATGACTCTCAGGTCGGAAAGAGAGACGTCGTCTTAGCTCATGAAGTGGGAGATGTAAAGCTATTCTTTAGAGATAGATTTTTATTTTTGCAAAATGTGTATATAGTTCCTAAAATAAGAGGAACTTAATTTCTATCTCTTGTCGAATTGAACATAATTATTGTATTTCCTTTTTATGCAATGAAGCGTTCATTTCTAAGAAAGGTGCCAATATTTGTTCTGCTAAATTAGAAAACGGCTTATATGTACTTAAACTGAATCAAACAAAAGCAATTTTAAGTCATGAGATGTATAAAACTGCAAATACTCAAAGTAAAAGGAAAAAAATTTCTCCAAATAATAATACCTATCTTTGGCATCTTAGACTTGGTCACATAAATCTCAACCGGATTGAGAGATTAACTAAGAATGGACTTCTAAACAAGTTAGAAAATGATTCTTTACCTCCTTGCGAATCCTGCTTGGAAGGAAAAATGACTAAGCGACCTTTTACTGGAAAAGGTTATAGAGCCAAAGAGCCCTTATAACTTATACACTCGGATCTTTGTGGTCCAATGAATGTAAAAGCTCGATGAGGGTACGAATATTTCATCTCTTTCATAGATGATTATTCGATGTATGGTTTTCTATACCTGATGCATCATAAGTCCGAGGCTCTTGAAAAGTTCAAAAAGTACAAGGCTGAGGTAGAGAATGCATTAGGAAAAACCATTAAGACACCTCGATCTGATCGAGGTGGAGAGTATATGGACCTAAGATTCAAGGACTATTTGATAGAACATGAAATCCAATCTCAACTCTCAGCACCTAATACACCAGAACAAAATGGTGTATCTGAAAGGAGAAATAGAACCTTGTTAGACATGGTTCGATCTATGATGAGCTATGCTCAATTGCTTGGCTTGTTTTAGGATTACGCAGTAGAGACTGCGATTCAAATCTTGAACACTTTTCCATCAAAAAGTGTTTCAGAAACACCTTTTGAGTTATGGAAAGGGTGTAAACCTAGTTTACAACACTTCAGGATTTGGGGTTTTCCAGCACACTGCTAGTGACAAATCCAAAAAAATTAGAACCTCGTTCAAAATTATGCCAATTTGTGGGTTATCCCAAAGAAACAAGAGGTGGTCTTGTCCATAGCCGCATTTTATGACTATGAGATCTGGCAAATGGATGTCAAGAGTGCCTTTTTGAATGGTAATCTTGATGAGAGTATCTATATGTCTCAGCCCGGAGGGGTCATAGCCCAAGGTCGGGAGCAAAAAGTTTGCAAGCTGAATCGATCCATTTATGGGTTGAAACAAGCATCCAGATCTTGGAACATAAGATTTGATACTGCGATCAAGCCTTATTGCTTTGACCAAAACGTTGATGAGTCTTGTGTTTACAAGAGGATCATCAACGACAAAGTAGATTTCTTGGTACTTTATGTGGATGATATCCTGCTCATTGGGAATGATGTAGGATATCTAACTGACATAAAGAATTGGCTAGCACCAAAATTCTAAATGAAAGATTTGGGAGAGGCGAAGTATGTTCTTGGGATTCAAATTTTCAGGAATCGATAGAACAGAACGCTAGCTCTGTCTCAAGTGTCCTGTATCAACAAAATATTGATCCGATATTCGATGGAGAATTCCAAGAGAGGTTTATTACCTTTGAGGCATGGAATTCATCTCTAAGACACCTCAAGAAGTTGAGGATATGAGGCGTATTCCCTATGCCTCGACAGTAGGTAGCTTAATGTATGTTATGCTATGCACGAGACCAGACATTTGTTATGTAGTGGGAATAGTCAGTATGTACCAGTCCAATCCAGGGTTAGACCACTGGACCGCAGTTAAAAATATCCTCAAGTATCTCAGGAGAACGAGAGACTAGACGCTTGTGTATGGGTCTAAGGATTTGATCCTTACAGGATACCCTGATTCTGATTTTCAGACCGATAAGGATTCTAGGAAATCCACATCGGGATCAGTTTTCACCCTTAATGGGAGAGATATAGTGTGGCATAGCATCAAGCACGGTTGCATCGCTGACTCCACCATGGAGGCAGAGTATGTAGCTGCTTGTGATGCAGCTAAAGAGGTTGTTTGGCTAAGGAAGTTCTTGACTGATTTGGAAGTTGTTCCAAATATGGAATTTCTCATCATCTTATACTGTGACAACAATGGTGCGGTAGCCAACTCAAAGGAACCTCGTAGCCACAAGCGAGGGAAGCACATCGAGAGAAAGTATCATCTCATTCGAGAGATAGTGTATCGAGGAGAGGTGATAGTCACGAAGATCGCTTCAGAGCACAACATAGCTGATCCATTTACGAAGACTCTCACGGCTAAAGTGTTCGAGGGTCATCTGGAGAGTCTCGGTCTACGAGACATGTACATATAGGATAATCTAGGACAAGTGGGAGATATGTAATGGGTATATAGATGCCCTAGCTTATTGTATTTTGTATCTCTGTAACCATTGTTTTAGATTGTAATGCACCCCACTAGAGTTTTAGTTCAAGTGGGAGTTTGTTGGAATTTATTCCGTAAACAAGTGTAGTTTTGTAATAATGATATTTTAAATAAATAAAGATGTTATTTATTATATTCTCGCACATAAACCTAAATCGAATAAACTATGTTCCACGGTTATAATGTTCAATCTTGAAACAACGACACAAGTTGGATGAAGTTGTTCAAGTATAACCTGAATGGTCTATGGTACATGCAGAAGGTTGGGAACCTTATACTGGTAACACCATGGATGCGACTCGCTTCGTATTTAGTACAAATGAGGTAATCCAACTCGTTCATGTGGTAGACAGGCGAGTGGGGGTATCCTGTATAATGAGATTATACAAGACTGGACTACAAATTATTAACCTACTAGTGTAACACCGTTTACAAGATAGGTCTAATAATTTATAGATGATCATTAGTGACTTGACATGAATCCTGAGCAAGTTACGGCCTCCTGCTTATGGGGGTTTGTCCTTAGACTAGTATGGGAGAGAGTGGCCTGTAGCCGACTCAATAAGTCTATCTTCTCAGGGATAGAACCTTGTAAGTAGCTGGGAGCTTAACTCTGCAAGATGAAATTCACTCATTCCTAAATTAAGGAATCATATAGGTTGTTCTCTTAAGAACTGAATCCAGGTCTTGAACAATGGGGCCCCACCTTCTTACTGACCTAAGAAGGATTAAGATTATGGTAGGACCATAGACTTGTTGTTCATTAGAGGATCAGTGGTGCTTAAGAAGCAAGAGGTAATCATAGGGGTAAAGCGGTAATTTGACCCAGCTGTGATTACGAAAAACCTATGAAGAGTCAACTCACGGGTATTGATTGTATCAGTGGATACAACACAGTCTACAGTGAGGAGAGTGCAGCTACGACTCTATAGTGGAGTGGCTCGTAGTTAATGAATATTGGTTAATTAGATCAAAGAGTTTGATCGATTAATCTCATATCATTGGAGCTCATGATCTGTAGATCAATTAGGTCCCTCCGTTGGCTCAACATGGAAATATTGAGGGTTTATAGTTTGGAGTGAAATTTAAGTGTTCAATTTCATGAATAAGGAGATATATCAATTAAATGTGATATAATTGATATAGTATATAGTTTAATCTATATACTAAATGAGAAATACATCATAAGAGCACTATAGAGGCATGATGGTCATTTCCACCCTATTTTCCTATAAATATGTGTTGGAGTTTTTGTCCTAATCTAGTGTTTGTAAATTACTATTTGAAATTAATAAAGAGTTATTCATTTCATCTTTTTGTGTCTCGCATTTAATACAAACTTTGACCAATAAACTAAGGTTCAGGGTCATTGAATATATGAGAGAACTAGAACTTGAACGGTGTGTAGTGGACACACAGGGAGGATCACGTTCGAGTTAATGACCCGAACGGTCTACAGTGTATGGATGGAGTTGGAGACCTAATCATGGATACACTGTGGATGTGGCCCGCTTTGTATTAAGATACAAACGAGGTGATCTGACTCGTTCATGTGGTTGGCATGCGAGTGGGAGCATCCTGTACAATGAGATTGTACAAGACCGAACGGTGAATTATTAGACCTACTGATATAACACCGTTTACAGTAAGGACTAATAACTTCGTAGATGACCATTAGTGACTCAACCTGAATCCTAAGCGTGTTACGGACTCCTGTCTGTCGGGGTCTATCTTTCGACTAGTACGGGTGAGGGTGGTCACAGTTAGTCGCCCAATATGCCTATCTTCTCAAGGACAAAACCAATCAGGGAGCTGGAAACTTAACTACGCGAGATGGAATTCGCTCATTCCCGTCTTTAGGGAAACTAGAGGGGTTGTTCCCTTAAGTGCTATCTCCAGGACTTGGACCACGGGCGCCCACCTTCTCACTGGCCCGAGAGGGTTGTTGTGTATGGTTGGACCATAACAACGTTGTTGTTTATTAGAGGAGCAGTGGGGACTTAAGGAGCAAGAAGTAGACACAGGGGTAAAACGATAATTTGACTCAGCAGTGTCTACGAACAACCGGTGAAGGGTCGACTCATGGGCATTGGTTATATTAGTGGACACGTAATATTCTGCACTAAGTGGAGCGCAGCTACGGGCTTTAGTGGAGTATTACCGTAGCTAATGAATGCTGATTAACCGGATCAAAGAGTATGCTAGGTTAATCTCGGATCATTGGAGCTTGTCACTGTAGGTCCATTAGGTCCCTCGGTTGGCTCAATCTAGGTTAAAAGAAGGGTTAATGTTTTGGTGTGAATTGAAGTGTTCAATTTCACTAAAAGGCATTTATGTCATTTATATGAGATATGAATGATATAATATATAGTTTAATGTGAATGAGATTCATAATAAACTATAGGTTAGCCTAATTGTTGAATTAGAGCTAATTGGAGAAATTAGGTTGAGAGATATTAAATTGGATGTGATTTAATTTAATAAATCCACAATATTGCAAATGTGATTTGTGATATGAGATATGAGATATCTTATAATATATGGTTATGCAAATATGATTTGCATAACCTATAGTTTTGGTAAAATGGTAAATAGGTGGAGATTTGAACTCCACCTATGTCCATTATTTAAACCCTTCTTGCAAGAAGGGTTGTAAGACAATTCTCTCATTTTTGGATTTTCACCAAAAAGAAGAGATCAATTCTCTCTCAAATTCTATCAAGCTTTCTCCTCTCAAAACCAAAACAAAAGAAGTTCCCACCAACTTCCTTCTTCCAAAAGAAGAACAACCGAGAAGCCGAAAGGTGGTGTTCGTTCTTGATCGTGAGAAGGGTTCGAGTTCGTTGAGTTCGAGAAAGCACGAAAAGTTTGTGGATCATTGGAAGTATTTTGAAGAACGTCTTCAACAAGTAAGTATTGTGTTTAACTTACTGTTTTTTCTTCCAATTTATGCATGTTTAACCTATAGTCTAAGTGTTAGATCAATTTTAACGAAATTCAAATGCACAACATCACCATGACGATTCGATCGTCTTCCACTGTGTGGGAGTTTCATTCCCTTCAATTGGTATCAGAGCCAAGTGTTGGTTCGAAGTTGTGCATTGTTTTTCGTTTAAATTAGGTGGGTATAGCCTTAATTTATGAGATAAATTGTTGGTTTGCATAATGGATGTTTACGGCTTTGGCATTAGTTTAGATTTACAATTTTATGTATATGTGATCAATGTAAGGGCCCGTTGTTTTAGGGCATTTTGTTGTAAATCGAGTCTGTAAGTCCGAGTCCTTCGTGGCAAGAGTTGTTGTGAAGAAATCGGAGCGAAATCGGGCAAGAATCGACGAAGAACAGCAAGAGGAGCTTGTTGTTCTGTCGACAGCGTTGAGACTCTGTTCATCGGCGTCTTAACGCTACGCATGCGGTCGGAGGCCCAGCTGCAGGACAGCGTTGCAATGCCGAGGCGTGGAGCACGCGGGGCGTGACGCTGGAGGTTGCAGCGTTGCAACGCTACAGCGTAGTGGGCAGTTGGCTGAGGCGCGCGCGAGATGTAGGTTTGTGGGGGACGTTATTAAACGTGATTTCCTTAATTTTATTTGTAAATTGTATTTATATTTTATTTATTTATTTATTTTATTAAATAATATTAATATAAATGTTATATTAATGTTATTTCATTAAATAAATGCCCCTAAGTGCCAAAATCGGTCCATTTTTGCTATTTTATTATTTTATGTATGTGATGTATGATTTAATTAATTTCTATGTGCATAATGTATGTCATATAGATTTAAAATCCCACCTTAGGTTAAACATTTTCATGCATCATTTATATTATAAGAGTTATAATATATAGTTAGCATGATAGGTTATATTATAAAAGTTATGATATAATGAAATGCATGTTTTAATTTAATTAATATAAGTGTTATATTTTTTAGATTAAAGTATGCTCGTGTATTTATATTCATGTGATGAATTATTTTGTTATAGTATATAGTTATTCATGTGATTTATGATAAGCACTATAACATAGAAATGCATGCAACCTAAGTTAATTATTAGTTTTAAAGTGTTAAGAACTTGAATAATTAGACTTAGGTTTTCTAGTTCTAATAAGATTAGAATTAGGAAATCAAAATGTAATCTTTGAATGGTGACTGATTAGTAACTCTGTCTAAGGAAGGTTTTGTCTAAGGCTGGGGTATTTAAGTTAACGTTTGGGGAACACCCCTACCTGGAAACCGACCTGGGAGTGAATTTGATCCGGAGATTCTTAGATTATATTTATCGTGAGTGTCGTTAATTAAAAGTTGGTTAATATACTCACATAGACCTAAGTAATAATGTGATTATTAACTTAGGCTAATTACCATATAAGAGTTATATTGGTAGATTTAGGTAAATTTTAGCCGGTTTATCTAGGTCAATCCCGAAAATAATAAAGTGTTGAGTGGGAGGAAATAAAGTGTATAAAAAATATTTATTTTTTCGACCACAAATCTCCGTTAAGTCCGCACCGTGAGATCCATACTCGGCCTCGTGGCGCAAATGGGAGCGTCCCCCTTCGAATGGTATTTGTATGGGTCAATATTAAAGTGGATGAAGAGAGTACTTATAGTGAGTGGGAGCGGGACCTGTGAAAACGGGACCCACGGTCTCTTCTTTCGATTCACACCGTAGGACCCCTATGATCCGCCTGCTAGTTTGGCCTGGACCAGAATATCCCTTCGGAGGGCCTTGATCATGGGAGTCAGAACACCGTGAATTTCTGAAAGAGATACAGTTTCCTTGTTGGTTTTCCTTCGTGGTTCACCCTTCGGTGGCTATTGTTTGGACGGATACTTGGAAACATAAAGATTGAGGGTGACACTCACGGGATTCATTAAGTGTTAATGAAACTCGACCAAATAATGGTAACTGGACGCCTAATGGAATAAGAGTTATTCTGGGATTAGGGTCTGGTCGAGAAGTCTCGTCCTAGAGGAGGAGTGTTTCTGTTTACCCTTCGATGGCGGTCATTCTAAACCTTTAGGATATCATTGCAATTTTTTAAATGACCTAGGGATCATAAATTTAAATTTTTCTGAAACTTGATTGTTTTCAAAAGTTTATGCGAGACTAACACAAAATTTATTTGATTTTTTCAGCTAAAAATATGTCTAGCTCAATTATTGCTTCACTTGCTTCCGACAAACTAGTGGGAGATAACTTCCAAACTTGGAAGAATAATATCAACACGATTTTAGTAACTGACAACCTGAAGTTCGTGCTTACTGAGGAGTGTCCTCAGTTGCCGAGCTCGACTGCATCACGAAGTGTTCGTGATGCATACGATCGATGGATCAGGGCCAATGAAAAGGCCAAGGTCTATATAATTGCCAGCTTATATGAAGTCATGGCAAAGAAGCATGAGTTGATGGTCACCGCTAAGGAGATCATGGATTCATTGCAAGACATGTTTGGACAACAGTCCTTTCAGGTCAGGTACGATTCACTCAAACACGTCTTCAACGCACGGATGAAAGAGGGGTCGTCTGTCCGTGAACATGTTCTAGACATGATGACCCACTTTAATCTAGCAGAGATGAACGGGGCTTCGATCGACGAGTCGAGCTAGGTCAGCGTTATTTTAGAGACTCTTCCGAAGAGTTTTCTTCAGTTTCGTAGCAATGCTGTTATGAACAAAATTAGCTACGCTCTGACTACCCTCCTCAATGAGGTACATAATTTCCAGTACTTGATGAGGATCAGGGCACTAGAAGTTGAGGCAAATGTTGCCTACAGGTCTTATCACAGGGGATCGGCCTCTGGGACTAAACCTGTTGCTTCTTCTCGCCCGAAAGGGAAGAAGAATATGAAGAGGGGTAAAGCTGACCGAGCTACCGCCCAAAAAGGCAAGAAGGTCAAAGAAGTTGTAGAGAAAGGAAAGTGTTTCCACTGCAATGGGGACGGACACTTGAAGAGAAACTGTCCCAAGAGGAAGAATCAAGGTAAATGCAATTTACTGGTAACTGAAACTTGCTTAGTGGAGACTAGTGACTCTGCCTAGATTTTAGATTCGAGCGCCACTAACCATGTTTGTTCTTCTTTTCAGAGAATTGATTCCTAGCAGCTGCTGCGAGAGGGTGAGGTGACTCTACGGGTTGGATCTGGGGAGATAGTCTCTTTTGCAACTATGGGCAAAGTAAAGCTCTATTTCAGCAGGAATTACTTATTGTTGGACAATTTGTACACAGTCTCAGGGTTTACTAGAAACCTTGTTTCTATTTCCTGTCTTATTGAACAGTGTATTTCAATTTCCTTTGATTCTAATAAACCGTTTATTTCTTTCAAAGGCAATTTGATTTGTTCAGCTTCACGTGAGTCTAATTTGTATGTTTTAAAGCCTAATTCGATCAAAAGCGTTTTGAACAATAAATTATTTAAAACTGCAGAAACACGAACAAAGAGAGTTAAAGTTTCTCCAAAAGAAAATGCCCATCTTTGGCATCTAAGGTTAGGCCAAATTAATCTCAATCGGATTGAGAGACTAGTGAAGAGTGGACTTCTAAGTCAGTTGGAAGAAAACTCTTTATCAGTCTGTGAGTCATGCCTTGAAGGCAAAATGACCAAACGTCCTTTTAGTGGAAAAGGATATTGAGCCTAGGAGCCCCTTGAGCTTATACTTTCTGACCTATGTGGTCCGATGAGTGTTAAAGCACGAGGTGGTTATGAATACTTCGTATCTTTCATTGATGATTATTCAAGGTATGGGTATATTTACCTAATGCACAGGAAGTTTGAAACTCTTGAAAAGTTCAAGGAGTACAAGATTGAGGTTGAGAACCTGTTAGGTAAAATGATAAAAACACTTCGATCGAATCGAGGTGGAGAGTATATGAACACTGAATTCCAGGACTATGTGATAGAACACGAAATTACGTCCCAACTCTCAGCACCTGGTATGTCACAGCAGAATGGTGTATCGGAGAGGAGAAACAGAACCCTGTTGGACATGGCTCGGTCGATTATGAGCTATGCTAGTCTCTCTGATTCTTTTTGGGGTTATGCAGTGGAGACTGCGGTTTACATTTTGAACAACGTTTCGTCGAAGAGTGTTTGTGAAACACCTTTCGAACTCTGGACTGGGCGTAAAGGTAGTTTACACCATTTCATAATTTGGGGATGTCCGACCCATGTGTTGGTGTCAAACCCGAATAAGTTGGAACCCCGTTCAAAATTGTGCCTATTCGTAGGTTATCCAAAAGAGACCAGAGGTGGTCTGTTTTATGATCCTAAGGATAATAGAGTGCTTGTGTCGACAAACGCCACTTTCCTTGAGGAAGACCATATCAGGGATCATTTACCTAGAAGTAAAATCGTGTTCAATTAAATGGACAGTACGTCAGCAAGAGTTGTTGATGGGACTAGTACGTCAGCAAGTGTTGTTGATCCTAGCACGTCAAGTCAAGTCCGTTCTCAAGAGTTGGGAATGCCTCGACGTAGTGGAAGGGTTGTGAGACAGCCTGAACGTTACATGGGTTTAGCTGAAACCCAAGTCGTCAATCCTGATGATGACTGCGAGGATCTATTGACCTATGATCAGGCTATGGCTGATGTTGACAAGGACGAATCGATTAAAGTTATGGACCAGGAAATGGAGTCGATATACTTCAATTCTGTCTGGGAACTTGTGGATCAACTGGATGGGGTAAAACCTATTGGTTGCAAATGGATCTACAAGCGTAAACGTGGCATAGATGGGAAGGTGCAGACCTTCAAAGCACGACTAGTGGCAAATAGTTTTACCCAGGTCGAAGGGGTTGACTATGAGGAAACCTTTTTACCTGTTGCCATGGTAAAGTCGATCAGGATCCTTCTGGCCATTGTCGCGTATTATGACTATGAGGTATGGCAGATGGATGTCAAGACTGCCTTTCTGAATGGCAACCTTGACGAAACCATCTACATGGCAAAGCCCAAGGGGTTCATTGCCCAAGGCCAAGAGCAAAAGGTTTGTCGGAATCATAGGTCTATTTATGGACTGAAACAAGGCTCGAGGTCTTGGAATATAAGGTTTGATGTGGCAATCAAATATTATGGCTTTGATCAGAATGTTGACGAACCTTGTGTTTACAAGAAAATCGTTGACAAAACTGTCGCATTTCTGATATTATACGTGGATGATATTCTTCTCATTGGGAATAAGGTAGAATTTCTTACTGACGTAAAGAAATGGCTAGCTTCGCAATTCCAAATGAAAGATTTGGGAGAAGCTCAGTATTTTCTAGGTATCCAGATTGTCTGGAACAGAAAGAACAGAACGCTAGCCATGTCTAAAGCGTCTTATATTGACAAGATGTTGTCTAGATATAAGATGCATAACTCCAAGAAGGGCATGGTGCCTTTCAGGCATGGGTTTCATTGTCTAAGGATCAATGTCCTAAGACTCCTCAAGAGGTTGAGGATATGAGCAGATCCCCTATGCTTCAACTGTAGGTAGCCTGATGTATGTCATGTTGTGTATTAGGCCTGACATCTGTTATGCAGTAAGGATTGTATGTAGGTATCAATCCAATCCAGGATTAGATCACTGGACAGCCGTAAAGGCAATCCTCAAGTATCTTAGGAGAACGAGGAACTACTGCTTAGTGTATGGCGGTGGGGATTTGATCCTTACGGGATACACAGATTCTGACTTTCAGACCGATAAGGATTCTAGGAAATCCAATTCGGGGTCAGCCTTCATTCTGAATGGAGGAGTTGTAGTATGGTGAAGCATCAAGTAGGGATGCATCGCTGATTCCACTATGGAAGCAGAGTACGTTGAGGCTTGTGAAGCTGCAAAGGAAGCTGTTTGGCTAAGGAAGTTCATGACAGATTTGGAAGTTGTTCCAAATATGAACTTGTCGATCACTCTGTTTTGTGACAACAGTCGTGCAATAGCCAACTTCATGGAGCCTCGTAGCCATAAGATAGGCAAACATATTGAGCAATAGTATCACCTAATACGGGAGATCGTGCACTGCGGTAACGTGACAGTCACGCAGATAGCGTCTGAGCACAACATAGTTGATCCATTTACAAAGCCCCTCACGGCTAAGGTGTTTGAGGGTCACCTAGAGAGTCTAGGTCTTCGAGTACTTCATGACTAAGGCAAGTGGGAGATGTGTAAACGGGTATTCAATGCCCTAGTTTATTGTATTACTTCATTGTAATTTATGTACATTTCAGAAATATATTTCCTCCACTAGCTTAGTCCAAGTGGGAGTTTGTTGGGATTTTTGTCCTAATCTCGTGTTTGTAAATTACTATTTGAAATTAATAAAGAGTTATTCATTTCATCTTTTTGTGTCTCGCATTTTATACAAACTTTGACCAATAAACTAAGCTCCAGGGTCATTGAATATATGAGATAACTAGAACTTGAACGATGTGTAGTGGACACATAGGGAGGATCACGTTCGAGTTAATGATCCGAACGGTCTACAGTATATGGATGGGGTTGGAGACCTAATCCTGGATACACTGTGGATGCGACACGCTTTGTATTAAGATACAAACGAGGTGATCTAACTCGTTCATGTGGTTGACATGCGAGTGGGGGCATCCTGTACAATGAGATTGTAAAAGACCAGACCGTGAATTATTAGACCTCACCGATGTAACACCGCTGTGAAGAAGGACTAATAACTTCGTAGATGACCATTAGTGACTCGACACGAATCCACGAGCGTATTACGGACTCCACTCTGCTGCGGGTCCGTCCTTTGACTAGTACGGGTGAGGGTGGTCACAGTTACTCGCCCAATATGTCTATCTTCTAAGGGACAGAACCAAGTAGGGAGCAGGGAACTTAACAACGCGAGATGGAATTCACTCGTTCCCACCTTTAGGAAAACTAGAGGGGTGTTCCCTTAAGTGCTGTCTGTAGGGCTTGGACAACGGGCGCCCATCCTCTCACTGGCCCGAGAGGGTTGTTGTGTATGGTTCAACCATAACAACGTTGTTGTTCATTAGAGGAGCAGTGGGGACTTAAGGAGCAAGAAGCAGACACAGGGGTAAAACGGTAATTTGATCCAGCAGTGTCTACGAACAACTGGTGAAGGGTCGACCCATGAGCATTGGTTATATCAGTGGACACGTAATATTCTGCACTGACGGGAGTGCAACTATGGGCTTTAGTGGAGTGTTACCGTAGCTAATGAATGTTCATTAACCGGGTCAAAGAGTTTGATAGGTTAATCTCGGATCATTGGAGCTCGTCACTATAGGTCCATTAGGTCCCTCGGTTGGCTCAATTTGGGATAAAAGAAGGGTTAAGGTTTTGGTGTGAATTGAAGTGTTCAATTTCATTAAAAGAGCATTTATGTCATTTATATGAGATATGAATGATATAATATATAGTTTAATGTGAATGAGATTCATAATAAACTATAGGTTAGCCTAATTGTTGAATTAGGGCTAATTGGAGAAATTAGGTTGAGAGATATTAAATTGGATGTGATTCAATTTAATAAATCCACAATATTGCAAATGTGATTTGTGATATGAGATATGAGATATCTTATAATATATGGTTATGCAAATATGATTTGCATAACCTATAGTTGTGGTAAAATGGTAAATAGGTGGAGATTTCAACTCCACCTATGTCCATTATTTAAACCCTTCTTGCAAGAAGGGTTGTAAGACAATTCTCTCATTTTTTTAATTTTCACCAAAAAGAAGAGATCAATTCTCTCAAATTCTCTCAAGCTTTCTCCTCTCAAAACCAAAACAAAAGAAGTTCCCACCAACTTACTTCTTCTAAAAGAAGAACAACCGAGAAGCCGAAAGGTGGTGTTCGTTCTTGATCGTGAGAAGGGTTCGAGTTCGTTGAGTTCGAGAAAGCACGAAGAGTTCATGGATCGTTGGAAGAATTTTGAAGAACGTCTTCAACAAGTAAGTATTGTGTTTAACTTACTGTTTTTTCTTCCAATTTATGCATGTTTAACCTATAGTCTAAGTGTTAGATCAATTTTAACGAAATTCAAATGCACAACATCACCATGATGATTCGATCGTCTTCCGCTGCGTGGGAGTTTCATTCCCTTCAATATGTGCATGAGATGCACTTTTGGTATGCATTCCAAGGCAATTTTGTGAGAAACCCTAAAGTGCTCTATTGTGTGTGTTGTTGTAAAAGTTCCTAAACACTCATTCTCTCTCAAATCTCACCAACTCCAAAAGAGGTTCCCACCACTTTCCCTCTCCTATAGATACAACGGAGAAGATCTAGCAAGTGTAAACACGAGATCGTTGAGATCGTGAGAACGAGAGGAGCAAAGGAGCACGTGTGGTTTTAAGTCTACAAAGGTAATTTACTTGTTGTCCATATTCTAATATGCATGCTTAATCGCTTTTAGATATATTTTTGATTTGATCTATGTAATACGTTACAAGAACACGCGATTCAAATCGCTTCTACTGCGGGATTCGATCCTATCAGTTGGGTTTTATGTTTATGCCCTAAAGCTCGTAGTTTTTAAATAATGTTCTAATTAAATTAATAAAGAGTTATTATTGTCAATAAAGAGTTATTGTTCATTATTTACTTTATTGCCCTTTTATTAACTCTAAATCCAATAAACTAAGATCCAAGGTTGCAATATGTCTCTTGAACTGAATGTAGTGTACATATAAGGATCTCAGTTCGAGATACAACCTAAAGGATCTATAGTAAAGGGATACGACTTGGGTACCTTTATTGGTAATACTATGGATATGGCCCACTTTGTATGTGATACAAAGACAGTGATCCTAACGTGTTCGTGTAGACGACATGTGAGTGGGCATATCCTATGTGATGAGATTGCATAAGATCGGACCACGAAATAGTTACCACTAGGTGTAATTCGTTGACTAGTTAGATTTCTATTTCATTAGGATGACCTAGGAAACTTGATCTAAATCATGAGCAGGTTACGAATTCCTGTTTGCAACGGATTGTCCTTTGACTAGTATGGGTGAGAGTGGCTTGAGTCGCCGACTTAATAAGTCTACCTTCTTGGGGACAAAACCGAGCAGGCAACTAGGAAGTTAACCTAGCAAGATGGAATTCACTCCTTCCAGCCTATTTGGGTAAGTAGATGAATGTTCCCTTAAGTGGTGTCTCTAGGACTTGAACAAAGGGCCCGACCCTCTCATTGGCTCGAGAAGGACTTTTGTTTGTTGGTATGACCACAAACAAATTGTTCATTAGAGGAGCATTGGGACTTAAGGTAAAAGATGTAACCTAGGGGTAAAACGGTAATTTGACCCAGCTGGTGTTACGAACATTCGTGAAGGATTGACTTGTTGTTATTGGTCAATATCCGTGGACACATAAATATATCTACAGTGAGAAGAGTGCAACTGCAGGACTTTAGTGGAGTGTTTCCGCAGTTAACGAATATTGATTAGGAGGTTAATGAGATTAACCGAATAATCTCGTATCGTTGGAGTTTCTGATCTGCAGGTCCATTAGGTCCACTTCCAAACTCGTAAAGGGTTCTTAGATCGTTTGAATTTGAAATGTTCAAATTCAATTAGGGAATAAACATTAATGTATAAAGATATATAAAGAAATATTGCTTCAATATTTGATTCGTAGTGCACATGGACGTACGGATTTTTATATTTAGGAGAAAAAACTTTTGAGTTAATAATTTTTTCTGTTTTATATTTGTTTGGTAGTGAATTTTCGAGGGATAAGTGGACATTGTATATGTCTTGTTTTGTTTCAACGTCGAGGATGAAGTTAGAAATACAATTTTGGTCATAAAAAGCAAAAGAAAAATTAGGGTTGAGTTCAGCGTCCAGCCTTGTTAGCCTTCAAGTGCCAACTCTTCCAACCAACGGTCGTATTTGACCCATCCTACCCACTCAGCTTTCGTATGGTCACACATGGTGGGATGTGTTGAAAAGAAAAAAAGATTTAACTTTTTGGTTTCCCATGGTTTAAAGAAAACATAAAAAGTATATAAAGATATATTATAATATAAAGTTTTAGAACTTTATATTATAAATTTAATTTGAATATGATTCATATTAAAGTATATGAGAGAATTAAATATTTGAAAGAGTTCAAATATTATTTTAAATGTGCATGAGATTCATATTTAAAAACTATAGGTTAAAATTTAATGTACATAAGATGTGCATTAAAACTATAGGTTATAAGGGAATGTGATTAAATAACCAAATTAAACATATGGTGTTTATGATAACACACAAAATGTGCTATCCTTAGGCTTATACATTGATAGTTTTTATGATAATTTAAGAGCATTTACGTGTTTAAATCATCCAATTTCATGTTAAGAGCTTAAACAGACCATTTGGAGATATTACGGATTACTCGTGTTTAAATCAAGACTTTTTGGAGCTACAAATAACATTAAATGGAAAGAGGAAGGCCAAACCAAGTCAATGGACTCGAGAGGATGGCGTTGCAACACCCAGCGTGCGACCATTTGGCATTGAAGCTTCGTGGCGATGGCGTTGCAATGTTAGTTCGATAAGTGAAAGGCGCGTTAGGGTAGCAGCGTTGAAACGTTGCGCTCAGCGTTGTAACGCTGCAGGATTTTTCCATATTTACTTCGCGCCTAGTGCACAGCGTTACAACTCTGTGCCAAATTTTAGTATAAATAGAACACTTTCTGCTCTTTGCAAAGTGAGTCGAATTTGATAGTTTTTAGCTCTAATTTCGAAATACACACTCTAAGGAGATAAAGAAGAGCATTCCTTGGGAGCCAAAGCGTTTGTGGGGGCTCGAGATCGTGACGGGACCTTGGGGACGAGGGACTGGAGATCGACACATAAGTTTATTTCTCTTTCTTTTAGTTTGTAACTTCGTTTAAAGGCGTTTCCATGACTTTAGCTTGTTTTTATGGTGATTTTGAGTAGCTAAATGTTGTAGTTGGGTTTTGATTAACATATTTTGAATTTATTTAATTATGTATTGAACTTTATTGTGTTATTTATTTTTGGCAATTCGTTCTTAAATTCATTGATCTTGTTTGTTTAAGTGGACTCGAGAGAAAGAAGCTTAGATGTGAGCAGAATTGTCAAAACTCTTAGAAATCTAGTACGAGAGTAACTTAGAATTCTTTGGGAAATAATATAAAGAAGTTGCCTAATGTCGTGCATGATTTTAAAATTCATAAGGAAACTTTAGGATTTCTCGTTGTGCACGAGGCTCACCATGGGGTAGAGAGATTCTTTTGAGTATTTTCACTTCTTGTTTTTGAATTCAGAACAATAGTTCATTGCATGTTAATTAAGGAATCAATGTATAAAATCCATTTCCCTGTAATTCTATCATATTTGTGTCTCCAATTATACATTTATTTTTCTTATCTTTGTTTTCACCTATCTATCAAAGTTGTGTTGCTTTAGATAAAATATAGAATTAGTATCTTGGTATTTGTGACGGGAATCAGATCCCCTTGAGCAGCGGAAAGATGATTAAAATCGTAATTGCTCGTTTGTTTTGGTTTATTCCAAATACCATTACATTGGATAAAAAAACAGAGACAAGCATTTTAATTACTAATCTACTTACGCATGGATCTAAACATGCAAACATATGATGTAAAAGCTTAAACTAAAAGTAAGTAACAATTACCTTTGTTGTTTTCTCAATACGCAACAACTCCTGCTCCAATTGCACAACAACACAACAACACAAAAACTTCTTCTCTGTTTTACAGAACACTACCACTTGGAGAACCTCCTATTTTCTGAGAAACTTAGATCTACCCTCTGTGGGAAGGGACCCAATAATTGGAAGAGAAGGAGAACGAAATTTTATTGAGAGAGAGAATTTTTTAACTTGTCAAAACAATTTTGATCGATCAAACCTTCCTTCTCTAAATCAGAGAAGAAATATAGCCTGTGAGGGATAACTCCTCACTCCCTATCAATGGGGAGTTGAGAGACATGTGGAACGTGCCCTCCTGATACGTTCTCCTTTTTTTTATTTAATTTAATTATATTATAAATTAAATAATCAAATTATTAATTAAATGATATAATTAATTAATTAATCATAAATTAAATATCATATATTTAATTTTTATTAAATCACATTTAATCAATTTTCCCTCTAACCTATAGTTTTAATGCACATCTTATGCACATTAAATTTTAACCTATAGTTTTCCAATTATGAATCTCATTCACTTTAATATTTGAACTCTTTCAAATATTTAATTCTCACATATAATATTATATGAATCATATTCACATTAAATTTATAATATAAAGTTCCAAAACTTTATATTATAACGTATCTGTATATATTAAATTTATTCTCTAATGAATTTGAACATTTGAAATTCAAACGATCTAAGAACCCTTTACGAGCTAGAAGGTTGACCTAATGGACTTACAAATCAGAAGCTCCAACGATATGAAATTATTCGGTTAATCTCATTAACCTCCTAATCACCATTCGTTAACTGCGGGACACTCCACTAAAGTCCCGCAGCTGCACTCTTCTCACTGCGGATATATTTCTATGTCCACGGATATCGACCAATAACAACAAGTTAATCTTTCACGAATATTCGTAACACTAATTGGGTCAAATTACCGTTTTACCCCTAAGTTATATCTTCTACCTAGTGCTCCTCTGATGAACAATTTGTTTGTGGTCCTACCAACAAACAGAAGTCCCTCTCGGGCCAATGAGAGAGTCGGACCCTTAGTTCAAGTCCGGGAGACACCACTTAAGGGAACATTCATCTACTTACCCTAGTAGACGAGAAGGGGTGAATTCCATCTTGCTAAGTTAAGTCCCCAGCAGCTCACTCGGTCTTGTCCCCAAGGAGGTGGGCATATTGAGTCGGCGAATCTAGCCACTCTCACCCATACTAGTCAAAGGACTCCCTCGCAAACAAGAGTTCGTAACCTGCTCGGGATTGAGATCAAGTTACCTAGGTCATCCTATTGAAATAGAAACCTAGCTAGTCAACGGAGTTACATCTAGTGCTTACTATTTCGCGGTTCGATCTTATGTAATCTCATTACATAGGATATCCCCACTCACATGTCATCTACACGAACACGTTAGGATCACGTTGTTTGTATCATATACAAAGTGGGTCACATCCATAGTGTTACCAGGGTAAGGTACCCAAACCTTATCCCTTTACTATAGACCATTTAGGTTGTATCTCGAACCGAGATTGTTTATATGTACATTACATTCAGTTCAAGAGACATTTTACAGCCTTGGATATTTTGTTTATTGGATTTAGGGTTAAAACAAGGGCAATATCGTAACTATCGAACAATAACTCTTTATTGAAATAATAACTCCTTATTATAATAATTAGAAGATTATTTACAAATTACGAGTTTTAGGGCACAAACCCCAACAAACTCGCACTTGAACTAAAACTCTAGTGGGGTAGATCACAACCTAAAACAGTGGTTATAGAGATACAAAAACAATAAACTATGACATCCATATACCCATTACATATCTCCCACTTACCCTAGATTAGCCTATGTACATATCTCGTAGACCTAGACTTTCCGGATGACCCTTGAACACTTTAGTCGTGAGAGTCTTTTTAAACGGATCAACAATGTTGTGCTCCGAAGCGATCTTCATGACTGTCACATCTCCTCGTTGCACTATTTCTCGTATCAGGTGAGACTTCCTCTCTATGTGATTGTCTCGCTTATGGTTGCGAGGTTTCTTTGAATTGGCCACCGCACCATTGTTGTCACAGTATAAGGTGATGAAAAATTCCATATTTGGAACAACTTCCAAATCAGTAAGGAATTTCCTTGGCCAAACAACCTCTTTAGTTGTTGCACAAGCAGCGACATACTTAGCCTCCATCGTGGAGTCAGCGATGCATCCTTGTTTGATACTTCGCCATACTATAGCTCCCCCATTAAGGGTGAAAACTGATCTTAATGTGGATTTCCTAGAATCCTTATCGGTCTGAAAATTAGAACCAGCGTATCCAGTAAGGATAAAATCCTTAATCCCATACACAAGCGTATAGTACCTTGTTCTCCTAAGATACTTGAGGATATTTTAACTGTGGTTTAGTGGTCTAACCCTGGATTAGATTGATACCTACTGACTATTCCCACTACATAACAAATGTTTGGCCCCGTGCACAACATAGCATACATTAAGCTACCTACTGCAGAGGCATAGGGAATATGTCTCATATCCTTAACTTCTTGAGGTGTCTTAGGACACTGCTCCTTAGACAGATGAACTTCATGCCTGAAGGGTAATAAGCCCCTCTTGAAATTATGTATTGAATATCGGGCCAACATTTTATCGATATAAGATTCTTGAGACAGAGCTAGAATTTTGTTCTTACGATTCCTGAAAATCTGAATTCCAAGAACATACTGCGCCTCTCCCAAATCTTTCATTTGGAATTGGGTCGCCAACCACTTCTTTATGTCAGTTAGGTATCCTACATCATTCCCAATGAGTAGGATATCATCCACATAAAGTACTAAGAAAGCTACTTTGTCGTTGATGATCCTCTTGTAAACACAAGGCCCATCAACGTTTTGGTCAAAGCCACAAGACTTGATCTCAGTATCAAATCTTATGTTCCAAGATCTGAATGCCTTTTTCAACCTATAAATGGATCGATTGAGCTTGCAAACTTTTTGCTCCTGACCTTGAGTTATGAACCTTCGGGCTGAGACATATAGATGCTCTCGTCAAGATTACCATTAAAAAAGGCAGTCTTGACGTCCATTTGCCAAATTTCATAATCATAAAAAGCGGCTATGGACAAGAGTATCCTTATAGACTTAAGCATAGATACAGGGAAAAAAGTTTCCTCATAGTCAACTCTTTCCCTTTAGGTAAAACCCATTGCTACATGTCTTGTCTTAAAGGTTTGTACCTTTCTGGTTGCATCTCTCTTTCTCTTATAGATCCATTTTCACCCTATGGATATTACCCCTTCAGGTTGGTCTACAAGTTCCCAAACTGAATTGAAGTGCATTGACTCCATTTCAAGGTCCATGACTTTGATCCATTGGTCCTTATCTACACCGTCATCAGGTATAAAAACTTGAGTTTCAACTAAACCCAAGTAGCGGTCAGGTTGGGAAACAACTCTCCCACTGCGTTGAGCCATTCCCAACGATTGAGAAGGACGAGACTGACTCGATGTGCGGACTTCTTTATCAACTCTTGATGAAGGTGCAGCTTGATCAACAACTCTTGTCGACTCATCTGTAGCTTCATTTAATACTAACTTACTACGCGGTTTGTGGTTCCTCATGTGATATTCCTCCAAGAAAGTGGTGTTTGTCTATTCAATCACCTTGTTTTCTTGTGGGTCGTAGAAAAGGTCACCTCTCGTTTCTTTGGGATAGCCAACAAATTGGCATAATCTTGAACGAAGTTCCAATCTCTTTGGGTTTGTCACCAGCACGTGTGCCGGACAACCCCAAATCCTGAAGTGTTGTAAACTAGATTTACGCCCCTTCCACAACTCAAAAGGTGTTTCTGAAACACTCTTTGATGGAACAATGTTCATGATTTGAACCGTAGTCTCTATTGCGTAACCCCAAAACGAGGCAGGCAATTGAGCATAGCTCATGATAGATCGAACCATGTCTAACAAGGTTCTATTTCTCCTTTCAGGTACACCATTCCACTAAGGTGTATTAGGTGTCGAGTGTTGAGATTGGATTCCATGTTCTATCAAATAGTCCTAGAATCTTTGATCCATATACTCTCCACCTCGATCGGATCGAAGTGTCTTAATGGTTTTCCCTAATGCATTCTCTACTTCAGCCTTATACTCTTTGAACTTTTCAAGAGCCTTAGACTTATGATGCATTAGGTATAGATAACCATACCTCGAAAATCATCGATGAAAGAGATGAAATATTCGTACCCTCCACGAGCTTTAACATTCACCGGACCACTCTGAATGTATAAGCTCCAAGGGTTCTTTGGGTCTATAGCCTTTTCCAGAAAAATGTCGCTTAGTCATTTTACCTTCCAAGCATGATTCACAAGGAGGTAGGAAATCATCTTCTAACTTATTTAGAAGTCCATTCTTTGATATTCTCTCAATCCGGTTGAGATTTATATGACTAAGTCTAAGATGCCAAAGATAGGTATTATTATTTGGAGAAATTCTTTGCCTTTTACTTTGAGTATTTTCAGTTTTAAACATCTCATGATTTAAAATTGCCTTAGTTTGATTCGATTTAAGTACATACATGTCGTTTTCTAACTTAGCAGAACAAATATTGACACCTTTTTTTGAAATGAACACTTCAATACTAGAAAAAGAAATACTATAATGATGTTCAATTAGACAAGAGATAGATATCAAGTTCCTCTTAATCTTGGGAACTGTTCTAAAAATATAAATATATCTCTAAAAAATAGCTTGGCATCTCCCACTGCACGAGCTGAAACGATGTCTCCCGTTCCGACCCTGAGCGTCATCTCACCCTCTTCGAGCTCCTTGAAGAAATTAGTTTCCTGTAACGAAGAGTAAACATGGTTAGTGGCTCCTGAATCAAGTATCCAGATAAAATCATCATTTTCCACTAAGCAAGTTTCAAGAACAAGTATATCGAATTCACCTTTCTTCTCTTTGTGCTCAGCAAGGTACTTGGGCAGTTTCGCTTCCAGTGCCCGTCCAAGTTGCAGTCGAAACACTTTCCTTTGTCTGCAACCTTGGCCTTTCCCTTGCCCTTATTAGCAGTAGGTGTCTTCCCTTTCCCTCCTATCTTCTTCTTTTGGGTCTTCTTAAGCCCAGAAGATGGATCACAGGACTTAGTTCCAGAGGATGAACAATTCTGGAACCTTCAGGAATGGGCAAACAGATTTGCCTCTCCATCAGCCTGTCCCTTATTCTTCATAAGAGACTGGAAAGTCTGCATTTCATTGAGGAGAGTAGTCAGGTTGTACTCTATCTTGTTCATCACTACATTGCTGCGGAATTGCAGGAAACTCTTCGGAAGAGATTCCAGGATGAATGACACCTGACTTTGCTCGTCTATGACCACGCCATTCATTTCAACCACGTTGAAGTGGACCATCAGATCGAAAACATGTTTTCTCACTGACGATCCCTCCTTCATACGGGAGTTATAAATGTACTTGAGGGATTCGTGTCGAAGCTGTCCAGACGGTTGTCCAAACATATTCTGCAACGAACTCATGATCTCACGAGCTGAGACCATACCCTCGTACTTTTTGGCCAGAACTTCAGAAACACTAGGCAAAATGTAGACCTTGGCCTTATCATTGGCCTTGATCCAGCGGTCTTACGCATCCTTAACAGATTGAGGAGCGTTTCGAGTAGGGACCAGAGGATATTCCTCAGTGAGTACAAACTGAAGATCGTCAACAATGAGAATCGTATTCAGGTTGGACTTCCACGTAGTATAATTTTCGCCAGTTAAACGTTCGCTTTTGAGCAAGGGTATTATACAGGACGACATGCTGAAATTTAAAAGGTAGTTCTAATTAGTTATGCCTTTAACTCATCACAGACCAATCAAATTTAGCAAAATTATTTAAGAACCCTAGTGTTTAAATTAAACCTTTAATTTTATAACGATACTTCAAGGGCTTAGAACAAAAGCCACCGTCAGGTGGTCAGTCACTCCTCCCCTAAATTGAGACTATCTCAGCTAATTCTCACTACCAAAACATCTCATGTCCCAATGATTCTTAGCTACCATTTGTTTGGTCAAGGACTTATTAACTAGCTTAACTTATCCCGTAAATGTGACCCTACCATTTTCAGATCCAATAGGTTCGATCCAACAGGCTACTATTAAGAAAGATAACTGTTGGAAAATTATCTAAGAGACCCTATCCATTTCTGGAGTTCGCGGTGTTCTGACCCCTATAGTCAGGCCCTCTGTAGGGATTAGCTGTTCCAGGACAACCTAGCAGGCGCGATTATAGAAATCTCACGATGCGACCTAATGGAGGAAACCATAGGTTACGTTGACACGCGTCCTGCTCCCATTTACTATGGATACTTCCCTCATTCACCTTGTTATTGAACCATGCAAACACTTACCGTAGGGGGATGCCCTATTGACGCCACGTAGCCGAGCATGGAACTCACGGTGTGAACTCTTGAGGACGTGAGAGTAAAATCGATGCGAACACCTTGTTTTCTCCTACTGAAGCTCCTAAGGGTAGGTTATAGGTTTAACTTAGTCGAATTCTCATTAATAAAATCTATCTAAGTGTATGCCTATTATAACTTTTATAACTAGGTCTTTTAACCTTATGTCTAAGTGCATAAACATTTTAATTACCTAGATATAACATAGGACTATGGTTAATTCAACTCAAGTTCCAGATCAGTTCCCAGGTAGGAGGTGTTCCGTTAACCGTCAGCTTAAGTACCCCCAACCTTAGACAGAACATCACCGGTAGAGTTCCCTTACAACCAATGTCCTATTTTCCTACTATATTTTAAATATTTAAAATACTATGCAAAACTAACTTATAATTCGATTAGAAATTAAACTTAGGTCTAAATTAATTTTAAACAATTTAAAACTAATTTAATTTAACCAAAGTTCCTATGTTTGCATGCAATTCTTTGTTATAGGTTATGGTTTCTAAAACCCCTTTATTTATAACTTTTATAAATTTTAATAATTAACCTATAACAAGGAACTATATTATAAAACCAACAAACGATATCCAATTGGAATTATAAAGACATTCAACTAATTGAATAAAACAAATTACTTAAATAAAATAACATTTATTTTAAACTAAGTAATTTCATGCTCCATGCTCTTTATTTTCCATATAATCTAATTATAGCAATTATAATTAATTACTCATGAAAAATAAATTAAATCATGCATATTTACTATATTTATATAACACTTATACAAATAAAAAATGCATGAACATGCTTAGCCTAAGGTGAGAAAAATTCTAATTGACATTCATGAAGAAAATAGCTGTAAAATCGAAAAAAATTGGCCCCTAAAGTGCAAAAATAATAAAATTACAGTAATTTTATTACAAAATCAGTCAAAAACTCCTTGAAGCAGACTCAAACCGCTCGAACCAGACCAAAATCGACCCCGAACCGCTTCTGAACCGGTCTGCACCTTCAGGTTGTCGTCACGACATTGCAACGCTAAGGAGAGCATTGCAAGGTCGCCTCATCTCGCGCGCGCACCTGGCATCGGGGTAGCATTGCAACGTCGAGGTGAGCGTTGCAACGCTGCTGACCCATCGCAATTCTGTATCGATCAGGGCTTCAACGTTGGGACACTGATCCTCAGCGTTGCAATGCTGATGAACGGCGTTGCAACGCTGCTGATAGTGTTGAAACGTTGTTGCTTCTACAACAGCTTCTTCCTTCGAAAACAACCACTTCAAATGCCAAATTCTCATCCGAATCTCATTCGATTTCCACAAAATTTGTCACGAACGACTCATAAGTTAATTACAGACTCGATTATGAACTTAATTGCCTAAAACACATGGGCCTTTACATTTAATTTGATTTAATCAAAAATGAATCTAAGTCCAAAATTTTCCTAAACAGTTTTACAGCAAATCAAATGCAATTCCCACCTATCCAATGCATATTTGTTTCAACCAAAACAAAACAAGCATTGTTTTGATACCAATTGATGGGAATCAGATCCCCTTGAGCAGCGGAAAGGTGATTAAAATCGTAATTACTCGTTTGTTTTGATTTATTCCAAATACTATTACATTGAGTAAAAAACAGAGACAATCATTTTAATTACTAATCTAACTAGGCATGAATCTAAACATGCAAACATATGTTGTAAAAGCTTAAACTAAAAGTAAGTAACAATTACCTTTGTAGTTTTCTCTATACGCAGCAACTCCTGCTCCAATTGCACAGCAGCACAACAACACAAAAACTTCTTCTCTGTTTTACAGAATACAACCACTTGGAATAAATCAAAAACTTAGATCTACCCTTTGTGGGAAAGGATCCAATATTTGAAAGAGAAGGCGAATGGAATTTTGTTGAGAGAGAGAATTCTTTTAACTTATCGAAACAATTTTGATCAATCAAACCTTCCTTCTCCAAATCAGAGAAGAAATATAGCCTGTGAGGGAGACATGGGGAGGGTGTCCTCTTGATACGTTCACTTTTTTATTTAATTTAATTATATTATAAATTAATAATCGAATTATTAATTAATTAAATCATATTTAATTGACCATAAATTAAATATCATATATTTAATTTGGATTAAATTACATTTAATCAATTTTCCCTCTAACCTACAATTTTAATGCACATCTTATTCACATTAAATTTAACCTATAGTTTTCCAAATATGAATCTCATTCACATTAATATTTGAACTCTTTGAAATATTTAATTCTCTCCTATAATATAATATGAATCATATTCACATTAAATTTATAATATAAAGTTCCAAAACTTTATATTATAACGTATCTATATATATTAAATTTATTCCCTAATGAATTTGAACATTTCAAATTCAAACGATTTAAGAACCCTTTACGAGCTAAAAGGAGGACCTAATGGACCTACAGATCAGAAGCTCCAACGATACGAAATTATTCTATTAATCTCATTAACCTCCTAATCACTATTCGTTAATGCGGGAACACTCCACTAAAGTCCCGCAGCTGCACTCTTCTCACTTCGGATATATTTCTGTGTCCACGGATATCAACCAATAACAGCAAGTTAATCCTTAGCGAATGTTCGTAACACCAGCTAGGTCAAATTACTATTTTACCCCTGGGTTACATCATGTACCTTAAGTACCAGTGCACCTCTAATGAACAATTTGTTTGTGGTCCTACCAATAAACAGAAGTCCTTCTCGGGCCAATGAGAGGGTCGGACCCTTTGTTTAAGTCCCAGAGAAACCACTTAAGGGAACATTCATCTACTTACCCTAGTAGGCGGGAAGGAGTGAATTCCATCTTTCTAAGTTATGTCCCCAGCCGCTCACTCGGTCTTGCCCCCAAGAAGGTAGGCATATTGAGTCAGCGAATCTGGCCACTCTCACCCATACTAGTCAAAGGACATTCCCAAACAGGAGTTCGTAACCTGCTCAGGATTAAGATCAAGTTGCCTAGGTCATCCTAGTGAAATAGAAACCTAGTTAGTCAACGGAGTTACATCTAGTGCTTACTATTTTACGGTCCGGTATTATGTAATCTTATTACATAGGATATCCCCACTCACATGTCATATACACGAACACGTTAGGATCACAGTGTTTGTATCATATACAAAGTGAGCCACATCCATAGTATTACCAGGGTAAGGTACCCAAACCTTATCCCTTTACTATAGACACTTTAGGTTGTATCTCAAACCGAGATCCTTTATATATACACAAAAGACATTTTACAGCCTTGGATGTTTAGTTTATTGGATTTAGGGTTAAAACAAGGGTAATATCGTAAATAATGAACAATAACTCTTTATTGAAATAATAACTCCTTATTACAATAATTAGAACATTATTTACAAACTACGAGTTTTAGGGCACAGACCCCAACAATTTAATTAATCTAGATACCCATTCCTGAGGACGATACTCTGTACTCAAATCACTATATTAAAAATTAACTCGTACACTTGCGGTATTCCAATATTATTTTACGCAACAATAATGAATGAAGTTAAATTTCAATAGGTTAGATTATCCTAGGGAATTTTTCCATCGTATTTGGCGTTCAAGTCGATTTTGACTCTTTCTGCAAAGGAAAAGTGAAGTCATTTGATAATTGTTCCTTCCAGATAGAAGAAGAGCCATCAGCTCTAATCAGAACTTTGCTTAAAAACATATCTTTGTACCATCTAAAATCTTCTAACGTTGGTCACTTGAGATTTAGAAGGATTTCAGCTGATCTAACTTGATATTGAGTTAGATCTCTTATGAAGGCATTTGTTATAATATAGACAAGAGTGTTAATTGCATCATCTATTTTTTCTTCTATCGATAGTCTAGGGTAATAGGCCCTCTGCCTTGATCGTTTGTATCCTTTTTTTGGTACTTGAATGATTTAAAATATAGTGACAATCACCTTCCTTTAGGTATTGATCCCACCATTGTTTCAATTGCCCTGTGAATCCTACAACAAGCAGTTGGGAAATCTCGTGGTCTTTCTTGCCCCTTTATCTGTAGGCATTTGAGGTGATTAACATTTCGTTAATGACGTTTATGATTAGGTAATCAAATATTCCATCCACATTCCATTTATGAATAGCTAATCCATCATAAACGACTTGAGTCATTTGCGTTTTTTCTTCAAATTGGATATCTGTAAATGATTGTTAAAGATACCAATTTCTCATTATCGAATATTTTGATGCTTTTGACTTTGTTCCAATTTTTAAAACTTCGTTTGGAAGCTCGATTCTTTCTTCATTTAGGAAAAGATTTCTGATTTTTTGGATAATTTGGTCAATAACGGAATCTTTAATCACGTTGATTGTAGGAGTTGCCTTTGAAGTTGATGTTTTTGAAATATGAAGACTATTTAGCTTTTCTTCAATTAAAGCTAAGGTTTCTTCTTATTTAGTCATTATTTTGATTTTGTTGTCAATGACTATAGGTTTGAATAAAGGAATTGACTCATCTATGAGAGGTATGAAAATTCCTCCGCTTGAGGATGAAGCAATAGAAAGTTTTGATATTTTTCCTTCAATCTCTTATACTTGATTGGCTATGGTAGAAAAGATTTTATTGGAAAATTTGTTTTGAAGTTGAATATTCTTTATATCCTTACGAATGGGAGTGTTCTTTTCTTTTTTTTCACTAATATTTTTTAATGGACTAGCTTTGACCTTTTCTCCATAGATTATTTCGAATTCTATTTCCTCTAGAGGAGGATGAGTTGAATGAATATTTCCCCTTTGACTAGTTTTTCAAGATTCTTGTAACATATTGATTTCGTTCTCGGATTCTTTCATCCAAGTAAAGAATGGAATATTTCGTTTAGCTTCTTCCATGAATGAGTACCATTTTGATCTTATTTCAGACCTTTGGTTTTCATCATAATCTTGGAAAAAAGCTTTTCTCTTCATTTTGTTTTTTAGTGAAAGAAAGTCATTTTTCAAGGTTTCTTTATCAATTGAAAATCCTTCAATAAGGATATTTAATTGGCTGACAAACACAGATCGACTATCCATGTCAGTTTGTGTTGGTGATTGTGGTTGCTCTTCGTATTGAAAATTTTCCACATTTTGTTCTATATTAAAAGATTTTATTCTTAGCGAGTTAGAACTATCCATATAGAATTTGGAATCAATTTCTGAAGAAGCTATAGATTTGCTTGGTCTTGAGGACATAAATTCCTTAACCTCCAAAATCTCTGGTTCTTCAGAAAATTGAACATCTACCGTTCCATCAGTATGCTAAACAATTTGGGCTAGATTTGAATTCGTTTTTGGTGGAGTGAGAGCTTCTGTAAGCTTCCATGTTTGATTTTTGGTGATTTGTTCCCAAGATAAACTTTTAGGAACAGTGATTGAGGACTTATCTAGATTTGCTTCTATGAGAATTGTAGATCCTTTTGGAGAAGATCTCAATGCTCTTGGACAGATGTTTGTATTCATGAGCTTCTAATAAATTATAAAAACCATTACTGCAGAGTGTGATTCTTCTTGAATATTAAGATTTTTTTAATAGACATCAACATCAAGGAAGATAGAATGTTTGGATCTTTTAATGAAAGCGTAAAATTTGGATAACAATTAAAGAAGATAAGTCCTTTTTCAAGATTGGATTGAACAATCTCAAGGAGAGAGTTGTGACGTTTAAATGTCTCTTATCTCTTAAAGATACAAGGATAGGTATATCCAAACCAAGTCTAAATAAGGTTTGATGGCTATTTGAACTAATCCAAGGTGAAGATAATTAAATTCTTCACGGTGTTGTAAGATAAGCTTTTTAAAAAAAAAAAAAAATTTATTGATTCAGGATCGTTGTTGATAGGAATGTTTTTCTCAAAAATCTTAATACAATTTCTCTGAGAGAAATTGAATGTACTATGGTAATAGACTATTTTTGGACCCACCTTTGGAATGCTCCATTGATGGAGTTTGTCTTCTATCTTGACTATTGACAATTCTTGATTGATAGTGTTAGAGAGTTTTGACTCCGAACCACCTTTGTGATCCTCATGATCATAAAAAATTGAAATAGCTTTCCCTTTTACTCTGGGGCTGATAATCTTCTTTAAGAGCTTAGACATGATTATCTTCTTTTATTCATATTTCAAAAATAGAATAGACATAACTTTCTTTCTTTCTTCAAAACTTTAGAAAATGCACAATTATATCGAGTACTAGTTACTGTGGAACAAGAGTTTACCAACGGACTTACTCTTTCTATCGGGAACACAACCTTTACCAACCAACGGACGACTAGCGGACGCAAGATAGAATTGATGAGCTTTCAAAGTTTGGAAAATAGATTGAAAATTCTTCCTTTTCGAGTAAGAGATATATATGAAAGAATGTAATTTTATTGAATATTGGCTCTGATACCAATTGTTCCTCGGTAAACTGCGAAGAGAATGAGGATTGTTTACAAAGCTTAAGAGAACGTGGAAATATTTCAAACTTTAGAAGAAAGCTCGAAAGCTTTTCGATGCCCTTTGATTACAATGTCGAAGTCTTTTATAGACTCTGGATTTGAAATTACAATTGAAAGTGAAAAAATAAAAGATAAGATTAAATCTGACAGGACAGGACCCCTGACTAGGTTGATAAGACAAAAGATCAACTCGTTTTTATCAAATACAAAGTGAGTTGTACCCATAGTGTTATCATGATGAGGTTTCAATCTTATCCATGTACTATAGACCATTTGGATTACATACTTGAACATGATCCTACCTATGTGTCTACTATGCACTGTTCAAGTTTCAATAATAATAACCATATCCCTAGAGGTTAGTTTATTGGATATAAGTTTTAAATGCGAGAATATAAGAAACGATAAACAATAACTCTTTATTTATTTTATCGAACATGTACAAACTACACGAGTTTAGGGCATACAACTTCAATAGAAACAAGAGCTCAAACATAAGCCAATTCTTTACCCTAAACATAGAGATTAAAGACTTTGAAAACCATAAAAGTGTTGAGCCAAATGATCTAAGATTGAGATACTATAGACATATACGTTAGTCACTTAGTCCCGACCCCTAAAACCTAATTTCAAGGCAAATAAGAGTAGCAATTTTGGTTTACAAGTATAAAATATGTTGGATTTTCAATTTTAGTTTTGCAATTTACAACTTAGGTAATGACCTTCTTGAGTCCCATCCTCCCTCGTGGAGTAATTCTCCTTGCATCTTTATTTCTATTTTGCATTTCTTACAATTTTGATTTTGCAAATTCATTTCTGCTCTTTGTTTTTTCAAATTTGATTCTCTAATCTGTTTTTGCATTTTGACTTTTATTTCCATTGTAATTTCATACCAATCCAAAATCTATTTTTGCACTTTTTAATTTCTAAGTTGCAATTCTATTTACATTTTTGTTTATACAATATTTTTGTCATACCATTCCCTGTGAGATCAATATTAAGGATACTCATATTTTATCACTTGTATTGACATTGTGCACTTACATTGGGGTTGAACGTATTTATTTACTTTTATTCACCCAAAGTTCACCCGATCATTAGGGTATAACAATGAAGAAATACCATAGGTGAGAGTGGGTTGGGTGGTCACTTAGCCAAGGAAGTTTGGAACTTGAGTAAGATCAAGAAGCATTATGATTTTTGATTTGTGGTTTGTAGTTATTGTTTGATTGTTTATAGACAGTGGTGTGTGAACCTTTGATTTTTAAGTGTGGTTATTTATTGAGTACTTTTATGCTCACCATTGCAAATCTTTTGGTTGTTTTGCAGATGGTGCCTAGACTTATGAGTTGTGGCGATGGCATCAGCTTGACGAGGCTATGAAGATGGCATGGAGCGTTCCTAGGGTATTTGCATGAGTTGTGCTTTAAGGTTTTGTACTTATGTGTTGGTTTAATTTAATTGAGTAGTCTTTTTGTTAAACTCTTTTCTTTGTTTCTCTAGAGAGTTCTTTTATTCTTGTATGTATTATTAGACAAACCTTCAGCATATTCATAGTTTGAGAGGTGTCGAAGTGATTTTGAGTTTTGAAAGTGTGTCTTCCTGCTTTTCAGGTTCCTAGAATTTTTAGTTTTCTTGTAGTAGCATCGTTATGGTGCCAAATGTTTTGAGAGCATAAAATGGCTTTAGTTGTGACACTTTTTAGTTTAAGCTATTTGGTTTAGATTTGTTACATTGAAGAACTTACTTAACTATTTCTAAAGTTTAGAAACCTAGAACTAAAAAAAAAAAAAAAGTTTTCTCCCATTTGATAACCACTTGGTTTTTTATTTTTAAAAGTTGTGCTTGTTTTCTCATCTTTTCTCTATAATAAGTTTTATTTTTCTTAAGAAAACATTTGAATTTTAGCCAAACTTTTAAAAAAATATATATGTTTTTTAAAACTATTGTTTTTAGTATCTAAAATTTGGGGCATTTTTTATTAATATTGTAATTTTTTAAACTTATTATAAAAATATTGTTGTTTTAATGAGTTGGAGATGGTCGTCGTATATTGGTCGTCTCTTGAAGAGACGACCAAAATGCCATCTGTCGCAAAATTATAAAAAATTTGTGGATGGTTGTCTCTTCAACAGACGACCATCTCCAAAATTTTAACAATAATTGCTTATGGCATAGTGGTTTCTGGCAAATTTTATAAATTTGTGTGTATGGTTTCAAATCCAATCTAAAGTAGATTTTTAACATTTTATTTTCATTTTTTCTCTTTCTTTGCTTCTTCATTTTTTCTATATTCTCTATTTTTCTTTCTTTTCTTTCTTTTTTTTTTTTATTTTTTTCTCTTTCTTTCCTTCTTCATTTTTTCTATAGTAAATAATAAATATAATATTCAATTTACTTAAAAAGTTAAAATATAATAAATTACATAAACTATTCAATTTACTTAAATCTTGTGCGTGGAAGATGGAGACAAGAGAAGATCAAATTTTAAAATTTTGAAATTTCCTACAAATTTTGAAAATATGTTCACATTGTGCCTTTTTTTGTATTAAAATTATTATTATTTTGTAACTAAATATGATAAAAATTAACTTCAAACTTATCATAGGGACCAATTTTAAACTTTATGATATTGTAGTTTATTATTTCATTACCATTTTTTAACAATTTTAAGTAAATTGAATTGTATATTATAATTTATTATTTATAACAAATTACAATATAATATATATTAAAAAAAATTCGTTTCATGTGACTCAAACCCAAATAGTTGGGTTATACATAAAACTAAGCAAACCACTATGCCAGAAACATAATTTGTAAAAAATATTGAGATGGTAAATTTGATCGTCTCTTGAAAAGACGACTATTTTTCACGCACAATATTTAAGTAAATTGAATAGTTTATGTAATTTATTATATTTTAACTTTTTAAGTAAATTGAATATTATATTTATTATTTACTATAGAAAAAATGAATAATGAAAGAAAGAGAAAAAAATGTAAAAGAAAGAAAAGAAAGAAAAATAGAGAATATAGAAAAAATGAAGAACGAAAGAAAGAGAAAAAATGAAAATAAAATGTTAAAAATCTACATTGGGTTGGACTTGAAACCATGCACCCAAATTTATAAAACCTACCATAAACCACTACGTCATAAGCAATTATTGTTAAAAGTATGGAGATGGTCATCTCTTGAAGAGACGACCATTTTTTTCAAATTTTGCGACAGATGCATTTTGATCGTCTTACGACCAATATCCACACATGAGATGGTCGTCTCCATCTCCAACTCATTACGTCAACAATATTTTTATAAATAGTTTGAAAAATACAATATTTTTATAATAAGTTTTGTTGTTGCCAAATTTTGGACAGGAGAACACACCTGACCTCCACGTGACAACGACGGTAAATTTATAATTCTTGGGGAAGAACGCAGCCTGCAAGACAAGGAAAACCTGGACACCGATGTGGTGTAGGCCACACAAGCTCCGATGCCTAAGTCAGAGAGGGTTTGTGAGAGAATTTAGGAAGAGTTTGTGTTTGAGTGACTGGAATTGACTTACCTTTTTCCTCCCCCTAGGAGAGTTTAAATAGTCTTCCCTGTGATGGGTTTCCTTCTCCTTTTGGGAAAGGGGCCAGTTGGAAAGGGCCGGAATCGAGCTTATGGGTCTGGTCCCATTGGAACAGTACGACCTTGGGTGTGGTCGGCCTCGGCCTCATCCGAGGCCGACCACGGGCTTGGCCTTGGGCCCAAGCCCGACCCCTTTTCCTGGGATGTGGGGCTAGGGTAGAGCCCAGATGGGAGGGCTCTACCCTGGTCGGCCTCGGCCTATGTCGAGGCCGACCACACGATTGGGTCGGATCTCGGACAAACCCTCTGGTCTCGTTCCATGGTTCGACCCGCTTTGACCTAGTATTTGGGCTTCTCGTTTCTGTTTGACCCTTCTCCTTGGCCATTCAACCCGCCCATTCTTGTTGGTCCAATCTTACCCATAACATTAGCCCCCACTTCCTAGTTAGGATTTGAGACTTGGGAGCTTGCGAACTAATGTCGTGGAGCCTGACTTGGGAGTAACTTTCCTGTTGTCTGGTTTGGAATTTCAGGCTCTCGCCGCGCTTATCTTGCATTTCGATCCACCTGGTTCTTTCAATTGAATTTCTTCAGAGTCATTTCAAACATTTCGAGGGTTGCCTCGAATCTTCTCTAGTTAATGCTGTCAATCCTTATGAGGATATCCAGTCTCCTAGAGTGTCAATTCCTCTGGTATTTATTATAAGTGTTAGGATCTCGTTGCGCTTTATTTGCGTTTCGATTCTCCTAGTAAGGTTTATTTGGAGTCATTTTAGACATTTCGAGGGTTGCCCCGAAATTTCCCTGTTTTTGCTGTCCATCCTTATGAGGATATTCAGTCTACTAGGGGTCAATTTCTCCGTTACCCAATGGGATTCTCGGCCAGCCGTTATGCTTATCATGCACTTTAGGTGTTCTCCTTTTCCCTGGGTCATCCCCATATTGATTCTAATGGGGGTTTAAACACTCATCCGGATTCACGACCAACGTCGTTCTCCGATGATACACGCGTGCTTTGTCGTTCTTAGTGGGATCACCGTTAATCCTTATGGGGATTACTTTGGGCTTCCCGCTTCTTCGTTGGAGGGAAATTGCGCCGCTTTTATAATCGTGTCGCTTTATGTTTCTCGGTTTCTGATAGGAACGTGCTCTAATCCTGATTCACGACTTACGTCGCTCTCTTGGATAGAGCGTGTTGGATAGGAGTTGTTGCCTGATACTTGTGTCGTTGTCGAAGTTTGAAAGCGTCGAAAGTTGATCTTGGTAGTGGGCGGTGAAAGTTGGATAACCTTTATCGCAGGAGTAAGGGAGTTTCGGAGGGGATCCAGAGCCCTAGGGTCGGTTCAACCTATGTAAGTCGGCTCCGTCAGTCTGACCGGTTTGGTTTAGTCGGTCCTGGGTCGATTTGGTCCAGTCGGCTCAAACCGGTTTTGGTCTGGTCGGCCTTGGTCGAATCGGCGCCAGGGCCGAGGCCGAGGCGTGCTGCGAGGTTGATTCGGCGGGATCGACTTTTCGTGCACGCGCGCAGCGGCAGCTGCGCTGGCTTCATCACGGGTGGTGGTGCAGTCGGTTTCGACCCGATCCCGGGCCGAGGCGAGGCCGAGGTGTGCTCGCGGTGGCGACACCGACATGCCCGCCTTCGCGCGCGCTTGGTGTGTGTTGCAGGCCCGCCAGCTGTCGTGGAGTGGTCTCATCGGTGTCGGTCGGGCTGGCTCCAAGGCCGAGGCCGAGGCGTGCCTGCAGGAGCTGTCGTCGGCATGCCTGCCATTCGGACGTGCTTGGTATGTGTTGCAGGCGCGCCAGCTGTCATGGAGTGGTCTCGTCGGCGTCGGCCGAGCCGAGGCCGAGGCGTGCTGGGAGCGGCTTTGCGCGGACACGCCGCCTTCGGCGCGCGTCGCGCGCGGCGAGCTGCGCCGCTGTCATAGTCACGTGTCGGCCGACTCAAGATCCTTAGTCGCGAGCCTCGGTTGACTCAAGATCCTTAGCAGCGGAAGAATTGATCCTTGAGTCTGGGATCTCGTGTGGTCGGCCTCGGTCGTGATGTGCTCGACCTCAGCTGACTCGGTTGACTCGAGATCCTTAGCAGCGGAAGGATCGATCTTTGCTTCTGGGATCTCGTGTGGTCGACCTCGGTCGTGATGTGCTCGGCCTCGGTTGACTTGAGATTCTTAGTCGCGAGCCTCGGTTGACTCGAGATTCTTAGCAGCGGAAGGATTGATCCTTGAGTCTGGGTCTCGTGTGGTCGACCTCGGCCATGATGTGCTCGGCCTCAGCTGACTCGAGATCCTTAGCAGCGGAAGGATCGATCTTTGCTTCTGAGATCTCGTGTGGTCGGCCTCGGCCGTGATGTGTGCTCTTACCTCGGTGAGACTCGAGATTCTTAGTCGCGAGCCTTGGTTGACTCGAGATCCTTAGCAGCGGAAGGATTGATCCTTGAGTCTGGGATCTCGCGTGGTCGGCCTTGGCCGTGATGTGCTCGGCCTCAGCTGACTCGAGATCCTTAGCAGCGGAAGGATCGATCTCTGAGTCTGGGATCTCGTGTGGTCGGCCTCGGCCGTGATGTGCTTGGCCTGATCTGACTCGGTTGACTAGAGATCGTTAGCAGCGGAAGGATTGATCCTTGAGTCTGGGATCTCGTGTGGTCGGCCTCGGCCGTGATGTGCTCGGCCTCAGCTGACTCGAGATCCTTAGCAGTGGAAGGATCGATCTTTGAGTCTGGGATCTCGTGTGGTCGGCCTCGGCCGTGATGTGCTTGGCCTGATCTGACTCGGTTGACTAGAGATCGTTAGCAGCGGAAGGATTGATCCTTGAGTCTGGGATCTCGTGTGGTCGGCCTCGGTCGTGATATGCTCGGCCTCAGCTGACTCGAGATCCTTAGCAGTGGAAGGATCGATCTTTGAGTCTGGGATCTCGTGTGGTCGACCTCGGCCGTGATGTGCTTGGCCTGATCTGACTCGGTTGAGTAGAGATCGTTAGCAGCGGAAGGATTGATCCTTGAGTCTGGGATCTCGTGTGGTCGGCCTCGGCCGTGATGTGCTCGGCCTCAGCTGACTCGGTTGACTCGAGATTGTTAGCAGCGGAAGGATTGATCCTTGAGTCTGGGATCTCGTGTGGTCGGCCTCGGCCGTGATGTGCTCGGCCTCAGCTGACTCGGTTGACTCGAGATCCTTAGCAGCGGAAGGATCGATTTTTGCTTCTGAGATCTCGTGTGGTCGGCCTCGGCCGTGATGTGCTTGGCCTCAGCTGACTTGGTTGACTCGAGATCCTTAGCGGCAGGAGGATTGATCCTTGACTCTGGGATCTCCTGTGGTCGGCCTCGGCCGTGATGTGCTCAGCCTCGGCTAATGGAGCATCTGTGCTTGTTCGTTGGCTTCAATTTCAGGCCGCGTCGGCCTCGGACATCTCATGGTCAGCCTTGGCCATGTTGGGGCCGAGGTCTCTTTCAAAACTTCGTTTCCTTGTCTCTTTTAATGCAGTAAAGTAGCATTCCCTCGAAACTTTTTGTTGTCCTCTAACGATCCCAATGTCGTTGGTGGTTGGAAACTTCAACAACTGATGGTATGTGGAACCAACTGCCCTTAACTGATGAAGTGTTGGCCTTCCAAGGATGGCGTTGTAGGCAGAAGTGCATTCCACTACTAGGAAGTTTATTATTTGAGTTATTGAGTTCGCCCCTTCGCCAAAGGTGACTGAGAGCTCTATACTGCCTTCTGGGGTAACTCTTTCTCCTCCAAATCCTCTGAGAGGAGTTTGACTTTCTTTTAGAAGCCCCCTTGCCAGTTTCATGGCGTTGAAAGCAGCTAGGGATAAGACATCGACTGAGCTCCTCCGTCTATGAGTACCCTAGGGATAAGACATCCGCTTTTCTAGCTTTAAGTCTCTGTGAACTCGAGGGTTTGCCTTTCTATCCCTGGACGAACAGAGAAAACACCTTGGAAATAGGGATCTTGTCGAGCCTCACGAGCGATTGCCTTCCTCTTCTCTTTGGGCTCGCCTCCGCCGGTCCTCCAAAAATTGTTCGGATCTCCCGAGGTTGTTCGTCCTCGGCTCGGCCTCGCCATCGTCTGCTCGGCCTCGGCTTGATTCTGGTCGGCCTCGGCCGTTTCTGGATGGCGTGGGTGGAGTCTCGTCCTGAATGTATTCTTTCAAGTATCCTTCTCTGATTAGGGCTTCGATCTCGTCGCGGAGTTGGTAACAATTGGAGGTCGCGTGCCCATGGTCCCTGTGAAACATGCAATACTTAGTTGGGTCCCTTCTTCCAGGCGAAGCTCTCATTCTCTCGGGGAACTTCACAAGGTTTAAATGGCGGATCTCCATTAGGATCCTTTCAGGAGGGAGAGTCGTGGAGGTGTATCTCTCGAATGACTGACTTGGGGTCATTCGATGATCTGGTCGGCTTCGGTACTCCTCGGGTCGGCCTCGGCTACCTTCTTCGCCTCTTCTCCTCTTGGAGGTCGCTGGAGGGTGGTTCTGTGTCCCAGCCTGATCCGTATTTTTGTTGTTCTTCTCTTGGTCGGGTACTTCTTTGGATCGCAACAGGTCTTCTGCACTCATGTACTTTTGTGCCCTTGCTATGAATTCAACGTAAGATGCTGGTTCCTTCTTGCCAATCGATCTCAATAAACCCTTATCTTGCAGACCTGCAACTATGGCTATTAATGCCGTAGTATCTGTGAAACCTTCGACCTGTAGAGTCTCTTTATTGAAACGAGAGACATAGTCGCGTAGGCTTTCTTTAGGTCCTTGCTTGATTGTCAGCAAGTGCATTTGGGGCTTTCGTTGGTCTCGCCCTCCCAGAAACTGTGACACGAATGCCCTGGCAAGTTCTTTGAAGGAATTAATAGACTTCCTTTTCAATTTTCTCGTACCAATCTTGCGCCGCCCTGTTAGTGTAGAAGAAAAGCTCGCACTTAAGTACTTACGATGCTCCATGCAATTCCATGCGTGACTGACGTGTCTAAATGTTCTACGGGATCCGAGCTTCCAGTCGTAAGTAAGGGGTGATAGCGGTACTTTGAATTTCTCTGGAATTCTCTCGTTCATTATCTTGTCGGTGAAGGGGACCAACTTGCTTTATGAGAGCCTCAAGATCCCACCTCTCGACCTCTCTCGAACCTTCAAGAGTTCCTTGAAGATCACCAAACTCCTTACGCGCATCTTACGGATGTCGGCCTTCCAAGGTGGAGTCGTTCGGCTATGTCGCCTTCGCTCGTCCTCCTCGGTCGGCCTCGTCAGTCATCCGATCGGCCTCGGCTGAACCGTCAGTCCTCGGCCTCGGCTTTGCTTTCTCCACAGTTAATTATGTTTCGCAAGTCTGACGTTGCTCCGGAGCCTTTTTCAGCCACTGATTTCGAGTTGCCCAGTTGTCTTCTGCGGTAAGTGTGCGGGTCAACTTGCACAATGGACTTTAATTTGCTAGCTTTGCTTGTTTTGCTCTTAGTATCGGACTGACGTGGTCCGTTATTTCCTCCAAGGATCAGCTTATTGGTATGCTTTTGGGTTGGGGATTTTGACTCCCCTGTCCCTTCTGCAACCTTCGCTTTTCCCTTGTGTTGATCTTGCTGGTCGAGCTTCTCCAGAATCCTCCACAGGCACTCGTTCATCTTGTCAACCTTCTCCTCCAATTTGACAATCCCCTCGTGTGGTCGGCCTGTGTCAGTAGGAGGCCGAGGAGAGGAGATTGTTCGGATTCTCTGGGGATGACGGTCAGGATCAGATTCTTCTCCACCTTCGTTCCGGTTTTGATTCCCCATGAATCGGCTCATGCTTCTTCAGCTACTTTGACTTAGGTTTACAGTTTTCCAAGCAAGCGTTGTTCGTTCCCCACAGACGGCGCCAACTGTTGTTGCCAAATTTTGGACAGGAGAACACACCTGACCTCCACGTGACAACGACGGTAAATTTATAATTCTTGGGGAAGAACGCAGCCTGCAAGACAAGGAAAACCTGGACACCGGTGTGGTGTAGGCCACACAAGCTCCGATGCCTAAGTCAGAGAGGGTTTGTGAGAGAATTTAGGAAGAGTTTGTGTTTGAGTGACTGGAATTGACTTACCTTTTTCCTCCCCCTAGGAGAGTTTAAATAGTCTTCCCTGTGATGGGTTTCCTTCTCCTTTTGGGAAAGGGGCCAGTTGGAAAGGGCCGGAATCGAGCTTATGGGTCTGGTCCCATTGGAACAGTACGACCTTGGGTGTGGTCGGCCTCGGCCTCATCCGAGGCCGACCACGGGCTTGGCCTTGGGCCCAAGCCCGACCCCTTTCCCTGGGATGTGGGGCTAGGGTAGAGCCCAGATGGGAGGGCTCTACCCTGGTCGGCGTCGGCCTATGTCGAGGCCGACCACACGCTTGGGTCGGATCTCGGACAAACCCTCTGGTCTCGTTCCATGGTTCGACCCGCTTTGACCTAGTATTTGGGCTTCTCGTTTCTGTTTGACCCTTCTCCTTGGCCATTCAACCCGCCCATTCTTGTTGGTCCAATCTTACCCATAACAAGTTTAAAAAATTACAATATTATTAAAAAATGCCTTAAAATTTGGCTTAGTTTTTAAAAACATACACAAGAAAATTCATAAGCAAAAATTATAGGCTTAATTTTTTAAAAATAAATATAAATAAATAAATAGTTATTAAAAGGAGACATAAAAAATTATTAGATACAATTTTGAAATGCGAAAAAAACTTCTCATTCAACTAATAAATATCTATGAGGTGGGGATAATTTAATTTATTATAATGACTTAATATGTTGTCAATTCTGAGCATTCGGGTTTCCCGATCTATCTGGCACTATTAATAAATTCCATCTGGTACCACTTCGACCAACTCTACCTATGAAGTGACCTTTTTGGATATTTGGATAAATCACCTTTTAATGTAGTCTCACCAAAAAAAAAATCTTCAATTGTAATATTTAAATTTAGAAGAAAAATGCAAAAAGACCAATAAATTAGAAATGATGTTAAGATCTGCCTCCCAACTTTCAATTTGCGTAATTATTTTTTAAATATATAAAAATATAATATCTTATCCCTTCCATTATGTTCGTATATCAAACGCAACATTATGATAGTGTGTTTGAAAAACTTTTTAAATAATATTATTTTTTCTATAAGCATCTTTCGACAAAATACTAATTTAAGGTATGTTTATTATAGTTTCTCAAGTTATATTTTAGATGATGAAAAGTATTTCGTTTTAGAAAGTCTTAATAAATAAAAATTATTTTGAAAAAATTCATTAATTTAAAGACTAAAACACATAGAGATAGATTATCCAAAAAACGACTTTAAATTAATGGACTAGAATCATCAACTCAAAACAAATTTGTAATTAATATTTTATTGAATTAATTTTAAAAGTAGATAAATAAAGAGCATCAACTTAGAACCACGATCCTGGCCTGCTTCATAAATAAAGACCATCAATAAATGTTCGTAGGGTTGTCAAACGGTATATCATGTAACTTACCCATAAGTCTTTTCTTAATTGATTGATGAACTCTGATTTATGACACACCAATTTGATACAAAACTCTGTTATGAGAGGTCTTGGTTATTCTAAACCCAGCTATAAGCCAAGCGACATCAACAACGATACGAGTACATATAGCAAGAGAGCAACTTCGATTCAAGGATTGTTAATCCTCATACGAGGGGAAATAAATTTAAACTATTAGATAATGTGTTGTGTATCATTATTTAATAAGCCACTACCCTAGTATTAAAAGATGTATAAAAAAATAGCAGCGAATGAGTGTACTTTCCATTTTATACAGTTCCCAATTCCCAATTTTATACACTAAAGAGAACACCAGCGTGATCTTCACTCTTGTGATATATACTTCCCAATTTTATACACTAAAGGGTAACACAAATGGTGGAGTACTTTTAGTTGCAGCCTAGCATAAAATGTACTTCCCAATTTTATACACTAAAGGGTAACACAAATGGTGGAGTACTTTTGCGAAACAAATTTATTATTTAAAGTACTTTTTTAAAAATTGTAATAATAAAAAAGTTTTACTGAAATATTTTGTGGAAAAAATGCTTAAAATTAAAAAGCACGTCAAACATACCTTAACTTTGTTAATTACAACCTGAAAAATACGCGAGCGTACTAAAGCTAAAGAGATTTGAATTTGAATTTCAACGACATTCGAGGTTTTAATCAAGCTCTACTAGCCAAGCAAGCATGGAGGATCTATAATAATTCTGAGTTAGTGGTGATAAAAAGGGCTAGAGACAACGACCCTCCACATATCTCCACATTGGTATGATATTGTCCACTTTGGGCATAAACCCTCATGATTTTGCTTTTGGTTTCACCCAAAAGGCCTCATTCCAATGGAGATACTATCCTCACTTACATACCCATGATCTTCTCCTTCTCTAGCCGATGTGGGACTTTTGTCGCACTCCCAACAATCCTCCCCTCGAACAAAGTACCAACCGAGCCTCCTCTCAAATAGTCATCCATCCGTCTAGCTCTTATCCTGACCAACTCTTTTACCCGGAGCACACCGCAAGCCTAGGCCAACTCCTTTTACCTAGAGTACATCGCCTATCCGATAGAACTCTTTTACCACGGATCTCCACCATGACTACACTTCATACACCATAATTTAACTATATAAAAATTACTACATACACTAAAAAAATGTGGTTTAAACAGAGTTACAAGCAACTACCCCATTTTCCAATTGATGTGGAAAAGTAAGGCAAGATATTCTTCATTTTCCTTCCTGACTTTTCCACAACCAAATTCATTGTACACAAACTTTTGGCTTTCCTCCACACATATCAATTTAGTGATATTTTTATATGTCGTGTTTTTTAGTAGTATTTTTTTTTCTTTTTTTTTTTATAATTGTACTATAACTTATAAGAAATGAAATCTATAATGAGTGGTGTGTTGTGAAAATAGGATGGAAACCGGGTATAATTTTACCAATATTTAAATAGTATAATAATAATAATAATAATAATAATTCAAGTGTTTTGAAAATGGAATATATATAATATAAACAAAAGATAGTGGGAATTTATGGAAAATTAAATAAAGACTAAATTAAAGAGAAAGTGGAGGAAGAGAAGAGAGATTGGAGAAGGATTTCACCAATTGTGCATTTTATTCTTCCACCAAAAACCACTATTTATAAGCAATTTGGCAAGAGATGAGTTGGTACATTTGGACACTAAGCATTGGTAAGAAATAGACACATGGAGGACACTATGGCTAAGGATAATTTGCCACATGTCATGGGTGTTAAAAGTGCATGTGGAAATGAGCATTTACATCATAATGTTTATAATACTCCCTCTTAAATGCCAATTTATATAAAATATGTCTCCTTAAAACCTTACTAGGAAAAACCCTATGGGATAAAAACCCTAGTGAAGGAAAAAGAGTACATATTTTATATAATACATTTACTCCCCCTCATGACGACATCACTTGAGATCTTTGAGTCTTCGCATCCCAATACTGTGAACCAAATTCTCAAATGTTGTAGTTGGTAATGCCTTTGTAAATATGTCTGCCAAGTTATCTCTCGAACAAATCTGTTATACTGAGATGTCACCATTTTCTTCAAGGTCATGAGTGTAGAAAAGTTTTGGAGAGATATGTTTCGTTCTATCTCCTTTGATATATCCTCCTTTGACTTGAGCTATACATGTTGTGTTATCTTCGTATAATATTGTTGGAAGGGGTTTGCTCGAAGACAAGCCACATGTCTCACGAATGTGTTGTGTCATTGATCTTAGCCATACACATTCTCGACTTGCCTCGTGAATTGCGAGGATTTTAGCATGATTCGAAGAAGTGGTCGTGATGGTCTGTTTCACTGATCGCCATGATATAGCAGCTCCTCCACATGTAAATAGATAACCTATCTGAGATCTAGCTTTGTGTGGATCAGATAGATAACCAGAATCTGCATAACCAACTAGATCAAAACTGGATTTGTTAGAATAAAATAAACTCATATCAATCGTCCCTCGAAGATATCAGAGTACATGCTTAACTCCGTTCCAATATCTTTTTGCAGGACATGAACTATATCTAGCTAATACATTTACTGAAAATGCAATATCTGGTCTTGTGTTTTTAGCTAGATACATAAGTGCACCAATTGCACTAAGATATGGTACTTCAGGACCAAGTAATTCTTCATTATCATCTCGAGGTCGAAATATATCTTTCCTTACATCTAGTGAGCGAACCTCCATTGGAATGTTCAATGGATGTGCTTTATCCATATAGAATCTTTTTAAGATTTTCTATGTATAAGTTGATTGATGAACAAATATCCCATCTGCTAAATGTTCAATTTGCAAACCAAGGCAAAATTTTGTTTTTCCAAGATCTTTCATCTCGAATTCTTTCTTAAGATATTCTATTGCCTTGGATAACTCTTCAGGAGTTCCAATTATACTTAAGTCATCAACATATACAGTTATAATAGCAAATCCTGACTGAGATTTCTTTATAAAAACACACGGACATATTGGATTATTTTGATATCCTTCTTTCAATGAGATATTCACTCAAAGTGATTATACCACATTCGTCTCCGATTGTTTTAATCCATATAATGATCTCTGTAACTTTATTGAATATAATTCCCGAGAACTTGATTCATATGTTTCTGGTATTTTAAATCCTTCCGGAATTTTCATATAAATGTCATTATCCAAAGATCCATATAAATACGTCGTGACTACATCCATTAGATGCATATCAAGTTTTTCATATACAGTCAGGCCAATCAAATATCTTAACGTTATTGCATCCACCACAGGAGAATATGTCTCCTCATAATCTATACCAGGCCTTTGCGGGAATCCTTGTGCAACAATTCTCGCTTTATATCTTGTGACTTCATTTTTTTCATTTCTTTTCCTTACAAATACCCATTTGTATCCTACAGGTTTGACACCTTCTGGTGTTAGGACTACTGGTCCAAAAACCTCACGTTTTGAAAGTTAGCTCAACTCTGCTTGGATTGCTTCTTTCCACTTCAACCAATCCTTTCTATGTTGACATTCTTCGATAGATTTTGGATCAAAATCGTCACTTTCATGAATAATATCGTGAGCAACATTATAAGCAAAAATGTTGTCAACAATGATATCATTTCGGTTCCATCTCTTTCCTGTTGTAACATAATTTATAGAAATTTCATTATTATCCTCAAGCGTTTGATTTTCATCAATACTCTTTTGAGTAGTTGTATCTTGGATTTCTTCTGGAACATCCATACCTTTTATTGAATCATTTTGATTCTCAACTACTTTTCTTTTTCGAGGATTTTTATCTTTGGAACCCATAGGTCTACCACGCTTCGCGCGTGCTCTCGGACTCATTATTGACAACTTGTTCCTTTGGGATATCAATTTTTGATGGAGCATTTGTTGCTGGTATATATGATTTAGTCACCCTTTTAGCATCTGTGAATGCATCTGGTAATTGATTTGCTATATTTTGCAAATGAATTATCATTTGAACTTCAAGTTCACATTGATCTCTACGAGGATCTAAATGAGATAATAATGATGCATTTCATGTAATTTCTTTTTCCAACTTCTTAATTCCTCCCCCTAATGTTGGAAAATTTGTCTCATTAAAATGACAATCAGCAAATCGTGCAGTAAATACATCACCGGTCAGGAGTTCAAGATATTTAATAATTGATGGGGAATCATATCCAACATATATTCCTAACCTCCTTTGAGGACCCATCTTAGTACATTGTGGTGGAGCAATTGGAACATGTACTGCACATCCAAAAATTCTCAGATGGGATACATTTGGCTGCTGGCCATAAGCTAATTGCATGGGGGAATATTTATTATAGGCTACTAGCCTAATACGTAATAATGATGCAGCGTGCAAAATAGCATGACCCCAGACCGATGTAGGAAGTTTAGCTCTCATAAGCAATAGTCTTGCAATTAATTGCAGACGTTTTATAAATGATTCTGCTAGACCATTTTGTGTATGAACATGAGATATAGGATGTTCAACACTTATCCCAATTGACATACAATAATTATTAAAAGTTTGGGATGTAAATTCACCAGCATTATCAAGTCGAATTGTCTTGATTGTATAATCAGGAAATTGTGCTCTTAGCTTAATTATTTGAGCAAATAATCTTGCAAATGCAAGATTTCGACTTGATAATAAGCATACATGTGACCATCTACTGGATGCGTCAATTAATACCATAAAATATCTAAATGGACGACTTTGTGGGTTAATAGGTCCACAAATATCACCTTGAATTCGCTCTAAAAATGCAGGTGATTCAATTCCCACTTTAGCTAGTGATGGTCTAATAATTAATTTTCCTTGAGAGCAAGCATCACATGACAACTCATTTGATTGAAGAATCTTCTGGTTCTTTAAAGGATGCCCATGTGAATTCTCAATAATTTTCCTCATCATTATCGATCCTGGATGACCTAGTCGATCATGCCAAACACTGAATATTTCTGGATTCATGAACTTCTGGTTCATTGTTGCATAACTTTTGATTACTCGTATATGAGTATAATATAATCCAGAAGAAAAAGTTGGCAGTGTTTCCAATATACGTTTTTCATGTGAAACAACAGATGTTATATAGAGACACTCTATATTATTTTTACGATCAGTTTCAACATGATAACCATTATTACGTATATTTTTGAAACTCAATAAATTTCTCTTTGATTTGCTAGAGTATAAGACATTATTAATTGAAAATTTTGTTCCTCTAGGCAAGATAAAACTTTCTTTTCCAAAACCTTCAATCAGGTCTGCAGAACCTGATATAGTATTGATTTTTGCTTCCAGCATTGTCAATTTAGAAAAATATTTTCTGTTTATGAGTATCGTGTGCGTAGTTGCGTGATCGCCTCGACATAAATCCTCATTGCTCATTTTCAGGTTACTCAACATATTGAAATTGTCCATATTTCTTCATTGATAAGAAAAGAAAAGCGATTACAAAAAGTCCTAAATATATATACAAAAACAAGAAAAACATATTATAATTACAAACAATACTTAATTATATATCTTCATACAAAGCATGCTCTACTTGTTTGATTGCATCAATTTTCTCTCCAGGAGATTCAAAATAATCAGCCACATCAAGATGCACCATATTGGAGGGATCAAACACATCATCTTCTTGAATGACAAGATTCACCTTCACATTCTTCCCTTTTCCTTTTTCCTTCAGGGAAGCTTGATAGAGATCAACAAGGTGTTTTGACGTACGACAGGTACGTGACCAGTGTCCAGTCATTCCGCACAGGACACATTTATGTTCATCATCTTTTGAACTCTTATCTTGTGGAGTCTTGCCTTTACGATCATCACTTCGTGTGGGTTTCTTAAAATTATAATGTCCACCACGAAAATAGGTATTTCTTCCTCTACCGCGGTCCCGACCTCGACCATGACCACGACTTCGACCACGATTATTGAAATTCACAAAGATTCACTTCAGTGGAATGGTGTTGCTCGATTGGTCGAGATTCATGATTTTTCATTAATAGCTCATTATTTTGTTCAGCCACGAGAAGACATGAAATTATTTCTGAATATTTTTTAAAGCCTTTCTCTCGATATTGCTGCTGCAGGAGCATATTCGAGACATGAAAAGTGGAAAATGTCTTTTCTAACGTATCAACATCAGTAATCATTTCTCCGCATAATTTTAATTTTAAACTGATTCTGAAGAGTGCGAAATTATATTCACTTACTGATTTGAAGTCCTGCAACCTCAGGTGCATCCAATCATAACGAGCTTTTGGAAGAATAACTGTTTTTTGATGATCATGCCTTTCTTTCAAGCCTTGCCAGAGAATGTAGGGATCTTTTATTGTAAGATACTCCATTTTCAATCCCTCGTGAAGATGATGGGCGAAGGAAGATCATGACTTTTGCCTTTTCTTGATTTGATGCATCATTTCCTTCTTTAATTGTTTCTCCAAGATTCATGGAGTCTAAATGGATCTCAGCATCAAGGACCCATGACAAGTAGTTATTTCCATTAATATCCAAGGCCGCAAATTCTAATTTTGCAAGATTTGCCATAGTAATACTATATAAAAAGAAATTGCATTTACATTAGGAAATCAATTAAACATGCAAAATAACATTTTATTATTAAAAAGAAATGACTTACCCGGAGGACCTACCTTCAGTGAAAAAATCGACAAAGGTTCGTGTTGATAACGTGTTGTGAAAATAGGATGAAAACCGGGTATAATTTTATCAATATTTAAATAGTATAATAATATATTTATAATAATAATAATAATAATAATAATAATAATTCAAGTGTTTTGAAAATGGAATATATATAATATAAACAAAAGATAGTGGGAATTTATGGAAAATTAAATAAAGACTAAATTCAAGAGAAAGTGGAGGAAGAGAAGAGAGATTGGAGAAGGATTTCACCAATTGTGCATTTTATTCTTCCACCAAAAGCCACTATTTATAGGCAATTTGGCAAGAGATGACTTGGTACATTTGGACACTAAGCATTGGTAAGAAATGGACACATGAAGGACACTATGACTAAGGATAATTTGCCACATGGCATGGGTGTTAAAAGGGCATGTGGAAATGGGCAAACATCATAATGTTTATAATATGGTGGAATTAATTGACAATATTTGTAAATTTGTTATATGAAAAGATGATTGACCATTTTTTTTTTGGTATATCATTGATAAAGTATATAGTTAATGATATGAACCACCAGGGCATCAAATTGTTATTTTCTAATTTTTATATAATTCTATTATTTTTCCAATTTTATCCTTTTTATGACATTTTAAGTAGGGGTATTTTTGTCATTGGTCATGATATGACATTGAGGGTTTTGGGAAGCTATTTAAAACTTGGCCATTAGGTTGTACAAGGGAGTTTTTGGATGAATACAAATTTCGTGTGATTTGTTGCAGAGCCACAACATCACCTTTGCAATTCTTGACTACAGGGTTGCAAGCCAGGAACATTCATGTAGGTTTGATCAACTTGCTTGTGGAGTGTTCCATCCTTGAGTGAGGAACTAGTTTCCTTACCTCTTGATCTTCGATCATAAGGTAATCCACATCTAGTCCTTTTCCTTGGGATTGAATCGAGTCGATTTGGGGGTTTTAGTGTTTGAGAATTAGGGGTTCACATAACCAAAGGGTTCCTAATTCCAATTCGCAAGGGTTTTCTTATCAGTTGATATACCTAATATAAAATATATTTTTGATATGTCATTTATCTAATAAAGTACATCCTCCATATGCTTAATATAAATAATATTACTTCTATATCATTTTTATATCTTTAATAAAGTAATTAATTGGATAAAATTCACCTAGTATTTTTGTACGTTGATAAAGAATATCTTAAATCACTAAGCGTTTGTTTGATAACCGTTTTATCTTTTATTTATTATTTTTTTTTGTTTTAAAAAATTGTGTTTACTTTTTTAAATTTCTTTACAACACTTTTCATCTTTCTTACGGAAACATTTGAATTCTTAGCCAAATTTTAAAAATAAAATACAAGTTTGTATAAACTTTTTTCTTTAATTTTCAAAACTGGACTTGAACTTTCAAAACTCTAGTAAAGACTAATTGTAACACCTCGTAATTTTTATGCAACTCTACTTAGGGTATTACTCCAAGTCGCTACTCGTGTCGATATTTCGGCAACATAATGGTGCAACTAAGATATTCCCAAAACTTTTACCTAGCACCTGGAGGAAACACTTCAAAGAGTTCTTACGAGGGCACCCAGCCTCCTCCAAACTACAGATTCAATCAGGTTGGGTCTCAATCCCTCAGAGTTATCAGGCAAACACACAAAATATTTCAAAACATGCTTTTAGAACACAAAAAGATTCAAGTCTTAATTTATGCCGAGAATCAACGAGAAAGGAAATGAATAAGCTAGTCCAACAGGGTTCTCAACTACAATAAGAAAGAGAGAGCGACGAAGACAAAGTAACATTCCAACGACCTAACTCTAATCCTAGAATCTAATCAGTTCCTTCATAGCCTCGCAGGGTCTTCGTCGACGTTTGTCGCTTCATGGTTTTGCATTACCTGCAACCAAAACACGCAAAAAAGGGGTGAGTATAAACATACTCAATAAGTAGCCCACTTTAGTCCAAAGGAAAACAATCACAGTTACTAAAGCCTTAAACCTAGCTACGCACGACACGACATCATGCTCTAACGTGTTTAACCTTGCTCCGACCTTGCCACTTACTCGAGTTCTACCTTCTGCCCTACCCTTAGCTCCTGGACTTAGGCAGACGTCAATGGTGGTGCTCCCACCCACAAGCTCGCAACCATTTGGACTCGGTCCCTGACCTCAACTAGGGTGAAGTTACAGATCCAACACCCTCTACACTCTGAGAACCGATCCCTGGGCTTCGTACCAGGACGAAGGAATGTGTTCAATCTCCTCTGCACCCTGAGAATCACTCCCTAAGCCTCAATCAAGGACGAAAAACACGTCCAACATCCTTTGCATCTCGAAAATCACTCCCTGAGCCATTCCACTAGATGGAGGTCGAAGCTCTCACCCCAAGTCTACACTCACCAACCTAGAGTCTCGGGCGTACTAAGGGTTAAACAGAGACATCAGGGCATTCACAATAAACTCACCGCGTGCCACTACGACTCTATGGCTACATGTCCCACCTCCAAATTATGTCGTCAAGGTTCTGTTCTCAACCACTCTGCTACTCCCGTTTCACACCCATGACCCACAACCTGGTGTCCTAAGGCAACTTGGGCACCTCTGCTCAAGGTTTAATGACTCTAACTCACTATAGTCTTGCATTGCCCTAAAAGTTTGTTACAGACAGTGGCAGATCCAGAACTTAATGTCAGGGGGCTAATTTTTTCACGTATTATATTGATATTAATTTATATATTTTAATATTAAATCTGTTAAATAATATGTTTGGTTCTTAAATATTCAAGAATGTGTCTAGTAGCTCTTTGACTTTAAAAAGTATATAATAACAGAATAAATCTTTGAATTTTTCAATTTTATGTCCAGTAGATCCTTAAACTTTAAAAAGTATAGGTTATAGATCCATTAGACAAAAAATTCAAAATTCGAGAATTTATTAGATACAAAATTAGAAGTTTAATGATCAATTAAACACTTTTCTAATTTTAGGAGCCTATTATTACAAAAAGAAAAAATATAAAACACGCTAGAAGAAATCCATAATAAATCTCAATTTAGAGAAACAATTTTGGTCATGAAAAAAGCTATAGTAAATTTAGTCTCATAATCAATCTCAAATTTAGTGCTTATACTTTCAATAAATATTAAAATTAGTTCCGACTGATAGTTTGAAATAAATTTTTATTAAAATTTATTAAATAATAATAATAATTTTCATTCAATAAAAACACAATGTAAACATATTTTCAAAATTTATAGAGAAAAGATTATTAGAGACCAATTTTTGTTCTAAAAGTTTAACAATTAACTAAAAGTATGGGTCAATTTTAAGATTTATTAAAAAGAGATTATATTTATTTATTTAAATATAGAGAGACTAAAAATGAGATGAAATTTAAAATACATTGATAAAACTCATATTTTAACACAAAAAAAATGCTCATTTTTTTTTAGGAAAACAAGTCCAGTACTTTAAGAAAGGAAATGATGGAGTCCAACAGACTCCCCCTATCCAACACTCATCCTTCCGAAGGTGAGAAGCTCTATGTGCCAACTTATGGGCTTCTAAATTTGATGTGCGCGGGATATGTCGGAATGTAGTATTAGGTCAATCCTCTTTCATACAGTGTATTATACCTGAAAAGCCACGTGCCTCCGTGAAATCTTCAGCTTTTCCTTCAATCAAAAGAATAACTTCAAGAGAATCTGATTCAACTAGGAGGGGGAAACTTCGATCAAGAATCGCTCTCATCCCCTGGACAATCCCAATGATAGCTCTGTAAAAGAGAGCTATTTAGTGGATCACTCTGTGTAATTTAAGTCTTTTTGAGTATGAGCATTCACATTTTAAAGCTAAGAAGTGTAGTGTTTAAGCTGTTTGAATATCGTTTTCATTATAGAAGTTCATTGGCTAGTAATTTAAGCCATGTGAGACTTACTAGTTGTTATTGTGCTCTTTGTAGAACAATTGTTGTAGCATTTTATATAAATGTTGATTACATAATGGAGGAATGTTGTAGCATTTGTTAAGCATGAAGAGACAGCAGGGAATGCTGGAGCATTTTGAATGTTGAAGCAGCATTCTAATTGTTGGACCAAAGATATGTAGGAATGCTGAAGCTTGAGTTGTGTCACAAGCATTGTGTGGGGAAGTCTGAGCAACTGGAGTTCATGGCAACCACCTCAATTAATGAAGCTGACAATTGGACTTAGTTGGACCATTCAGAAGTTTCTTAATGGGTGACCATTGCCACAAAAGCCCTGATCCTTATGTGGGAAGGATCTATTTAAGCCTCTTCTTACCACTTTTGGAAAGAGAGACCTTTTAGAATTTTAGTTAGGTCGTTTTCTCGATAAGGAGCATTCAAGACCTCGTGGAGCTGGAGGGAAGCAGAGCAGATTCTTCGAAAAGGAGCTGATCTCTTCTCAAATAGCTACACAGACTATTTGCTTCTTTACTCTTGGTTTTGGTTAATTTTAGTGTGTTTTAAGTGTACTGTTTTATTTCCTTTTCTAAATCCTTGTTTGTATTTTGGACCTCGCAATTCTTAGTAAAATGAATTCTAGATCTATTAGCTGTTGTTTGTCTTTCTTAATCATGAGCTAAATAGCTAAAGGGGAGAATTACGGAAGGTTATGTAATTCTGAGTCAAATGCACGACATGAGCTACACACATCCTCACTTCTAGTCATTGTGAGCTTAATCCTAACTAAGATCCGTCTGGAAAACCGGTTTTAGTTTTGTTTATTCTGAATTTGGGAAGAGGAGGAATGAACTGATTTCATTGACTAGGATTAGTTTTGATTAGGAGCTTGCTCCAAGGTAATTGAGGATACTAGGAATAGTAACTCACCTAATAAATGTAAGGTGAGTATTCGAAAGCAGATTAATGGGCATTAACTGTTGTAATCAAAGATCTATGAGATGAGTATGTGAAAACTTACATTAAGTGTTGGAGTAGTTTTAATGCTGCAACATTTGCTTTGCGAAGAGCATAACCAATCCCCTAATTCGACCCCTATCTCACTTTATAGAGTCTAACTCTTATCTTGTAATTCTTGTTTTAGATTGCACAAAGTTATCTAGCAAATTTGTTTCTAAGCTTTTAAGTATTTGATTCATAATTGGTTACCCTTGGTTCATTGAAACTAATTCTATTTTGGCAATTCTTCTAGACACTAATCCCTGTGAATCGATTAAATTACTCATCACTTGCTTCAATAAGGTTATGTACACTTGCACATGTTAAGGTGTTTGTTGGGATATATGTCCTAATCTCGTATAAGTTTGTAATATACTAAGTTGAAATAAATAAGAGTTATTTTTTCATTACTTTTTGTTTCGCATATTTATAAACTTAATCCAATAAACTAAGCTCCAAGGTCATTGAATATGAGAGAATTAGAACTTGAACAGTGTGTAGTGGACACACAGGTAGGATCACATTTGAGTTAATGACCCGAACGGTTTACAGTATACAGATAGGGTTGGAGACCTAATCCTGGATACGTTGTGCATGCGGCCCGCTTTGTATGAGATATAAACGAGGTGATCCAGCTCGTTCATGTGGTTGACATGCGAATGGGGGCATCCTATACAATGAGATTGTACAAGATTGGTGAAGGGAATCGAGTCCCGCAGCGGAAGCGATGGTGAATCACACGTTCTTAATTTTGTTACATGGATTACATTCAAGAACAATTTAACAAAGATTAAGCATATATTAACTAGATGGACAACAAGATTTGTACCTTTGAAGAACTCTTTCTTCAAGTGCTCCTTCTCCCACGTTCACGATCTCAGCAACATGAACCCAGACGATCACCCACACTACCACCGGATCTTCTCCGTTGTTCACTAGGTGAGGGAGGAAGGTGAGTTCGCTTTAGGTGAGATGAGATGTTTTTGTGAGATTCTAGTTGGAACTCTTTCCAACACAATGTGGGAGAATTCTCCAGGGTTTCTCAAACAGATGGAATCACTTAACTTAGTTGCATCTCATGCAACTATATACATATAGGGAAATAGGATGAAAATTACCATCCTATCCCTCTTATATTCTCCCACTATTATATGGTTTATATGTGAATCTAATTCACATTAAAATCATACATTATATCAATTATATCATATATAATTGATATAACACCTCATGCATGAAATTGAACACTTCAATTTCATTCCTAATTTATACCCTCAATATTACCATGTTGAGCCAATAGAGGGACCTAATGGACCTACAGTTCATGAGCTCCAATGATGTGAGATTAACTGATCAAACTCTTTGATCCCGTTAATCAATATTCATTAACTTCGAGTCACTCCACTATAGACTTGTAGCTGCACTCTCCTCACTGTAGATTATATTGTGTCCACTGATATAATCATTACCCTGAGTCGACCCTTCATAGGCTTTTTGTAATCACGGTTGGGTCAAATTATCGTTTTACCCCTGTGATTACCTATTTGTTCCTTAAGCACCACTGATCCTCTAGTGAACAACAAGTCTAAGGTCCTACCATAGACTCATACCCTCATAGAGGGCGGGACCCCGTTGTTCAAGACTTGGAGTCAGTTCTTAAGAGAACAACCTATCTAATTCCTTAGTGTAGGAATGAGTGAATTCCATCTTGCACAGTTAAGTTCTCAGCTACCTACGAGGTTCTGTCCCTAGGAAGGTAGGCTTATTGAGTCGGCTACAGGCCACTCTCACCCATACTAGTCTAAGGACAAACCTATAAGCAGAAGTTCTTAACTTGCTCAGGATTCAGGTCGAGTCACTAATGACGATCTATAAATTATCAGTCTTATCCTGTTAACGGTGTTATAATGATTAGACTTAATAATTTACAGTCTGGTCTTGTATGAACTCTTCATACAGGATGCCTCCACTTGCATGTTAACCACATGAATGAGTTGAATTGCCTCATTTGTACTAATTACAAAGTGGGTCGCATCCATGGTGTTACCAGAATAAGGTTTGCAACCTTATTCCTATACCATAGACCATTTAGGTTATACTCTTGAACATAATCCAAATAGTGTCCACTACACTGATGTTCAAGATATATTATAACCTTGGAGCTTAGTTTATTTGATTTATAAAGCAAGAATATATGTTATCAAAACAAATAACTCTTTATTTATTTGATCAAAATTACACAAGTTTAAGGCATAAATCCCAACAATCTCCCACTTGACCTAAAGCTTGTGGAGTACTAAAACATTACAGTAACGTAAATAGAATAAACTAGGGCATTTAAACCCTTTGTACAATATACTCCCACTTGCCCTAGTTGGGGAAGACTTGTAAACCTTGACCTTCTAGGTGACTCTCAAATACTTTAGTCGTGAGAGCCTTTGTAACAGGATCAACAACGTTGTGCTCTGAGGCTATCTTCGTGACAATCACGTCTCCTCTATGCACGATCTCTCGGATGAGATGATATTTTCGCTCAATGTGCTTTCCCCTCTTGTGACTTTGGGGTTCCCTCGAATTTTCCACTACACCACTGTTATCGCAATACAGCGTGATGGGCAAAGTCATATTTGGAACAACTTCTAAATTTAGCATGAATTTCATTAACCAAACGACCTCTTTAGCTGTTTCACAAGCTGCTACATATTCGGCCTCCATTGTGGAATCAGCGATGCATCCTTGCTTGACGCTTCGCCATACTACAACTCCTCCGTTAAGAGTAAATATTGGCCCTGATTTAGAATTCCGAGAATATTTATCAGTCCGAAAGTTAGAATCGTGTATCATGTAATGATCAAATCTTGAGCCCCATACAAAAGAATGGAGTTACTTGTTCTTCGTAGATACTTAAGGATTGTTTTAACCGTTGCCCAGTGTTCAAGTCTTGGATTGGATTGATACCTACTGACCATTCCAACTGCAAAATAGATGCCAGGCCTAGTACACAACATGGCGTACATCAGGCTCCCAACAGCTGATGCATAAGGAATCCGTCTCATATCCTCAACTCCTTGAGGTGTCTTAGGACACTGTTCCTTAGACAAATGAACTCCATGTCTAAAAGGCAATGAGCCCTTTTTGGAGTCTTGCATCTTAAACCTTGACAACACTTTGTCTATGTAAAATGTTTGAGACAAGGCTAGTGTTTTATTCTTGTGGTTCCAGACAATCTGGATCCCAAGAACAAATTGCGTATCACCGAAATCTTTCATTTGGAATTGTATAGCTAGCCAATTCTTAATGTTAGTAAGATATCCTATATCATTTCCAATGAGTAGGATATCATCCACATATAAAACTAGGAATGCGACAGAACTATTGATGATTTTCTTGTAGACACAACGTTCATCATCATTCTAGTCAAAACCATAAGATTTGATTGTCTCATCAAATCTTATATTTCAGGACCTAAAGGCTTGTTTCAGTCCATAAATTGACATTTTAAGATACAAATCGTTTGCTCTTGTCCTGGTTCAATGAACCCTTTTGGTTGGTCCATGTAGATGTTTTCCTCAAGATTGTCATTCAAAAAGGTTGTCTTGACATCCATTTACCATACCTCGTAGTCATAATATGCGGCAATGGCAAGTAGGATACGGATAGACTTTACCATAGCAACAGATGAAAAGGTTTCCTCATAGTCAACCCCTTCAACTTGGGTATAACCCTTTGCTACTAGTCTAGCTTTAAAAGTTTGCACCTTCCCATCTACACCACACTTTCTCTTGTAGATCCACTTACAACCTATAGGTTTTACCCCATAAAGCTTATCTACAAGATCCCAAACAGAATTGAAGTGCACAGACTCCATTTCTTGGTCTATGGCTATGACCCATTTGTCTTTGTTTTTGTAGACCATCGCTTGATTATAAGTTGATGGATCGTCGCAGTTGTCATCTGGTATAACAACTTGGGTTTCAGATAAACCCATGTAACGGTCAGGTTGCGTTATAACCCTCCCACTACGTCGAGGCATACTCAACTCTTGAGATGGACTCTCTTGACTAGACAAGCTAGTATCAACAACTTTTGTTGACGTACTAGTTTTATTAGCAACCTTTGCTATTGTTCTGTCTAACTCACTCAACACAATTTTACTTCTTGGTTTGTGGTCCCTTATGTGGTCCTCCTCTAAGAAAGTGGCATTTGTCGACACAAAAACCTTATCATCTTTAGGATCATAGAATAAACCACCTCTTGTTTCTTTTGGGTAGCCTACGAATAGGCACAATTTTGAACGTGAATCCAACTTCTTTGGATTTGTCACAAGCACATGTGTTGGGCAACCCCAAATTCTGAAATGAAATAAACTACCTTTACGTTCTTTCCAGAGTTCAAAAGGTGATTCATAAACACTTTTTGAAGGCACATTGTTCAAAATGTATACCGAAGTCTCTACTGCGTAACCCCAAAATGAACTAGGGAGATGAGCATAACTCATCATTGATCGAACCATGTCCAACAAGGTTCTATTTCTCCTTTCAGATACACCATTTTGCTGTGGTGTACCGGGAGCCAAAGTTGGAATGTTGAGCCAACGGAGGGACCTAATGGACCTACAGTTCATGAGCTCCAATGATATGAGATTAACTGACCAAACTCTTTGATCCAGTTAATCAATATTCATTAACTACAAGTCACTCCACTATAGACTTGTAGCTGCACTCTCCTCACTGTAGATAATATTGTGTCCACTGATATAGTCATTACCCATGAGTCGACCCTTCACAGGTTGTTCATAATTACAGCTGGGTCAAATTTCCGTTTTACCCCTGTGATTACCTCTTTGTTCCTTAAGCACCACTGATCCTCTAATGAACAACAAGTCTAAGGTCCTACCTTAGACTTATACCCTCATGGAGGGCGGGGCCCCGTTGTTCAAGACCTGGAGTCAGTTCTTTAGGGAACAACCTATCTAATTTCTTAGTGTAGGAATGAATGAATTCCATCTTGCATAGTTAAGTTCCCAGCTACCTACGAGGTTCTGTCCCTGAGAAGGTAGGCTTATTGAGTCGGCTACAGGCCATTCTCACCCATACTAGTCTAAGGACAAACCCCTATAAGTAGGAGTTCTTAACTTGCTCAGGATTCAGGTCGAGTCACTAATGACTATCTATAAATTACTAATCTTATCCTGTTAACGGTGTTACACTGATTAGACTAATAATTTGCGGTCCGGTCTTGTATGAACTTTTCATACAGGATGCCCCCACTCGCATGTCAACTACATGAATGAGTTGGATTACCTCATTTTTACTAATTACAAAGTGGGTCGCATGCATGGTGTTACCAGAATGAAGTTTCCAACCTTATTCTTATACCATAGACCATTTAAGTTATATTATTGAACTCAACCCAAATAGTGTCCACTACACTGATGTTCAAGATAAAAGTTATAACCTTGGAGCTTAGTTTATTAGATTTATAAAGCAAGACTGTAATTCTATCAAAACAAATAACACTTTATTTAATTGATCAAAATTACACAAGTTTAGGGCATAAATCCCAACAATCTCCCACTTGACCTAAAGCTTGTGGAGTACTAAAACATTACAATAATGTAAATACAATAAACTAGGGCATTTAAACCCCTTTGTACAAAATACTCCCACTTGCCCTAGTTGGGAAATACTTGTAAACCTAGACCTTCTAGGTGACTCTCAAATACTTTAGTCGTAAGAGCCTTTGTAAAAGGATCAGCAATGTTGTGCTCTGAGGCTATCTTCGTGACAATCACGTCTCCTCTATGCACGATCTTCCGGATGAGATGATACTTTCGCTCTATGTGTTTTCCCCTTTTGTGACTTCGTTGTTCCCTCGAGTTTGCCCTTTGCACCACCAAGTATATCATGTACTGATGTGATGGGCAAAGTCATATTTGGAACAACTTCCAAATTTAGCATGAATTTCCTTAACCAAACGGCCTCCTTAGCTGCTTCACAAGCTGCTACATATTCAACCTCCATGGTGGAATCAGGGATGCATCCTTGTTTGACGCTTCGCCATACTACAACTCCTCCGTTAAGAGTGAATACTGACCCTAATGTAGATTTCCGAGAATCTTTATCAGTCTGAAAGTCAGAATCCATGTATCCTGTAAGGATCAAATCCTTAGCCCCATACACAAGCATGTAGTTCCTTGTTCTCTAAAGATACTTAAAGATCGTTTTAACCGCTGTCCAGTGTTCAAGTCCTGGATTGGATTGGTACCTACTGACCATCCCAACTGCAAAACAGATGTCGGGCCTAGTACACAACATGGCGTACATCAGGCTCCCAACAACCGATGCATAAGGAATCCGTCTCATATCCTCAACTCCTTGAGGTGTCTTAGGACACTGTTCCTTAGACAAATGGATTCCATGTCTAAAATGCAACAAGCTCTTTTTGGAATCTTGCATCTTAAACCTTGACAACACTTTGTCTATGTATGATGCTTGAGACAAGGCTAGTGTTTTATTCTTGCGGTTCCGAACAATCTGGATCCCAAGAACAAACTGCGCATCACCCAAATCTTTCATTTGGAATTGCGTAGCTAGCAATACCTTGATGTCAGTAAGATAACCTACATCATTCCCAATGAGTAGGATATCATCCACATAGAGAATTAGGAATGCGACAGAACTATTGATGATTTTCTTGTAGACACAAGGTTCATCATCATTTTGGTCAAAACCATAAGATCTGATTGCCTCATCAAATCTTATATTCCAGGACCTAGAGGCTTGTTTCAGTCCATAAATTGACCTTTTAAGACTGCAAACCTTTTGCTCTTGTCCTGGTTCAATGAACCCTTTGGGTTGGTCCATGTAGATGTTTTCCTCAAGATTGCCATTCAAAAAGGTTGTCTTGACATCCATTTGCCATACCTCATAGTCATAATATGCGACAATGGCAAGAAGGATACGGATAGACTTTACCATAGCAACAGGTGAAAAGGTCTCCTCATAGTCAACCTCTTCAACCTGGGTATAACCCTTTGCTACTAGTCTAGCTTTAAAGGTTTGCATCTTCCCATCTACACCACGCTTTCTCTTGTAGATCCACTTATAACCTATAGGTTTTATCCCATCAGGCTTATCTACAAGATCCTAAACAGAATTGAAGCACATAGACTCAATTTCTTGGTCCATGGCTATGACCCATTTGTCTTTGTCTTTGTCAACCATTGCTTGATTATAAGTCAATGGATCCTCATGATTGTCATCTAGTATAACAACTTGGGTTTATTAAACCCATGTAAACTGGTCGGTGTATCACAACCCTCCCACTACGTCGAGGCATACTCAACTCTTGAGATGGACTCTCTTGACTAGACAAACTAGTATCAACAACTCTTGTTGACATACTAGTGTTCTTATTAGCAACCTTTGTTATTGTTCCGTCTAACTCACTCAACACTACTTTACTTTTTGGTTTATGGTCCCTTATGTGGTCCTCCTCCAAGAAAATGGCATTTGTCGACACAAAAACCTTATCTTCCTTAGGATCATAGAATAAATCAACTCTTGTTTCTTTTGGGTATCCTACGAATAGGCATAATTTTGAACGTGAATCCAACTTCTTTGGATTTGTCAGAAGCACATGTGCCGGACAACCCCATATTCTGAAGTGACATAAACTACCTTTACGTTCTTTCCAGAGTTCAAAAGGTGTTTCAGAAACACTTTTGGAGGGCACATTATTCTAAATGTATACTGCAGTCTCCACTGCGTAATCACTTAACTTAGTTGCATCTCATGCAACTATATATATAGGGAAATAGAATGGAAATAACCATCCTATCCCTCTTATATTCTCCCACTATTATATGGTTTATATGTGAATCTAATTCACATTAAAACCATATATTATATCAATTATATCATATATAATTGATATAACACCTCATGCATGAAATTGAACACTTCATTTTCATTCATAACTTTATACCATCAATATTACCATGTTGAGTTAACGGAGGGACCTAATGGACCTACAGTTCATGAGCACCAATGATGTGAGATTAACAGATCAAACTCTTTGATCCCGTTAATCAATATTCATTAACTACGAGTCACTCCACTATAGACTTGTAGTTGCACTCTCCTCACTGTAGATTATATTATTTCCACTTGTATAATCATTACCCATGAGTCGACCCTTCACAAGCTGTTCGTAATCACGGTTGGGTCAAATTACCATTTTACCCCAAGCACCACTGATCCTCTAATAAACAACAAGTCTAAGGTCCTACCATATACTCATATCCTCATAGAGGACGGGGCCCCGTTGTTCAAGACCTGGAGTTAGTTCTTAAAAGAACAACCTATCTAATTCCTTAATGTAGGAATGGGTGAATTCCATCTTGCACAGTTAAGTTTCCAGCTGCCTACGAGGTTTTGTCCTTGAGAAGATAGGCTTATTGAGTCGGCTATAGGCCACTCTCACCCATACTAGTCTAAGGACAAACCCCTATAAGCAGGAGTTCTTAACTTGCTCAGAATTCAGGTCGAGTCACTAATGACCATCTATAAATTATCAATTTTATCCCGTTAACGGTGTTATACTGATTAGACTTAATAATTTGCAGTTTGGTCTTGTATGAATTCTTCATACAGGATGCCCCCACTTGCATGTCAACCGCATGAATGAGTTGGAATACCTCATTTGTACTAATTACAAAGTGGGTCGCATCCATGGTGTTACAAGAATAAGGTTTCCAACCTTATTCTTATACCATAGACTATTTAGGTTATACTCTTGAACATAATCCAAATAGTGTTCACTACACTGATGTTCAAGATATTTTATAACCTTGGAGCTTAGTTTATTGGATTTATAAAGCAAGAATATAATTTTATCAAAACAAATAACTCTTTATTTATTTGATCAAAATTACACAAGTTTAGGGCATAAATCCCAACAATCGGACCCTAAATTATTAGACTTACTGATGTTACATCGTTAACAGTATAATGCTAATAATTTCGTAGATGACCATTAGTGACTCGACCTTAATCTTGAGCGTGTTACGGACTCCTCTCTACGGGGGTCTATCCTTTGACTAGTACGGGTAAAAGTGGTCACAGTTACTCATACAATATGCCTATCTTCTCAGGGACAGGACCACGTGGGGAGTTGGGAACTTGACTACGCGAGATGAAATTCACTCGTTCTCGAATTAGGGAAACTAGAGGGATTTTTCCCTTAAGTGTTGTCTTCAGGGCTTGGACAACGGGCGCCTACCCTCTCACTAGCCCGAGAGGGATGTTGTTTATGGTTGGACCATACAACGTAGTTGTTCATTAGAGGAGCAATGGGACTTAAGGAGCAAGAGGTAGACACAGGGATAAAACGGTAATTTGACCCAGCAGTGTCTACGAACAACCTGTGAAGGGTCGACTCACGGGCATTGGTTATATCAATGGACACAATTTGTCCTACAGTGATGGGAGTGCAGCTACGGGTTTTATTGGAGTGTTACCGTAGCTAATGAATGTTGAATAACCGGGTCAAAGAGTTTGACAGGTTAATCTCGAATCATTGGAGCTCGTCATCTCTAGGTCTATTAGGTCACTCGGTTGGCTCAAACTGGATAAATTGAGGGTTTACAGTTTGGTGTGAATTTGAAGTGTTCAAATTAATTAAAAGGGCATTTATGTCATTTATATGAGATATAATTGACATAATATATAGTTTAATGTGAATGAGATTCGTAATAAACTATAGGTTAGCCTAATTGATTAATTAGTGCTAATTTTTAGAAATTAAATTGAGAGAAATTAAATTGAATGTGATACAATTTAAAATTCCACAATCATACAAATGAGATATGTATAATAAGGTATGAGATACGTTATTATATGTAATATGCAAATATGATTTGCATATTATAAGGTTGTGGTAAAATGGTGATTTGGTGGAGATTTTAACTCCACCACTCACTATTATATAAAGGCTTGGTGAGAAGCCTTTTGATGAGAACAAGTTTATTTTTTGGATTTTGCATCCAAGAGAAGAAAACTCTCTCTCTTTTCTCTCTACAAAATTGTCTTCAACCCAAACCAAATGGAGTCCCACAACTCTGAAGGGATTGAAATTCCCGCAGCAGAAGACATTGTGAAACGTCGTTGTTTTGTTGTGCAATTCATTTCTTAAAATTGAATTAATCTCATTAATCCTAGGCTAGACATGCATAAAAGTAAGAGAAAAAAAGTAAGTAATAGACCTACTAACCTCTTGAAGAACTCTTCTTCAACGTTTTCTCCTTCTCGATCTCAATCCCTCTCAAACCAGCGATCTCTACGAACACGATCCTCGAACCGAATGACAAGACACTTCTAAAGGGTCTTCTCGGTTGTTCTCGAGAGGTTGAAGAAGAGTTGTGGGACTCCCTTTGGTTTTGGGTTTGGTGAGAATTCTAGAGAGATTGAGAGAGAGCTTTTGAGAAAGAATTAGACTTGCTCTCTTTGGATGAAAAAAAAATGGCAAAAGTCTCACCAAAGGCTTCTTGCAAGCCCTTTATATATTAGTGTGTGGTGGAGTTAAGACCTCCACCAAATCACCATTTTACCACAACCATATGATATGCAAATCATATTTGCATATCACATAATATAAGGTATCTCATACCTTATTACACAAATCTCATTTGTATAATTGTGGAATTTTAAATTAAATCACATTCAATTTACTTTCTCTCAATTCAATTTCTCCAATTAGCACTAATTAATCAATTAAGCTATACTATAGTTTATTATGAATATCATTCACATCAAACTATATATTATGTCATCTATATCACATATAAATGACATAAATACCCAAATAATGAATTTGAACACTTCAAATTCACACCAAACTGTAAACCCTCAATTTATCCAGTTTGAGCTAACCGAGGGACCTAATGAACCTACAGATGACGAGCTCCAATGATTGGAGATTAACCTGTCAAACTCTTTGACTCAATTATTCAATATTTATTAGCTATGGTAACACTCCACTAAAGCCCGTAGCTGCACTCCCATCAATGTAGGACAAGTTGTGTCCATCGATATAACCAATGCCCGTGAGTCTACCCTTCACAGGTTGTTCATAGCCTTAACTGGGTCAAATTACCGTTTTACTCCTATGTCTACCTCTTGCTCCTTAAGTCCCACTGCTCCTCTAATGAATAACTATGTTGCATGGTCCAACCATAAACAACAACCCTCTCGGGCAAGTGAGAGGGTGGGCGCCCGTTGTCCAAGCCCTAAAGACAACACTTAAGGGAACAACCCCTCTAGTTTTCCTAATTCGGGAACGAGTGAATTCCATCTCGCGTAGTCAAGTTCCCAGCTCCCCACGTGGTCCTGTTCCTGAGAAGATAGGCATATTGGGCGAGCACTGTGGCCACCCTCACCCGTACTAGTCAAAGGACAGACCCCCGCGGACAGGAGTCGGTAACACGCTCAGGATTAAGGTCGAGTCACTAATGGTCATCTACGAATTTATTAGTCCTAAACTGTCAACGGTGTTACATCAGTATGTCTAATAATTCACGGTTCGGTCTTGTACAATCTCATTGCACATGATGCCTCCATTCGCATGTCAACCACATGAACGAGCTGGATCACCTCGTTTGTATCTAATACAGAGTGGGTCGCATCTACAACGTATCCAGGATTAGGTCTCTAACCCTATTTGTATATTGTAGTCCATTCGGGTCATAACTCGAACGTGATCCTCCCCGTGTGTCCACTACACACCGTTCAAGTTCTTAGTTCTCTCATAATACAATGACCCTGGAGCTTAGTTTATTGGATTAAGTTTATGAAATATGCGAGAAACAAAGCATTGAAAAAATAACTCTTATTTATTTCAACTTGGAATATTACAAACTTACATGAGATTAGGACATACATCCCAACAAACTCTCCCTTAACCGATCGAGAACAACTGAGAAGCTCTTTTGGAAGTGTCCAATTCGTTCGATTCGTAAGATCATGATTGTAGAGATCAAAGGCACGAAGAGTTCGTGATCGAAGAAGAAATTGTCGAAAAAAGGTTCTTCAACAAGTAAATATTCCATCTACTTTCTGTTTTCTTCTTCTAAATTGCATGTTTAGCCTAGAATTTATGAGATAGGTTCAATTTTAAGAAACAAATTGCACAATGGAAACCACGACATTTTATGTTGTTTTTTGTTACGGGATTCACATTCCCTTCGGTGTTGTCACCACAACTTTAGTTGCACTCATTTGAACCAGCAAGTTTTTGGCGTCGTTGTCGAGGATTAGTAGCAAGAATTATTGAAATTGACTTAGTTTTGGTGAATTTGTGTTGCATAAGTATAACTAATTGAGTTGTGTTATTGTGTTTAGGTATTTGGAAGAAGTTGTGCATGAACGATCAACCAGGACTGGAATTTATTCTAGATCAGAAGTTTGAAAGGACATTAAGAAGGAGATTGAGAGATTAGAGAGAAACAATGGTAAATCCTCAATTTCCTAGGGACCCTTTGGCTCAACCATTCCAACAACCTGAAATAAGACAAGCTAAACCAGTTAATCAGGCTATTGGCCCTGCTAAAACCATTCTTTTGGCAGATGACAGTGAAAGAGCCATCAGAACCTAATGCCAATCCCTTGGTTGATGAGTTGAAGCCATGGATAGTCAGACCTAAAATTGAAGCTCCCTCCTTCGAGTTGAAAGCAATGATGTTTCAGATGTTGCAGTCAATAGGGAAGTATCATGGTTTATCTGCTGAGGACCCACATGCACATTTGAGAGCCTTTTTGGGAGTGAGTGATTCTTTCATCATGCTTGGAGTATCCAAAGAAGCTTTAAGGCTTAATCTTTTCTCTTATTCTTTAAGGGATGATGCTAAGGCATGGTTAGACTCTTTACCACCAAAAGCAATTGATTCATGGAACACATTGGCTGAGAAATTTCTTATCAAATACTTTCCTCCAATCAAGAATGCACGGCTAAGGAGTGATATAGTGTCATTTCAGCAGAATGAAGATGAAACAGTGAGTGAAGCTTGGGAAAGATTTAAAGATCTGTTGAGAAGATGGCATCATCATGGATTGCCTCATTGAATCCAAATGGAGACGTTTTACCATGTTTTGAACACTACAACTAAGCAGGTTGTAGATGCTTCAACCAATGGAGCCCTCCTGTCCAAGACTTATAATGAAGCATTTGAGATTTTAGAAAGGATCTCATCAAATAATTGTTAATGGGCAGATATTAGAAACAACCCTAGAAGGAAGGCTAAGGGAATGTTGGAATTGGATGTTTTATCTGCCTTGAATGCTCAAATGACCTCTATGGCAAATATGCTAAAGAATTTATCATTGGAAAATACCCCCAAGACTGTATCATCTGTGCAAGCCCCAACCATTGTGAATCAAGTTGGTAGTCAACAAGAAGTTTGTGTATATTGTGGGGAAGGCCATGTCTACGAATATTGTCCTCATAATCCAACATCAGTATGCTATGTAGGCAATCAACAAGTCCCATCACAGGAACAACCTTGACTCTAACACCTACAACCCTGGGTGGAGAAATCATCCAAATTTTTCTTGGGGAGGTCAAAGTAGTGCTGCTCAAGTGAAGGGAATAAAATCCCGTGCAGTGGAAGGGTGATTGAATCACCATGGTATCGTTGCGAAAACCATTTTCTTAAAACCATTTATATCCTATAGAAACTAGGTTAAACATGCAATTAGAAGGAAAAACAGTAAGGGAATACTTACTTGTTGAAGAACCATCTTCAAGTTTTACTTCTCCGTTCACAAACCCTTCGTGATCACGATCTAAACGAACTCGATCTCTTCGAACAGTGAGTAACTGGACACTTCCACACAGTTTCTCGGTTGTTCTACGTTTGGTAGAAGGAGTGAAGTGGAACTCCTTTTGGTGAGAGGGGAGGAGAGATTGAGAGAGGGTTGAGAGAATTTTGCAATGCTCTTTTGTGAGAAATCCCAAAAAATGAGCAACAAACATACAACTCCTTCTTGCAAATGAGTTTATATAATGGTGATAGGTGGAGTTGAAATCTCCACCTATTTACCATTTTACCACAACCATAGGTTATGCAAATCATATTTGCATAACCACATATAATAAGATATCTCATATCTCATTATACAAATCACATTTGTATAATTGTGGATTTTTTAAATTGAATCACATCCAATTTAATTTCTCTCAATCTAATTTCTCCAAATTAGCCCTAATTAGACAATTAGGCTAACCTATAGTTTATTATGAATCTCATTCACATTAAACTATATAATATGTCATTCATATCTCATATAAATGACATAATTACCCTTTAGTGAACTTGAACACTTCAAATTCACACCAAAGCTGTAAACCTTCTACTAATCCAGTTTGAGCCAACCGAGTGACCTAATGGACCTATAGTGACGGCTCTAATGATTCGAGACTAACCTGTCAAACTCTTTGATCTGGTTATTCAACATTCATTAGCTACGGTAGCACTCCACTAAAGCCCGTAGTTGCACTCCCGTCAGTGTAAGACAAGTTGTGTCCACTGATATAACCAATGCCCATGAGTCGACCCTTCACAGGTTGTCCGTAGACACTGTTGGGTCAAATGACCGTTTTACTCCTATATCTACTTCTTGTTCCTTAAGTCCCCACTGCTCCTCTAATGAACAATGGTCCAACAATACACAACAGCCCTCTCAGGCCAGTGAGAGGGTGGGCACCCGTTGTCCAAGCCCTGGAGACAGCACTTAAGGGAATAACCCCTATAATTTCCCTAAAGGCGGGAACGAGTGAATTCCATCTCGCGTAGTTAAGTTCCCACCTCCCTACTTGGTCCATCCCTGAGAAGATAGGCATATTGGGTGAGTAATTGTGACCACCCTCACCCGTACTAGTCAAAGGACAGACCCCCCGCAGACAGGAGTCCGTAACACGCTCAAGATTCAGGTCGAGTCACTAATGGTCATCTACGAAGTTATTAGTCCCATACTGTTAACGGTGTTACATCAGTAGGTCTAATAACTCACGGTCCGGTCTTGTACAATCTCATTGCACAGGATGCCCCCACTCGCATGTCAACCCCATGAATGAGTTAGATCACCTCGTTTGTATCTAATACAAATCGGGTCGCATCCACAACGTATCAAGGATTAGGTCTCCAACCCTATCCATATACTATAAACCGTTCGGGTCATTAACTCGAACGTGATCCTCCCTGTGTGTCCTCTACACACTGTTCAAGTTCTAGTTCTCTCATAAATTCAATGACCCTGGTATTTTATTGGACAAAGTTTGTAAAATTGCGAGACACGAAGAGATGAAAGAAATAACACTTATTTATTTCAAAATGTAATATTACAAACAAAACGAGACTAGGACATAGATCCCAACATCAAGTACCTCAACCACAGAGAACTATAACTCATCCCCATGGTTTTGGAAACAAAAATCAGCAAGGGTTTGTGAACCAAAGACCAGTGCAACTTTCACAAACGTTTAATGCACCACCAGAAAATGCATGGAAAGAGTATATGGCAAAAACAGATGCAGTAGTCCAGAATCATTCCGCTTCACTGAGGAGTATTGAGATTCAGCTTTGCCAGATAGCTAATGAGTTGAAAATCAGACCCCAAGGCAGACTACCAGCTGACACTGAACCACCAAAGAGAGAAGGGAAAGAACAAGTTTAATCAATAGAGCTTAAAAGTGGTAAGGCAGTAGGAAGGAATGAAGCAGCAAAATGAACAAACAAGTTAATCCAAAAAGTGAGCAGAGGGGAATGGTCGAATCAGAACTTGAGGGAACATCAACAGAAGAGAAGGAATCTGAAAAAGGAAAGGCTAAACTCTCTAAGATGATGCATGAGACAATCATAGGATTTATACCTCCACCCCTCCCTTCCCACAGAGATTGAACAAGAAAAAATCCAAGGAAGCTCATTTTCAAAAATTCTTGGATATTTTGAAGGAGATACACATTAATATACAACTCATTGATGTTGTAAGACAGATGCCCAACTATATGAAGTTTCTCAAAGATGTCTGTTCAGAAAGGGAAGGGTTTCAGGAATTCAAGGTGGTATCCTTAAATGAAGAATGTAGTGCAGTCTTTAGGAATAGAATCCCTCATAAGGAGAAAGACCCAAGATCATTCACAATTCCAGTGTCTATTGGAGGTAAAAAGCTGGGAAGAGCCCTCTGTGATTTGGGAGAAAGTGTAAACCTTATGCCTCTATCCATTTACAAATGATTAGGTATAGGTGAAGCTAGGCCCACAACAGTCACTCTCCAATTGGCTGACATGTCAATAACTTATCTAGAAGGGAAAATTGAAGATATTTTGGTTCAAGTGGGTTCAATTTATATTTCTAGTGGATTTCATCATTCTTGATTATGAAGCTGATCAGGATGTCCCAATAATTTTGGGAAGACCCTTTTTGAAAACAGGAAGAACCTTAGTGGATGTCTATGAAGGAACAATCACATTGAGAATGAATGATCAAGAGGTAAAATTCATTGTGTATGACTCCATGAAATACCCTGATGATTTGGAGCAATGTTGTGCAATACATTTGATGGAAGAACTAATAACTGAAGATTTTGAAGAAGGGATAAATGAGCATCACAACCCAATCATAAATGAAAAATTTTGGGGAACATCAGAGGTGATCAGAGGGAGTCAGAATGAGGCAGAAGAATCAAAAGTGGTTGAGAGCAAGACAGTTTTTGAGTCTTTAGAACTGGGAGGCAGAAGTAATTTGCCATTGCAATCATCTATTCAAGTGCCCCCTATACTAGAGCTCATGCCACTGCCTAAGCATCTCAAGTATGATTTTTTTAGGAGAAAAAGAAACTCTGCCTATTGTCATAGCAGCAAACTTGATGCCTAACAATGAAATAATGTTGATTAATTTGCTAATACAACACAAAAAAGCAATTGGTTAGACTTTAGCAGACATTAAGGGAATCAGTCCCACTAACTGCATGCATAAGATCAACCTAGAGGAAGAAAATTTCAAATCAGTAGAGCAACAAAGAAGATTAAATCCAACTATGAAAGAAGTGGTGAAAAAGGAGATTATCAAATAGTTAGATGCTAGCATCATGTACCCAATCTCTTATAGCAACTCGGTTAGTCCAATCCAGTGCGTCCCAAAGAAAGAAGGGGTCACTGTGGTAGCAAATGCAGTAAATGAGTTGGTTCCTACAAGAACAGTCAGTGATTAAAGGATTTGTATGGATTATAGAAGACTGAACAAAACCACTAGAAAAGACCACTTCCTTTTGCCATTTATTGACCAAATGCTAGACAGGTTGGCTGGACAGGCTTATTATTGTTTCTTAGATGGTTATAGTGGGTACAATCAGATAACAATAGCCCCACAAGACCAAGAAAAAACCACCTTTACCTGTCCCTATAGCACCTTTGCCTTTAGAAGGATGCCATTTGGGTTGTGTAATGCTCCACCACCTTCCAAAGATGCATGATGGTCATTTTCTCTGATTTAGTAGAAATTATTATGGAAGTGTTCATGGATGACTTTTCAGTATTTGGGAAGACATTGAAGATTGTCTGAGCAATTTGGGAAAAGTTTTGAAAATATATGAAGACACTAACTTGGTCTTGAATTAGGAAAAATGTCAGTTCATGGTGACAGAAGGCATTGTTCTGGGTCACAAGGTTTCAAAAGAAGGTATTGAAGTAGACAAGGAAAAAATTAAAGTCATTGCTCAATTAAAACCTTCTTCATCTGTGAAGGGAGTTAGGAGTTTTTTGGGTCATGTTGAGTTCTATAGAAGATTCATCAAGGACTTTTCAAGAATAGCCAAACCTTTGTGTACATTGTTGGAGATAAACATACCATTTGAGTTCAATGAAGAGTGTTTAAATGCTTTCCATAAGTTGAAATTGGCCTTAGTCACAACACTTGTTATCTCAAGTCCTAATTGGGAACTACTCTTTGAGGTGATGACTGATGCTAGTGACTGTGCAGTAGGAGCTATGTTGGGGCAAAGGCAGGGAAAATTGATTCATCTAATCTATTATGTAAGCAGGACCTTGAATGAAGCCCAACTGAACTACACAACTACTGAAAAGGAACTTTTAGCTGTTGTTTTTTCCTTTGAGAAATTCAAAGCCTATTTAGTTGGAATAAGAGTAACAGTGTACACTGATCATGCATCTATAAAGTACCTCTTAGCCAAGAAGGATGCCAAGCCTCGCTTAATTCGTTGGGTGTTTTTCCTGCAAGAATTTGATGTGGATATTAAAGACAGAAAGGGGACAAAAAACTAGGTAGTTGATCATTAGTCCAGAATTGAGCCAACATCTCAATGCTCCCGCATTCTGATATCAAGGATGCCTTTCCTGATGAGCAGCTGCTTATGGTTGCCCAAGTGCAAGTGATACAAAGTCCTTGGTTTCCTGACTTTGCCAATTTTGCTGCGAGTGGGGTGATACCAGAGGATATCAAGGGACAACAACTGAAGAAATTCCTTCATGATGCTAAATCTTATTTTTGGGATGAACCCTTTCTATAAAAATAGTGTGTTGATGGAATTTTGAGAAGATATGTTGATGGAATTCACATCCATTTTGGAACATTGTCATAGCTCTCCTTATGGTGGACATTTCAGTGGACAGAGAACAACAACTAAAGTCTTTCAGAATGGTTTGTATTGGCCAACTGTTTTAAAGGATGCACATCTATTCAGCAAAGTTTGTGAAAAATGCCAAAGAAGGGCAACATAGGGAAAAGAGATGAAATGCCCCTAGCTTATATCCTTGAGGTGGAATTATATAATGTGTGGGGGATTGATTTCATGGGCCCCTTTCCACCATATTTTGGCAACCTTTACATCCTTTTGGCAGTTGATTATGTGTCAAAGTGGGTTGAGGCCATGACATGTGCAGCAAATGATGCCAAGACAGTAATGAAGTTTTTGCACAGGCACATTTTCACTCGGTTTGGGACACCAAGAGCTCTCGTCAGTGATGAAGGCTCACACTTTGGGAATAGAGCAATGAACACTCTCCTTGGGAAGTATAGTGTCAAGCATAAAATCTCAACACCATACCACCCCTAAGCCAATGGGTAGGCAGAAGTTTCTAACAGAGAAATCAAAAGCATCTTGGAAAAAGTGGTGAATTCTAATAGAAAAGACTAGTCCATCAAGCTAGATGACTCATTATGGGCCTATAGAACAACCTTCAAAACCCCTTTGGGCATGTCTCCTTATGGAATGGTTTATGGTAAGGCATGCCATTTACCTCTTGAGTTGGAGCATAAGGCTTTGTGGGCCATAAAAGAGTTAAACCTAGACTTAGCAGCAGCATGAGCCACAAGAATGTTGCAGCTTAATGAGCTCGAAGAGTTTAGACTCCTGGCTTATGAAAATGCTAAAGTCTACAAGGAAAAAACCGAGGCCTGACATGATAGAAAAATTATCCCTAAGTCTTTTGAAAAGGGGCAAGATGTGTTGTTATTTAATTAAAGGTTGAAGTTTTTCCCTGGCAAATTAAAGTCAAAATGGTCTGGTCCATTTCGAGTTATTGAAGCATATCCACATGGTGTTGTTACCTTGAGAGATGAAAAAAATGGAAGAGAATTCAAAGTCAATGGTCAAAGGCTCAAGCATTATTAGGGAGAAGATTTCAAAAGTGGAATAGCCTCTAAGAGGCTACTCTTGGATTGATCAAGCATTCATGCTAAGGCCATCCAAGTGGAGTATTTACTTTTTAAAAATTCAATTACTCCCGAGAGCCAAATTCATTTCATTTTTACTTTAAGTATTTTTGTTGGTAGTTAGCTTCTTTTTATTTTCTTTTAGCTTTCCTTCCGAGTGCTTAGTTGTTATTTGCTTTTTGCTAGGCTTAAAGGGTTGTACATCTAGCTAGAGCATCTGGCAGTGGCATCTGTCAGCCAGTTTTCCCAATTGAGCAATGTAACAGCTTTCATAGATAAAGTTGTCTGTCGAGCTTGCTCTTCTTCAGATAAGTCAAAGATCACCTCTGCCAAGAAGATTTGGGAATAAAGGAAAAGTTGTAGTGCAGAGATGTATTGGAAAGGATGATCCGGATGCAGAAGGCTTTAATACATTATTAATATCTCAACCACCTTTTGCATGCTTGACCCTTAAATCGAGTAGCTCGGTGAGGTGTTTTCGCATCCCATCTTAAAGCTTCTAAGTAATAGAAGACATATAAACAAAAAAAAAAAAAAAGAGGGAAGAGTGAAGCAGACAAGTGATATGGCTCCATCAAAGCAAAAGGGGAAGAAAAAATTGTTCGTGGAACCAGCTGAAGAGGAGGTTCCAATTCAGGAACCACTGGAAGAAACTGAGAACTCAAGGCATTCTCATGGCAGAAGCAGGTCTAAATCATCAAAGTTTAAAGGAAAGAAGAAGGTAGTTGAGGGAGCTGCTGAAGGTGAAGCTGGTTATGATGCTTCCACAGATCCTGAGAAAGTAGAACAACTGGTGATGCCTCCTCCACCGCGAGCTTCCAAAAAGAAAGATAAGCAGCTAGCCAAATCCTCAAAAATATCTTCTGTGGAAAAGTTTGTGAATGCAGCAGCTAAAAATCGATTTGAACTTTTTAAGATGAAAGAGATGCTGCTTGAGAAAGGCTTTGCTCAACCTTTCTCAAGTTTTCCTGTTTTTGTTAAGACCAATATAATCAATCATGGATGAGAGTATTTTTGTCAGCAGCTTGAGCTAGCTATCATACTAATCCTGCATGAATTCTATGTAAACTTAGATGCAGACTCCAACTTCCAAACTATGGTCAGAGGTAGGCTAGTAGATTGGTCTCCATCTACTATTAATGAACTTTTTAATTTGCAAGACACACCCAATGCAATCTATAACCAAATTGAAGTAGCCACTCCAGACTCATACCTTAACTCTGCCATCAAAGTAGTGGGAGTTCGAGGGGCACAGTGGAGAGTCTCCACCACAGGCATCAGAAGCCTAAATCTGCCTATCTCACTAATGAAGCCAACGTTTGGATGTATTTTGTGAAGAGTCGACTGTTGCCAACTACTCATGACAACATTCTATTTAAGGATAGAGCCATCCTCACTTTTGAAATCTTGAAAGTCTTAAGCATTGATGTGGGTCACATTATTGTAAGGGAGATCCAATCTTATGCTAAGAAAAAGGTGGGCAAGCTTTTCTTTCCCAGCACCATCACTAAACTGTGCCTGCAAGCTGGAGTTCCCTTTCAGCCAAATGAAGACATGATAGGAGAACAAGCTACAATTGACTTGGGTTACATTCAAAGGCTAACTAGAGGAAGAAGCAAGGGCATAGGAGGACTAGTCGTGGGGATCAACACACTTTTGGAGCATCAATCTCAACTCATGCAAAAATGGGACCACTCTGAAGGGCAGCACCAAGCCTATTGGTCCTATGCCAAAGCAAGGGATGCTTCGATTCAAGAAGCCATGATGTCTAACTTCAGCAATCCTTACCCTCCATTCCTAGAGTTTCCAAATGCAGTGTTCCATCAATGGAATTCCCCCAATCAAGATGGAGATCAGAATGAAGATGGGGAAGAAGAACACCTGCCTGGTGATGAAGATTAAAGAGAGGGGAGTTGTGTTGCTCTTATCCTGCTGTGTGCTTGCATGGAGTTTAGTTGTTCATGTTTATGTCTGACTGCTTGGTTTAGTTCTTTCTGCTTTTATTTACTGTTTTTATGATGATCCAGATGTTATCTGTTAAGCTATCTTTTATCCATCTACTCTTTCATTAGGATAGAGATGAGAGTAGATCTACTTGTAGGGAGGTTATTGAAATGAATGAATATCATATCTATTTCTGCCTGGTGTGGTCGTGCCTTCCTGAATTGTCTCTGCCTAATAATGTTGATTCTGCCCTACAACCTTTCCTTTTGATTAGTGAATTAACAATCCTACTTGCCCCTTGTTATCACCGTGAATTCTTGAGATTTTACTCCAAGGATGCCTTGCAGTTTGGCAGACCTTGTTTTGTTAGCATGTTGATTCCACTTCTCCATTCATTGAGGATAATGAGTCAAGTAAGTTTGGGGGGAGTGGTAATGAGCTTGCTTCCTGATTAAGTCTAAAAAAAAAGAGAGAATGTTGCCTTTATGAGATGTCTTCCCCTTGTAAAAAAACCAAAAAGAAAAAGAAAAAAGAAAAAAAAAAGAACAAAAAGTGAATATCCTGAAGAGTATTTCAGGTTGAAGTTCAAAGATAATTATTCCTCTGTAAGGATTACTTTGTAAGTCAGGGAAAGGCATGACACCCATGCCTGACTTTGTTCTGAAAAGTAGTTAGTGCATGAATATGCTTGTGCAGCCCAATGTTGTAGCAAAGCTCGTTGTCAGGAAAGCTTCATCACCAATGTTGTTGTTTGAATCGAAGGCTTTGTAGACAGGAAGGGTATTCTCCAAAAAAAAAAAGAAATAGAAAAAGAGAGGAAACAATAAAACTCTTTGGAGCCAAGGTGAGTTGCATCACAAATGTGGCCATGCTAGAAACTAAGAGAGAGTTAGCTTGAAATGTGTGCTACCCAAAGGGAAGAAAGCTTCATAAAAGCAACAATTATAGAAATCAATGAAGTAATGCTAATCCTACAAGGTCAGCTTTATTTTGTTGAGTAAATCTAAGGAATGCAAAGTATTGTCTATGAAGGAAGGTGGCAGTGGTGTTGATGTGGGGCTAAGAAATGATTGTCGATTTTATGAGAAAAAGATTAAGAGTGTAAGCGTTATCAAGAGAATTAGGTTGGATAATTTTCTGTTTAGCTGAGGCCTGACAGTTAGTGTTTGAAAAACCTTTTAATGATAACTTGGGGGATGTTCATCGAAGTGCTTTTGATTAAGTTCTCATTACTCAGGGACGAGTAATAATTCAAGTTTGGGCGCTTGATAGCTCTGTAAAAGAGAGTTATTTAGTGGATCACTCTGTGTAATTTAAGTCTTTTTTAGTATGGACATTCACATTTTAAAGCTAAGAAGTGTGTTGTTTAAGCTGTTTGATTATCTTTTTCATTATAGAGGTTCATTGGCTAGTAATATAAACCATGTGAGGCTTACTGGTTGTTATTGTGCTCTTTGTAGAACAATTTTTGTAGCATTTTATACAAATGTTGATTACATAATGGAGGAATTTTGTAGCATCTGTTAAGCATGAAGAGACAACAGGGAATGCTGAAGCATTTTGAATGTTGAAGCAACATTCCAATTGTTGGAGCAAAGATATGCAGGAATGTTGAAGCTTAAGCTGTGTCAGAAGCATTTTGTGGGGAAGTCTGAGCAACTGGAGTACGTGGCAGCCATCTCAATTAATGAAGATGACAATTCGACTTAGTTGGACCATTCAGAAGCTACTTACTGGATGACCATTGCCACAAAAGCCTGATCCTTATGTGGGAAGGAGCTATTTAAGCCTCTTCTTACCACTTTGGAAAGAGAGCCCTTTTAGAATTTTAGTTAGGTCGTTTTCTCGATAAGGAGCATTGAAGACCACGTGGAGCTGGAAGGAAGCAGAGCAGATTCTTGGGAAGGAGTTGATCTCTTCTCAAAGAGCTACACAAACTATTTGTTTTTTTACTCTTGGTTTTGGTTAATTTTAGTGTCTTTTAAGTGTACTGTTTTATTTCCTTTTCTAAATCCTTGTTTGTATTTTGGACCTCGCAATGCTTAGTAAAATAAATTCTAGTTCTATTAGTTGTTGTTTGTCTTTCTTAATCATGAGCTAAATAGCTCAGGGGGAGAATTAGGGAAGGTTATGTAATTCTGAGTCAAATGCACGGCATGAGCTACACACATCCTCACTTCTAGTCATTGTGAGCTTAATCCTGACTAAGATCCGTCTGGCCAACTGGTTTTAGTTTTTTTTATTATGAATTTGGGAAGAGGAGGAATGAACTGATTTCATTGACTAGGATTAGTTCTGATTAGGAGCTTGCTCCAGGGTAATTGAGGATACTAGGAATAGTAACTCACTTAATGAATGTAAGGAGAGGAGTATTCGAAAGCAGATTAATGGGAATTAGCTGCTGTAATCAAAGATCTCTGGGAAGAGTCTGTGAAAACTTGCATTAAGTGTTGGAGTAGTCTTCATGTTGCAGCATTTGCTTTGCAAAGAGCATAACCAATCCCCTAATTCGACCCCTGTCTCACTTACTAGAGTCTAACTCTTATCATGTAATTCGTATTTTAGATTGCTCAAAGTTATCTAGCAAATTTGTTTCTAAGATTTTAAGTATTTAATTGATAATTGGTTACCCTTTGTTCATTGAAACTAATTCTATTTTGGCAATTCTTCTAGACACTAATCACTATGAATCGATTAAATTACTTATCACTTGCTGCAATAAGGTTGTGTACACTTGCACATGTTAAGGTGTTGTCAGCATAACTTTAGCTGCACTCTTCAACCAGTTCCAACTCCAAAATAGGCCAATGTGTGTTTATATGAGTATGTCCTGCGCAACTAATTTGGCCTTCCCAATCCCACACTATCCATCTAATACCTCCACTCCCCCGCTCTGGGCACCAAGAAGCATTCGTACAGAGACTCCACCAACCCTGAGCCGGGGGGCTCCATTGATGAGGTGTGCTTTGGATCCCAGATAATGTCTGATCATAATGATTTGAGAGGTGAGTAAACTCGTTTATAGCTAGTTGTGTGGTCCTTTTCCATCTGTTTCAATCCAAGCCTCCATTATTTTGTACGATGTCATTCCTGAAGCTCCAAATTTTCCAGAGAATTATTATGAAGACGTCGAGCTCCCTCTTGTTGCTAAACTCCATTGTCCATCCAAAGTAATCGAAAGCAACCCAAGAATGCATGATATCATAAAAAATATCGTCGTTAGAAGGTAAGAAAAAACATTAGAATTGACAGGTTACCTTACAGCCCCAGAACAAGTGGCAAATAGTCTCTTGGTGTGAATTGCACATTGGGCACCAGGGGATGACCTCTATGCCTCTGCGCAGTAGGTTGTCCTTTGTTGGGAGAATGTTCTTGATAATTCTCTAGGAGCAAATTTTAAGCTTTCCTGGAATCTTGGCCCCCCAAAACTTCTTCCAGAACTCCCTCATTTTCTCAATGTTAGAACTTGAAGCTTTCGGAGAACAACGTTGCCTAAGGCCCAACCGATACACACTCTTGACTGTGAAAATCCCTCGATTATTATACTTCCAAACAATTTTGTTATTCATAAGTGAGCCTGAACGAGGAATCAGTAGAATATTGTGGGCATCCTCCATATTGAAGTTTCTCTGAATCTTCTCCACATCCCAATTTATGTCCTCCTTTAAGAGAGAGTGAACTAAACCTTAGGCAAGATCAGGAGCAACCACCATGGGATGCTCCCGACCTTCAATAGTAAACCAGGAGTAATTCATGATACTTACCTGACATCCACTTCCAATTTTCCATCTGTACCTTTCTTGAAAAGATCCCGACCCCACAAAATACTTCGCCAGGTAAATGATGGGTTAGAGCCAAGAGTTGCGTTGAGAAAATTCCTTGTCTGGAAGTAGCGTCCACGGAGGATTCGATAGAGTAGGTTGTTCGGTTGTAGTAGAAGTCGTCAGCTTTGCTTTGCTAACCTTGTCTGGCTAAATAAGGAGATGTCTTTGAAACCCATGCCCCCATCTTCTTTTGGGCTACAAAGGCGATCCCGACGTTGCCAGTGAATTTTTCGACCTTTATCATTGGAGCCCCACCAAAATCTTGCGCATATAACGTTCAGATTCGCACAAAGACCTTTTGGTAATTGGAAACAACTCATCGTGTATACCGGGATGGCTTGAGCCACCGCCTTTATGAGCACTTCTTTTCCTCCAGCAGAGAAAAGTTTACCTTGCCAACCTCGCAGGACCTGCCACACCTGATCTTTAATTACCCTGAAGACTTGAGACTTAATTTTAAAATTCTGGGAAGGAAGACCTAAGTAACAACCCAAAGACTCTGTGTGGCAAACATTAAGGTTCTGAATAATCATCTCTAGCATGTACGTTGTTGTATTCTTGCTAACCATAAAAACTGATTTGTCAAAGTTGACCGTCTGTCCAGAGGCCTGTTCGTACCAGTTCAAAACCTTTTTAATTGTTCTGATATCCTCCGGATGAGCCCTGAAGAAAATTATGTAGACATCTGCGTAGAAAAGATGAGAGATTACAGGACAAAAACGATTAATTTTCAAACCATTCAAACTATTAAGCATCTGCTCCCTGTGGAGTAAAGTAGAGAAACCTTCAGCACAAATAATAAAAAAGGTAAGGGGAAAGAGGGACTCCCTGTCTCAGTCCCCGGGTGGGGTGAAAAAGGTCCTGGGGCTTGCCATTTATTAGAACTGAGAAACTGACTGATTCAACACACTTCATAACCTTATCAACCTAGCAGGAGTGAAACCCCATTTTAGCATGACTTGCCTCAGATAGCTCCACTCTACTCCGTCATAATCTTTACTCATGTCAAGTTTCATTGTCGCTGACCCAACCTGGCCAGTACGTTTACTGTTAATCGCATGTAGACATTCAAAGCCAATAAGTGCATTATCTGTGATCAATCTACCGCGAATGAAAGTTGATTGTTCGTGGGAAATAACATGATTTAGAACTTTCTTTAGACTATTAGCTAAACCTTTGGCAATAATCATATAGACTACATTGCAGAGACTGATCAGTCTAAAATCTTATAGCTTTCCAGGATTATTCTTCTTAGGGATTAGAGCAAATAATGTTTAGGTTTTTCAATTCCCCGCTTCTATTCAAGAAACTTAAGCAAATATCTGAAATACTATCTCCAACTATGTCCCAATAAGCTTGAAGAAACCAGCGTGGACTCCTCAATTTCTGTCCTTGTAAAGTCTTTTAACAACCAGTTATTTGTCTCCTCCGGGACTGTTTGAGGGATACTTCGAATAATTTCCTCCATTGCTTCGGGATCTGGCGAGTTAGCCTTGAACAAATTGGCAAAATACGAAGTAGCCAACCTTCCCATTTCATCCACATTTGTGATCCATTCACCGTCATTGTTAAAAAGGCCCTGAATGTGGTTTTTCTTTCGATGTGTCGATGCTCTAATGTGAAACCACTTTGTGTTACGGTCCCCCCACTACAACCAGTCCTCTCTTGATCTCTAACGCCAGTAAAGATTATCCTCTTCCAGTAAACCTCCTAGTTCGACCATTTTCTTATTCCAAATCTCTTCCATCTCTTGTGTTAAGTCAAACTCTAAAATCTTAATTTATGCCTCCTTCTTGTGGGTTGCACCTCGTATCGAACCACCCAACTGTCTGTGATTCCACTGTTTCAATTATGCTAAACAATTCTCTAGATGATCCGATAGATCATCTGTCGTAATGGAACGTGTAGATTGCCAAATTCTGGACACAATCTCCTTGGTTTCTAGAATGGTTGCCCAGTCGGGTTCGAATCTTATTGGCCATTTTCCCGTGTCAAATGGAAGATTTGGGATTCTCTGGAAGAGAACCAAAAATTGGTCTATGATCCGAAGAATAGAAACCTAAATGAGTAACTTGAAACTGACTCCACCTGGTGTAATAGCCCGTGTTCAGAAAGAATCTATCCAAATGTTCCCACGTAGTTTGACTGCTAGAAAACTGTTCTAACCCAGGTGAAATTATGTACCTGGAACCCCGGATCCACCAGGTTACATTCATCCAACACCTCTCTTAATTTGTCCATTTGAGCCTCTCTCCTCAAGACTCCACCTTTCTTTTCGTATCAGCAAGGATTTCATTAAAATCCCCCCAATCACCCATGAGAGATCAAATTGTCTGTGTAAGTGTTTCAACAATTCCCATGAATGTTTTTGAAGTTCAGTACATGGGTTTCCATAAAAGCTTGTAAATCACAAGTTACCACGTTTATCCAGAATGATCGAATCAATGTGACCTGTAGAGAAAGAAGTGATTTTTAAATCAATGTCTTTATTCCACAAAAGTAATAAACCCCCACTTCTACCATTTCTAGTGACTGAAAAGCAATAATCATAATTCAACTTCAATTTTATTTGATCATTCTTACTAGAACAAGTTTTAGACTAAAAAAGAAATACAATATGTGGTTTTAGCCTCTGCACTAAATAGCATAAGGCACGGAATGTACGGGGGTTCCCCAAACCTCGTACATTTCAACATAAGAAACTCATGGTTGGAACCGGGGCTACATTGCAGCCTCTTTGTTTGACCTGCAGGGGGTAAGTTGTGGATATGAATCCAAAAAGAAGCATACCAGAATTCATGTTCAGCAAAACGCCTCGATCCTCTGGGCTCATCTATGAGAAGGATAACTCTATCATAGTATCAAGGTTCGTTCTCCATTATTCTGCGTCTGTCTGCCATAGATTGGAAATTACACAGGAAGATGTTAAATCCCACCTTTTCGATTGAGAGTGGCGCGGTTACCCTCCAAATCTTTGGGATTGCTTGTTTGAACATGTCCTGATTTATTGGCTTCACAGAAAGGCTTTTGCAAAGGAGGGCCAATTGGAGAAGTTGGGAGCTTGTGTCTATGTCATCATCTGGAACTAGAATGATTTCCTCTGTTGTGAGCTTCAGCTTCTCGACCAACATACCCAATTGAGCCAACTCCATTGTTAGAATAAAGTCACAATGTATGTTAAGGAGCAAGCTCCAAAGTCCTTTAAATAGTAACAAAAATTCCAGAGCTCTCCATTGCCACAAGATCTTGAAGATTTCTATTACATTATGGAGAACTATTGTCAATCTGTTTGAAATCGTGTAGATATTCCTGAAAATCAGTAAATACAATCGCACTGAAAGCGCCAAATTTCCATTTCCTGCGAAATTCGCATCTTCCTCATCCCACTCGCACTCTCGCCAGCGCCAGCGGGAGAAGCTTGTCGAATATCGAAAGTTAAAAGCAATTTCAAATTTTAATTAAAAAAAAAGGTAAAAATGGGTTGTTGTCTGTCGAATACCGCGTACCTGCTCAAACACGGGAAAAAAACAAAAACAAAAAAGGGCCAAATTGAAAAAATCTAACGCCCAAACCTAGGAACAAAGGATGTTGAGAAGGGGCTTGGATCACTAAGCCAACAGATAATTTCAATGCATAATTGCAACGTATTATACTAATTTACAAATATTGAAAAGTTTAGGGGGCTCAATGGTCACAGACCACATTAGCTAGCACCATAGGGTACATGACATTTAAGAGAATGCAACAATAATTTTTCGGTTCACATCGCCCTAAGTGTCTCATCACAAATCACATCAACATGCATCAAACCACAACATAAAATAAACATGCCTTCAATCTAAGGAGCATGCAGAAATGCCCCCATGTTCACTTCGGCTCAACACAAGCCACACCAACATGCATTATCTAAACAAATTAAGGTAACCAGGCATCCAATTACAAAATAGGCAATCTCAAACTTCGAAGGCAAATAACATATGGCATAGTTACTGAACAACCCGGTTTCACATGCAACCTCGCCCCTAACCTTGTCACTTATAGTAAGGGCAATCCAAACGACTACTTACCTTTATAGTTAGAACGCTGCAGCTAGATAACCCTTCCAAAAGTGGATGTAGAGTTTGCCTTCAGTAGAGTGCATCGAGTGAAAAATGAACCTAGTCACAAACCTTCTAGAACTAATCCTCTCGTCGACGTTGCAGTCCTGACAAAACACAACACACAAACCAATTACCTAGGCCCAAATCAAACATAACATGGCCTAAGTTTGTACCTAGTCAAGCCCGACAATAAATTCATGGAGTTCAAGGGCTTTGAACTTACCGAGTTAAGGCTGAAGAGTTTGCACGACCTCTTGGAAGGTCCTTCCATGTCAGACGGCTTGCTGTCTACGCTCACAACCTCCCGAAATTGAGTTCACAACCCTGTCCAAAGAGAAATCCACCGATCAGAACCTGGGGAGGGGAAAGACATACTAAGAGAGAGAGATAGAGAGAGAGAGCCTAAGAGAGATAGATAGAGAGAGACGGGAGAGAGGGACGAGAGGGAGACCTGGTCGCAACGACGACAAATCGCGAGGAGATTGGCCAGACGATAGTGCGATCGAAAAATGAGGGAGGAGAAGAAGAATTCGCCAGAGCCGACTGTGAGAGAGGGATGGAGAGACGACGATTTCGAATTTGAGGGATGAAGAGAGAGGACCAAAAATTAAGAGAGGTCGGGAGATGGAAAGAAGAAGAAGAAGACGAATAAGGCCTCGCTAGCGACCATTTTGCTAGTCATTGCACAAAATGGGGGGAGGGCACTCGCCCTTCCCAATTCTTCGTGTCCCCTTTCTTTTATTTTTTGTAAAACTAAAAAGAAAATAAAACTTAAAGGATAAAACAAGGATTTTGAAATATACCGGGCATCACACTAATAACAAAACAAGGAAAGTTATAGATAGAAGTTTATAAGCTTAATTTTCAAAAACAAAAAACAAAAACCAAACGGTTATCAAACGGAACCTAAATATATCATTTTTTTTAATCATTGATAAGGTATATCATTAATATATATAATAAAATTGCATTATATATGTGTATGTATGTATTGATTCCAACATTTGTGCAAATTTTGTAAAATATTTTATCATGTGACAAATCAACATTTATTTAGACCATTGCAATGATCGTAAAAATTCTTTATAAAATTCATTAATCTATCTTATAATATGTTTGGAATAACTTAGAAAAAAAATGTTTTTCGTACCAATTTAATTTTTCTATAAGTACATTTGGAAAAATTAATGATTTAAATTATATTTAGGGTAGCTTATTGAGTGACTTTATGCGATCAAAAGTAATTTTAAAAAAATATTAATAAATAAAAATATTTTTTCCCTCGCCCTCTAACTGTCTCTCTCCCACTTCCTCGGGTTCTCTCTTTTTTTCCCTCTCTCCCTCCGATCCGGGTTCGTTTCTCTCTTTAATTGCCTTTCGTTGTGGTTTGGACAAGTCTGGGAGCGCGACAAAAGAGGCGTTCTTGAAGGGTTCGCTCGTTTGGTATTCGTTTCGCTTCAAGGCTCCGGACTCGCCGCAGTGGGTAAGCCTCGATCTTGTTTATGTTGGTTCTGTAGTTAAGAGTAGAAAAGCTGAGTTTGTTGTGTTTTCCTCGAATAGTTGTCAAGCAATGCCCGTTATAGGTTGGTTCCTAACTGATGTCTGTGTATCGTGTGTGGCGTTTTGTAGGTGCACCAGGCTGCTAGCAAGGGCAAGTACCATTCCGCGACACTTCTCTTTGAAGTAAGTAGTCATTTGGTTGACCACCGAACACCTAAGCGAAGGGTACGACGTGCGAGACTACTTTGTGATAAGTTCTTGAGTTGTCGTCATTACTGAACCTTAGGATAGTTTTCCAAAGGTCTTTTGAGATTGAAAACATGTCTTTACGAGTTTATCATTGTCATGACTATATGGATATTACCTCGGGAATTGTGAATCACGTTTGTGTTTCGCTTTACCATGATTGCTTGCTTATGTATCCTGTTATGTGTAGCTATGTGAGGTAGGGGTCGTCGTGCCGGTTGTGTTTAGCATTTCTAATGAGTGAATGGTAGGAATAAACTTTGTTAGTTTGGGAACATGTTTGGAGTTGGGACCCTCGGGTTGGGTCGAGGACGTTAGAAATGTTTTGGATGGCCCCAGTCGCCTTATGAATTTAAGTCCGACACTTACTTAACCCTGGGTTGCACCTGAGCGGGTCGGAACCTCTAGGTTGACGATATATGATAGGCTCACGTGGTTGGGTGTGTCCCCGTTGTGATCGGGAGTGGTTGCTTTCCATTGTCCCGTACTAGCTTAGGGGTGATTCTCCAATGGGCGTGTTGGTTACGTACCTCACTGCACCATGCTAGCGTGTATGTTATTGAGCCTGGGGTATGTCCCTGATAGGGAATGGTTGCTTTCCATGATCCCAAGTTGGCTTAGGGGTGATTCCCCATAGGGCGTGTAGGATACGTACCTGCTCTGCTCTATGCCAGCGTGTAATGGCGTGAGAGTTACTTTCTCTCATTGCATCGTCAATCAAAGTTCCAAGACCGAAGGTAGAGTTTGAGTTAGTCACCACAGGGTGCTTAGGGTGAAGTGTGTCAAGTGTGAGACCGGTTTGGGGTTGAGCGAGTGTAGGGACGAGTCTAGTTGTTTTGTTGGTAAAGGTTTGGACGTAAGTGGGTTGCTTACTGGGTATCTTTATACTCACTCGACTTGTTCCTATGTTTTGTTTGCAGGTAAAAGTTAAATTGTGGGTGGATGACGACGGTGGCAACCTGACGAGGATATGAGAATGTCGTGCTGAGTCCTTTAGCTCTTAGACCGTTGCCTTTTTTTTTATATAACCTTGTATTTCCGCTGCATGTTCTTTCGGCTTATGACTCTTTTAGTTGTTTTGTCTCCCTATTGATTGGCTCGTAGAGTTTTGGAATTATATTTCTACTTAGATGTTTTGGCGCGTATTGGTGCCCTTTAGGACATGAGTTGCTCGTTCCTTCCCTTTCAGATTTATAGGTTGCATATAAGAGTTGTAAGACGTTAAAATCGTGATCATCTGGAATTCTCTATTTTTACTGCTTGCTTGAGATCAGTTGGAACCCAACCTATGGTTGAATGTAGTTTGGTGGAGGTTGGGTGTTTGGAATTTTTTTGGAGTGTTTTTATGTTTAAAACAGGTCAGGAAAAAAAAAATAGTTTCGTCCTAGTAGTGTCGTTATGCTGCCAAAATTTGTGGCATGGACGATGTTGCTTGGTAACTTCCCTAGGGATTTTTGGGTCTAAAAATTAGGGTCGTTATATTTAAATTCAGTGCGTTAAAGTGGGTAAGATAAATATTTAAAGAACGTAATACATTCTTACTTGTTTTAACAATATTTCAAATAAATAGCCCAAACAATCTAATCGAAATATTCATTTAATAAGAGTTACAAGAATTAGTAAGAATGGTCAGAAGAGAATGTCTATTCTAGCCTAGAGAAGATTAGGGTCATTCTGGATTCTATTTATGTTTTATGTTTTCGTATTAAGTGGATTTAGTGAATTTGCAGCAGATGTGCTTTCAAAAATTGTTTTTAGATTCTATGGTCCAAATAGTGAAAATTTTAAAAATAGTATTTTTGTGTTTCTCTTGTATTCAAATTTTGAATTTGAAATTTTAAAATGTCGAATTATATTAAAAGATTAAAAACCCCTTAATAAATTTAGTATTTCATGTTATAAGCTCAATTTATTTTGTTAACTTAAAATATATGTATAATATAATACTTTATAAATTATATGATATAGTAAAATAATAACTATACAAAACTTATAAAAGAAAACATGTTCAGATGTGCGTTCGAAAACTGCTTTTAGATTATGTGATCCAAATTGTGAAAATTCTAAAAATAATATTTTTATGTTTTTCATTGTATTCAGATTTTGAATTTAAAAGTTTAAAATGTCGAATGATATTAAAAAATATTAAAAAAATTAATAAATATATTATTTCATGTTACAAGCTCAATTTATTTTTGTTAAATTAAAATATATGTACAATATAATAGATTACAAATACATTATAGGATATTGTAAATAATAACTATCCAAAATTTATAAAAAATTATGTTCATAATTAATTAATAATGTTTCTATTCATCCTAATATTTAGTTTTTCAACTACAACTAGTTTCATGGTCAATAAATATATTTTAGAATACATTTTAAACAATCATTTAAATTAAATTTATTTAAATTGGAATTCAATATCTAAAATCTGCTACGAAAATGCAACTATGTTTTCATTGAATTCTTTGTTTCTAAAATTTAGTTTTTAGATTGCGTACTAAACATACCCTTACTTATCCAAATATATTAAAAATGGAAGAATTTAGGATCTGTTTGGGGCACAAGTTTTGTGTTATTATAACCTGTGCAATACTGTGCACCTTAAACACAGACTATTATAACCCCAAACTATATTATTCTGCATTTAAAATAATATTATATGATTCCACAAATTATAATAACCCACACACTATTATAACCACCTGTTATTATAATCTACATAGTGTCCCAAACAACCTCTTAAGGTTGATTTTAATGTGTTCCCTTATGGCTTGCAAAGTAGGAATGAATTGAATTAAAATATTAATTATTGAAAAAAAAATGTGTAATAAAACCTTATGGAAGATGATTTATTATTGAAATATTTTGAGAAATATTCACATAACTTGGGGTATTGTACATATATTACTTAAATAAAGATTGCTAGGAAGTATGTAAAACAAAATAAAATGATCCCAATAGAATAAAGTACACATCATGAAATGGTCCAAAATGTTGTAATCGTTATGATTCCCAACTTACTTGAGACTATATTTGTCTGTAAGATAGAATAATCTTATACTTACATGATTAGGAGTGGTCCAATTTTTCCACATCCATTAACTTTTTAAAAAAATATGTTTGAAATATTACAACACTCTAAGTTAAGAGTTTTTCTTTTTGCCAAGTTTATAATGTATTAAAGCAATAAGTAAAAGAAAGAAGATCTTATAACCCGAGATCAAGGCACATTCTACAAGAAACATAAGACTAGACAACAACCATAACTAACTAACGAAAAAACAAGGGACTAGCCTCGAGTAACTATCAAACTCACAATTCAAACTAAAAAAACTCGGTTAAACAAAGTTCTAAGTTAAACCATTGGAGGGTCTTGTCTAAGTTAAGAATTCTAACCCAAAAAAAAAAAAAAAAAAAAAAACCCCTAAATAATAATTCATTGTAGAATTGTCAATACTATTTTAGAGTAGTTAGGATGAATTTTATTTTCTAATTACGTGATTCTATTTTTAACATTTAGATCGACATCTTTATTTGATAGTTGATTTTTAGAAAACACTAACGAAAAGTAAACAATATTCATATGTGAAACTAAGAAATTTTATTTTTTTAAAAAAATTACATCAAAATATAAATTTAAATTTTAACTTTTGGTCGATAATATACACCTCAGGTGAGGTGAGCTCAGATTTGATAAAAGTGAACGTTCACATTGACTTTTGCAGTTGGTTCTCTCCATAAACCGTAATTAACAATAATAAAAAGTTCGCAACTTACTTAACTACTATATAATTAGAACAGCCCATTGATGCCCAAAAAAAAAAAAAAGCTATTTATAAAAATATATCTTTCATAATAATTTTGTGTGTATTTGACCTAACTTATTGGAAATGCCACTTTACTGTTTTTCTCTGCAGAATATACATGGGATAATTACAAAAATATCCATACCATCCCAACATGGAGATTTCTTTCTGTCAAAAAAAAAAAAAACATGGGCGTATCTGTCATGTTTATTAAATTGTGAGTATAAATTATATGTATGCCATTTTAAAAAAAAATTGTACTAATTATGTTTAATATAGTATTAAATTATTTGTTGAGATATCAATGTGACGAAGTACAGATCAAAATAGCTTCAATGAAATAAATAATTTCCATTTGCAAAAAAGTCTTCGTGAAGTGTAAAGATTAAAAATGATGATTTATCGTAGAAGATTTGAGTAGAATAAATTTTTTTAGGAAACTAATTTTTTCAATTCCACAATTATATATTAAGAAATGAGCCCTCAAAAACTTTTAATAGTGCTTTGTTTTTTATTATCTATTTTTAAATATTAAGCTTATAATTAGATGAATATATTTTTAACTAAAAAAACTTTTGAAAATTTAGTCCAAAAATTTTAACCCAAAAAAACATTTTTAATTTCTTATTCTTTTTAAAAATTTGGTTGTATTAAAAAATAATTCTTTTAAATTATAAGTTTAAATATATACTCATTAATATGTTAATACACATCTTCGAAGATGCATTATCCATCATTATAAGAAAAATAGTGCTAAAAACTAAAAGTTTAAGATTTTAGGTAATCTTTGATAATTATTTGGTTTTTATTTTTAATCTTAAAAATTAAGTTTAAAAATACTATAGTTGTACGTATGAGTCCTTGATTTGTATTTTTAAAAACCATCTCATTTTCCTAAAAACTACAAAAATTAATTTTTGAAAATGTGTGTTTTGTTTTTGAAAATGAAATTGATAGTAGAAAAATGAAGAAAAAAAACTTAATTTTAAAAAATTAAAAATAAAATATCAAATAATTATAATTTTTAAAAAAGTATTATAAATTTGAAGATAAAAATAAGATTCATATATATATATATAAAAGAAAGCAAGCTTAATTTTTTTTTTTAAAAAAAAAAACTTATCAAATACGACACTTAACTAAAATACAATTGAAAGCCCACTGCCCATCAAAATAAAAACAAAAAAAGTCATAAATTTGAAGATGAAAAAAAGATATACATTTTTATTTAGTTATGTATGTATATATTTATGTAAGTATGTGTGTGTATATATCGGCCGCTTGAGAAAGCCAACTCCAACCCACCACCTGTCGGAAACCAAAACGAAAGCAATTATAGAGAGAGAGAGAGAGAGACTGTGTTGTCACTCTCTCTGTTTCCATTCCCATCAAGAAAATCCCCAAAAACCTCTGAAATTAAACTCCCCCCATAAGAAATGAAACAACACTGAAATTTTCTTCATCCTAATCCTCCTCCGCCATGGATAATTACGCCTACAACTCCTACGCCGAGTCCGGCGACTCCTCCCCTCGTTCCCGCGAGATCGATTTCGAAAACCCCCCTCCCTGGGACGACGCCGCCCAGCTCCAGAACCAGAACTACAAGGTCAAGTTCATGTGCAGCTATGGCGGCAAGATCCACCCCCGCCCTCACGACAACCTCCTCTCTTACGTCGGCGGTGAGACCAAGATCTTCGCCGTCGACCGCTCTATTAAGTTCGCTTCCATCATCTCTAAGCTTTCCTCCCTCTGTGACTCTGACGTCACTTTCAAGTACCAGCTCCCCGGCGAGGATCTCGACGCCCTGATTTCGGTTACTAACGATGACGATCTTGAGCATATGATGCACGAGTACGATCGCCTCTATCGGGCGCCCGGGAGGCCTGCTCGGATGCGCCTATTTCTCTTTCCGGCTAATCAGAGCCCTAGCTTTGGCTCCGATGGAGCTAGGTCGGATCGGGATCGATTTGTGGAGGTTTTGAGTTCTGGTTCCAGTCATGGAGGCGATGCGCCTAAGCAATCTGTTCCGAATAAAGTGGATTTTCTGTTTGGTTTGGAGAAGGGCGGAATCTCGCCTCCTCCGCCACCTGTGGCGTTGAAATTGCACGATCCGGTGCCTGACGCGGTCGCTCCGCCGATTGAATCTGTTGCTAGACCTGTTCCGGGAGATCGGATCGCGGTGTCGGATCCTGTGGTTCATCCGGCTGAGATTCAGCGACAATTGCAGGAATTACAGAGGATGCATATTAGCGAACAGGAGCAAGCCGCGGCGTATCGGAGGAAATCTGAAGAGAATAATCTTATCGGAGGTTATGGCGGCGATTTCTTCGCGCAGAAGGTGATGGAGAAGACTCCACCGCCGAACGCGCCGCAGGCCTTGCAGGCTCCAGCCGGATACTGGCCGGAGAAGCAGGTTTCCAGCGGTACTTTTCAGGCGACGGTGACGGCCGCGCCCGGCGGACCAGACCAACCGCAGGTCTACATGATTCACGCTCCCGGTGCGGTTTATCACTCGCCTCAACATCCGATGGTGAGACCGGTAACCGCTCCCCCGCCCAATCAAGGCTACTACGCCGTACAGCGTATGGCCTCCGATATGTACCGCGAGCAACCGGTCTACAATGTCGTACAACCTCCACAGCCGCCGTATCCGGCCACTTCATCGCCGTCTCTGCAGCAACAACCTCAGAAGGTCGCCGCCTATCCTGGCGGTGGTGTGACTCTGGCGCCAGACGCAGGGCCGTACACCCAGGTGGCGTACGACAGCAACACCGGAAGACAAGTATACTACACGGCCGGCGGAGCCGCTGTGGTAGCGTCGCCACCGCCTTACCAGGGGGTGTCGGCGCCGGTGAGTGGTGATATTAGAACAGGAGCAGTGGGGCAGGACGGGAAGATGATTGCAAAGATTTCACAAGGCTCAGTTTGAATAACGACAACAGCATGTGGTATAAAAATTTTGAGCTCTCTTTTTTCTCTATATAATATGAATACTGAATTTTTAATTACATGCTTTGTTATGATATGCTCTTTTACTTCTCCATCTGTGGTAAAAAAAAAATAAGCATATTATGTTGTTAATCATCCATCTATCTGGGTCTGGGTCTGTATACAATATTTTAGAGGTGATAAAACCATTTTCATTTTCACTTTCATTTCATTTTTTTTTTCATTTCTGTTGGTGCTTGGGGTAAAAACTAGTTATTTTTAATATAATATATAACTAAATTTTAAAAGCTACTAGAGCTTGGTTTTCTACCACATAAGTGAGTAGATAACAAAAATAAGGGAATTCAAGATTGGAAATAGTATTTATAGATTTATTTTTTTAAAAAAAACAAAAATAAAAACTCTACTTCTACACATGATTTTTCGTTATTCTCTTATCTACTTTTTAATTCTTTTCGAAAATTACAAAAAAAATACGTTTCTAAAAATTTGTTTTTGTTTTTGAAATTTGCTAAGAATTTCAAGTGTTTTCTTAAGAAAGATAGAAATTATCATAGAGAAGATGAAGACTATTATAATAAAATTGTGAAAAAAACAAGCACAATTTTCAAAAGCCAAAAATCAAAAAATAAATGTTAACAAACGGAGTCTAATGTTTATCAAACGAGACCTAAGTTGACAATATTGTAGTATTCCCATGGTCAATATCTTAATCATCGAAGAGGTTTATCCCTTCCAAAACGAACTCGAGTTAAGTTTGAGATACAATAAGGTCTTTCATTTTATTAAGTTGTAATGTCTGGCCGACTTTGGAGGGTATTTGGAAACATCTGCACGACTTAGAATTCGGTGGTTAGAAATTAGTGTCTATACTTATAAATAGTAGATTTGAATCCTCGTCCCTTTTATTTGTAAGGTAATATTTTGATATTTTCACATGAAAATTCGAAATTCGAATCTTAATTGTGCTGTTTGGGAATCTGGCTGTTGGAGTGGAGAATTGATTCCAATAAAATATATATATATATATATATATATTTATTGTGGTGAAGTTAGTAGATGCTTACCGTATATAGTAACCAAGGAAACCCAGATGGAGAATCCTCTCCAATTACCAAGGCTGTCTGTTTGGATTTGGACGGTCTGTTTTGTTTTGTTTTACCCATTCAATTCAAAGAAACTAAGTAAAGCAACCCAACGTCATCCACTCTCGAACTAAAATAAAATCACCATGGATTGATCTAGTGGTCATGGTGTGTTCGAGAGTTTGAGACAACAAAAAAAAAAAACAAGTTAACTCTGATATTCACGGAGGAAAAGTTGAAAAAAAAAAAAGTAGGACGATCTGTGTACAAATTAACTCGGATACTCACCGAGTATAAAGTTGCAAATTACAAAGGGAGGAAACAGTTCAAATGATATCTCAAGAAATCTTCTCTTGTCTTCCACATTTAAATCCAATCATTACCTTTTTTTGAATGTGAAGTTATAGATTCTACTTTAATTTATATATGCCCATTATAGTGCTACATATTTGTATTCTATATCTATATCTATTATTGTTTTCTTTTCTTTTGGTGGGTTCCAAGAGGTGTTCACCTCTTTAATAGGGTTGAGTTTGATTTGAAAATAGTTTCAAATTTTGAGGTAAATTATATCTCAAAATGGTCCTTCTCAATATAAATTCTTTAAGAAATCATCTTTTTAAGACACGATTTACGTAAAATTTGTTGAGTGAGTAAAAGTATTATGTTTTTGAAATTGTTTTATTAAAAAAAAAACTTTTAAGGATGCTGATTTTTTAACTCCAATTCCAAACAATTTTTTTAGTACAATTGGAGTTAGAGAGATTCAACAGTCCTACACGCCATTTAAGTGATTTGAAGAGGTTTTTTTTGAAAAGAAAAGAAAATTTGATTTCCATCAATTACTTTGTAAGTTACCTTCCAAGTTGAAGAGATTCTCTTGGAGTAAAATTCACTCATTTTCCTAATGATTCCATATCCAACACCACATGTAAGTAGAATCTTTTTGTTTTATTCTTTCCATTATTGAAGATATATAATTAAAGATTTAGGAAAAATGCTATAATACATTAAATATTATACATATTACCTTTTTCTTTTGTTTTTGTGTTTTTGGGTTTTTTTTTTTTTTTGCCGAAATGTTATGAAATAAGAAGTTTGTCTTATGATCTTAATTGAAAAGCAGAAATTTTCATGGTTGTAGGGGAATGGTAAGATTTAGATCACACTTCTATTATTCTTTCAATTTGAATTATCTATCTTGCTTTCCTGTGACACAATTTTTGAATTAATAAATAAGCTTTTATTTCATCACCTTTCAAATTTTGAATTCAATTAGATGGTGTTGAAAGTTTAAAATTAAAATTAAAATTAATTCACTTAGTTAATATAGCAGTAAAAATGAATTTTATCTTATTTAGAAGAATATAAAACTATTTTTGGCACTAAATGATAAAATTATGTCCTCCCAACTTCATTATATTATGCACCTTTTTTTTTAATTTAATTTATTATTATTTTTTTTCATTTGTGAAAGAATGGAATACATCCATCCATACAAACTTTGTTTTAGCCAAGGAATTTTGAAGAATCCATGTTCTAAAATTATCTAATATCATTTAATAGAAGGTAGACACAAGTGTCTTGTTGTTGCTACGTCATATCAACTAAGTCACAATTTATTTAATGGTATGTCATAGTCTACGCGTTTCTTTAATCATATAGACTAAATAAAAATATAAATCAAAATTTATGAATGTAACTAAAGCTTTTTCAACGTTGATAGATACAATATTCGAACTGCATGAACGACATTCATAGTTTAGTTTTTGGTTAAATTAATTAAATTTTAAGTTAAGTCCGAACTTTTAAAGTTTGTTCCCGAACTTTTAAAATGTGTGTATTTGATCCTTATACTTTAAAAAAATTCTAATGAGTTATTGAACTTTAAATTTGGTGTCTGAAAAGTTCTTATGTTAGTTTCTTCAAATGCTAAGCAAACAAAGTTAATAATAAGAATCTATTAGGTACAAAATAAAAAGTTCGAAGATCTATTTAAGAACATTTTAATATGAAAAATTAAATAGACACGACTTCAAAACCCACAAATAATCATTATAATATTTAAGAAAGAAAAAAAGTCTACCAACCACCAAGTGAGATATCAATAATCTAAATTTAATGTCAAAGTGAGCATAGCTCCCATTAGGTAATACATCAATGACCTAAATTTGATTTCTAAATAAGCATAATTCAATGATAATTGATCTGTGCTTTTGATCAAGAGGTCATAATCCTCCCTTTTAAATATTATTGAAGTTGAAAAAAAAACCTAAATTTGATTTTCTTCCCCCAAATTGTGCATACATGAGATTGACAAATTTGAAGGGCAAGTTACCTACTAATTAATTAAAATGAAAATGACACTTTGTCCCTATATATATTGTTTTCCCTTTTCCTATTGGCAAGTGTATCAAAATTTTCTTGGGAAACAAACACCTCCCCTCAATTATAATTGTTTCTCTACTCACTGACCCACTTTCCTTTGAATTCAAGGGTAAGTTTGTGTCACTTTCTTATCTTATCATGGATTGGATAATGCCACTTTTGTTTGACATTTTCTTGCATTACTTGGCAGCAATACTATGGAGAGCAAAAAGAAAAAGAAAAGTAGTTTCTTCTAAATAGTATTTAATTTATGGGTTTAGTTTTTGACTTTGTTGACACATATGATTTATTCATTATATTATAAGAACAAGTTGTGTAGGTTGGAATCTATTTGAATGATTATTGTTAATTATGCAATATTTATGAATCATGATTATAGCTTCTCCATGTTGTACCCACTAATCAATTATATCATGTGAGAGGACCAAATCCAACCTATAAGATTATGTTTTCATTGAAATATAATAAATAATTTTTGTATCCGGATGTAGATGACTTGAAAAAATTGGTCTTTTGAGTATATTTTATGGAAGGTTATATTACAAGTTCTTTTAGATTTATATCTATTTTATGGACGACTGGCGGACACAAGATATAATTGATGAGCTTCCAAAGTTTGGAAAATAGATTGAAAATTCTTCCTTTTCTAGCAAGAGATATGTAAAAAGAAGGTAATTTTATTGAAAAAGGCTCTGATACCAATTGCTCCTTGGTGAACCGCGAAGAGAATTAGGATCGTTTACAAGCCTTAAGAGAGCGTGAAAATGTTTCAAACTTTAAAAGAAAGCTCGAACGTTTTTCCGATGTCTTTTGATTACAAGATCGAAGTCTTTTATAGACTCCAGATTTGAAATTATAATTCATAGCAGAAAACCAAAAGATAAGATTTAATCCGAGAACACAGGACCCTTGACTGGATTGATATGACAAAAGATATAATAATTACAAAAGATACAAAAAGTAAAAAACTAAAAGATAAGATTCAATTTGACAGTACAAGACACCTGACTGGATTGATATGACAAAAGATATAATAATTACAAAAGATACGAAAAGTAAAAAGGATTCTATTACAATAGTGCTTACTACTATTACAATAATGCACAATAATGCTCACTACTATTCTTCCACCATATTTTGTCGTAACCCTTTATTAAATTGACTTTAATAAAGATGATAGTTGTATTCCTTATCTGATAGGCTTGAATATTATGTCAAATCACTTTTTCAGGTGTGAAGGCAAGATATGTTGACCATCGGATTTATCACTCATCTCGAGATTTACTATCGGGACCACACACCGCAACAGTTATTCGCATCAGTCCTTAATGGTGATTCTTCATAATCTTCTACTGCTACGAGATTTGGGCATTATCTTTATGTACTGATGTAGAGTTTACAATTTATTATAATGTACAATACTTTTTTTTTTTACATTGGCTGAGAATCTAGGAATGGATCATTGAGATCATATTCATCATCTTCCTCTATATTAGAGTTTTGTGGAGAAGATGAAGATGCTATTGAAGTAACTTGATTTAAAACTTTCTGTAAATCTGGCTCTGTTGTTGTTTGGGCTAAGGTAGCTAACAACTTAGATTTGGAATTGAGGAACTCAACATTTTTCTTATTTGACAGGTCTTGGAGGTAGCCATTATCAGCAAACCATTGTTTCACTTCTTTGATTCCTGCGAGAGAAAAGTTGTACTTGTCCCACCATTTAATTTGTAATATTTTGACAATTTGTTTGTAATAGGTGTATGTATTGATTTGGAAATTCCAACAGATTATCCAAGGGGTTTGAAAATATAAACAAAAACGCATCGTGAGTGGAAATGCATTTTTGTATATTGTTTGTGAAAAATAATGGGATGATTCTTGAATAGGAACAGGGAAGATTTCTTCCGATAAACCGAAAGTCTTCTACCATTTTATGAACCAGAATGGGTACTCTATTTTATAAGTATTTTGACAAAATTGAATAAACCATGAATGCTCATAATTTTTGTACCACATAACTTTGTACCAAGCTTCAACGCAATCTCGGTACGAGTATGTTTGTGGATTGAATGGTTTTGAAAGTGTTCTTTCTGTGAAGATATTTTGATTCCAATTGGTAGGATATATGACCTTAAAATTTTTTAGCTTTGAGTAAGCTATTTTTGAAAGGTCATTTCTGTCCGGGATATGAGTTACCTAGACAAATTTTGAGTCTACAAGGATGAATTCATAATTTTTTCTTGTTTTGATCAATGATTCTGGTAGGAAATAGAATTCTTGAGGATAAATATTTTGAATAATTTCAACGATTGAACTTCCATCGAATTCAACTTCGATGATTGGCTCGGGGATTTGGAGTGGCCTTTCAAAATAATTTTTGATTTCAGGTTTGGGAATAAACCTTTTTGGAGGATTGACAGCTTCAACAAAAGTTGTAGGGATTGAAGATCCTTGTTGAGATGAAGATGGTGTAGAAGGTGAGATTGAAGGTCTGATTGGTGTAACGATAGTAGGCCGTATGAGAGAGGCTGATGACCTCGGTGGTGGAGTTAATGACTCCATTGAATCTCTTATTTGAATCGATGTGCTTCTGGTTCTTGGGCGATTCACTTGAGTGAAACCCAGATCCATTGCGTATTGATCTGTGCTCATGGGAGCTGGAACGTTTGAAGAGGAGGATGAACTTTTGCTCTTTGAAGAAGTTTTCCATTGAATCACTCATGTTTCGAAATAGAGAGAGAAGAAGTTTTGTTTGTGAGAAATTCCTTTGAGAGATAATCTGCAATAGGGTTTTGAACTTCTTTTATAAGCAAAATTTGAAAATCAAAGCATGACAAGATAGCTTGCCACCTTGCAAAAATTTATTTTGAAACAAGATTTTTTACATCTTTTTCTAAAACGTATTTAGAGGCTCTTGAATCCGTTTTAATCGTAAAATGTTTATTAATCAAGTCTCCTTGAAATTTTTGGACACATAAAACTATTGCTAAAATTTCTTTTTTGCCTGTTGAATAATTTTTTTTAGTACTATTCCATATTCCAGAATGAAATCGAATAATTGATTCGTTCTTATCAATACACTGTTTCAGGATTCCTCCATATCCGATGTCGGATGCGTCGGATTCCACTATGAGGTCTACTTTTGGATTTATCAAGCTTAAACAGGGAATAGATTCGACTAAAGTTTTAATTGATTTGACAACATTTGTATGCTTATCTGTCCATGGTTCTGGATTCCTTTTTAGCCTTTGAAAAAGTGGCTTACATATAGGCCATAGGTTTTGAATAAAGTCAGAAACATAATTAAGGCAACCTAGAAATCGTTGCAATTGAGTTTTATCTAAAATTTGATCAGGGAAATTTGAAGCGAATTCAATTGATCATTGAATTGATTTTACTAAACCTAAGTGAATATCAAATCCTAAAAATCGGATTTGAGTTTGAAAAACTTTAATTTTTGGAAGTGATACTACTAAACAATTTCGTTTAATATTATCGAAAAATATATTAAGATATTTGAAGAGTTGATCTATATTTTGAGAAAATATCAACACATCATCGATATATACAATCGAAAATTCTTGAAACGAATTGAATATATCATTCATAATTTTTTGAAATTCTGATGGAGTATTTTTTAACCCGAATGGCATAACGTTCCATTCATATTGGCTAAAAGGGACATTGAAATCAATTTTGTATCGATCTTTTTGAGATATTTGTATTTGCCAGAATCCTGACTTCATATCAAATTTTGAGAACACTTTAGAATTTGAAATTCTTTTGAGTAAATCCTGTTTATTAGGAATTGGATATCTTATCCACTCTAAAACTTTGTTGAGTGGTTTGTAATTAATAACTAACCTTGGAACTCCTCGCTCCTTTTCTTCTTGATTATTGACATGGAATGTTGTGTAGGACCAGGGACTCTTGGAAGGTCTAACTAGTCCTTTCTCCAAAACATCATCTATTTGTTTTTTGCAATGAGTCAATAATTCAGAATTCATTTGAATTGGCCTAACTTTGGTTGGAATTTTTTCTTCATTGAAATCTTTGATATAAGGGAGATTGACTATGTGTTGTTTTCTTTTCCAAAAGGCATTTGGAAGATTTGAACAAACCTCTTTTTCTAATTCTGTTTTAAAATTAGATATTTTGTCTTGTATTGATTTTCTTTTTAATTCTTCATCTATCTTTTTGTAAGAAATTTCTTCTTTTAAGAATTGAATTTGTTTTTACTTGCTTTCTATAATATTTATAGATTTTTGGACCGTTGTCTGTTGTAAGTTATGGATTTCATGGCGGGTTATTGGACTTGTGAATTTGAATATTATTTCTTGTCCCATAACGTTGGAAACTATTGCTTCTTCCGATATTGCTATTGGGTATAATTGAGTAAGGAATGGTGTACCTAAAATCAGTTCTTGACCTAGAACTTTGACTAACAAGAAAGAGTTTACAAAACAAACTCCTTTGTTACAAAAATAGACATTTGACAATTTGTAGTTGATCATTAGTTGTTGGTTATTGGCACAACGAAGTGTTTCTGAGGTTTTTTCCAAAGTAAATTGAGGGTATTAGTCCTTGAATATAGTTTTGATCAGCTCCTGAATTGATTAAAGCATGTAATGTAATTTTGAAATCATGAATTTTGAGGGTTACTAAAGAATACCATTTTTGAAATCGTATGCTTGAAATTGCTCCAATAAAAGATTCTTCTTCTTCGTTAGGAGTTTCTTCAACTTGTGATTTGATTTGAGACATTTCTAGACGGAGATGAGATATCTCTCGATCTGTGTCGCTTCTGAGTTTATTGACTTCTCTTTTTAGGTTATTAATTTCAGTTTGAAGATCTTGAATAATGACTGGCTTTGGTTCTTCGAGGGTTTAAAATTATTGGTTTCTTCTTAATCTTTCTTTTCGAGGATTGAACTTTTAAGGCTATGAAGAATTAATTTTTTGAGTTCTACGTTGTCTATTTCATCAACAATATTAAGCAAGGTTTCTTGATCTTTGGTTAGGACACATATGGTTCCTGAACAAACTCTTTTGCCTTCATTTTCTTCTTCATCATATTCGCTGTCGGAATATGAATCAGTTTCCTTTTGTAATTCAAGAATTTGACCTTCATCAGAACTATAAATTGATTCTTCGAAATAATATTGAATGATATTTAGAAGTTGTTGTTTAACATTATCATCGATTTCTAATTCATTGATCATCTTTTTCATAGGACACTTATTGGCATAGTGTCCGTGAGATTGACATTTATAACATTGAATATTTTCTTTTGAATTTCCTCCTTTGTAAGTGGGGCGTTTTTCGGTATTGGAATTGAGGGTTTTCTATAATTCTTTCTTTGGAATGGTCTATATGGCAGATAGTTTTTCCTTTCTTGATGTTTTCTATATCTTTTTATAGCAGTTTTTCGGGCTGCATAGGGTGGATGAACCTTTCCACATCCATATTGATCGCAGAAGATCCCTAATTTGCCTTTTTTGAACCAAAGGTTTTGTTAAGCTTTGCTTGATCTTTGGATTCATCGCATAGATGAATACCTTCACTTATTATGAATGAATTTAGATTCCCATAGATTAGGTTATCCCAGAAAATTTTCCCATCATATTTGGCGTTCAGGTCGATTTTGACTCTCTCTGCAAAGTAATTGGGAAGGCCTTTGATGAATTGCTCCTTCCAAATAGAAGAAGAGTAGTCGACTCTAATTAGTACTTTGCTTAAAAACATGTCTTTGTACCATCTAAAATCTCCCAATGTTGGACATTTGAGATTGAGAAGGATTTCAGCTGGCTTGATATTGAGCTGGATCTTCTATGAAGGCGTTTGTTATAGTATAGACGAGGGTATTTGTTGCATCGTCTATCTTTTCTTCTATTTCAATAGTTTGGGGTAATTGACCTTCTGCTTTGATCGTTTGTACTCTTTTTTCCGTATTGGAATGATTTAATATGTAGTGACGATCACCTTCCTTTACGTATTGATCCCACCATTGTTTCAATTGTCCTGTAAATCCTGCAACGAGAAGTTGGGCAATCTCGTGGTCCTTTTTGCCTCTTTGTCTATAGGCATTAGAGGCGATCAACACTCGTTTATGACGTTTATGATTAGGTAATCGGATATCCCGTCCACATTCCATTGGTGGATGGATAATCCATCATAAATGGGTTGTGTCATTTGTGTTTTTTCTTCAAATTGAATATCTGGGAATGATGGTTGTGGGTACCAATTCCTCATTGTTGAATAATTTGATTTCGTACCAATTTTTAAAACTTCGTTTGGAGACTCGATTTTTTCTTCACTTAAGGAAAAATCCCTAGTTTTTTGGATAATTTGGTTGATAATGAAATCCTTAATGACGTTAATCGTAGGAGTTGTCTTTGAAGGTGATGTTTTTGAGATGTGAAGACTATTTGGCTTTTCTTCAATTAAAGCTAAGGTTTCTTCTTCTTTAGTCATTATTTTGATATTGCTATCGATGACTGTAGGTTTGAATAGAGGAATTGATTCGTCTATGGGAGGTATCAAGATTCCTCCACTTGAGGATGAAGCAATAGAAAGTTTTGATATTTTTCCTTCAATCTTCTCTACTTGATTGGCTACAGTAGAAAGGATTTTATTAGAAAAATTGTTTTGAAGTTGGATGTTTCGCTTTTCTCGAGAGAATATATAAATTTGAGGTCATCCTCAAATTTAAGCAGGATTGCCATCAAACCCCGTAGGGGCTATTCTGGACTTTTTATCCTTCCATAAGAGGAAATTGTGGCAATCGAGTAGTCGTCGGGTAGGTTCAAAGACTTCCCATAGGAGAAGGTTCTCATCCATCAAGTAGCCCTGTAGTTTCTCGCTTTTTGTAAGCATTTTTTGATCTCAAGTAGCTTCATTTCAGGCAAACTCCATGAGAAGATAGGAGAAAAATGAATCATGAAGGACATTCAGGAGGGAAAATGCAGGCATACCCGCTTTTTCCAGGTCATGGGCCAGCCTTGACTTACCACTTTTTATTTATTTTTTTAAAATTTGAATCCAAATTTTAAATTCAAATCTAATTTCCCTCCAAAAGTACTTCATGCTTCATCTATAAATAGGAGTTCATTTCTTACCCCATCATTCTCTTCTAATCATCTCTTTAAGGTAGTTTGACTCTCTTTTTTTCTTCCACTTCTTTTCTTATTTTTCTAAGATGGAAAGTGAATGCTCTATCACTTCTCCTGAGGTTGAGGATTCTTCTTTTGATGAGGAGTCTCTTAGTACAAGTTACTATGATGCTAAATCATCTTTTCAACGAGCCTTTTTTATATTTTGAGGTTATATCATCCTTGGTAACTGAGGTTCATCTTGAGAAATTGTGGTACAAGTATGATATTTCCTTTGATGTACAATTGAGGGTTCCTAGACATGATGATCGTATTGAGAACCCTCCTCTTGGAGAAGTTGTCTTTTATTCTACTATGTTTAAATTTGGAGTTAGTCTTCACTTCCTTTATTTTTACAAAGATTTTTTATGTGGTTGGGTTGGCTCCCATTCTACTTGTCTCAAACAGTTGGAGTCATCTCATAGGTTGTTATGTATTATGTACAACATATGACGATAATAGTCCACTCACACCATATGTTTTTATGTCTCTTTTCATTCTAAGCCATAAACCCTCTTTTGATCGCTTATTTTATTAATTGAGTTCTTCATGTGGTGAACTGATTGATGGTTCATGTTATGTCCATGGTTGAAAAAATAGATGATTTTTAGTTAATGGGAATTGGTTACCCCATGGGCCTTAAAATTCCACCCATCTAGTTCCCACAAAGTTTGGGGATTATGGTGGGTTATTCTCTTTATTCTTCCTTTCTTTTTGGAAACTACATCCACAAACCTTTATCTAACCATACCGTGTTTTCTTTTCTTTTAGTTCCCAAAGAGTTCCAACGTTCCACTACTATTCGAGCTTTTGTAAAGGTTGTGAGGAGTTTAGGAGCTTCGTCTCGTCTTGGTCTTTCCATTGTAAGTCAAGAGAATCTAGTCAGAGTTAGTTTTGTTTCACCTCATCTTCCAAAAGGTTAGTTTTTTTCACTCAGCTTCTTCTCCAATTCCTATGCCAGAAAAAGCTCGGCTGTAGCCATAGGGGCGTACCTCACCTAGGGTGGTTGGCCTCAACCTCCATGGCCAACCTCTCTATCCTAGCATCTATCTCATTTATTTTTTCTAACTCACGATTATGTTGCTTTTGTTTTTCAGATATGCCTCCTTGGACTACATCTTTGCTTGATGAACAAAGGCAGAAGAAGAAAAAGAAAGCCATTAGTGGAGACGAGTCTTCAAGAGTTGGAGGATCTAGCCCTTCTGTTTTTCAGATATTCCTTTTACGCTTCTTACTTTCACTTTCCCTGAATTATTCCCCAGTAAGTAATGACATCGACCTTTTAGGGCAAAGCTTTGAGCTTGGGGGAGTTAGTCAAGATCACCCTCTAGGCTTTAAGGGAGAGGATCTGAGAGAGGTTGTTGTTGAAGGAGCTCATGAACTTTGTCATGTAGATTTCGTTTCTTTATATGTCTTCATTACATTCTTCACTTGTTTCTTTTCAACTAATTGTTTCATTGCTTTCTCTTTAGGGCTTTGGGAAAATCACTTCCCTTCAACATACTAGTGTTCCCAGAGTTCAGTTGGTCAAAGCTCAGACAAGTTTGACTCAAGCCAATTACCTTTTAGCTAATAGGATAGAGCTTGACTCCACTAAAATTGAACTCCAATCGACTCGTGCCAAATTGGATGAAGCTAAAGCTCACTTGACCAATGCTGAGTACTTCGTTGTAGAATTCAAGAAGACTAAAGAATTCATCATGATGCAGGATGAAATCCTTGACAGCAGGTTTAACTGGGTCACCAAGCGCTTTCCAAGCATAACAAGGGCATAGATTGTGGGATCATTAGAAGATTATGTTTCTTTCAAGAATGATCTCTTTGTTTTCCTTGATTTAGATGATTCAAATGGAAGTGGAGGAGCAAATATGAATACTTTTTTTCTCTGTATTTTGCTTCTCTATTTTTATTTTAATCTTCACGATCCTAATGTAAGATTTCTTTCTTTAATGAAAGTTTGAATTTTATTCATCATCCCTATTTCTCTTCAATGTTTATTTACTTCAAAGAGATACTGTGACAAATAAAAATTCTCAAGTCTTACTAAGAAGATAAATTGATAATAACACTCATTCACAAACTCAAATCACAAAACAAAAAAAAAATCACTTACTTTCCACTTGCATAGCCTTCGCCTAGCTTGTCGGCCTCGGCTTAGGGTGTTCGGGCTTAGCCTTCGCCTAATTTGGTTAGCCTCGGGCAAATTGCTTACTTGCCACTTGCCACTTGCATAGCCTTCCCAACTTGCTTCATTTTTTGGCTCGTTCTATATAGCTTCTACCTTTTTCTTAATTAGAGAGACATATCTTTTTAGTAACTTTTGTTTTTTTGTTTAATAGAGAAACATATCTATTATGTAGCTTATTTACTTTTTATTTGATAGGAAAACATATCCTTTTAGTAGCCCCTACTCAAGTAGGAGTTCAATTCTTGAAATCATGCTTGAGTGATACAATTTGTAACTTGAAGAATATACCTTTATTGCTAAAAAAATCTCATTGTTATATAAATTGACAGAATTAAAAAAACCAAACCTATCTAAGGGAAAGATAAACAAAATAAAGCCCTCTGGTTAAGGTCAAGGTATACTTCTAGTTCGCTTCTTGGCCTTTTGACTTTTTTCAGTGTTGGTAAGTAACACTGCCTTGAAACTTTTTGCTCATTTTTTACTATTCCAACTCCATTCAGAGTAGGAAATTTTAGCAATTGATGATACGTAGAAGCTATTACCTTCAGTTGGTAGAGTGTTGGCCTTCCCAATATGTATTGGGGTGTATGCCCTAAACTCATGTAGTTTGTATACATTTGATGTTTATCAATAAGGGGGCGTTTGGATCGCAGAGTTGGGTTGAGTTGTGCAGAGTTGTTTTGTCAGTGAGTTCTGGAAATCAATGTTTGGTTTGCAGAGTTGAGTTGAGTTGAGTCAGGAAGTCAGTGTTTGGTTTGCAGAGTTGAGTTATTATGTGGGGTATCAGTGCGATTTTTGTAAAGTGAATAAGTCTGATTTTTTGTGACTTTTTTTTTTACTTTTTTTGTTTCCACCAAATCAATTGCAAACATATTTGTCTACAATTTCAAAACTTAATTATGAGATCAATTACAAATTTACAATATATATTACCATTTGCAAGATGCATAAGATATTTAGATCAGTATTGGATATTAAGATTGATATCAATTTTTGTCATCCCCTAAAAATCATTTTTATCTTATGTAAAGTGAAATGTCTGTTTTTTTTTTGACTTTTTTCCTTACTTTGTTTTCACAACAAATCATGAACACATTTGTCTACAATTTTAAAACTCAATTATGTGATCAATTATAAAATTACAATATATATTACCATTTGCCAAATGTATGTTAGGGATATTTGCAAAAGTAATGGATATTGGGTTTGATATCAATATTTCTTTTCCAATAAAATTCATTATTTAGAACTTTTACTCTTCAATATGAACTTTATTCCTTTTTTCTGCACATGTTCACCGCTACTTTTTTATTTTAATTTTGGTAGGTATTAATTTAGTGTTAATACTTTGCATATGAATAGTGTTTATTTAAATTTGTCTAAACATATGCATTGTCCATGGACATCTTTAGAATGGAATAAATAGTTTACCTTGTGAAGATGTTAAAAATATGCCAACATACTTAAATATTTTATGTCATATTGAAGTTGCATATCTACAAAATATTAGATATGTCATCAAGGTGCTAGCAGCGCCATTATGCTACCGATATTTTCAGTGCAGGCAGTGGTTGCTTAGTAACGTCCCTAGGAAATTTTGAGTTTGAAAAATTAGGGTCGTTACAGTTTGTATTAGAGTATGAGTTTTAGATTCTGTATACTCGCCTACATCGTAGGCAACGATCCTTATAGCCTTTCGCAGAAAGTCATCTCGTTATCTCCAGGTTTGCTTTTATTTTGTAAAGTAGTTAAAGTTATTTGAGTTGCTTGTGTGTTGACACTTGTTATGCTATGCTTTTGAATTCTTTGTTCTTGTGCTAAAGTAGTTTAGAGTTTAAGTTTATATTATGGCTCGAGGATGTGACCGTTGTAAAGTTCTAGCAACTTTCGAGGACGGAAGTTTTTCTTAGATGGGTATTGTAACAACCCTAATTTTCAAATCTAAATCCACTAGGGAGGTTACTAAGCAACACCGTCAACACCGAAATTTCGGCAGCATAACGACGCTACTAGGACAAAACCAAAATATTTTCTGACCTGTCTTAAGCATAAAGCACTCCAAAAAGTTTACAAAGCACCCAATTTCCACCAAACTATATTCAACAATAGGCTGGGTTCCCAACAGATCAAGAAGTAATCAACTAATATTGAGAACACCACATGGTCACAATTTTAATATTAACTATCACCTATATGTAACTAATAACTCCGAAAGGGGAGGAATAAACAACATTTCTAACTAAAAGTACAAACGTGCAACAATATTTAGAAGAATGAATAAGGGACTAACTTCACATTTAAACAGAACAAAGTTCCTAAAACACCCTATGAGTCAATCAAAAGGAACATAATAACAATGAAAATTCTGATCTACTAAGATTATGCAGTGGAAACATAAAGTACTAGAATAACCCCCTATGAGCTAAAAGATATCAAAGATCATCCTCATAGCCTCGCCAGGTTGCCACCGTCGTCATCTATCAAGAGTTTAGCTTTTGCCTGCAAATATAACATAGATAAAAACGAGTGAGTATAAAGAAACTCAGTAAGTAGCCCACTTACTTCTAAACCTATCTCAGGAAAAACAAACAACAAAACTCATCACCTAGGCTCACTCAACCCAAATAGGTCTCTCCTAGTTTTTGGCACACTTCACCCTGAGCCCCTTGTAATACGAACTCAACCTCTAGTCCTGGAACTTGATTGATGATGTTATGAGATAATACATCTCTCACACCACAACACGCTGGCATAGAGTAGTGAAGGTCCGAACCAACACACCCTATGGGGAATCACCCCTATGCCAGCACGGGATCATGGAACATAACAACTCCCTGACCGGGACATACCCCTAGGCTCACCTCAACACTAGCATAGAGTCGTGTATTCAACACGCCCTATGGAGATCTGCTCCTAAGCTAGCACGGGACAATGGAAACTACCACTCCCTGAATGGGGGCGTACCCCAAGATCACTACCGAAATATCATCAATCCAGAGGTTCCGACTCAATCAAGCGCAGCTCATGATTTAGTAAGTGTTGGGTTCCCAAATTTTATTTACAAGGTAACTAGGGGTTCTATCTAGGCATCCCTAAATTTCTCGACCCATTCCAAGGGTCTCAAATCTAGCTAGGTCCTCAATCTAACCAAGTTTTAGCTCAACCAATCATTTACTAGGGATGCTAGGTACAAACTTAATCATTCAACTCATAGGTACATGATAAATATGATTAATACAAGATATCAAGGCTCGAGATAACAATTGTATAATCATGATAAGTTCAAAGCTCATAAAACATATTACACAAGTTTCATAATTACTTAGATAACTAAACTAAAATCTAGTGATAGGAACACCTCAAATCACACAAACAACAATGTCGTTCACCTTGCTCCTTCACTTAGGAACTCGACATCAATCCAAATGAGTACCTTTTAAGTGAGAAACTGAAGTTGCTACTCCTTCCTTAGATTAGTAACCAACTTGCCTAGAACACCTCCTAATCGTGAGAATCGACTGATCCGAGCTGAAGTCATAACAATCACGATCACTGATCAAACCCCTGACTTTCAACACCTCCGAATCGTGTACCTGTAAACCGAACATACATTTATCATAAGTATACTCTCACAAAGAGAGAGAGAGAGAGAGAGAGAGATCGATTGGAGAACGAAGAAGAGAAAAAAAAGATTCGTCCTTCGACTAGCTACTTCGCGATCTAAAAGACTTTCGGTTGGTTGTTTGTCTGTGCGAGATTCGACGACAACTAGGTGTGACGGTGGCTCTTAACGAAGAGAGAAGAAGAATTGGGCAACAGGGAGAGAGAGAGAGTCATGCCAGCGTTTGATTGAGAGGACGATCGGTGACGGCTTCGCGAGATCTACGCATGACGGGGACGGTGTGATTTTGGGCTCGGGTTGACGACATGCGGCTGCCTTCGGCGTCTACAGGCGTGCGTGGCGTTCTGTGACGCGGCGGCAGACGAGCTGGAGCTGAAGGAGACGAGGATTCCCGTTTTGGGGCTTGGACGTCGGAAAACACGAAGGGGAGGGGAGGGAAAAGAATTTCCTAAAATATAAAAATATTTATTTAAATAAAAGAAAAAAAAAATAAATAAAAGAAAGAAAGAGAAGGGGCTTACTTAAACGATGTTGTTGTGATTAAAATGCAAGGTCAACATGAACTCAACGAGCGAAGAGAGGAATTTTGAAAGTGTATCCCTTAGGTGGCAATCAAACTAATTTTAAGAAAAAAAAAAACTAAGATTAGGGCAAATCCTAATCCTTTTTAGAATTCGAAATACCTTTCCCTAAAACTCTTAAAATCCTAATTCTGATTCGATTATCCAAAAATTTCCAAATTTAAACAACATACAAAGAAAAAGTACCTGTTTGAACCGGGCGTTAGAGGTATATTGTGGCACCCTGTAAAATTAGGTGTTTTAATTGTATTTGTTTTAAATTTGAATCTTTGGATAATCAAATTAGGATTAGGAAAAGAGTGTTTCAAAGTTTAATAAAGGATTAGGATTTCTATTTTAAAAAAAGTTTAGGATTTTTTTTCTAGAAGGATTAGAATTTCTTCTTCTAAAAGGATTAAGACTTTTTGGTGTCTATTTAAACTAGTGTATTAGCAACTTAAAGGCACACTTCAAAACTCTCCTCATCTTCTTCTTTTCTCCACTTTCTGCATCTCATCGAACCGTCGTCGAAAAATTGCCAGACCATCGTCGGAGAGTCACCGGAAAGTCACTGGACAATCGTCGGAAAGTCGTCGGACCGCCGCCGGAAAGTACCGTACGATTGAGTTAATAACTCAACTCCATGGGGTTGGGTTATTAAGTCACCGGTTATAATTGTTGGTGAACCAAACAAAGAGTTGAGTTATTAACCTAACTCAACCCAACTCAACCCCATAAACCAAACACCCCTTAAGAGTTATTTTTCCATCAAATCTTGTATTCTCGCATTTTAAACATAATCCAATAAACTAAGCTCAAGGGTCGTATATATGAGATATTGAACGGTGTGTAGTGGACACACAGGAGGATGACGTTCATGTAAATGACCCAAGTAGTCTATAGTGTTGGGATTTATGCCCTAAAGCCTCGTAATTAATATTTTATTTAATAATTATTTTAATTATTTTGTTTGTAGTATACTATTATCTATTAATATGAAAAATCCAAGGTTATTAGTGTAATCTTGAACAATATGTAGTTGACATATGAGAGGATCATGTTCAAGAAATAACCTAAAAGGTTATAGCATTTGGATAAGGTTGGGTGCCTTATCCTGGTAACACTATTGATATGACCCACTTTGCAATAGTTACAAATGATTTGATCCAAATCATTCCTGTGGAGACATGTGAGTGGGGGTATCTTATACAATGAGTTTGTATAAGACCAGACCACAAAATATTCAATCTCTCTTTATAAATTCGTTAATTAAGAAGATTAATATTTCATCAGGAGGATCATATGCAACTCGATCTTAATCCTGAGTGAGTTATGAACTCCTGCCTGTGAAGGCTTGTCCATTGATTTGCATGGGTGATAATGGCTTTTGTAGTCGATTCAATAAGCCTACCACTTTGGTGACTTGACCAAATAGGGAGTGTTGCGTAAAATTATATTGTAATACCGCAAGTGTACGGGTCAAGTTTTAATATAGTGATTTGAGTTCCAAGTATCGTGTTGATAATTTTTAATTTTATCTAAAACAATTTTTTTTTGATAAAAGGTGGAAACAAAGATAGAAAATTAAACATACAAATGAAGACACGAATATGATAGAACAGTAAGGAATTTAATTTCACAAATTAATTCCTTATTTAACACATGCAATGAACTAAGGTTGCGAATTTATAAACAAGAAGTGAAAATACTCAAAAAATCTCTCGACCCATGGTGAGTCTCGTGCACATCCATAAATCCTAAAGTTTCCTTATGAATTTTAAAAGCATGCACGACATTAAGTAACTTCTTTATATGTTTACCAAAGAATTCTAAGTCATTCTCATGCAAGATTTCTAAGAATTTTGACAACTTTGCTCTAATCTAAGTTTCTTTCTCTCGAGTCCACTTAAACCAACAAGATTAATGAATTTAAGAACGAATTTCCAAAAATAAATAAAATAACAAAGTTCAATACATAATTAAATAAATTCAAAGCATGTTAATCAAATCCCAACTACAACATTTAGCTACTCGAAATCACCATAAAATATGCTAAAGTCATAGGAAAAGTCTTTAAACTCAATTTAAAACTAAAAGAAAGAGAAATAAACTTATGTGTCGATGTCGGCCCCTTGTCCCAAGCTCCCGTCATGATCTCGAGCCTCCACAAACGCTTTGGCTCCCAAGGAATCTCTTCTTTCTCCTCTTAGAGTATGTATTTCGAAATTAGGGCTAAAAACTACCAAATTCGGCTTTCTTGAAAGTTTGGAAAAAGGTTATATTTATGATGTTATCGGCACAATGTTGCAACGCTAGGGACAGCGTTGCGACGCTGTGCCCTAGGCGCCTAGCATATATGTAAATTCTCGACGGCGTTGCTACGCTGAGGGCAGCGTTGCAACACCGCTACCCTAACGCGCGCACTCTCTTATCGATTCAGCGTTGCAACACTACCTTCACGGGTCTTCAACGCACAAAAGCAGCACCAGAGGCGTTGCAACGTCCTGCAACGCCCTGCACCTCCTGTCCTTTTGCTTGGTTTGCTCATGAAGGGAATTGAATCTCGTGCGGAAGCGAATGATCGCATGTGCACTTAATTGTGTGACATAGAATTGCTCCAAAACAGAAAATCTAATGCTAAACATACTAATTTGAAAGCATACATGTCTTAGAAGATTACCTTTAAAGACCGATTCTTCAAGTGGTTCCTCGTCGTCTACGAGCTCCTCTTCTCTATGAACGAATCCTCGAACACCGCAAAAAGACCTTCTCGGTTGTTCTCTAGGAGAGGGAGAGAGGTGGGATCTCTTTTGGATTAGGTATGTATTTTAGAGAGAACTTGAGAGAACTCTTGTGTTTGCTTTAAATGCAAAACTACACAAATGGTTCAAGTGTCCAAAAATGCATCCAAAAGGATGGTTTTATAGGCAATGTGGGTGGAGACAAATTCTCCACCCATCTTGCCGCAAACTCCACATATTATGCATAAATGCATAATATAAGGTGTCAAACATCTTATTATATGAATCATATTCACATAATGTGGAGAAATTGGATTTAATTAAATCCAATTTCATCTCTTCAAAATTCTACCATTAGTTATGTCCTAATTCCATAATTAGACATAATTACGTTCAATATGAATCATATTCACATTGAACTATATATTATATCAATCATATCACATATAATTGATATAATCCCTAAATTTGAACTTGAACATTTCAAATTCATTCCAAAACTTTATACCTTCTATTAAATTCCATGTTGAGCCAACCGAGGGACCTAATGGACCTACAGATCATGAGCTCCAACGATACGAGATTGACTAATCAAACTCATTAATCCCGTCAATCAACATTCGTTAACTACGAGTCACTCCATTAAAGACTCGTAGTTGCACTCTCCTCACTGTAGGACAAGTTGTGTCAATTGATTTAACCAATGCCCATGAATCAACCCTTGACAGGTCGTTCGTAGTCACCCCTGGGTCGAATTACTGTTTTACCCCTGTGACTACTTCTTGCACCTTAAGCACCACTGATCCTCTAATGAACAATAAGTTTATGGTCCGACCATAAACATTATCCCTCTCGGGTCAGCAAGAGGGAGGGGCCCCGTTGTCAAGACCTGGATACATCTCTTAAGGGAACAACCTATCTAGTTACCCTAGAACGGAGAATGAGTGAATTCCTTCTTGCGAAGTTGAGTCCCCAGCTCGCTACAAGGTTTCATCCCTAAGAAGGTAGGCATATTGAGTCGCCAACTCTGGCCACTCTCACCCGTACTAGTCAAGGGATAATCCTCGACAGATAGGAGTTCACAACTCGCTCAGGATTCAGGTTGAATCAATATTGGTCATCATTTGAATCATTAACCCTAACCTATCAACGATGTTACTGGATTAGTCTAACAATTCTTGGTCCAGTATTGTACAAACTCTTTGCACATGATGCCCCCACTTGCATGTCAACTACATGAACGAGATGAATTGCCTCTTTTGTATCAAATACAAAGTGGGTCGCATCCATAGTGTTAACAGGATAAGGTTCCCGACCTAATCCATCTACTATAGACCATTTGGGTGACATTCGAAATGTGACATTGGAGCTTAGTTTATTGGATTTAAGTTTGTAATTGTGAGAATACAAGTTTGAAGGAAAAAATAACAACTTTATTCATTTCCTCAAATAATTACAAATACACGAGTTTAGTGCATAAATCCCAACAACTCATTCTTCTTCTATTGATGTTATTTTAAGCTCCAAAAAGCCTCGATTTGAACCCGAGTGATCCATAATATCTCCAAATGTCCTGTTTAAGCTCTCTACCTGAAATTAGATGATTAAAACACATAAAAGCTCTGAAATTAACATGGAAACTAGCAATAGATAAGCCTAAGAATAACACATTTTGTGTGCTATCAAATACCCCCAAACTTAAACTTTTGCTAGTCCCAAGCAAAACAGAATTAAACCTTTTTCTTATGCATATATAAGACTCAAGCCTCAAAGATTTAAAAGGAAATTTCAGCAATCACGGGAAACAATCAAGCATGATACTTCAACAAGCAATTTAAAACTTTTGCTAAGTGTTCCTACGTGTGTGTGTGATTAGCCTCCATCTTTTAATCTCTACTAAGCCCGAAACAACTTTATTAGGTTCTTCATTCAACTTCCCCCTACACTGGTCATAATTTCTAATCCTTGAGCCTCCCCGCATTCAAAAAATAAACAACTTCACTCAACACTTATCACTTTTTTTATTTCACTTTTTCTATTTTCTTCTTTTTTTTTGTGCAAGGACACTAGCTTTCACACATCCACTGCAGGTACCCTTACCCAAAGCACTCGCTCAATGAGTGTCCTAACTCATCACAGTGAAGGTAGCTCTTTTTGTCCTCACAATTTTTTTTTCTTTAACAAACTAAGCAACAGAAACAAAACAAACTTTTTCACATAATGCACATATTTTACAAATCATGCACTTCATATTGTCATTCACCATATCCTGTAGTTTATAACTCTCAAATCAGTTCTTAGACCTATCGAGGTGACATCAAACTTCTAAGGCTAATAACTTTATTCTTAGCATTTCAAAACTACAGGAACACAGGCTATGTGCATAATAGTGCAGCAAAAACTCAAGAAAAATTTTAAATTAACTCGAATTCATATCATGCTCTCAAGTTTCAAAAAAGTCACAAAAATTTTGAATTAAATCTCATCCTAGGCCATCATGATTATACTTATGCATAAAATCAATCAACAATTCAACATATACTCAGGACAGTCACAACAAGTAAACAACATATCCAACCCCCAAACTTAAACTAGACATTGCCCCCAATGTTTTCGAAATAAGATAAAAAAAGTAATAAAGGTAAGAGTGAACAATACTGTCTTGAGTAATGGAGATCTTCATTTTTTCTAAATTCCTTGGGCAACCAAGTCACGAGAGTTGAAGTTTCATAGAACGGGAGCTTGGGTTTTTACGAGGGGTGGCATCCACAACAACCTACAACACAAAACAAAGCAAACTAAAATCTAAACAAGCAAACAAAACAAACTAAAAAAGACAAAACATAAATAAACAAAACTAAAAGCTTGGGTTGCCTCCGAAGAAACGTTTTCTTTAACGTCTTTAGCTAGATTGTACTCCCTCAAGGTGTGTTCTTTAAATCATGTAGCTCTTGGTCCTTTAGATCCTTTCCTGTTTCCCTTGTTACCCTGTCTAAAGAATCACTCAAAAGAATGTCATTGCCTAAGTCAAAAGGTAAAGCATTAGTCAATTCAATCTTTAAACATGAGTTTATTTCAGATTCATCTTTCTGAGGGGTAAAGATTTGAAATTTGACCTCCTCTTGCCCTATATGCAGCGTTAGGGTGCCCTCATGCAAGCTTATCTCTGCCTTACTGGTGGCCAAGAATGGTCTCCCCAAGATAATTAGGATTTTTGCATTTTCTTCCATGTCAAGGACAAGGAAGTCCACGGAAAATACAAACTTATCTACATTGTGGGTAAGTGATAGACCTATCTCAGCTGTAAAGATATTGTGGTGGGTTTTACCTCCCCCAAACTTACTCGTTTAAACACAGAGTAAGGCATTAAGTTTATACTACCACCCAAATCAGATAAAGCATTAAAACTAAAGTTGCCTATAGAGTAGGGAATAGTAAAACTCCCTGGATCCTTCAGCATTTGTGGCAACTTTTACTGTATGATGGCACTACATTCCTCAGATAGATTGATGGCTTCGTACTCCTTCAACTTCTGCTTCTTGGACAGGATATGTTTCATGAATTTTGCATTATTGGGTACCTATTCTAAAGCATCAGAAAAAGGGATACTAACATTCAACTTACTCAACACATCTAAAAATTTATGAAACTGCAGATCATCATTTTTTTTTGTAAAATGTTGTGGATAAGGAATAGAATTAAAATGCGAAGGGATAGAGGGCTTAGTCTGTTTCTCTTGTTTGTTGTCACGAGCAGGTTGTGACTTTTCTTTTACCATCTCAGGAGCCTTTTCCTTATTAGCTTCTTCCCTTATGAGGTTCCTTCCACTTCTCAATGTGACTGCATTACAGGTTTCCCTTGGATTCACCTCTGTATCACTAGGGAATTTACCTTTCTGCAGTGTTCGAATTGACATACTCATTTGACTGATCTGAGTTTCGATATTCTTTAATGCAGCTCCATGACTGGTCACTACACCAATTAGACTGGTGACTGTGTTCTCCAACTGGTTAGACCTATTTCTGGATTCAACAATAAAAGAGTGCAGTGTTTCTTTAAGCGCTGGCTTCCTCTTAGATTTAGAAGCATAACCTGAAGGAGGATTCAACACATTTTTATTGTTAGCATATGAAAAATTTTCATGATACCTCAAACTTGGATTAAAATGTGTTGGAATGGTATTCTGAGTCTGCTCCATAAGCATTGCCTCTATTGTGCATGTAGTGTGCTTGCTCCATGGTAGATTCTCCATCAAGCTGGGAGCATTGAGAAGACACCACTGATTGGGGAGTTCCTACAAGTTTATTCAGGGCGTGAGTGAGAATGTCATTTGATACTTAAGGGAAGTTACGTCATCCAGTTGATACAACCCAACTACTGGTTTAGATCTTTCATTGTTTGTGGGCCATTAGTAGCTGGCAGTTGACACTTCCTCTAGAAGGGTCCGCGCTTCTGACACAGTCTTTGTCATTAAAGCTCCTCCAGCAGTGGCATCCAGAATGGTCCTAATTTGACCTGTAAGTCCATTATAGAATAATTGTACCTGGAGCCAATCTGGATACCCATGTTGTGAGAACCTCCTCAGCATGTCCTCATAACGATCCCACGCCTCAAATAGCTGCTCTCCTTCCTGTTGCCTGAATGTTCCAATCTCAGTTCTTAATTTTGCAGCTTTCACAAGTGGGAAAAATTTGGTCATGAAGGTTTGGGTCAACTCTGAAGGGAATGAAAATCCCAGCGCAGCGGAAGACGATCGAATCGTCGTGGTATCAATATGCAACTCGATTTTGTTAAAAACGATCTACTATAGATCTAGGCTAAACATGCTGAAAAGGAAGAAAAACAGTAAGAATAGAGGTACTTACTTGTTGAAGACTTTCTTCAAAGTTTCTTCCTCAGATCACGAACTCTTCGTGCTTCTCGATCTCAACGAACTCTTCCCACGAACGGAACTCGAACACCACCACTTGGAGTCTCGATTGTTCTCTTTTGGAAAATGGAAGTTTGTGGGAACTTTTGGAGTTTTGGAGAGGGAGGAGAATTGAGAGAGAGTAGAGAGAATTCTTCTTCTCTTCTTTGATGAAAATAAAAAAAATGAGAGAATGGTTACATTCCTTCTTGCAAGAAGGGATTATATAGTGGAATAATGGAGTTAATATCTCCACATTATTACCACTTTACCACAACCATAGGTTATGCAAATCTCATTTGCATAACCACATAATATAAGATATCTCATATCTCATATTGCAAATCTCATTTGCATTAATTGTGGATTAATTAAATTGAATCACATCCAATTTAATTGTTCTCAATTAAATTCTCCAATTAGCCCTAATTCATCAATTAGGCTAACCTATAGTTTATTATGAATCTCATTCACATTAAACTATATATTATATCATTCATATCTCATATAAATGACATAAATGCCCTTAAAGTGAAATTGAACACTTCAATTTCATACCAAAACATTAACCCTTCTTTTAACCTGATTGAGCCAACCGAGGGACCTAATGGACCTCTGATGGCGGGCTCCAATGATCCGAGATTAACTGTCAAACTCTTTGACCCGGTTAACCAACATTCTTTAGCTACGGTAACACTCCACTATAGCCCGTGAATGCTGCACTCCGTCGGTCACGAGAATATTACGTGTCCACCGATATAACCAATGCCCATGAGTCGACCCTTCACAGGTTGTTCGTGAGAGACACGGCTAGGTCAAATTACCGTTATACCCCTATGTCTACCTCTTGTTCCTTAAGTACCCACCGCTCCTCTAATGAACAACATATTGTGATGGTTCAACCATACACAACACCCTTCTCGGGCTAGTGAGAAAGTGGGCGCCCGTTGTCCAAGCCCTAGAGACAGCGACTTAAGGGAACAACCCTCTAGTTTCCCTAAAAGCGGGAACGAGTGAATTCCATCTCGCGTAGTTAAGTTTCCGACTCCTACTTGGTTCGTCATTCGAGAAGATATGCATATTGGGCGAGTAATCGCGTGACCACCCTCACCCGCGTACTAGTCAAAGGACGGACCCCATGCATGTGGAGTCCGTAACACGCTCAGGATTCAGGTCGAGTCACTAATGGTGATCCACGAAGTTATTAGTCCTTACTGTCAACGGTGTTACATCAGTAGGTCTAATAATTCACGGTCCGGTCTTGTACAATTTCATTGCACAGGATTCCCCCACTCGCATGTCAACCACATGAACGAGTCAGATCACCTCGTTTGTATCTAATACAAAGCGGGCCGCATCCACAGTGTATCCAGGATTAGGTCTCCAACCCTATCCATATACTGTAGACCGTTCGGGTCATTAACTCAAACGTGATTCTCCCTATGTGTCCACTACACAACGTTAAAGTTTTAGTTCTCTCATAAATTCAATGACCCAGGAGCTTAGTTTATTGGAAAAGTTTATGAATATTGCGAGACACAAAGTGATGAAATGAATAACTCTTATTAATTTCAAACAATATATTACAAACACGAGATTAGGACAAAAATCCCAACAAACTCCCACTTGGACTAAGCTAGTGGAGAAAACACATTTCTGAAATGTACATAAATTACAATGAAGTAATACAATAAACTAGGGCATTGAATACCCGTTTACACATCACCCACTTGCCCTAGTCAGGAAGCACTCGAAGACCTAGACTCTCTAGGTGACCCTCAAACACCTTAGCCGTGAGGGGCTTTGTAAATGGATCAGCTACGTTGTGCTCCGACGCTATCTGCGTGACCGTCACGTCTACGCGATGCAAAATCTCTCGTATCAGATGATACTTGCGCTCAATGTGTTTTCCTCTCTTATGGCTCCGAGGCTCACGTGAGTTGACTACTGCACTACTGTTATCACAGAACAGTGTGATTGGCAAGTTCATATTTGGAACAACTTCTAAATCTGTCATGAACTTCCTAAGCCAAATAGCTTCCTTTGCAGCTTCACAAGCCGCAACATACTCCGCTTCCATAGTGGAATCGATGCATCCTCGCTTGATGCTTCGCATACTCTGACTCCTCCATTCGAGAATGAAGGTGACCCAAGTAGATTTCCTAGAATCCTTTATCGTCCGAAAATCGTAATCCGTGTATCCCTTAAGGATCAAATCTCGACTGCCATACACTAAGCTGTAGTCCCTCGTTCTCCTAAGATTCTTGAGGATTGTCTTTACTACGGTGTCCGGTGATCTAATCTGGATTGGGTGATATTCATCGATAATTGCTCTCGCATAAATGGATGTCGGGCCTAGTACATAACATGGCATACATCGGGCTCCCTACACCAAGCATATGGAATCCGTCTCATATCCTCAACATCTTGAGCGTCTTAGGACACCGATCCTTAGACAAGTGAACCCCATGCCCGAAGGGCGCAAGCCCTTCTTGGAGTTCTCGCATCTTATATCTAGACAACATCTTGTCAATATAAAGCGCTCGAGAGACAAGGCTAGCGTTCATTCTTCGGTTAGGACAATGCGGATACCTAGAACATACCGAGCTTCTCCCAAATCTTTCATTTGGAATTGCGAAGCTAGCCACTTCTTAACGTCAGTAAGAAATTCTACCTCATTCCCAATGAGAAGAATATCGTCCACATACAACACCAAAAATGGGATAGTTTTGTCAACGATTTTCTTGTAAAGACAAGGCTCGTCGACATTTTGATCAAAGCCATAAGATTTGATCGCCTCATCAAACCTTATATTCCAAGACCTCGAAGCCTGTTTCAGTCCATAAGTGGACCTATGAAGCCGACAAACCTTTTGCTCTTAGCCTTGAGCAATGAACCCTTTGGGCTGGTCCATGTAGATGGTCTCATCAAGTTTGCCATTCAAAAAGGCAGTCTTGACGTCCATCTGTCATACCTCGTAGTCATAATACGCGGCAATGGGACGAAGGATCTCGATCGATTTTACCATGGCAGCGGTGAAAAGGTCTCCTCATAGTCAACCCCTTCAACCTGGGTAAAACCCTTTGCCAGTAGTCGGGCTTGGAAGGTCTGCACCTTCCCATCTACGCCACGTTTACGCTTGTAGATCCATTTGCAACCAATAGGTTAGACCCCATCCGGTTGATCCACAAGCTCCCAGACAGAATTGAAGTACATAGACTCCATTTCTTGGTCCATAGCTTTAATCCACTCGTCTTTGTCAACATCAACCATAGCCTGATCATAGGTCAATGGATCCTCACAGTCATCATCATGAGCGACAACTGAGGTTCCAGCTAAACCCATGTAGCGATCAGGCTGTCTCACAGTCCTCCCACTACGTCGAGGCATTCCCAACTCTTGGGAACAGATTTGACTAGACGTGCTAGGATCAACAACACTTGTTGACGTACTAGCCCCATCAGCAACTCTTATTGATGTACTGTCCATTTCATTTAACACAATTTTACTCCCTGGTAAATGATCCCTGACGTGGTCTTCCTCTAGGAAAGTGGCGTTTGTCGACACAAGCACCCTATTTTCCTTAGGATCGTAAAACAAACCACCCCTAGTCTCTTTAGGGTAACCTACAAATAGGCACAATTTCGAACGGGGTTCCAACTTTTTCGGGTTTGACACCAACACGTGGGTCGGACATCCCCAAATCCTGAAGTGATGTAAACTGCCTTTACGTCCACTCCAGAGCTCGAAAGGTGTTTCACAAACACTCTTCGACGGAATGTTGTTCAAAATATAAACCGCAGTCTCCACTGCGTACCTCCAAAAAGAATCAGGGAGACGAGCATAACTCATCATCGACCAAACCATGTCCAACAAGGTTACATTTCTCCTCTCCGATACACCATTCTCGTTTGTGGCATACCGTGTCTTTGAGAGTTGGGGGACGTAATTAGTGTTCTATCATATAGTCCTAGAATTCGGTGTCCATGTACTCTCAATCTCGATCCGATCGAAGTGTTTTAAGCGATTTACCTAAGAGGTTCTCAACCTCAGTCTTGTACTCCTTGAACTTTTCAAGAGTTTCAGACTTTTTGTGCATTAGGTAAATATACCCATATTTGGAGTAATCGTCTATGAAAGACACGAAATACTCATAACCGCCCCGAGCTTTAACATTCATCTGACTACGGAGGTCGAATGTACTAACTCAAGAGGCTCTTTGGCTCTATATCCTTTTTCACTAAAAGGACGTTTGGTCATTTGCCCTCAAGGCATGACTCTCACACACCGACAAAGAGTTTTCTTCCAACTCGTTTAGAAGTCCACTCTTCACTAGTTTCTCAATCCTATTGAGATTAATGTGGCCTAACCGTAAATGCCAAAGGTGGGCATTTTCCTTTGGAGAAACTTTCGCTTTCTTAGTTCGCGTTTCAGCTGTTTTAAACAATTCGGTGTTCAAAACACTTTTGACCGAATTTGGGTTCAAAACATATAGATTGCTCTCAAGCGAAGCAGAACAAATCAAATTTCCATTTTGAGAAATAAACGCTTTATTACTCTTGAATGAAACATAAATATTTTGTTCTAATAAGCAGGAAATAGAAACTAGGTTTCTCGTAAACCCAGGAACTATATACATATTATCCAATAATAAGTACTTCCCGCCAAAGAACAACTTCACCGTGCCTATTTATTGTCGCGGTGAGACAACTTCTAGGATCCAACCCGAGTGTTATCTCACCCTCTTGCGATCATTTGCCAGAACTTAATCCTTGAAAAGAAGAGCAAACATAGTTAGTGGCGCCTGAATCCAATATCCAAGCAGAGTCATTACTCTCCACTAAACAAGTTTTTGTGACATGTAATTCACATTTACGTGTCATCTTCTTTTCATCAAGGAACTTGGGACAACTCATTTTCAAAGGCCCGTCAGTCCCGTTCTTTGTAGAGAAACACTTTCTGGCAACATCCTTGATTTCTTTGCCTTTTAGGGCGGCAGCGTGATCAACCTTAACTTCCTTCAACTTCTCCTTCTTCCCCTTAGGGCCTGAAGAGTCTACAAACTTTATCCCAGAGGTCGAACCCCTGTGAAAAGGTCTTAAGGCAACACTTGCCTCAACTTCTTGTCTCCTAGTTTGCACCAAGGACTGGAAGGTTTGTAGATCGTTGAATAGGACTGTTGAGCCGTGCACCTGAGGACCCTCCTCAGTGAGCGCGAACTCTTGGTCGTCATTTACCAAAATCGTGTTTATGTTATTTTTCCAACTTTGGAAATTATCTCCCACTAATTTATCGGATGCGAGTAGAGCTATTATTGCGCTAGACATTTTTAGCTGAAAAATTAAGAAAACTTTGTTTTAGTCTCGCAAAAAAACTTTTGAAATCCAATCAAGTTTTAGCAAAATTGTTTCATGATCCCTAGGTCATTCAAAATTTTGCAATGATACCCTAAAGGTTTAGAATGATCGCCACCGAAGGGTGAACAGAACACTCCTCCTCTAGGACGAGACTTTCTCGATCATACCCTAATTCCAGAATAACTGTTATTCCATTAGGTGTCCAATTACCATTGTTCGGCCGCATTCATTAACACTTAACGAATTCTGTGAGTGTCACCCTCAATCTTTAAGTTTCCATAACTCTTATAATATAACCTATCATGCAAACTATATATTATAACTCTTATAATATAAATGATGCATGAAATGTTTAACCTAAGGTGAGATTTTAAATCTATATGACATGCAATATGCACATATAAATTAATTAAAATATAAATCCCATGCATAAAATAATTAAACAGCAAAAATGGACTGGCTTTTGACACCTAGGGGCAATTATTTAATTAAATAACATTAATATAACACTTATATTAACATTATTTAATAAAATAATTAATCAAACAAATAAAAAACATTTTGCAAATAAAGAAATTAATAAAATTAAAAAAACTCGTAAAATGAACTACCCACTAAGAAGCTTGAATGCCCACGTCTGCGAAACTGCCGCGAACTGCTCCTCAATGCGTGCAGCGTTGCAACGTCGTGGGTAGCGTTGCAACGCTGTCGCCTCCAGCGTCGAACTGCGTTCTCAACGCTACGCCCGCCAAGGTAACGTTGCTTCTCGCTCAGGCCTCTGTCGTCGCAGGGGCGGCGTTGAGACGCCAAAGGGCAGAGTCTCAACGCCATCGACAGAACAACAAAGAGTTTGCTGTTCTTCACCAAATTCCGCCTGTTTTTGCTCCGATTTCTTCACAGCAACTCTTCCCACGAACGACCCGAACTTACATACTCGATTTATTTTCTAAAATGCCTAAAAAATACGGGCCCTTTACATTTGATCTCATCAAACAGAAAATAAATCTAAAATGCCAAAAACCGAAAGCATCTATTTAAGCAAACCAACATTCATCTCATGAAATTAAGGCAATTACCCACCTAATTTTAACAAAAACAGTGCATAAATGAAGAATCATCGAAATGGCTTTGATACCAATTGAAGGAATGAGAATCCCAGCGCAGCGGAAGACGATCGAATCGTCGTGGTATCAATATGCAACTCGATTTTGTTAAAAACGATCTACTATAGATCTAGGCTAAACATGTTGAAAAGGAAGAAAAACAGTAAGAATAGAGGTACTTACTTGTTGAAGACTTTCTTCAAAGTTTCTTCATCAGATCACGAACTCTTCGTGCTTCTCGATCTCAACGAACTCTTCCTACGAACGGAACTCGAACACCACCACTTGGACTCTCGGTTGTTCTCTTTTGGAAAAGGGAAGTTTGTGGGAACTTTTGGAGTTTTGGAGAGGGAGGAGAATTGAGAGAGAGTAGAGAGAATTCTTCTTCTTTTCTTTGATGAAAATAAAAAAAATGAGAGAATGGTTACATTCATTCTTGCAAGAAGGGATTATATAATGGAATAATGGAGTTAATATCTCCACATTATTACCACTTTATCACAACCATAGGTTATGCAAATCTCATTTGCATAACCACATAATATAAGATATCTCATATCTAATATTGCAAATCTCATTTGCATTAATTGTGGATTAATTAAATTGAATCACATCCATTTTAATTGCTCTCAATTAAATTCTCCAATTAGCCCTAATTCAACAATTAGGCTAACCTATAGTTTATTATGAATCTCATTCACATTAAACTATATATTATATCATTCATTTCTCATATAAATGACATAAATGCCCTTAAAGTGAAATTGAACACTTCAATTTCATACTAAAACATTAACCCTTCTTTTAACCCAGATTGAGCCAACCGAGGGACCTAATGGACCTACAGTGACGGACTCCAATGATCCGAGATTAACCTATCAAACTCTTTGACCCGGTTAACCAACATTCATTAGCTACGGTAACACTCCACTATAGCCCGTAGCTGCACTCCCATCAGTGCAGAATATTACGTGTCCACTGATATAACCAATGCCCATGAGTCGACCCTTCACAGGTTGTTCGTAGACACGGCTGGGTCAAATTACCCTTTTACCCCTGTGTCTACCTCTTGTTCCTTAAGTACCCACTGCTCCACTAATGAACAACATATTGTGATGGTCCAACCATACGCAACACCCTTCTCAAGCCAGTGAGAAAGCGGGCGCCCGTTGTCCAAGCCATGGAGATAGCACTTAAGGGAACAACCCCTCTAGTTTCCCTAAAAGCGGGAACGAGTGAATTCCATCTCGCGTAGTTAAGTTCCCAGCTCCCTACTTGGTTCTGTCCCTGAGAAGATATGCATATTGGGCGAGTAACTGTGACCACCCTCACCCGTACTAGTCAAAGGACAGACCCCCGCAGACAGGAGTACGTAACACGCTCAGGATTCAGGTCAAGTCACTAATGGTGATCTACGAAGTTATTAGTCCTTACTGTCAAGGGTGTTACATAAGTAGGTCTAATAATTCACGGTCCGATCTTGTACAATCTCATTGCACAGGATGCCCCCACTCGCATGTCAACCACATGAATGAGTCAGGTCACCTCGTTTGTATCTAATACAAAGCGGGCCGCATCCACAGTGTATCCAGGATTAGGTCTCCAACCCTATCCATATACTGTAGACCATTCGGGTCATTAACTCAAACGTGATCCTCCTTGTGTGTCCACTACACACCGTTCAAGGTTTAGTTCTCTCATAAATTCAATGACCCTGGAGCTTAGTTTATTGGAAAATTTTATGAATATTGCGAGACACAAAGTGATGAAATGAATAACTCTTATTAATTTCAAACAATATATTATAAACACGAGATTAGGACAAAAATCCCAACAAACTCTTCCCAAGAAGTGGCACCTCCTGGTGCAAGGGACCCCAACCATTCTTTAGCTCTACCCTGCAAAGAAAAAGGAAAGAGGCGTAAGCGAATATTATCAACAGAAATTCCATTCAATTTAACTGTACCACAAATTTCTAAAAAGTTTTGTAGGTTACAATTTGGGTCCTCTGTGGCCAGTCCTCTAAAGACATTCTTCCTAACCATCTGAATTAGCCCTGTTTTCAGTTCAAAATTGTTAGCATTAATAGAGACATGAACTATTCCAACCTGTTCAGAATTAAACACAGGTTGGAAATACTCCCTGATGGGTTTAGGATTGTTGACAATCTCCTGATCTGTCATTATATGGATTTCAGCTCTGTTTTTCCTTAACAGTCTCCTGCAAGACCATTCAATTTCAGGATCAAAAGGTTGAAGGTCTGCAACTCGATCCTTGGGCATACACCTTGAGACACAAAAAGGAAACAAATAAGGAAAAATACAAATAAGGAAATAAAAACAAATAAGGACAAACCAAATAAGGCAAAACACATAAAAAAAAAAAAAATACAAATAAGGAAAAAACACAAAAGAAAAACTTTAATCTAAAATCTTGAATTTTCTCCTAATATTAATCAATCTAAATAATCGTCATTCCCCGACAATGACGCCAAAAATTTGTTGCGTAAAATTATATTGCAATACTACAAGTGTACGAGTCAAGTTTTAATATAGTGATTTGAGTTCCAAGTATCGTCCTCTGGAATAGGTTTCTAGATTGATTAAATACCAAGATACTAATTCTTAATTTTATCTAAAGCAACACAACTTTGATAAAATGTGGAAACAAAGATAGAAAAGTAAACATACAAATGGAGACACGAATATGATAGAATTGTAGGGAAATTAATTTCACAAATTAATTCCTTATTTAACACATGCAATGAATTAAGATTGCGAATTTATAAACAAGAAGTGAAAAATACTCAAAAGAATCTCTCGACCCTTGGTGAGCCTCGTGCACAACGAGTTTCCTTATGAATTTTAAAAGCATGCACGACATTAAGCAACTTATTTATATGTTTCCCAAAGAATTCTAAGTCATTCTCATGCCAGATTTTTAAGGATTTTGACAACTTTGCTCTAATCTAAGTTTCTTTCTCTCGAGTCCACTTAAACTAACAAGATTAATGAATTTAAGAACGAATTGCCAAAAATAAATAATACAACAAAGTTCAATACATAATTAAATAAATTCAAAACATGTTAATCAAATCCCAACTTCAACATTTAGCTACTCAAAATCACCATAAAAACAAGCTAAAGTCATAGGAAAAGTCTTTAAACTCAATTACAAACTAAAAAAAAGAGAAATAAGCTTATGTGTTGATGCCAGTCCCTCTTTTCCGAGCTCCCGTCACGATCTCGAGCCTCCACAAACGCTTTGGCTCCCAAGGAATGTTCTTCTTTCTCCTCTTAGAGTATGTATTTCGAAATTAGGGTTAAAAACTATCAAATTTGGCTCTCTTGAAAGTTTGGCAAAAGGTTATATTTATAATGTTATCGGCACAACGTTTCAACGCTAGGGACATCGTTGCGACATTGTGCCATAGGCGCCAGGCATATATGAAAATTCTCGGCGGCGTTGCAACGCTGACGCTGGTACCCTAACGCCCACACTCTCTTACCCATTCAGCGTTGCAACGCTACCTTCACGGGTCTTCAACGCACAAAAGCAGCACCAGAGGCGTTGCGACGCCCTGCAGGGCGTTGCAATGCCAACACCTCGGGTTCTTTTACTTCGCTTGCTCATTCTTCTTCAATTAATGTTATTTTAAGCTCCAAAAAGCCTCAATTTGAACCCAAGTGATCCATAATATCTCCAAATGTCCTGTTTAAGCTCTCTACCTGAAATTAGATGATTAAAACACATAAAATCTATGAAATTAATATGAAAACTTGCAATAGATAAGCCTAAGAATAACATATTTTGTGTGCTATCAGGGAGCTGGGAACATAATCTCAGAAGATGAAATTTACTTCTTCCCATATATGGTAAGTAGATGAGTTGTTCCCTTAAATGTTGATTTTTGGACTTGAACAATGGGACCCACCCTCTCACTGGCCTAAGAGGAACTTAGTTTATGGTTAGATCATAAACAAATTATTCATTAGAGAATCAGTGGTACTTAAGGTGCAAGATGTAATTACAGGGCTAAAACAGACTTTTGGCCCAACTGTAATTATGAACAACTCATGAAGGATCGACTTGTAAGTAGTGATTATATCCATGGACACAACTTGTTCTACAGTGCATAAGAGGTCAATTCTAGGTCTATAGTGGAGTGCCCCTAGAGTTAATGAATGAAAATTGATTAATTGAATAGTTTAATTAATTAATTTTGTATCATTGGAGCTTATAATCTGTAGGTCCATAAGATCCCCTTGCTAGCTCATAGTAACACTAGAAAGATCAGCTTAGTTGAAAGAAATATTTGAAATGTTCAAATTAATATTTAATTTGAATTGTTTAAATTAATATTAATATATTAAATATAAAAGAGGAAAATATTTTTATTGTATTTGATACATTAAATGTTAAAATAACTAATGTATACTAAATACATTAAAGAAACGATATTTATAGAATTTGAATAAGATTCAAATGATTAAATACCATAGGAGATTTGAATAAGATTTAAATAAGTATAAGATATATTTTAATATATTTGATATTAAAAAAAATATATTTTTTAATTATGGTAAAGATTTTCCATTGGACTCTATAAATATAACCCTTGGGTTGAACCATATGACAAACAATCTCCTCTTTTTGAGAATTGGAGAATTCTTTGAAAACTCTTTCCTCTCCCATCCCTTTGGGTATTTTCTTCCAAGAGGCTCCTACGAGCCATGGTCTGTGTTCAAGTCATAGCGATGAAGGCTTTGTGGAGAGGAGATAAAGACCCATTAGAAAATTTTCTCCATATTTTCTCCAATGTAAGTTTTAGCTTAACCTCAATGTTTTTGGTTTAATTCTAAATAAATCAAAGGTGATCAAACGCTTCCGGTATCAGAGCGATCTTTGACCTTTATTTAGAATTAAAGTTTTGTGACTGTGGGTATTTTAATTTTTCATATATGTGATATGTGGTTTGCAAATTGACTGTTTAAGCATATTTGTGTGGCATTAGATTTATGGCTTTTGATTAGATCAAGTTGTAAAACCCATAAGGCTTAGGATTTGTTGTATGTTTTTTAATTGGGTAAACCTTTCGTCTTCGACCACTTGCTTTTGGTGATGTGATCAAGTGACGTTGTTTTCTTCCTCAGTTGGTGAAGTCAGTTTGATCGGTTGAAAAATAAAATGTCTTAAAGACGGCGACTACAAAACATCCTAAAAAGAAATTTAGTGTTTTGAATCCTAAATTTGAATGGCTCAACAAGGAAAAGATTTGAAGACCAAGATATGTCTTGGATTTAAATTATTGTAATTTAAATTGTTTTAAATTTCTTAGGATATGCCAAATATGCCGGTCAATTTTGTTATTTTTAAATTTGATTATACATGTGATGTATGTTTTAAATTGTTTGATTGTTGCACTCTCTTCACTATAGATTATATTCTGTCCATCGATATAATCATAACCCATGAGTCGACCCTTCACAGGTTGTTCATAATCACAGTTGGGTCAAATTATCGTTTTACCCCTGTGATTACTTCTTGTTCTTCAAGCACCACTGATCCTCTAATGAACAATAAGTCTATGGTCCTACCATAAACTAAATCTCTCTTAAGCTAGTTTAGAGGGCGAGGCCCCGTTGTTCAAGACCTAGACTCAATTCTTAAGGGTGTTATCTAATTCCTTAGTCTAGAAATGAGTGAATTCTATCTTGCAGAGTTAAGTCTCCAACTACTTACGAGGTTCTGTCCCTGAGAAAGTGACTTATTGAGTCGGCTATGATGGAGATCGGATCTCCTTGAGCAGCGGAAACGAATTTGGAATCGTAATATGCAAGATTGTTTTGCTTGAAAAACAAAAATCAGTACATTGACAAATATACAAAACAAGCATATAATTAACTCTAATCTAATTAGGCATGGATAATAGCATACAAGCGTACTAAGTTTAACAATTAAACTAAAAAGGAAGAGGAATAAATGTTTACCTTTGTAGACTCGCAGCAACTCCTTGCTCCAAGCAAATTCCAGTAACTCGGCAACACAACAACTCTCTGTTTTTAAAGCAGGAACACTACCACTTGGAAAACCCTATATGTCTCTGAGTGCTTAGATCTTCCTTGGTGGGAAGGATCCAACAATTGGAAGAAGAAGGGAATGAGAGTGTGAGAGAAAGTTTTTGCAGCAATTCTCTAATTGCCAGAAGAATGATCCAATGATCAATCATCGATCATCAACCCTCTTCTCCCTGTTAAACTATCAATAGGGAGAAGAAGGGGGGTAGTGGGAACGTGTCTGGATGACACGTTCTCTTATTTTATTATGAAAATAATAATAATAATAATAACTCTTATAATATAAATGATGCATGAAATGTTTAACCTAAGGTGAGATTTTAAATCTATATGACATACAATATGCACATAGAAATTAATTAAAATATACATCTCATGCATAAAATAATTAAAAAAAAAAAGAAAAAATAGACCGGTTTTTGGCACCTAGGAGTAATTATTTAATTAAACAATATTAATATAACACTTATATTAACATTATTTAATTAAATAATTAATTAAATAAAATAATTATATTTTACAAATATTAATATAATAAAAAATCGAAAAAACAACTGCCCACTAAAGAAATTGAGCCCACGTTCTCGCGAAACCGCCTCGAGCAACTGCTCCTCGCGTGCGGCGTTGCGTAACGCCGCGAGGCGGCGCGTTAACTTATTTGTCGCCTCGGCGTCGACCAACGTTCTCAGCGCCCCAGCGTTGCTAACGCCGCTCCAAAGCAAGGCCTCCGTCGCAGGATATATGCGAGGCGCCTAAGGGCAGCGTCTCAACACCATCGACAGAACAACAAACACTTTGTTGTTCTTCACCGATTTCTGCCTGTTTTTGCTCTGATTTCTTCACAGCAACTCTTGCCACGAACGACCCGGACTTACAGACTCGATTTATTTTCTAAAATGCCCAAAAACATGGGCCCTTTACATTTGATCTCATCAAACAGAAAATAAATCGAAAATGCCAAAAACCGAAACATCCATTTGAGCAAACCATCATTCATCTCATGAAAATTTAAGGCAATTTACCAGCCTATTTTAACAAAAACAGTGCATAATGAAGAACCATCGAAATGGCTCTGATACTAATTGAAGGGAATGAAAATCCCCACGCAGCAGAAGACGATCGAATCGTCATGGTATCATTACACTACTCGGTTTTGTTAAAATGATCTAATTAAAGGATCTAGGCTAAACATGCTAGAAAAGGAAGAAATTTACAGCAAGAAGAAGTTTACTTACTTGTTGTAGACAAACTTCAAGAATTTCTTCCTCGGATCACGAACTCTTCGTGCTTCTCGATCTAAACGAATGCTTCCCACGAACGGAACCCGAACACCACCATTTGGAGTCTCGGTTGTTCTTCCTTTCGAAAAAGGGAAGTTTGTGGAAACTTTTGTGTTTTGGAGTGGAATAGATGGAGTTAAAATCTCCACATTATTACCACTTTACCACAACCATAGGTTATGCAAATCTCATTTGCATAACCACATAATATAAGATATCTCATATCTCCTTTTGTAAATCTCATTTGCAATAATTGTAGATTAATTAAATTGAATCACATTCAATTTAATTTCTCTCAATTAAATTATCCAATTAGCCCTAATTCATCAATTAGGCTAACCTATAGTTTATTATGAATCTCATTCACATTAAACTATATATTATATCATTCCTATCTCATATAAATGACATAATTACCCTTAAAGTGAAATTGAACACTTCAATTTCATACCAAAATATTAACCCTTCTTTTAACCCAAATTGAGCCAACCGAGGAACCTAATGAACCTACAGTGACGGGGTCCAATGATCCGAGATTAACTTGTTAAACCCTTTGACCCGGTTAACCAATATTCAATAGCTACGATAACACTGCACTATAGCCCGTAGCTGCACTCCCGTCAGTGCAGAATATTACGTGTCCACTGATATAACCAATGCCCATGAGTTGACCCTTCACAGGTTGTTCGTAGACACGGCTGGGTCAAATTTTACCCCTGTGTCTACTTCTTGTTCCTTAAGTCCCCACTGGTCATCTAATGAACAACATATTGTGATGGTCCAACCATACACAACACCCTTCTCGGGTCAGTGAGAAGGTGGGCGCGCATTGTCCAACCCCTGGAGACAACACTTAAGGGAACAACCCCTCTAGTTTCCCTAAAGGCGGGAACGAGTGAATTCCATCTCGCGTAGTTAAGTTCCCAACTCCATACTTGGTCCTGTCCCTGAGAAGATAGACATATTGGGCGAGTAACTGTGACCACCCTCACCCGTAGACAGGAGTCCGTAACACGCTCAGGATTCAGGTCGAGTCACTAATGGTCATCTACGAAGTTATTAGTCCTTACTGTCAACGGTGTTACATCAGTAGGTCTAATAATTCACGGTCCGGTCTTGTACAATCTCATTGCACAGGATGCCCCCACTCGCATGTCAACCACATGAACGAGTCAAATCACCTCGTTTTTATCTAATACAAAGCGGGCCGCATCCATAGTGTATCCAGGATTAGGTCTCCAACCCTATCCATATACTGTAGACCGTTCGGGTCATTAACTCGAACGTGATCCTCCCTGTGTGTCCACTACACACCGTTCAAGTTCTAGTACTCTCATAAATTCAATGACCCTGGAGCTTAGTTTATTGGAAAAGTTTATTGCGAGACACAAAGTGATGAAATGAATAACTCTTATTAATTTCAAACAATATATTACAAACACGAGATTAGGACAAAAATCCCAACACCTCTCGATGTGTTTACCTTGCTTATGGCTGCGAGGTTCCTTCGAATTGGCTACCGCACCACTGTTGTCACAGTATAAGGTGATGGGAGATTCAATATTTGGAACAACTTCCAAATCAATAAGGAATTTCCTTAGCCAAGCAACCTCTTTAGCTGCTTCACAAGCAGCGACATACTCAGCCTCCATCGTGGAGTCAGCGATGCATCCTTGCTTGATGCTTCGCCATACTATAGCTCCCCCGTTAAGGGTGAAAACCGATCCCGATGTGGATTTCCGAGAGAATCTTTATCGGTCCGAAAATCGAATCGGTGTATCCGATGAGATCAAATCCTTAGACCCATACACAAGCGTATAGTCCTCGTTCTCCTTAGATACTTGAGGATATTTTTAACTGTTGTCCAGTGGTCTAACCCTGGATTGGATTCGTACCTACTGACTATTCCCACTGCATAACAAATGTCCGGTCTCGTGCATAGCATAACATACATTAAGCTACCTACTGCAGAGGCATAGGGAATATGTCTCATATCCTCAACTTCTTGAGGTGTCTTGGGATACTCTTCCCTAGACAGATGAACCCCATGCCTGAAGGGTAATAAGCCCCTCTTGGAATTCTGCATCGAATATCTGGACAACATTTTGTCGATAAAAGACGCTTGAGACAATGCTAGCGTTTTGTTCTTGCGATTCCTGAAGATCTGAATCCCAAGAACATATTGCGCCTCTCCAAAATCTTTCATTTGGAATTGGGTCGCCAACCAATTCTTTATGTCAGTAAGGTATCCTACATCATTCCCAATGAGAAGGATATCATCCACATAAAGTACTAACAAAGCTGGAAATCATCCACATAAAGTACTAACAAATCTACTTTGTCGTTGATGATCCTCTTGTAAACACAAGACTCATCAACGTTTTGGTCAAAGCCGTAAGACTTGATCGCAGTATCAAATCTTATATTCCAAGATCATGAGGCTTGTTTCAACTCATAAATGGATGATTGAGCTTGCAAACTTTTTTCTCCTGACCTTGGGCTACGAACCCTTCGGGCTGAGACATATAGATGCTCTCGTCAAGATTACCATTCAAAAGGTAGATCTTGACGTCCATTTGCCAAATTTCATAATCATAAAATGCGGCTATGGACAAGAGTATCCTTATAGACTTCAGCATAGCAACAGGGGAAAAAGTTTCTTCATAGTCAACTCCTTCCCTTTGGGTAAAACCCTTTGCTACAAGCCTAGCCTTAAAGGGCTGTACTTTTCCGGCTACATCTCTTTTTCTCTTATAGATCCATTTACAGCCTATGGGTCTAACCCCTTCAGGTTTGTCTACAAGTTCCCATACTGAATTGAAGTCCATTGACTCCATTTCAAGGTTCATGACTTTGATCCATTGGTCCTTGTCTATGTCATTCATTGCCTTCCCTTTCCCTCCTATTTTCTTCTTTTGGGTTTTCTTAAGCCCAGAAGATGAGCTACAAGACTTAGTCCCAGAGGATGAACCCTTCTGGAACCTTCTGGAATGGGCAAACACATTTGCCTCTCCATCAGCCTGCCCCTTATTCTTCATAAGAGACTGGAAAGTTTGTAGTTCATTTAAAGAGAGTAGTCAGGTTATACTCTATCTTGTTCATCACCACATTGCTGCAGAATTGCAGGAAACTCTTCGGAAGAGATTCCAGGATGAACGATATCTGAGTTTGCTCGTCAATGACCACTCCGTTCATCTCCGCCACGTTGAAGTGGACCATCAGATCAAGAACGTGTTCTCTCATGGATGATCCCTCCTTCATACGGGAGTTATAAACGTATTTGAGGGATTCGTATCGAATCTGTCCAGACGGTTGTCCAAACATTTTCTGCAGCGAACTCATGATCTTACGAGCTGAGACCATGCCCTCGTGCTTTTTGGCCAGAACATCAGAAACACTAGCCGAAATGTAGACCTAGGCCTTATCATTGGCCTTGAGCCAGCGATCGTGCGCCTCTTTAACAGATTGAGGAGTGTTACGAGCAGGGATCTGAGGGCATTCCTCAGTCAGTACAAACCGTAGGTCATCAACAACCAGAATTGTATTCAGGTTGGATTTCCACGTAGTAAAATTCTCACCAGTTAAACGGTCGCTTTTAAATAAGGCTATTATTGAGGACGACATGCTGAAAACCAAAATAGTTCTAATTAGTTATGCTTTTTAACCCAATGTAAAAACCAATCAAATTTAGCAAAATTATTAAAGAACCCTAGTGTTTAAACTAAACCCACTGTTTAAATTAAACCTTTAATTTTGCAACGATACTTCAAGGGTTTAGAACAAAAGCCTCCGTCGGGCGGTCAATCATTCCTCCCTTGAATTGAGACTTTCTCAGCCAATTCCCACTACCAGAACATCTCATGCCCCAATGGTTCTTAGCTACCGTTTGTTTGGTCAGGGACTTGTCAACTAGCTTAACTCATCCCGTAACTGTGACCCTACCATTTTCAGATCCAATAGGCCCCAGCCAACAGGCTACTATTAAGAAAGACAACTGTTGGCAAACAACCTAAGAGACCCTATCCATTTCTGGAGTTCGCGGTGTTCCGATCCCTATAGTCAGGCCCTCCGTAGGGTTTGGCTGTTCCAGGACAACCTAGCAGGCGGACTATAGAAATCTCATGGTGCGACCTAATGGAGGAGACCGTAGGATACGTTGAGACGCACCCTGCTCCCATTTACTATGGATACTTCCCTCGTTCATTTTTCAATTAGGGTATGGGTTTAACTTAGTCGGATTCTGGCTAAAAGAATCTATCTAAGTCTATGTCTATTATAACTATTATAACTAGGTCTTAAAACCTTATGTCTAGGTGAATAAATATTTTAATTACCTAGAGATAAAATAGAAGTAAGGTTAATTCAACTCAGGTTCCGGTCGGTTCAGGGTAGGAGGTATTAGATAACAAGTCGACTTAAGTAATTCTCACTTTGACGAACTTCACCGGTAGAGTTCCCTGGTAACCAAAGTTCCAACGTCCTACTAGATTTTAAACTATTTAAAATACTACGTAAGACTAATTTCTAATCCTATTAGAAATTAAAAACTTAGGTCATAATTCATATTAAACGATTTAAAACTAATTAAATTTTAACCCAAGTTCCTATGTTTGCATGCATTTCTTTATTATAGGTTATGGTTTCTAAAATCCCTTTAGTTTATAACTTTTATAAATTTAATAATTAACCTATGATAAAGAAACTATATTATAAATCCAACAATCATTATTCAAATTGGAATTATAAAAGGAATTCAACTAATTGAATTATAAAATTACTTAAACAAAATAACACTTATTTTAAACTAAGTAATTTCATGCTCCATGCAATTTATATTCATATAATCTAATTATAACACTTATAATTAATTACTCATGAAATATAAATTAATCATGCATTTTAAACCATATTCATATAACATTTATACAAATAAAATGCATGAACATGCTTATCCTAAGGTGGAAATAATCTAAATGACATTCATAAAGATATAAAGCTGTAAAACCGAAATAATTTGGTCCCTAAAGTGCGAAAAAATTATATTAATTTTATTTCATGAAACCGGTCCAGAAATGCCTTGAACCGCTCGAACAGGACCAAAACCAACGAACCAACCGAACCGGTCTGCAGCTGCTGGAATGCCCCACGGCGTTGCAACGCCCGCTTTGTCCTTATGCGCGCCTGCTATCGGGGTAGCGTTGCAACGCCGCTGACCCCTTGAGCGCCCGCGTCGATAGGGAGCTCTGGCGTTGCGACGCTGTTCTTCAGCGTTGCAACGCTGATGAACGGCGTTGCAACGCTGCTGCTTCGGCAGCAGCTTTCTTCAACGAACACAGCAGCTTCAACTTGCAATTTCTCCCTCGATTCTCCGCCGAATTGCTTGAAATTGGTCCCGAACGACTCGTAACTCATTTACAGACTCAATAATGCACTTTTTGCCCAAAAACGCAGGGGCCTTTACATACAATTTGATCAAAATAAAAGTAAACTAACGCTAAAAAATTCCTAAACAAGTTTTACAGCAAACCCAATGCATTTCCCACCAAATCAATGCAATTTTGTTTCAAAACAAAACAAATCAAGCATTTCTCTGATACCAATTGATGCAGATCGAATCTCCTTGAGCAGCGAAAACGAATTTGGAATCATAATATGCAAGATTGTTTTGCTTGAAAAATAAAAACCAGTACATTGACAAATATACAAAACAAGCATATAATTAACTCTAATCTAATTAGACATGGATAATAACATACAAACGTACTAAGTTTAACAATTAAACTAAGAAGGAAGAGGAATAAATGTTTACCTTTGTAGACTCGCAGCAACTCCTTGCTCCAAGCAAATTCCAGTAACTCAGCAACACAACAACTCTCTGTTTTTCAAGCAGGAACACTACTACCACATGAAAAATCCTCTATGTCTCTGAGTGCTTAAATCTTCCTTGGTGGGAAGGATCAAACAATTGGAAGAAGAAGGGAATGAGAGTGTGAGAGAGAGTTTTTGCAGCAATTCTCTAATTGCCAGAAGAATGATCCAATGATCGATCATCGATCATCAACCCTCTTCTCCCTGTTAAACTGTCGATAGGGAGAAGAAGTGGGGTAGTGGGAACGTGTCTGGATGACACGTTCCCTTATTTTATTATAAATAATAATAATAATAATAATAATTAAATAATAATTAAATATAATTTAATTATTAATTTAAATCATATTTAAATAATGCAAATTAAATATCATATATTTAATTTGGATTAAATCTCATTTAATCATATTACCCCTTTAACCTATAGTTGTAATGTACATCCAGTGCACATTAAATTTTAACCAATAGTTTTCAAATGTGAATCACATTCACATTTAATATAATATTTGAACTCTTTCAAATATTCAATTCTCTCATATAATTTAATATGAATCATATTCACATTAAATTTATAATATATAGTTCCAAAACTATATATTATATCGTATCTAAATACATTAAATATATTCCCTAATGAATTTGAACATTTCAAATTCAAATGATCTAAGAACCCTTTACGAGCTAGAAGGTGAACCTAATGGACCTACAGATCAGAATCTCCAACGATACGAGATTGCTCGTTTAATCTCATTAACCTCCCAATCAACATTCGTTAAGTGCGAGAACACTCCACTAATGTCCCACAGCTGCACTCTTCTCACTGCAGATATATTTCTGTGTCTATGGATATTGACCAATAACAGCAAGTCAATCCTTCACAAACGTTCGTAACACCAGCTGGGTCAAATTACCGTTTTACCCTTGGATTACATCTTGTACCTCAAGTACCAATGCTCCTCTAATGAACAATTTGTTTGTGGTCCTACCAACAAACAGAGTCCCTCTTGGGCCAATGAGAGGGTCGGGCCCTTTGTTAAAGTCCCGGAGACACCACTTAAGGGAACATTCCTCTACTTACCCTAGTAGGCGGGAAGGACTGAATTCAATCTTGATAAGTTAAGTTCCCAGCCGCTCACTCGGTCTTGTCCTCAAGAAGGTAGGCATATTGAGTCGGCGAATCTGGCCACTCTCACCTATACTAGTCAAAGGACAATCCCTCATGAGCAGGAGTTAAGTAACTCTGCTTTCGAGGATTGAGACCAAGTTGCCCCGAGTCATCCTAGTGAAATAGAAACCTAACTAGTCAAGCTGAGTTCTGACTAGAGGTTACTATTTCGTGGTCCGGTCTTATGTAATCTCATTACATAGGATATCCCCACTCACATGTCATCTACACGAACACGTTAGGATCACAGTGTTCGCATCAAATACAAAGTGGGCCACATCCATAGTTTAACCAGGGTAAGGTACCCAAACCTTATCCCCTTACTATAGACCCTTTAGGTTGTATCTCGAACCGAGATCCTTTTTATGTACATTACATTCAGTTAGAGATTCACTTAACAGCTTGGATGTTTAGTTTATTGGATTTAGGATTTAAATAAAGGCAAACTCGTAGAAAACGAACAATAACACTTTATTACATTAATTAGAACATAATTACAAACTACGAGTTTTAGGGCACAAATTCCAACAGGCTACAGGCCACTCTCACCCATATTAGTCTAAGGAAAACCCCCTATAAGCAGGAGTTCTTAACTTGCTTAGGATTCAGGTCGAGTCACTAATGACCATCTATAAATTATCAGTCCTATCATGTTAACGACGTTATACTGGTTAGACTAATAATTTGCAGTCCGGTCTATTTGGATATATGTCCTAATCTCGTGAAGTTTGTAATATTCCATCTTGTAAATAAATAAGAGTTATTTATTCGAAATTTGTGTCTCGTATATTTCATAAACTTAATCCAATAAACTAAGCTCCAGGGTCATTGTATTATGAAAGAACTAGAAACTTGAACGGTGTGTAGTGGACACACTGGGAGGATGACGTTCGAGTTAATGACCCAAACGGTCTACAGTATATGGATAGGGTTGGAGACCTAATCCTGGATATGTTGTAGATGCGACCCGCTTTATATTAGATATAAACGAGGTGATCCAGCTCGTTCATGTGGTTGACATGCGAGTGGGGGCATTCTGTGCGATGAGATTATACAAGACCGGACCGTGAATTATTAGACTTACTGATGTAACATCGTTGAAAGTATTGAAGGGAATGAGAATCCCTGCACAACAGAAGACAATCGAATCGTCATGGTATCGTTATGCTACTAGAAATTCATTAAAACGATTTAACAATTAAATCTAGCCAAAACATACAAAATGGAAAGGAAAAACAGTAAGATGAAGTTACTTACTTGTTGAAGACCCTCTCCAAGAACTCCTTTCCAGAGAATCACAAACCCTTCGCGATAACCCGATCTCAACGTACTTGATCTCTTCTCTCGAACAAGAACCGAACACAACCACTAAAGGCTTCTCGGTTGTTCTTCCTTTGGAAAGAACGAAGTTTGTGGGATCTTCTTAATTTAGAGAGAAAAGCTTATGTTCTTTTGGTCAAATTTCCAAAAAATGAGAGAATGGAATGAGAAACCCTTCTTGCAAAGGGTTTAAATAGTGGAAAGAACATGGAGTTAAAATCTCCACATTATTACCACTTTACCACAACTATTGGTTATGCAAATCACATTTGCATAACTATATATTATAAGATATCTCATATCTCATATTACAAATCACATTTGCAATAATGTGGATTTATTAAATTGAATCACATTCAATTTAATTTCTCTCAATTAATTTCTCCAATTAGCCCTAATTCAACAATTAGACTAACCTATAGTTTATTATGAATCTCATTCACATAAAACTATATATTATATCATTCATATCTCATCTAAATGACATAAATGCCTTTTAAGTTAAATTGAACACTTCAATTAACACCAAAACATTAACCCTTATTTTAACCCAGATTGAGGCAACCGAGGGACCTAATGGACCTACACTGACGAGCTCCAATGATACGAGATTAATCTATCAAACTCCTTGACCCGGTTAATCAACATTCATTAGCTACGGTAACACTCCACTATAGCCCGTAGCTGCACTCCTGTCAGTGCTGAATATTATGTCCACTGATATAACCAATGTCCATGAGTCGACCCTTCACAGGTTGTTCGTAGACACGGCTGGGTAAACTTACCGTTTTACCCCTTTGTCCACCTCTTGTTCCTTATGTCCCCACTGCTCCTCTAATGAACAACATATTGTGATCGTCCAACCATACACAACACCCTTCTCGGGCCAGTGAGAAGGTGAGCGCCCGTTGTCCAAGCCCTGGAGACAGCATTTAAGGGAACAACCCCTCTACTTTCCCTAAAGGCGGAAACAAGTGAATTCCATCTTGCGTAGTTAAGTTCCCAGCTCTCTACTTGGTCCTGTCCCTGAGAAGATAGGTATATTGGGCGAGTAACTGTGACCACCCACACCCGTACTAGTCAAAGGACAGACCCCCTCATACAGGAGTCCGTATCACGCTCAGGATTCAGGTCGAGTCACTAATGGTCATCTACGAAGTTATTAGTCCTTATTTTCAACGGTGTTACATCAGTAGGTGTAATAATTCACGGTCCGGTCTTGTACAATCTCATTGCACAGGATGCCCCCACTCGCATGTCAACAACATGAACAAGTCAGATCACCTCGTTTGTATCTAAATACAAAGCGGGCTGCATCCAAAGTGTATCCAGGATTAGATCTCCAACTCTATCCATATACTGTAGACCGTTCGGGTCATTAACTCGAACGTGATCCTCCCTGTGTGTCCACTACACACCGTTCAAGTTCTAGTTCTCTCATAAATTCAATGACCCTGGAGCTTAGTTTATTGGAAAAGTTTGTAAAATTTGCGAGACACAAAGTAATGAAATGAATAACACTTTATTAATTTCAAACAATAATTTACAAACACGAGATTAGGACAAAAATCCCAACAAACTCCCACTTGGACTAAGCTAGTGGAGAAAATACATTTATGAAATGTACATAAATAACAATGAAGTAATACAATAAACTAGGGCATTGAATACCCGTTTACACATCTCCCACTTGCCCTAGTCAGGAAGTACTCGAAGACCTAGACTCTCTAGGTGACCCTCAAACACCTTAGCCGTGTGGGGATTTGTAAATGGATCAGCTACGTTGTGCTCCGACGCTATCTATGTGACTGACACGTCTTTGCGGTGCACAATCTCCCGTATCAAGTGATACTTCTACTTAATGTGTTTGCCTCTCTTATGGCTCCGAGTCTCTCTGGAGTTGGCCGCTGCACCACTGTTATCACAGAACAGTGTGATCGGTAAGATCATATTTGGAACAACTTCCAAATCTGCCATGAATTTCCTAAGCCAAACAGCTTCCTTTTCAGCTTCACAAGCCGCAAAGTACTCCGCTTCCATAGTGGAATCAACGATGCATCCCTGCTTGATGCTTCTCCATACTACAGCTCCTCCATACTACAACTCCTCCATTCAGAATGAAGGCTAATCCCGAAGTGGATTTCCTAGAATCGTTATCGGTCTAAAAGTTAGAATCCGTGTATCCCGTTAGGATCAAATCCCCACCGCCGTACACTAAGCTGTAGTTCCTCGTTCTCCTAAGATACTTGAGGATTGCCTTTACGGCTGTCCAGTGATCTAATCCTGGATTGGATTGAAACCTACTGACAATCCCTACTGCATAATAGATGTCGGGCCTAGTACACAACATGGCATACATTAGGCTCCCTACAGCTGAAGCATATGGGATCCGTCTCATATCCTCAACCTCTTGAAGAGTCTTAGGACACTGATCCTTAGACAAGTGAACTCCGTGCCTGAAAGGCAACAAGCCCTTCTTGAAGTTCTGCATCTTATATCTAGACAACATCTTGTCAATATAAGACGCCTGAGACAAGACTAGCGTTCTGTTCTTCCGGTTCCGGAATATCTGGATACCTAGAACATACTGAGCTTCTCCTAAATCTTTCATTTGGAATTGCGAAGCTAGCCATTTCTTCACGTCAGTAAGAAATTCTACCTCATTCCCAATGAGAAGAATATCATCCACATACAACACTAAAAATGCGACAATTTTGTCAACGATTTTCTTGTAGACACAAGGCCCGTCGAGATCAAACCCATAAGATTTGATCGCCTCATCAAACCTTATATTCCAAGACCTCGAAGCTTGTTTCAATCCATAAACAAACCTCTGAAGCCGACAAACCTTTTGCTCTTGGCCTTGGGCAGTGAACCCTTTGGGATGGTCCATATAGATGATTTCATCAAGTTTGCCATTCAGAAAGGCTGTCTTGACATCCATCTGCCATACCTTGTAGTCATAATATGCGGCAATGGCCAGAAGGATCCTGATCGACTTTACCATGGCAACAGGTGAAAAGGTTTCCTCATAGTCAACCCCTTCAACCTAGGTAAAACCCTTTGCCACTAGTCGGGCTTTGAAGGTCTGCACCTTCCCATGTACGCCACGTTTACGCTTGTAGATCCATTTGCAACCAATAGGTTTTACCCCATCCGGTTGATCCAGAAGCTCCCAGACAGAATTGAAGTACATCGACTCTATTTCCTAGTCCATAGCTTTAATCCATTCATCTTTGTCAACATCAACCATTGCCTGATCATAGGTCGAGGATCCTCATGATCATCATCGGGAGTGACAAGCGAGGTTTCAGCTAAACGCATGTAACGATCAGGCTGTCCCACAACCCTCCCACTACGTCGAGGCATTCCCAACTCTTGGGAACGGATTTGACTAGACGTGCTAGGATCAACAACACTTGTTGATGTACTAGCTCCATCAGCACTCTTGCTGACGTACTATCCACTTCATTTAACACAATTTTACTCATTGGTAAATAATCCCTGATATGGTCTTCCTCTAGGAAAGTGGCGTTTGTCGACACAAGCACCCTATTTTCCTTAGGATCGTAAAACAGACCACCACTAGTCTCTTTTGGGTAACCTACGAATAGGCATAATTTCGAACAGGGTTCTATCTTTTTTGGGTTTGACACCAACACGTGGGTCAAGCATCCTCAAATTCTGAAGTGATGTAAACTACCTTTACGTCCACTCCAGAGTTCGAAAGGTGTTTCACAAACACTCTTCGACGGAATGTTGTTCAAAATATAGACTGCAGTCTCCACTGCGTAACCCCAAAAAGAATCAGGGAGACAAGCATAGCTCATCATCGACTGAACCATGTCCAACAAGGTTATGTTTCTCCTCTCCGATACACCATTCTGCTGTGGCTTATAAGGTGTTGAGAGTTAGGACGTTATTCTGTGTTCTATCATATAGTCCTGAAATTCAGTGTCCATATACTCTCCACCTCGATCCGATCGAAGTGTTTTAAGCGATTTACCTAACAAGTTCTCAACCTCAGTCTTGTACTCCTTGAACTTTTCAAGAGTTTCAGACTTCTTATGCATTAGGTAAATATACCCATACCTCGAGTAATCATCTATGAAAGACACGAAATATTCATAACCACCTCGTGCTTTAACATTCATCGGACCAAAGAGGTCAGAATGTACCATCTCAAGGGGCTCTTTGGCTCTATATCCTTTTCCACTAAAAGGACGTTTAGTCATTTTGTCTTCGAGGCATGACTCACACACCGGTAAAGAGTTTTCTTCCAACTCGTTTAGAAGTCCACTCTTCACTAGTTTCTCAATCCTATTGAGATTAATGTGGCCTAACCGTAGATGCCAAAGATGGACATTTTCTTTAGGAGAAACTTTCGCTCTCTTAGTTCGTGTTTCTGCCGTTTTAAACAATTCAGTATTCAAAACACTTTTGACCGAATTAGGTTTCAAAACATACATATTATTCTCAAGTGAAGCAGAATAAATAACATTACCATTTCTGGAAATAAACGCTTTATTACCATTAAATGAAACGAAGATACATTGTTCTAACAGGCAGGAAATATAAATTAGGTTTCTAGTAAACCCTGGAACTATATACATATTGTCCAACAAAATGTAATTCCTGCCAAAATGTAGGTTCACCGTGCTGACCGCTGCAGCAGAGACAAGCTCCCCGGATACAACCCATAGAGTCACCTCACCCTCTCGCAGTTGCTGCCAGGAATCAATCCCCTGAAAAGAATAACAAACATGGTTAGTGGCTCCCGAATCCAATATCCAGGCAGAGTCATTGCTCTCCACTAAACAGGTTTTTGTCACAAGTAAATCATATTTACCTTGATTCTTCCTCTCGACTAGGAATTTGGGATAGTTCCTCTTCCAGTGTCCGCCCCCATTGAAGTGGAAACACTTTCCTTTCTCTTCAACTTCCTTTACCTTCTTACCCTTTTGGGCGGCAGCTTGGTCAGTTTTACCCCTCTTCATCTTCTTCTTCCCTTTCGGGCGTGAAGGAGCAACAGGTTTAGTCCAGAGGTCGAACCCCTGTGATAAGACATGTAGGCAACATTTACCTCAGATTATAGTGCCCTGATCCTCATCAAGGACTGGAAATTATGTAGCTCATTGAGGAAGGTAGTCAAAGTGTAGCTAATTTTGTTCATAATAGCATTGATACGAAGCTTAAGGAAACTCTTCGGAAGAGTCTCCAAGATAAAACCGACTGGCTCGATTAAAGCCGATGAAGCCTCGTTCATCATCTCCGCTAGATTAAAGTGGGTCATCATGTCTAGAACATGTTCACGGACAGACGACCCCTCCTTCTTTCGTGCGTTGAAGACGTATTTGAGCGAGTCATGTCGGACTTGAAAGGACTGTTGTCCAAACATTTCCTGCAACGACTCCATGATCTCCTTAGCGGTGACCATCAGCTCATGCTTATTTGCCAAAACATCAGACATGTTGGCAATGATATAGACCTTGGCCTTTTCATTGGCCCTGATCCATCGATCGTATGCATCACGAACACTTCGCGATGCAGCCGAGCCCGACATCTGAGGACACTCCTAAGAGAGCACGAACTTAATATCGTCAGTTACCAAAATCGTGTTTAAGTTGTTGTCCATGTTTGGTAATTATCTCCCACTAATTTGTCAGACGCGAGTAAAGCTATAATCGAGTTAGACATGTTTTTAGCTGAAGAATCAAAAACTTTGTGTTAGTCTCGCAAAAACACTTGAAATCCAATCATGTTTTAGCAAAAAATGTTTCATGATCCCTAGGCCATTCAAAATTTGCAGTGATATCCTAAAGGTTTAGAATGACCGCCACCGAAGGGTGAACAGAACACTCCTCCTCTAGGACAAGACTTTCTCGATCAGACCCTAATCCCAGAATAACTCTTATTCCATTAGACGTCTAATTACCATTGTTCGGTCGAATTCATTAACTCTTAACGAATTCTGTGAGCGTCACCCTCAATCTTTAAGTTTCCAAGTATCCGTCCAAACAATAGCCACCGAAGGGTGAACCAAGAAGAAAAACCAACTAGAAAACTGTATCCATTTCGGGAATTCACGGTGTTCCGACTCCCATGATCAGACCCTCCGAAGGGATTGTCTGGTCCAGTCCAAACTAGCAGGCGGATCATAGGCGTCTCACGGTGTGAATCGAAAGAAGAGACCGTGGGTCCTGTTTTCACAGGTCCTGCTCCGACTCATTATAAGTACTCTCTCCATCTACGATGATATTGACCCATACAAATGCCACCAGAAGGGGGACGCTCCCATTTGCGCCACGAGGCCGAGTATGGATCTCACTGTGCGGACTTAACAGAGATTTATGGTTGGAAATTAAATGTATCTTATACACTATATTTCCTCCCACTCAACACTTTATTTTATTAGGGATTGACCTAGATAAACCGTCTAAAATTTACCTAAGTCTACCAATATAACTCTTATATGTCATTAACCTAAGTTTATAATCACATTATTACTTAGGTATATGTGAGTAAATTAATTAACTTTTAATTAACGACACTCACGATAAGTATAATCTAAGAATCTCCGGACGGAATTCACTCCCAGGTCGGTTTCCAAGTACGGGTATTTTGCAAGCGTCAACTTAAATACCCCAGCCTTAGACAAAACTTTCCTTAGACAGAGTTACTAATCAGTCACCATTCATAGACTAAACTTTGATTTCCTAATTCTAATCTTATTAGAACTAGAAAACCTAAGTCTAATTATTCAAGTTCTAAACACTTTAAAACTAATAATTAACTTAGGTTGCATGCATTTCTATGTTATAGTGCTTGATCATTCATCACATGAATAACTATACTATAACAAAAATAATTCATCACATGAATATAAGTGCATGAACATACTTTAATCTAAAAAATATAACACTTATATAAATTAAATTAAAACATGCATTTAATTATATTATAACACTTATAATATAACCTATCATGCAAACTATATATTATAACTCTTATAATATAAATGATGCATGAAATGTTTAACCTAAGGTGGGATTTTTAATCTATATGACATACGTTATGCACATATAAATTTAATTAAAATCATACATCACATGCATAAAATATTTAAATAGCAAAAATTGATCGTTTTTTGGCACATAGGGACAATTATTTAATTAAATAACATTAATATAACTATTATATTAATATTATTTAATAAAATAATTAAATAAATAATTAAAATTACATTTTTACAATTAAAAATAATAAAAAACGAAATAAAAACTGCCCCACTTTGCTTTACAACCGCCCACGAACTCGCAAAAACGCCCGCGAACTGCCCATTATGTGTGCGGCGTTGCAACGCAACGTGGCGGCGTTACTGTAACGCCGCCGCCTCAGCGTCAACCGGGGTTCTCAACGCCCGCGCATTTACAATCTTGTCGGGCGCGCGCTTGCTCTAGCGGCATAGTGTTGAGACGCTAATGAACAACGTCTCAACGTCGTCGCCTGTTCAGTAAACACCTTTGTTGTTTTGCTTCGAATTTCACCCGTTTCCGTTTGGATTTCATCACAGCAACTCTTACTACTAAAGACTCGGACTTACAGACTCGATTTACAACAAAAAGCCCAAAAACAACGGGCCCTTACAGTGATCTCATTAAAATAAATTGTAAATCCAAACTAGTGCCAAAAACCGAAACATCAAAAATTGCAAACCAGCATTCATTTCATGAATTAAGGCAATTTACCCACCTAATTCTAATGAAAAATAGTGCATAACAAAGAACCAACAACTTGGCTCTGATACCAATTGAAGGGAATGAGAATCCTCGCGCAGCGAAAGACGATCGAATCGTCATGGTATCGTTACGCTACTAGAAATTCATTAAAACGATTTAACAATTAAATCTAGGCTAAACATACAAAATGGAAAGGAAAAACAGTAAGATGAAGTTACTTACTTGTTGAAGACCCTCTTCAAGAACTCCTTTCAAGAGAATCACGAACCCTTCGCGATAACCCGATCTCAACGAACTTGATCTCTTCTCTTGAAAAAGAACCGAAAAGAACTACTAAAGACTTCTCGGTTGTTCTTCCTTTGGAAAGAAGGAAGTTGGTGGGAATTTCTTGGTTTTGGAGAGGGAGGAGAGTTGAGAGAATTTAGAGAGAAAAGCTATTCTTTTGGTCAAATTTCCAAAAAATAAGAGAATGGAATGAGAAACCCTTCTTGCAAAAGGTTTAAATAGTGGAAAGAACATGGAGTTAAAATCTCCACATTATTACCACTTTACCACAACTATAGGTTATGCAAATCACATTTGCATAACCATATATTATAAGATATCTCATATCTCATATTACAAATCACATTTGCAATAATGTGGATTTATTAAATTGAATCACATTCAATTTAATTTCTCTCAATTAATTTCTCAAATTAGCCCTAATTCAACAATTAGGCTAACCTATAGTTTATTATGAATCTCATTCACATTAAACCATATATTATATCATTCATATCTCATATAAATGACATAAATTCCCTTTAAGTGAAATTGAACACTTCAATTCACACCAAAATATTAACCCTTTTTTTAACCCAGATTGAGCCAACCGAGGGACCTAATGGACCTACAGTGACGAGGGCCAATGATACGAGATTAATCTATCAAACTCTTTGGCCCGGTTAATGTTCAACATTCATTAGTTACGGTAACACTCCACTATAACTCGTAGCTGCACTCCCGTCAGTGCTGAATATTCCGTGTCCAATGATATAACCAATGCCCATGAGTCGACCCTTCACAGGTTGGGTCAAATTACCGTTTTACCTCTGTGTCTACCTCTTGTTCCTTAAGTCCCCACTGCTCCTCTAATGAACAACATATTGTGATGGTCCAACCATACACAACACCCTTCTCGGCCCTGTGAGATGGTGGGCGCCCGTTGTCCAAGCCCTGGAGATAACACTTAAGGGAACAACCCCTCTAGTTTCCCTAAAGGCGGGAACGAGTGAATTCCATCTCGCATAGTTAAGTTTTCAGCTCCCTACTTGGTCCTGTCCCTGAGAAGATAGGCATATTGGGCGAGTAACTATGACCACCCTCACTCGTACTAGTCAAAGGACAGACCCTCGCAGATAGGAGTCCTTAACACGCTTAGGATTAAGGTCGAGTCACTAATGGTCATCTACAAAGTTATTAGTCCTTACTGTCAACGGTGTTACATCAGCGGGACTAATAATTCACGGTCCGGTCTTGTGCAATCTCATTGCACAGGATGCCCCCACTCGCATGTCAACCACATGAACGAGTCAAATCACCTCGTTTGTATCTAAATATAAACGGGTTGCATCCACAGTGTATCAAGGATTAGGTTTCCAACCTTATCCATATACTGTAGACCGTTCGGGTCATTAACTCAAACGTGATCCTCCCTGTGTGTCCACTACACACCGTTCAAGTTCTAGTTCTCTCATAAATTCAATGTCCCTGGAGCTTAGTTTATTGGAAAAGTTTGTAAAATTTGCAAGACACAAAGTAATGAAATGAATAACACTTTATTAATTTCAAACAATAATTTACAAACACGAGATTAGGACAAAAATCCCAACAAGTATAGGACTAAATAAATTCGTAGATGACCATTAGTGACTCGACCTTAATCCTAAGCGTGTTACGAACTCATGTCTGCGGAGGTCTGTCCTTTGACTAGTACGGGTGAGGGTGGCCAAAGTTGCTCACTCAATATGCTTATCTTCTTAGGGGCAGGACCACGTGGGGAGCTGGGACTTGACTACGCGAGATGGAATTCACTCGTTCTCGAATTAGGGAAACTAGAGGGGTTGTTCCCTTAAGTGTTGTCTCTAGGGCTTGAACAACGGGGCCCTACCCTCTCACTGGCCTGAGAGGGTTGTTGTTTATGGTAGGACCATGCAACGTGAGGAGCAGTGGGACTTAAGGAGCAAGAGGTAGACACAGGGGCAAAATGGTAATTTGACCCTACTGTGACTACGAACAACCTGTGAAAGCTTGACTCACGAGCATTGGTTATACCGATGGACACAACTTGTCCTATAATGATGGGAATGCAACTACGAGCTTTAGTGGAGTGTTACCGTAGCTAATGAATGTTGGATAATCGGGTCAAAGAGTTTGACAGGTTAGTCTCGGATCATTGGAGCTCGTCATCTGTAGGTCCATTAGGTCCCTCGGTTGGATCAAATTGGAGAAATTGAGGGTTTACAGTTTGGTGTGAATTTAAGGTGTTCAAATTTATTATTTCGGTATTTATGTCATTTATATGTGATATAGATGACATAATATATAGTTTGATGCGAATGAGATTCATAATAAACTATAGTATAGCCTAATTGATTAATTAGTGTTAATAGGAGAAATTGAATTGAGAGAAATTAAATTAAATGTGATTCAATTTAAAATTCCACAATTATGCAAATGAGATTTGTATAATAAGGTATGAGATACCTTATATTATGTGATATGCAAATATGATTTGCATATCATATGGTTGTGGTTAAATTGTGATTTGGTGGAGGTTTTAACTCCACCACAGACTAGTATTTAAAGGGTTGCATGAAGTCTTTGGTATGCCATTTTGCCATTTTTTGGATTTTCATCCAAAGAGAGCAAGGCAAAATTCTCTCATTCTCTCTCAAACTCTCCTCACCCAAAATCAAAGGGAGTCCCGCACACTCTCCCTCAACCTCCCGAGAACAACTGAGAAGACCCTTTGGAGGTGTCTTGTCGTTCGATTCGAGGATCGAGTTCGTAGAGATCGTTGGTTCGAGAGGGATCGTGACTGGAGGAGGAAAAGCTTTGAAGAAAGTTCTTCAACAAGTAAGCAACAAGATACTCTCTGTTTTTTCTTCTCTTTGGCATGTTTAGCCTAGAATTAAAGTAGTTTAATTAAATTTTAAGACACGAATTACACAACGAAACAATGACGTTTCACAACGTCTTCTGCTGCAGGAATTCTAAATCCCTACAATTGGTATGAGAGCCAATCATTGCTCTTTGTTGTGTATTATGTGATATCTTAAAATTAGGTCGGTAGCATTAATTTTCATGAGATGAATGTTAATGGTGTGCGTTTTTTGATGTTTTCGATTTTTGGCACATAGTTAGATTTACATTAAAAGTTGATGAGATCAATGTAAGGGCCCGGTGTTTTGAGCAATTTTTAATGTGAATCGAGTCTGTAAGTTTGTGTCGTTCGTGGCATGAGATGCTGTGAAGAAAACGGAGTGGAATCGGGCGAAAAACGACAAATTGTAAAAGAGATTGTTGTTCTGTCGATGACATTGAGATGCTGTTCTTCAGCGTCTCAACGTTGTACATGCGGATCTAGGCGCGCTGCAGGCACAACGTTGAGATGCCAGGCGCTGCGTTGCAACGCTGTGGGCATTGGGAACACAGAGGATGACGCTTAACGCTGCAGCGTTGCAACGCTGCCGCGTAGGGGGTAGTTCCATCATTCAGTTCGCGAAGTAGTGGCAAGTGGGACTAAAGAAGCGGCTGTTCGAGACCTGGTTTCAACTGCCAGTTTGTATTTATTTATTTTTTATTCTTTTATTTTGTAAAATTAATTTTATTTAATTTAATTTTAATTATATTAATATATTTTTATATTAATGTTAATTAATTAAATTTCAGACCCAAGGGTGCGAAAAATCGGTCCAATAATGCTATTTATTAAATTATGCAATTGTTATATGATTTATTTTAACTATGTGCATATTATATGTCATATAGATTAAAATCTCACCTTAGGTTAAACATTTCATGCATCATTTATATTATAAGAGTTATAATATATAGTATGCATGATACGATTATATTATAAGTGTTATAATATAACGCATGTTTTAATTTAATTAATATAAGAGTTATATTTCTTAGATTAAAAGCATTGATATGCATTTATACATGAGATGTATATATATTATATAGTTTAATTATTCATGTGATGAATGATCAAGCATTATAATATAAAAATGCATGCAACCTAAGTTAATTATTGTTGGGATTTATGCCGCCCTAAAACTCATAGTTTGTAATTATGTTCTAATTAATGTAATAAAGTGTTATTATTTCAATAAAGTGTTATTGTTCGTTATCTACGAGTTTGCCTTTATTTAAAACCCTAAATCCAATAAACTAAACATCCAAGGTCATTAAATGAATCTTTAATCGAATGTAATGTACATAAAAAGGATCTCGGTCGAGATACCGCCTAAAGGACTATAGTTTGGGGATAAGGTTTGGGTACCTTACCCCTGGTTAGACTATGGATGTGGCCCACTTTGTATTTGATACAAACTTTGTGATCCTAACGTGTTAGTGTAGATGACATGTGAGTGGGGATATCCTATGTAATGAGATTACATAAAAGCCAGGACCACGAAATAGTAACCTCTAGTCAGAACTCAGTTGACTAGTTAGGTTTCTATTTCACTAGGATGACCTAGGCAACTTGATCTCAATCTCGAGCAGGTGTTACGACTCCTGCTCGCGAGGATTGTCCTTTGACTAGTATGGGTGAGAGTGGTCGATTCGCCGACTCAATATGCCTACCTTCTTGGGGACAAGACCGAGTGAGCGGTGGGGACTTAACTTAGCAAGATGGAATTCACTCCTTCCCGCCTACTAGGGTAAGTAGAGGAATGCTCCCTTAAGTGGTGTCTCCGGGACTTGAACAAAGGGCCCAACCCTCTCATTGGCCCGAGAGGGACTCTGTTTGTTGGTAGGACCACAAACAAATTGTTCATTAGAAGAGCACTGGTACTTAATGCACAAGATGTAACATCAGGGTAAAACGGTAATTTGACCAAGCTTGTGTTACGAACATTCGTGAAGGATTGACTTGCTGTTATTGGTCAATATCCATGGACACAGAAATATATCTACAGTGAGAAGAGTGTAGTTGTGGGACTTTAGTGGAGTGTTCCCGCAGTTAACGAATGTTGATTAGGAGGTTAATGAGATTAACCGAGCAATCGTGATCGTTGAAGCTTTCGATCCGTGAGGTCCATTAGGTCCACCTTCTAGCTCGTAAAGGGTTCTTAGATCATTTGAATTTGAAATGTTCAAATTCATTAGGTTATAAACTCAATGTATGTTGATACAATATAATATATAGTTTTGGAACTATATATTATAAATTTAATGTGAATGTGATTCATATTAAATTATATGAGACAATTGAATATTTGAAAGAGTTTAAATATTATATTAAATGTGAATGTGATTCACATTTGAAAACTATAGGTTAAAATTTAATGTGCACTGGATGTACATTAAAACTATAGGTTAAAGGGGTAATATGATTAAATGAGATTTAATCCAAATTAAATATATGATATTTAATTTGTATTATTTAAATTAGTAATTAAATTTGATTTAATTATTATTATTATTATTTTAATAATAAAATAAGGGAACGTGTCTTCCAGACACGTTCCCACTATCCTCTTCCTTCTCCCTATCGATAGCTTAACAGGGAGAAGGGGTGTGCATTTTGAATGAATCGATCAACTGAATTGTACAAGATTTTGGAGAATTGCTCTCTCTCTCTCACTCTCACATTCCCAAAACCTTCTTCCAATTGTTGGATTACCTTCCCACCAAAGTTGATCTAAGTGGAATCCAGAGAATAGGAGGTTTGCCATTTTGGTTGTGTCCTGTTGCTGGAAGAAAACAAAGAAGTTTAGTTCTTGTGTTGCTGAAAAGCTAGGAGCAAAGAGTTGCTGGAGAAAGTCTACAAAGGTAATAATTCCCTCTCTTATATTAGTTTAATCGTTAAACTTGTAGCATGTTTGTATGCAATTAATCCATGTCCAATAGAATTAGAATTTCATGCTTGTTCTGTTCCTTTTGTCAATGTACTGATTTTTGTTTTAAGCAAAACAATCAAGTAATTAAGATCCCAAACACGTTTCCGCTGCTCAAGGAGATCAGATCTCCATCAATTGGTATCAGATCCATGCTTGATTTGTTTTGTTTTGAAACAAAATTGCATTGATTTGGAGGAAAATGCATTTGGTTTGCTGTAAAACTTGTTTAGGAATTTTTTGGCCTTAGTTTACTTTGATTTTGATCAATTAGTATGTAAAGGCCCCTGCGTTTTTGGGCAAAAAGTGAGAAATTGAGTCTGTAATTGAGTCACGAGTCGTTCGGGACCAATTTCAAGCATTTCAGTTGAGAATCGAAGGAGAAATTGCAAGTTGAAGCTGCTGTGTTCATGGAAGAAAGCTACTGCCGAAGCAGCAGCGTTTGCAACGCTGAAGAACAGCGTCGCAACGCCTGAATTCCCTATCGATGCGGGCGATCAAAGGGGTCGGCGTTACAGTAACGCCGCCTCAGCGTTGCAACGCTACCCGATACTGAGCGCGCAAGAAGACGATGAAGGGCGTTGGTAACGCCGGCCTCGGCGCAACGCCGTGGGGACATTCCAAAGATTGCTGCACGGTCGGTTGGTTCAATTGTTTTTGGTCCGGTTCGAGCGGTTCAAGGCCGGTTCATGGTATTTTTAGACCGATTTTATGAAATAAATTAATGTAATTTAATTTTTTGCACTTTAGGGGCCAAATTATTCCGGTTTTATAGCTATTTATCTTTATGAATGTCATTTAGATTATTTCCACCATAGGATAAGCATGTTCATGCATTTTATTTATATAAGTGTTATATGAATATGGTTGAATGCATGACTAATTTATTTTTTCATGAGTAATTAATTATAAGTGTTATAATTAGATTATATGGAAAATAAATTGCATGAAGCATGAAATTATTTAGTTTAAAATAAATGTTATTTTGTTTAAGTAATTTTATAATTCAATTAGTTGAATTTCTTTTATAATTCCAATTTGAATATTGATTGTTGGATTTATAATATAGTTTCTTTTACAAAGGTTAATTATTAAAATTTATAAAAGTTATAAATTAAAGGGGTTTTAGAAACCATAACCTATTATAAAGAAATGCATGCAAACATAGGAACTTGGATTAAAATTTATATTAGTTTTAAATCGTTTAAAATTAATTTAAACCTAAGTTTCAATTTCTAATAGGATTAGAAATTAGTCTTACGTAGTATTTTAAATAGTTTAAAATATAGTAGGACTTTAGGACTTTGGTTATAAGGGAACTCTCTTTGGTGAAGTTCTGTCTAAGGTTTGAGGGTACTTAAAGTGATGTTTAATGAACACCTCCTACCCGGAGGCGATCCAGTAACTTTGAGTTGAATTAACCTTAGTTCTATTTTTATCTCTAGGTAATTAAAATATTTTTTTTCACCTAGACATAAGGTTTTAAGACCTAGTTATAATAGTTATAATAGGCATAGACTTAGATAGATTCTTTTAGCAAGAATCCGACTAAGTTAAAACCATACCTTAATCTTAGGAACTTCAGTGGGAGAAAACGAGATGTTCGCATCGAGTTTTCTCTCACGTCCTCAAGAGTTCACACCGTGAGTTCCATGCTCGGCTACATGACGGCAATAGGGCGTCCCCCTACGGTATGTGTTTGCATGGTTCAATACCAAGGTGAATGAGGGAAGTATCCATAGTAAATGGGAGCAGGACGCGTGTCAACGTATCATACGGTCTCCTTCATTAGGTCGCACCGTGAGATTTCTATAGTCCGCCTGCTAGGTTGTCCTGGAACAGCCAAACCCTACGGAGGGCCTGACTATAGGGATCGGAACACCGCGAACTCCAGAAATGGATAGGGTCTCTTAGGTTGTTTTCCAGCAGTTGTCTTTTTTAATAGTAGCCTGTTGGCTCAGGCCTATTGGATCTGAAAATGGTAGGGTCACATTTACGGGATGAGTTAAGTTAGTTAACAAGTCCTTGACCAAACAAACGGTAGCTAAGGACCATTGGGACATGAGATGTTCTGGTAGTGAGAATTGGCTGGGAAAGTCTCAATTCAAGGGAGGAATGACTGACCGCCCGACGGAGGCTTTTGTTCTAAACCCTTGAAGTATCGTTGCAAAAATTAAAGGTTTAACTTAAACAGTGGGTTTAGTTTAAACACTAGGGTTCTTTAATGCTTTTGCTAAATTAGATTGGTTTTTACAATGGGTTTAAAAGACATAACTAATTAGAACTATTTTGGATTTTCAGCATGTCGTCCTCAATAATAGCCTTACTTAAAAGCAACCGTTTAACTGGTGAGAATTTTACTACGTGGAAGTCAAACTTGGATGCGATCTTTATTGTTGACGACCTTCGGTTCGTACTAACTGAGGAATGTCCTCAGATTCTTGCTTAAGACGCACCTCAATCTGTTAAGAATGCGTTTGACCGCTGGGCCAAGGCTAATGAAAAAGCCAAGGCCTATATCTTGGCTGGGATATCTGATGTTTTAGCCAGGAGATTGCAGCGTATGGTCTCAGCTCGTGAGATCATGGGATATCTGGAAAATTTGTCTAGACAACCGTCTGAACAAATTCGGTACGAATCCATCAAATACGTTTATAACGCGCGCATGAAGGAGGGAACTTCAGTGATAGAACATATTCTCGATCTTATAGTTCACTTCAACGTGGCCGAAATGAACGGAGTGGTCATAGATGAGCAAATTCAGGTATTCTTCATCCTGGAATCTCTTCCGAAGAGTTTCCTGCCATTCCGTAGAAATGCGGAGTTGAACAAAAAGGAGTATAACCTGACTTCCCTCCTAAATGAAGTACAATATTTCGAGTCTCTTATTAAGAATAAGGGACAGGCTGATGGAGAGGTAAATCTGTTTGCCCATTCCACAAGGGTTCATCCTCTGGGACTAAGCCCTGTGGTTCGACTCGGAAAAAGAGGAAAGGAGGCAAAGGGAAAGCTTCTGCCACTGCAGATATTGAGCTCAAAGAGAAGAAAGGTAAATTAGATTTACTTGTTCTTGAAACTTGTTTAGTGAAAAATAATGATTTTACATGGATACTTGATTCAGAAGCCACTAATCACGTTTGCTCTTCATTTCAGGAAACTAGTTCCTTCAAGGAGCTCGAAGAGGGTGAGATGGCGCTCGTGGTCGGAGCAGGAGGCGTCGTCTCTCACTCGTGCGATGAGAGATGCCAAGTTATTTTTCGGAGATAGATTTCTTTCTTTAAAAAATATGTATATAGTTCCTAAGTTTAAAAGCAACTTAATTTCTATCTCTTGTTTAATAGAACTTGGATATTGTATTTCTTTTTCAATTAATGAAGCATTCATTTTGAAAGAAGGTGTCAATATTTGTTCTGCTAAATTGAAAAATGGCTTGTATGTACGGAAACCGAACAAAACGAAAATAATTTTAAATCATGAGATGTTTAAAAATGCTAACACTCAAAATAAAAGGCAAAGAATTTCTCCAAATAATAATACCTATCTATGGCATCTTAGGCTTGGTCATATTAATCTCAACCGGATCGAGAGACTCTCTAAGAATGGACTTCTAAACAAGTTAGAAGGTGATTCTTTACCATATGCGAATCTTGCTTGGAAGGTAAAATGACCAGCGACCTTTTTCTTGGAAAAGGTTCAGAGTCGTAGAGCCCCCCTAGAACTTGTGCATTCGGATCTTTGTGGTCCAGTGAATGTCAAAGCTCGAGGAGGGTACGAATATTTCATCTCTTTCATAGATGATTATTCGAGGTATGGTTATCTATGCCTAATGCATCACAAGTCTGAAGCTCTTGAAAAGTTCAAAGAGTATAAGACAGAAGTAGAGAATGCATTAGGAAAAACCATTAAAACACTTCGATCCGATCGAGGTGGAGAGTATATGGATTTGAGATTTCAGGACTATATGATAGAACATGGAATCAAATCTCAACTCTCAGCACCAAATACACCACAACAAAATGGTGTGTCGAGAAAGGAGAAATAGAACCTTGTTAGACATGGTTCGTTTCTATGATGAGCAATGCTCAATTGCACCGCCTCGTTTTGGGGATACATGATGAGACTCTATGATTCAAATCTTGAACAATGTTCCATCAAAAGTGTTTTGAAATACCTTTTGAACTTTGGAAGGGGCGTAAACCTAGTTTACAACACTTCAGATTTGGGGTGTCAACACACGTGCTCGTGACAAATCCAAAGAAAGCTGGAACCTCGTTCAAGATTATGCCAATTTGTTGGCTATCCCAAAGAAACGAGAGGTGGTCTTTTGTACGACCCATAAGAAAATAAGGTGATTGTGTCGACAAACGCCACGTTCTTGGAGGAAGATCACATGAGGAACCACAAACCGCGTAGTAAATTAGTACTAAATGAAGCTACACATGAACCAACAAGAGTTGTTGATCAAGCTGGACATTCATCAAGAGTTGATGGAAGAGCCAACACACAAGTCGGTCTCATCCTTCTCAATCGTTGGGAATGCCTCGACGCATGGGAGGGTTGTTCCCAACCCGACCGCTACTTGGGTTTAGTGAAACTCAAGTTCTCATACCTGATGACGGCGTAGAAGATCCATTGTCTTATAAACAGGCAATGAATGACGTAGACAAGGACCAATGGATCATAACCATGGACCTTGAAATGGAGTCAATGGACTTTAATTCAGTATGGGAACTTGTAGACCAACCTGAAGGGGTTAGACCCATAGGGTGTAAGTGGATCTATAAGAGAAAGAGAGATGCAGCCGGAAAGGTACTGACCTTTAAGGCTAGACTTGTAGCAAAGGGTTTTACCCAAAGGGAAGGAGTTGACTATGAAGAAACTTTTCCCCGGTTGCAATGTTGAAGTCTATAAGGGTACTCTTATCCATAGCCGCATTTTATGATTATGAAATTTAGCAAATGGACGTCAAGACTACCTTTTTGAATGGTAATCTTGACGAGAGCATCTATATGTCTCAGCCCGAAGGGTTCATAGCCCAAGGTTAGGAGCAAAAAGTTTGCAAGCTTAATCGATTTATTTATGGATTGAAACAAGCGTCAAGATCTTGGAATATAAGATTTGATACTGCGATCAAGTTTTACGGCTTTCACCAAAATGTTGATGAGGCTTGTGTTTACAAGAGGATCGTCAACGAAAAGTAGCTTTGTTAGTACTTTATGTGGATGATATCCTACTTATTGAGAATGATGTAGGATACCTAACTGACATAAAGAATTGGCTGGCGACCCAATTCAAAATGAAAGATTTGGGAGAGGCACAATATGTTCTTGGGATTCAGATCTTTAGGAATCGCAAGAACAGAACGCTAGCACTGTCTCAAGCGTCTTATATCGACAAAATGTTGTCCAAATATTCGATGCAGAATTTTAAGAGGGGCTTATTACCCTTCAGGCACGGAGTTCATCTGTCTAGGGAACAGTGTCCCAAGACACCTCAAGAAGTTGAGGATATGAGACATATTCCCTATGCTTCTGCAGTAGGTAGCTTAATGTATGTTATGCTATGCACGAGGCCGGACATTTGTTATGCAGTGAGAATAGTCAGTAGGTACCAGTCCAATCCAGGGTTAGACCACTGGACAGCAGTTAAAAATATCCTCAAGTATCTAAGGAGAACGAGGGATTATATGCTTGTGTATGGGTCTAAGGATTGATCCTTACTGGGTACACTGATTCTGATTTTCAGACCGATAAGGATTCTCAGAAATCCACATCGGGATCAATTTTCACCCTTAACGGGAGAGCTATAGTATGGCGAAGATCCAGCAAGGATGCATCGCTGACTCCACAATGGAGGTTGAGTATGTCGTTGTTTGTGAAGTAGCTAAGGAGGTTGTTTGGCTAAAGAAATTCCATACTGATTTGGAAGTTGTTCCAAATATGGAATCTCTCATCACCTTATACTGTGACAACAGTGGTGCGGTAGCCAATTCGAAGGAACCTCGCAGCCATAAGCGAGGAAAGCACATCGAGATGAAGTATCACCTGATACAAGAAATAGTGCAACGAGGAGATGTGACAGTCACGAAGATCGCTTTGGAGCACAATATTGCTGATCCGTTTACAAAGACTCTCACGGCTAAAGTGTTCGAGGGTCATCTGGAAAGTCTGGGTCAACGAGATATGTACATAAGCTAATCTAGGGCAAGTGGGAGATATGTAATGGGGTATATGGATACTCTAGTTTATTGTATTTCTATCTCTTGTAACCACTGTTTTAGATTATGATGTACCCCACTAGAGTTTTAGTTCAAGTGGGAGTCTGTTGGGATTTATGCCCTAAAACTCGTAGTTTGTAATTATGTTCTAATTAATGTAATAAAGTGTTATTATTTCAATAAAGTGTTATTGTTCGTTATCTACGAGTTTGCCTTTATTTAAACCCTAAATCCAATAAACTAGTTAGGTTTCTATTTCACTAGGATGACCTAGGCAACTTGATCTCAATCCTGAGTAGGTTACGAACTCCTGTTCGCGAGGGATTGTCCTTTGACTAGTATGGGTGGGAGCGACCAGATTCGCCGACTCAATATGCCTACCTTCTTGGGGACAAGACCGAGTGAGCGGCTGGGGACTTAACTTAGCAAGATGGAATTCACTCCTTCCCGCCTACTAGGGTAAGTAGAGGAATGTTCCCTTAAGTGGTGTCTCCGGGACTTGAATAAAGGGCCCAACCCTCTCATTGGCCCGAGAGGGACTCTGTTTGTTGGTAGGACCACAAACAAAATGTTCATTAGAGGAGCACTGGTACTTAAGGCACAAGATGTAACCCAGGGGTAAAACGGTAATCTGTCCCAGCTGGTGTTACGAACATTCGTGAAGGATTGACTTGCTGTTATTTGTCAATATCCATGGATACAGAAATATATCTGCAGTGAGAAGAGTGCAGTTGTGGGACTTTAGTGGAGTGCTCCCGTAGTTAACGAATGTTGATTAGGAGGTTAATGAGATTAACCGAGCAATCTCGTATCGTTGGAGCTTCTGATTTGTAGGTCCATTAGGTCCACCTTCTAGCTCGTAAAGGGTTCTTAGATCATTTGAATTTGAAATGTTCAAATTCATTAGGGAATAAACTCAATGTATGTTGATACAATATAATATATAGTTTTAGAACTATATATTATAAATTTAATGTGAATGTGATTCATATTAAATTATTTGAGGGAATTGAATATTTGAAAGAGTTTAATATTTGGAAGAAAACAGAGAAGTTTAGTTCCTGTGTTGCTGAAAAGCTAGGAGCAAAGAGTTGCTGGAGAAAGTCTACAAAGGTAATAATTCCCTCTCTCTTTTATTAGTTTAATCGTTAAACTTGTAGCATGTTTGTATGCAATTAATCCATGTCTAATAGAATTAGAATTTCATGCTTGTTCTGTTCTTTTTGTCAATGTACTGGTTTTTGTTTTAAGCAAAACAATCAAGTAATTAAGATCCCAAACACGTTTCCGCTGCTCAAGGAGATCAGATCTCCATCAATTATTAGTTTTAAATGGTTTAGAACATCAATAATTAGACTTAGGTTTTCTACTTCTAATAAGATTAGAATTAGGAAATCAATATGACTTATGAATGGTGACTAATTAGTAACTCTGTCTAAGGAAGGTTTTGTCTAAGGCTGGGGTATTTAAGCTGACGCTTTGCGGAATACCCCTACCTGGGAACCGACCTGGGAGTGAATTTGGTTCGGAGATTCATAGGTTATATTCTCGTGAGTGTCGTTAATTAAGAGTTAATTAATTTACTCACATAGACCTAAGTTAATAATGTGATTATAGACCTAGGCTAATCCAATATAAGAGTTATATTGGTAGACTTAGGTAAATTTTAGCCAGTTTATCTAGGTCAATCCCGTTTAATTTAAAGTGCTGAGTGGGAGGAAATAAAGTGTCTACTACACTGATCCAAATAGTGTCTACTACACTGATGTTCAAGATCATTTAAGTTATACTCTTGAACATAATCCAAATAGTGTCAACTACACTGATGTTCAAGATCTATTATAACCTTAGATCTTAGTTTATTGGATTTATAAAGCGAGAATATAATTTCATCAATTAAATAACTATTTATTCATTTGAATAAAATTACATAAGTTTAAGGCACATATCCCAGCATGGGAGCCGTCAACGTAGAAACTTTGTTGATTGGTAAAAACTGTCAACGTATATATATATAGCTAAACGACGTCGTTTTGTATAGTTAATATTAAAAAAGCCAAACCCTCAACGCTTATGAGAATCGAACTCGCCACCTCAACCTTTCTTCTTCGTTGACAGGTAGAAACCGTCAACGTATATATATATGTATAAATTAATTTAGCTAAACGACGTCGTTTTTTACATTTAATATTAAAAAAACAAACCCTCAACTCTCGTGAGAATCGAACTCGCCACCTAACCTTCCTTCTTCGTTGACGGGTAAAAACAATCAAGGTATATATATATATTTTAATTAATTTAGAAAAACATTGTCGTTTTGTATATTAAATATTAAGAAACCCTCAACTCTTTCGTGAATTCGACTGCCAAAAGAAAAAACCCATATTCTTCTTAACCCTCGTTCTCTCCACCGCCGTCAAGCATTATCTCCACCGCCGTCAGCCCACGATCTCCAGCGTTGTCAACCCACGATCTCCACCCCGTCAGCTGAAAATTTTGAGCCACCGCTCCAAGGTTCTTTCTCTTATTTGCCGTCGTCAACCCCCCATTTTGTCGCCGCCCGATCTTCTGAGCCACGATCTCTACCGTCGTCGGATCTTGTGAGCCACGATCTTAATGGTTTTTCGGATACTCACCGTCGCTTCATCAATTTGTTTGATACTCGTCGTTGCTTCATCGATTTATTGGATACTCGCCGTGAGCCACGATCTCAATGGTACCCTCTATTTTATATGATTCTTCATTGATTTCATTAAGGGTTCCTATTGATTTATAAGCCTCCGTCTTCATCAATTTCATTAGGTGTTTTATCTCCTCCTCAGCCGGATCGTCACAAGAAAAAGCTAGTCGATCATTGCTTGCTCCAACCGTGTTTCTAACGTTCGAATCTACTCTTTTTTGTGTTAATTTCCAGCGTTCTTCTATTTGGGTATGATAATAGTTCCATCTTACTGTCAATTTAATATTTATTTACTAATGGTGTCTCTAATTTCAAGTTTCATTGCTCAAATAAATCGAAAATCTAGAGTTATGGATGAAAATTTTGTGTTTTTTTCGTTTCATTATGGTTAACATGAAAATTAAAGTAGGGTTGTTGATTCTCATCTTTGAAATTATTGATTGTTAATTTAATTAGGTTATAACATAGTGGAATTGATTAGTTTATAAACTGAGTTTGAATTGGAATTAATTGATTGTTAATTTGCATTTAGATAAAAGTTATGAAAAAGTTAAAGTGGGGTTGTTGATTCTCATCTTTGAAAGAACCAAGTTTTGGTCTTAAACCCATAGAAGGTTTCACTTGCATTCTACTGAATTAAAGGCTGAATATTCTAACGTTCCTGAATTTTTGTTTAATATATATGGAGATATTGATCGTGCAAAGAAATAATTGTTTAATATTGATAGTGCTTATATTGACCTTGTTTTTTAAATGGTCTAATAGTTTGTACTTGTTGACTTCATAGGATTTTAATTTGATCCCATTTAACTCAATTATTTCCTTGCTCATAGCTTTTGATCTGAATTAGTTTGCTTTGATGTGATTGTTGTGTTTGGTTGTTTAACATTCTTTGCATTAGAACATTTCCCAAATGTTGCTGCTATCAATGTTGTTATTGTATCTGATAATGATTAACGTTTAACTTTTCATTTTCAAAAAATATTTTAAGTTTTAAGAGGTAGAAATATTCCTCATGCTATTAAAAGAGTACATTGTATTATCTGTCTTAAATATGTAGTTTATTCATCTTAACTGTGTCATTTTTGCTTTATGAAGAAAATGACTAAATTATCTTTCTTATATGTTACTCAAATTGATCATGATAATTTCATTTTCCTCTAATGCATGTTTCTAGGTGATAGCTCTGAAAAATAGAGCTATTAAGTGGATCACTCTGTGTAACCTAAGTCTTTTTTAGTATCGACTTTCACATTTTAAAGCTAAGAAGTGTGTTGTTTAAGCTTTTTGATTATCCTTTTCATTATAGAAGTCCATTGGTTAGTAATTTAAGATATGTGATGCTTACTAGTTGCTATTATGATCTTTGCAGAACAATTGCTGCAACATTTTATACAAATGCTGATTACATAATTGTGGAATGCTATAGCATCTGTTAAGCATGATGAGATAGTAGGAAATGTTGTAGCATTTTGAATGATGCAGCAACATTCCAATTGCTAGATCAAAGACATGCAAGGATGTTGAAGCTTGAGTTGTGTCAGAAGCTTTTTGTGGGGAAGTCTGAGCAATTGGAGTACGTGGCAGCCACCTCAATTAATGAAGCTGACAGTTGGACTTAATTGGACCATTCAGAAGCTGCTTATTGGATAACCATTGCCATAAAAGGCCTGATCCTTATTTGGGAAAGGGATGTTTGAGCTTATTTTTACCACTTTTGGAGGGAGTTCCCTTTTTAGAATCAGTTAGGTCGTTTTCTCGATAAGGAACATTGAAGACCCCGTGGAGCTGGAGAGAAGCATAGCAGAATTCTTAGGAAAGGAGTTGATCTCTTCTCAAGAGCTACACAAACTCATTGCTTCATTTACTTTTGGTTTTGGTTAATTTTAGTTGCTTTGATTGTACTATTTTTGCTTTCTTGTCTAAATTATTGTTTGTAATTTGGACCTTGCAACGCTTTGTAAAATGAATTCAAGTTGTTTTAGCTGCTGTTATTCCTTCTTAATCATGAGTTAAATAGCTAAGGGGAAGAATTAGGGAAAGTTATGTGAATCTGAGTTAAATGCACAACATGAGCTACACACATCCTCACTTCTAGTCATTGTGAGCTTAATCCTATCTAAGTTCCGTCTGGTCAATCGGTTTTAGTTGTGTTTATTCTGAATTTGGGAAAAGGAGGAATGAACAGATTTCATTGACTAGGATTAGTTTTGATTAGGAGCTTGCTCTAGGGTAATTGAGGATACTAGGAATAGTAACTCATCTAATGAATGCAAGGAGAGGAGTAACCAAAAGTAGATTAATGGAAATTAACTGTTGTAATCAAAGATCTCTAGGAAGAGTCTGTGAAAACTTGCATTAAGTGTTGGAGTAGTCTTAATGTTGCAACATTTGCTTTGTGAAGAGCATAACTAACGCCCTAATTAAACCACAATTTCACTTAATAGAGTCTATCTCTTATCTCGGAATTCCTGGTTAAGATTGTTCAAGGTTATTCTAGCAAGTTTGTTTCTAAGTTTTTAGTACTTGATTGATGTTGGTTTACCCTTGATTCATTGAAACTAAATCTATTTTGGCAATTCTTCTAGACACTAATCCCTCAGAATCGATTAAATTACTTATCACTTGCTACAATAAGGTTGTGTACACTTGCACATGTTAAGGTGTTGTTACCACAATTTTAGCTACACTCCTTTGAACCAACACGTTTTTGGTACCGTTGTCGGGGATTAGTTGCAAGAATTATTGAAATTGAGTTAGTTTTTGGTGAATTTGTGTTGCATAAGTATAATTGATTGAGTTGGGGTATTGTTTCAGGTATTTGGACGAAGTTGTGCATGAACGATCAACTAGGACTGGAATTTATTCTAGATCTAGAGATAGAAAGCACATTCAGAAGGAGATTGAGAGATCAGAGAGAAACAATGGCAAATCCTCAATTTCATTCGGATCCTTTAGCTCAACAATTCCAGCAACCTGAAATGAGACAAACTGAAGCAGTTAATCAGGCTATTGGCCCTATTAATACCATTCTTTTGGAAGATGACAGTGAGAGAGCCATCAGAACCTATGCCAATCCCTTGGTTGATGAGTTGAATCCAGGGATAGTCAAACCTGAAATTGAAGCTCCCTCCTTTGAATTGAAAGCAGTGATGTTTCAGATGTTGCAATCAATAGGGCAGTATCATGGTTTATCTGCCGAAGATCCACATGCTCATCTAAGAGCCTTTTTGGGAGTGAGTGATTCCTTCATTATGGTTGGAGTATCCAAAGAAGCTCTAAGGCTTAATCTTTTCCCATATTCTCTAAGGGATGGTGCTAAGGCATGGTTAGATTCTTTACCACCAGGAGCAATTGATTCATGGAACACATTGCCTGAGAAATTTCTCATCAAGTACTTCCCTCCAACCAAGAACGCACGGCTAAGGAGTGATATAGTGTCATTTCAGCAGAATGTAGATGAAACTGTGAGCGAAGCTTGGGAAATGTTTAAAGATGTGTCGAGAAGATGCCCTCATCATGGACTTCCTCATTGCATCCAGATGGAGAGATTCTACCATGGGTTGAACAAAACAACCAAGTAGGTTGTAGATGCTTCAGCCAATTGAGCCCTTCTATCCAAAACTTATAACGAGGCATTTGAGATTTTAGAAAGGATCTTCCAACAGTTGCTAGTGGGCAGACATCAGGAACAATCCAAGTAGGAAAGCTTAGGGAGTGTTGGAATTGGAAACTTTATCTGCATTGAATGCTCAAATGGCCCCCATGGCAAACATGTAGAAGAATTTGTCTGTGGGAAATGCAGTGAAAAATGTGTCATATGTACAAGCTCCAACCATTGTGAATCAAGTTAGTAGTGAAGATGTATGTGTTTATTGTGGGGAAGGACATGTTTATGAATATTGTCCTCATAATCCAGCATCAGTGTGTTATGTGGGCAATCTACAAGAAACTCACAGGAACAACCCATACTCTAATACCTACAACCCTGGTTGGAGAAATCATCCTAACTTTTGTTAGGGAGGCCAAGGCAGTTTTGCTCAAGCACCACAACCACAGAGACCTATGAATCATCCCCCTGAATTTGCAAACCAAAATCAACAAGGATTTGGGAACCAAAGGCCAATGAACCCTCCACAAGCTTCTAGTGCACCTGCAGAAAATGTATGGAGGGACTATATGGAAAAAACAGATGTAATGGTTCAAAGTCATTCAATTTCATTGAGGAGTATCAAATTTTAACTTGGCCAAATAGCAAATGAGTTAAAAATCAGACCTCAAGGCAGATTACTAGCCGATATTGAACCACCCAAAAGAGAGGGAAACGAACAAGTACATGTAATAGAGCTGAGAAGTGGTAAGTCAGTGCGAAGAGAGGAAGGCACAAGATTAATTAAGCAAGGTAATAAAAAGGATGAACAGAAGGAAGTGGTGGAATCTGAAGCTAAAACAATAGTGGCAGCAGAGAAAAATCTGAAGGAAGCAAAGTTGAGCCCTCAAGGACCAAGTCTGACACAGTCACAGGTTTGATTCCTCCACCTCCACCTTTTCCACAAAGGTTGAATAAGAAGAAGTCAAGGGAAGTCCATTTTGAGAAGTTACTGGATATCTTGAAGGTGATACACATCAATATACCACTAATTGATGCATTAAGGCAAATGCCAAATTACATGAAATTCCTCAAGGATGTGTGCTCTGAACGGGAGAGGTTCCGAGAGTTCAAGGTGGTTTCTTTGGCTGAAGAATGCAATGTAGTCTTTAGGAATAGGATCCCTCATGAGGAGAAAGACCCAAGGTCATTCACAATCCTGTTGGGATGTTTGTCCTAATCTCGTATAGTTTGTAAATTACTATTTGAAATTAATAAAGAGTTATTCATTTCTTCATTTTGTGTCTCGCATTTTATACAAACTTTGACCAATAAACTAAGCTCCAGGGTCATTGAACACATGAGAGAACTAGAACTTGAACGGTGTGTAGTGGACACACAGGGAGGATCACGTTCGAGTTAATGACCCGAACGGTCTCTGATGATATGGATGGAATTTGGAGACCTAATCCTGGATACACTTTGGATGCGACCCGCTTTGTATTAAGATACAAACGAGGTGATCTGACTCGTTCATGTGGTTGACATGCGGTGGGGGCATCCTGTACAATGAGATTGTACAAGATCGGACCGTGAATTATTAGACCTATTGATGTAACACCGTTGACGGTAAGGACTAATAACTTCATCTATGACCATTAGTGACTCGACCTGAATCCTGAGCGTGTTACGGTCTCCTGTCTGCGGGGGTCGGTCCTTTCACTAAAAGGACATTTATATCATTTATATGAGATATGAATGATATAATATATAGTTTAATGTGAATAAGATTCATAATAAGCTATAGGTTAGCCTAATTGTTCAATTAGGGCTAATTAGGATAAATTAGGTTGAGAGATATTAAATTGGATGTGATTCAATTTAATAAATCCATAATATTGCAAATGTGATTTGTGATATGAAATATGAGATATCTTATAATATATGGTTATGCAAATATGATTTGCATAACCTATAGTTGTTGTAAAATAGTAAATAGGTGGAGATTTCAACTCCACCTATCTCCATTATTTAAACCCCTTTGCAAGAAGGGGAACTCACTAATTTGCTCATTTTTGGATTTTTCACCAAAAGAAGCAAAAATTCTCTCTCAAGTTCTCTCTCGATTTCCTCTCCTCCCTTCACCAAAACAAATAGAATCCCACCATTCTGCTTCTTCTAAAAGAAAAACAACCGAGACGCCATTGGGTGTTGTTCTTGTTCGTGAGAAGAGTTCGAGATCATTGAGTTCGAGAAAGCACGAAGAGTTCGTGAATCTGGAAAGGAATCCTTGAAGAAGGTCTTCAACAAGTAAGTAACTAGAACTTGCTGCAATTTCTTTCCTTTTATGCATGTTTAACCTATAGGCTAAGTGTTAGATTAGTTTAACGAAGAACGGTTGCACAACTTCACCACGACGATTTAATCGTCTTCCGCTGCGTGGGAGTTTCATTCCCTACAATTGGTATTAGAGCCACTCGTTGGTTCGATGTTGTGCACTGGTTTTTGTTGAAATTAGGTGGGTATAGCATTAATTTATGAGATAAATTGTTGTTTGCATGATGGATGTTTTTGGTTTTGGCACTTTAGAATAGATTTACAATTTTATGTTGATGTGATCAATGTAAGGGCCCATTGTTTTTGGGCATTTTGTTGTAAATCGAGTCTGTAAGTCCGAGTCGTTCGTGGCAAGAGTTGCTGTAAAGAATCAGAGCGGAAACGGGCGAGAATCAACGAAAAACAACAAGAGGAGCTTGTTGTTCTGTCGACATCGTTGATACGCTGTTCATCAGCGTCTCAACGCTGCGCATGCGGTCGGAGGCCCTGCTACAGGACAGCATTGCAACGCCAAGGCGTGGAGCACGCGGGGCGTGACGCTCGAGGCTGTAGCGCTGCAACGCTGCCCACGGCGTTGCAACGCTACAGCGTAGTGGGCAGTTGGCTGAGGCGCACGCGCGAGATGTGGCTTCGTGGGGGACAGTTTCAATCGTGTTTTTTGTATTTTTATTATTTTAAAATGTATTTATTTGTTTTATAATTTATTTTATTAAATAATATTAATATAAAAGTTATATTAATGTTATTTAATTAAATAAATGCCCCTAAGTGCCAAAACCAATCCATTTTTGCTATTTAATTATTTTATGCATGAGATGTATGATTTAATTAATTTATATGTGCATAATGTATGCCATATAGATTTAAAATCCCACCTTAGGTTAAACATTTCATGCATTATTTATATTATAAGAGTTATAATGTATAGTTTGCATGATAGATTATATTATAAGAGTTATGATATAATTAAATGCATGTTTTAATTTAATTAATATAAGTGTTATATTTTTAGATTAAAGTATGCTCATGCATTTATATTCATGTGATGAATTATTTTGTTATAGTATATAGTTATTCATGTGATGAATGATCAAGCACTATAATATAGAAATGCATGCAACCTAAGTTAATTATTAGTTTTACAGTGTTTAGAACTTGAATAATTAGACTTAGGTTTTCTATTTTCTAATAAGATTAGAATTAGGAAATCAAAATGTAATCTTTGAATGGTGACTGATTAGTAAATCTGTCTAAGGACGGTTTTGTCTAAGGCTAGGGTATTTAAGTTGACGCTTGCGGAACACCCCTACCTGGAAACCGACCTAGGAGTGAATTTGGTCCAGAGATTCTTAGATTATATTTTTCGTGAGTGTCGTTAATTAAAAGTTGATTAATTTACTCACATAGATTCTTAGATTATATTGTTCACCCTTCGGTGGCTATTGTTTGGACGGATACTTGGAAACTTAAAGATTGAGGGTGACACTCACCGAATTCGTTAAGTGTTAATCAATTCGACGAAATAATGGTAATTGGACGCCTAATGGAATAAGAGTTATTCTGGGATTAGGGTCTGGTCAAGAAAGTCCCGTCCTAGAGGAGAAGTGTTTCTATTCACCCTTCGGTGGCGGTCATTCTAAACCTTTAGGATATCATGACACTTTTTTAAATGACCTAGGGATCATAGGATTAAATTTTATGCGAGACTGGCACAAAATTATTTATGCGAGGCTGACAAAAAATTATAGGGAATGAAACTATAGGATATCATTGGTTTTCAAAAATTAAAAATCATTGGTTTTCAAAAAGTTTATGCGAGACTGACACAAAATTATTTGATTTTTTCAGCTAAAATTATGTCTAGCTCAATAATAGCTTTACTAGCTTCCGAGAAACTAGTGGGAGATAAGTTCCAAACATGGAAGAATAATATGAACACGATTTTAGTAACTGACGACCTGAAGTTCGTGCTTACTGAGGAGTGTCCTCAATTGTCGAGCTCGACTGCATCATGAAGTGTTCGTGATGCATATGATCGATGGATCAGGGCCAATGAAAAGGCCAAGGTCTATGTCATTGCCAGTTTGTCTGAAGTATAGGCAAAGAAGCATGAGTCGATGATCACCGCTAAGGAGATCATGGATTCGTTGTAGGACATGTTTGGACAACAGTCCTTTCAGGTCAGGCACGATTCACTCAAACACGTCTTCAACGCACGGATGAAAGAGGGGTCGTCTGTCCGTGAACATGTTCTAGACATGATGACTCACTTTAATCTGGCAGAGATGAACGAGGTTTCGATCGACGAGTCGAGCCAGGTCAGCTTTATTTTGGAGACTATTTCGAAGAGTTTCCTTCAGTTTCGTAGCAATGCTGTTATGAACAAAATTAGCTACACTCTGACTACCCTTCTTAATGAGCTACAAAATTTCCAATCCTTGATAAGGATCAAGGCACCAGAAGCTGAGACAAACGTTGCCTACAGGTCTCATCACAGGGGTTTGACCTCTGTGACTAAACCTGTTGCTCCTTCTCGCCCGATAGGGAAGAAGAAGATGAAGAGGGGTAAAGCTGATCGAGTTGCCGCCCATAAGGGAAAGAAGGTCCAAGAAGTTGCAGAGAAAGGAAAGTGTTTCCACTGCAATGGGGATGGTCACTGGAAGAGAAACTGTCCCAAGTTCCTTGCCGAGAGGAAGAATCAAGGTAAATGTGATTTACTGGTAACTGAAACTTGCTTAGTGGATAGTAGTGACTCTGCCTAGATTTTAGATTCGAGCGCCACTAACCACGTTTGTTCTTCTTTTCAGGGAATTGATTCTTGGCAGCCGCTGCGAGAGGGTGAGGTGACTCTACGGGTTGGATCCGGGGAGATAGTCTCTGCTGCAGCGATCGACAAAGTGAAGCTCTATTTTTGCAGGAATTACATATTGTTGGACAATATGTATATAGTCCCAGGGTTTACTAGAAACCTTGTTTCTATTTCCTGTCTTATTGAACATTGTATTTCAATTTCCGTTCATAATAATAAAGCGTTTATTTCTTTCAAAGGTAATTTGATTTGTTCAACTTCACTTGAGTCTAATTTGTTTGTTTTAAACCAAATTCAGTCAAAAGCATTTTGAACACTGAGTTATTTAAAACAGCAGAAACGCGAACTAAGAGAGTTAAAGTTTCTCCAAAGAAAATGTCCATCTTTCGCATCTAAGGTTAGGTCACATTAATCTCAATCGGATTGAGAGACTAGTGAAGAGTGCACTTTTAAGTCAGTTGAAAGAAAACTCTTTACCGGTGTGTGAGTCATGCCTCAAAGGCAAAATGACCAAACATTCTTTTAGTGGAAAAGGAATTAGAACCAAGAGCCCCTTGAGCTTATACATTCTGACCTCTGTGGTCCGATGAGTGTTAAAGAACGAGGAGGTTACGAATACTTCGTTTCTTTATTGATGATTATTCGAGGTATGGGTATATTTACCTAATGCATAGGAAGTTTGAAACCCTTGAAAAGTTCAAGGAGTACAAGACTGAGGTTGAGAACCTGTTAGGTAAAACCATAAAAACACTTCGATCGATTCGAGGTGGAGAGTATATGGACACTGAATTCCAGGACTATATGATAGAACACGAAATTACATCCCAACTCTCAACACCTGGTATGCCACAACATAATGGTGTATCAGATAGGAGAAACAGAACCCTATTGGACATGGTTCGTTCGATGATGAGCTATGCTCGTCTCCTTTATTCCTTTTGGGGTTACGCAGTGGAGACTGCAGTGTATATTTTGAACAACGTTCTGTCGAAGAGTGTTTGTGAAACACGTTTCAAACTCTAGAATGGTCGTAAAGGTAGTTTATACCATTTCAGAATTTGGGGATGCCCGACCCACGTGTTGGGCGTCAAACCCGAAAAAGTTGAAACTCCGTTCAAAATTGTGCCTATTCATAGGTTACCCAAAAGAGACCAGAGGTGGTCTATTTTACGATCCCAAGGATAATAGGGTGCTTGTGTCGACAAATGCCACTTTCCTTGAGGAAGACCACATCATAGATCATTTGCCTAGAAGAAAAATTGTGTTGAACGAAATGGACAGTACGTCAGCAAGAGTTGCTAATGGGGCTAGTACGTCAACAAGTATTGTTGATCCTAACACGTCAAGTCAAGTCCGTTCCCAAGAGTTGGGAATGCCTCAACGTAGTGGAAGGGTTGTTAGACAGTATGAACGTTATATGGGTTTAGCTGAAACCCAAGTCGTCACTCCTGATGATGACAACGAGGATCAATTGACCTATGATCAGGCTATGGCTGATGTTGACAAGGATGAATGGATTAAAGCTATGGACCAGGAAAGGGAATCGATGTACTTCAATTTTGTCTAGGAGCTTGTGGATCAACCTGATGGGGTGAAACCTATAGGTTGTAAATGGATCTACAAGCGTAAACGTGGCATAGATGGGAAGGTGCAAACCTTCAAAGCACGACTAGTGGCAAAAGGATTTACCCAGGTCGAAGCAGTTGACTATGAGGAAACCTTTTCACCTGTTGCCATGGTAAAGTCGATCAGGATCCTTCTTGCCATTGTCGCGTATTATGACTACGAGGTATGGCAGATGGAAGTCAAGACCGCCTTTCTGAATGGCAACCTTGACGAAACCATCTACATGGACCAGCCCAAAGGGTTCATAACCTAAGGCCAAGAGCAAAAGATTTGCCGGCTTCATAGGTCTATTTATGGACTAAAACAACCCTCAAGGTCTTGGAATATAAGGTTTGATGAGGCAATCAAATCTTATGGCTTTGATCATAATGTTTACGAGCCTTGTGTCTACAAGAAAATCGTCGACAAAACTGTCGCATTTCTGATATTATACGTGGATGATATCCTTTCATTGGGAATGAGGTAGGATTTCTTACTGACTTAAAGAAATGGCTAGCTTCACAATTCCAAAGGAAAGATTTGGGAGAAGCTCAGTATGTTATAGGTATCCAGATTGTCCGAAACCGGAAGAACAGAACGCTAGCCATGTCTCAAGCGTCTTATATTGACAAGATGCTGTCTAGATATAAGATGCAAAACTCCAAGAAGGACTTGCTGCCTTTTAGGCACGGGGTTCACCTGTCTAAGGATCAGTGTCCTTAGACTTCTCAAGAGGTTGAGGATATGAGACGGATCCCCTATGCTTCAGCTGTAGAGAGCCTGATGTATGCCATGCTATGTACTAGGCCCGACATCTGTTATGCAGTAGGAATTGTCAGTAGGTATTAATCCAATCCAGGATTAGATCACTGGACAACCATAAAGGTGATCCTCAAGTATCTTAGGAGAACGAGGAACTACAACTTAGTGTATGGCGGTGGGGATTTGATCCTTACGGGATACACAGATTTTGACTTTCAGACCGATAAGGATTCTAGGAAATCCACTTTGGGGTCAGCCTTCATTCTGAAGAGAGGATCTGTAGTATGGTGAAGCATCAAGCAGGGATGCATCGCTGATTCCACTATGGAAGCGGAGTACGTTGCGGCTTGTGAAGCTGCAAAGGAAGCTGTTTGGCTAAGGAGGTTCATGACAGATGGAAGTTGTTCCAAATATGAACTTGTCGATCACACTGTTCTGTGACAACAGTGGTGCAGTAGCCAACTCCTGGGATCCTCAAAGCCATAAGATAGGCAAACACATTGGGCGGAAGTATCACCTAATACAGGAGATTGTGCACCACGGCGACGTGACAGTCACGCAGATAGCGTTGGAGAACAACGTAGCTGATCCATTTACAAAGCCCCTCACGGTTAAGGTGTTTGAGGGTCACCTAGAGAGTCTAGGTCTTCGAGTACTTCCTGACTAGGGCAACTGGGAGATATATAAACGGGTATTTAATGCCCTAGTTTATTGTATTACTTCATTGTAATTTATGTACATTTTAGAAATGTATTTGCTCCACTAGCTTAGTCCAAGTGGGGGTTTGTTGGGATGTTTGTCCTAATCTCGTATAGTTTGTAAATTACTATTTGAAATTAATAAAGAGTTATTCATTTCTTCATTTTGTGTCTCACATTTTATACAAACTTTTACAAATAAACTAAGCTCCAGGGTCACTGAACACATGAAAGAACTAGAACTTGAACGGTGTGTAGTGGACACACAGGGAGGATCACGTTCGAGTTAATGACCAGAATGATCTACAATATATGGATGTGGTTGGAGACCTAATCCTGGATACACTTTGGATGCGACGCATTTTGTATTAAGATACAAACGAGGTGATCTGACTCGTTCATGTGGTTGACATGCGAGTGGGGGCATCATGTACAATGAGATTTTACAAGACCGGACCGTGAATTATTAGACTTACTGATATAACACCATTGACAGTAAGGACTAATAACTTCGTATATGACCATTAGTGACTCGACCTGAATCCTGAGCGTGTTACGAACTCCTGTTTGCGGGGGTCTGTCCTTTGTCTAGTACGGGTGAGGGTGGTCACAGTTACTCGCCCAATATGCCTATCTTCTCTGGGACAGGACCAAGTAGGGAGCTGAGAACTTAACTACGCGAGATGGAATTCACTCGTTCCCGCCTTTAGGGAAACTAGAGTGGTTGTTCCCTTAAGTGCTGTCTCCATGGCTTGGACAATAGGCGCCCACCCTCTCACTGGCCCGAGAGGGTTGTTTTGTATGGTCGGACAATAACAACGTTGTTGTTCATTAGAGGAGCAGTGGGGACTTAAGGAGCACGAAGTAGACACAAGGGTAAAATGGTAATTTGACCCAACAGTGTCTACGAACAACCTGTGAAGGGTCGACTCATGGGCATTGGTTATATCAGTGGACACATAATATTCTGCACTAACGGGAGTGCAACTACGGGCTTTAGTGGAGTGTTACCGTAGCTAATGAAGGTTGATTAACCGGGTCAAAGAGTTTGATAGGTTAATCTCGGATCATTGGACCTTGTCACTGTAGGTCCATTAGGTCACTCGGTTGACTCAAACTGGATTAAAAGAAGGGTTAACGTTTTTGGTGTGAATTGAAGTGTTCAAGTTCACTAAAAGGGCATTTATATCATTTATATGAGATATGAATGATATAATATATAGTTTAATGTGAATGAGATTCATAATAAACTATAGGTTAGCCTAATTGTTGAATTAGGGCTAATTAGGAGAAATTAGCTAGGTTGAGAGATATTAAATTGGATGTGATTCAATTTAATAAATCCACAATATTACAAATGTTATTTGTGATATGAGATATGAGATATCATATAATATATGGTTATTCAAATATGATTTGCATAACCTATAGTTGTGGTAAAATGGTAAATAGGTGGAGATTTCAACTCCACCCATCTCCATTATTTAAACCCGTTTGCAAGAAGGGGGACTCACTCATTTGCTCATTTTTTGGATTTGTCATCAAAATAAGCAAAAGTTCTCTCTCAAGTTCTCTCTCAATTTCCTCTCCTCCCTTCACCAAATTAAATTGAATCCCACCATTCTCCTTCTTCCAAAAGAAGAACAACTTTGAAACCATTGGGTGGTGTTCTTGTTCATGAGAAGAGTTCGAGATCGTTGAGTACGAGAAAGCACGAAGAGTTGGTGAATCTGGAAAGGAATCCTTGAAAAAGTTCTTCAACAAGTAAGTAACTAGAACTTGCTGCAATTTCTTTCCTTTTATGCATGTTTAACCTATAGTCTAAGTGTTAGATTAGTTTAACGAACAACGGTTGCACAACTTCACCACAATGATTCAATCGTCTTCCACAATATGGGAGTTTCATTCCCTACAAATCCCAGTCTCAATTGGAGGCAAAAAGTTGGGAAGACCCCTCTGTGATTTAGAAGCAATTGTGAATCTTATGCCTTTATCCATTTATAAACGATTAGGTATAGGTGAAGCTCGTCCCACAACAGTGACCCTCCAACTTGCTGACAGATCCATAACTTATTCAGAAGAAAAAAATTGAAGATATTTTGGTGCAAGTGAGGCAATTCATATTTCCAGTGGAGTTCATCATTTTAGACTATGAAGTTGACCAGGATGTTCCAATTATCTTGGGAAGCCCCTTTCTGAATATGTTGCGTAAAATTATATTGCAATACCGTAAGTGTACAGGTCAAGTTTTAATATAGTGATTTGAGTACAGAGTATCGTCCTCAGAAATGAGTTATCTAGATTAATTAATTACGAAGATATTTTTTCTTAATTTTATCTAAAGCAACAAAACTTTGATGGATAGTGAAAAGAAAGATAGAAAATAAATGTACAATTGAAGACATGAATATAATAGAATTGAAGGAAGATGATTTCACAAGTTAATTCCTTATTTAACATATGCAATGAACTAATATTATAAATTTATAAACAAGAAGTGAAAATACTCAAGAGAATCTCTCGATCCGTAGTAAGCCTCGCACACACGATAAATTCTAAAGTTTCCTTATGAATTTTAAAAGTATGCACGACATTAGGAAACTTTTTTATGTGTTTCCCAAAGAACTCTAGGTCATTCTCATGCCAGATTTCTAAGGATTTTGACAACTTTGCTCTAATCTAAGTTTCTTTCTCTTTAGTCCACTTAAACCAATAAGATTTATGAAATTAAGAACGAATTGCCAAAAATAAATAACATAAAAAAGTTCAATACATAATCAAATATATCTAAAACATGCTAATAAAATTCCAACTACAACGTTTAGCTACTCAAAATCACCATAAAAACAACCTAAATCCATAGGAAAAGTCTTTAAACCCAATTACAAACTAAAAGAAAGAGAAATAAACTTATGTGTCGATGTCGGTCCCTCGTTCCTGAGCTCCCGTCACGATCTCGAACCTCCACTGACGCTTTGGCTCCTAAGGAATGCTCATTTTTCTCTTCTTAGAGTGTGTATTTCGAAATTAGGGCTAAAAACTACCAAATTCGGCTCCCCTTGCAATGAAAACAACATGTTATATATATAGGGCTTTTGGGTACGGCATTGCAACGCTGGTCACGGTGTTGCAACGTTGTGCGTGCTGCCAGCCAACCCACAATGACCATTTTTGTCATATCTTTTTGCTCGGGTGTCCAAATGACATTCGGTTTGATGCGTTGGAATCGTGATTCGATGTAGAATCTCTCAGTATATTTTTATACTCAAAATATATCTAGAGTTTTCTTGGGTCTTCAGTTAAGCATACACATGTTCGAAATTGCACCAAAATAGCCTCAAAACACTCAATTCTTGCTTCTCAAGCTCAGTTTCCTGAAATTAACCATAAAACCCCATGAAAGCTTGTGTTATAAGTATAAAAACTAGCTAAAATATAGAAATGAGATAGCATATTTGCATGCTATCAAATATCACCACACTTGAGCTTTTGCTAGACTCGAGCAAAATAAAATTAAACTATAAGATCTTTCTTATGCATATATCGGACTCAAGCCTCAGAGATTTAAAAGGAAATTTCGGGTAACAATCAAACATGATGCTTCAACAAGTAATTTAAACTTTTCCTAAGTCTTCCTACTTGTGTGTGTGTGATTAGCCTCCGTTCCTTTAATCTCTACTAAGCCCGGAACAACTTTATTAGTTTCTCCATTCAACTTCCCCCTACACTGGTCATAGTTTCTAATCCTTGAGTCTCCCCACATTCAAGAAATAAACAATTTTACTCATCACTTAATCACTATTTTGATGTCACTTTTTTTTTTTATTATTTTTGTTTTTGTGAAAGGACACTAGCTTTCACACATCCACTGCAGGGACCCTTACCCAGAGCCCTCGCTTAATGAGTGGCCTAACTAATCACAGTGAATGTAGCTCTTTTTTCGCTCACGATTTTTTTCTTCTTTAACAAACAAACAACAAAAACAGACGACAACTATTTCACATAATGCACATATTATACAGATCATGCACTTCATATTGTCATTCAACCTATCCTGCAGTTTAACTCTCAAATCAGTTCTCAGACCTATCGAGGTTACATCAAACTTCTAAACCTAATAACTTTTTTCTAAGCATTTCAAAACTAAAGGAACATAGGCTATGTGCATAATAGTGCAGGAAAAGCTTAAGAAAATTTTTAAATTAACTGAAATGCATATCATGCTCCCAAGTTTCAGCAGAATCACAAAAATTTTCAATTAAACCTCGTCCAAAGCCATCATAATCATACTTATGCATAAGATCAATCATCAATTCAACACATACTTAGGACAGTCACAACAGATAACCCCCAAACTTAAACTAAACATTGTCCCCAATGTTTGCAAAATAAGCTCAAAGAAAGTAAGAAGGGCAAGAGTGAATAATACTGTCCTGAGTAATGGAGATTTTAATTTTTCTTTTGAATTTCTTGGGCGACCAAGTTACGTGAGATGAAGTACTGCATAACGGGAGCATGGGTTTCACGAGGGAGACATCAACACAACCTAACAAAATAAAAACAACGAAAACTAAGAACTAAGCAAACAAATAACACAACTAAAGCAAAAACATAAATGTAAGTGAAATGTAAAGCTTGAGTTGCCTCCTAAGAAGCGCTTTCTTTCACATCTTTAGCTAGACTGGACCCATGGTTGGCATCCAGGCACGTAAAATTGCTCATATTTCTTCGGGCCCTTCTTGCATGAATCAATATAGCCTTATAAGTCTAAAAGACTCTCTTGTTTTTTATGGACACCTGAAAGATAAATATTTTTGTTATTTTTGTTTATTAAAATAAAAGAACAAAATTCAAAACAAGACTCGTGAGTATAGGAAAAATGGTTATCAAGATTAAAAGAAACTTTTGCAGATAAAGGGAAGGGAGGCTTTCCAGCCTCGAACTCTATCACCTGAATTTCTTTTGTGGAAGTGATTGCATTATCATGCTGGATCTCACAAACCTGTTTTTGGTGTGTTTTAGTCTCCTCCAACTCATCCTCACTATCATATGCATAAATTCTCCTAGGTTGCTCTTCCTCAGTGACAAGAATAAGAATTTGCTCATGTAGGGCCTTAAGGGACTCTACCAGTTGATTAAGATGATAAGTCCTTTCATGTATTATGGCCCCAAGTTCTACCACTTTAGCTTCTAACCTATCCAACCTTTCTAATCCAGCATGACACAAATTTTTAACCCTCAACTCCAAAGTATATTCCATTAATAAATCCACAAGAGAAGAGTTTGCTATAGATTGGTTGGGGTAGAAAAAATTTTGGTTCCAAGGACCTATATGAATACCATCAAAAGAATTTTTATAAATCATGGATTCATAATGGTAATGATTAGACATTTGGTATCCAGAGAAATCATGATTCACATACATAGGGTCCTGAGAAGGAGAGTACATTGACGAAGAATTAAAATCATGAAAAGTCATACTTTAAAACATGACAATTTAAATCTAAACTGTTACACAAAATCAACACAACCAAAACAGGAGACAAAGACTCGAACAACACACAAGACTAAATTAAGAAAAAAAGAAAAATAAACAAATAAGAAAAAAAAGAAGAGAAACAAATAAGGAAAACAACAAATAAGAAAAAATTAAATAAATAAGGAAAGAAACAAATAAGGAAAGAAAACAAAAGGAAGAAAACAAAAAAGGGAAAAAGAGGAAAAACAAGAAATAAGGAAAAAAATCAGGAAAAAGAAAAAAATAAGAAAAAAATAAGGAATGAAACAAAAAAAGAAAAAAACACAAAAGAAACAAAAAAAGAAAACAAAAAAAAAGAAAACAAACAAGTAAGGAAAAAAACACAAAAACAAAAAAACAAATATGGAAAAAAAAATAAGTAAGGAAAAAACAAATAAGGAAAACAAAGAAAAGAAATAAAAAAGGAAAACACACAATAGAAAGAGAAAAAAAATAAATAAGAAAAAAAAAGAAAAAGAAAAAAGTAAGAAAAAACCACAAAAGGAAAGAAAACAAAAATGGAAAGAGAACAAATAAGGAAAAAACCTTTAGTCTAAAATCTCGAATTTTCCCCCAATATTAATCAATCTAAATAATCGTCATTCCTCGGCAACGACGCCAAAAACTTTTTGCGTAAAATTATATTGCAACACCGCAAGTGTACGGGTCAAGTTTTAATATAGTGATTTGAGTACAAGGTATCGTTCTCAGGAATGGGGTTTCTTGATTAATTAATTACCAATATATTTTTTCTTAATTTTAGCTAAAGTAACAAAACTTTGATGGATAGTGAAAAGGAAGATAGAAAATAAATGTACAATTGGAGACACGAATATGATAGAATTGAAGGAAAATGATTTCACAAGTTAATTCCTTATTTAACATATGCAATGAACTAATATTATAAATTTATAAACAAGAAGTGAAAATACTCAAGAGAATCTCTCGATCCGTAGTGAGCCTTGCACACACGATAAATTCTAAAGTTTCCTTATGAATTTTAAAAGTATGCACGACATTAAGCAACTTGTTTATGTGTTTCCCAAAAAACTCTAGGTCATTCTCATGCCAGATTTCTAAGGATTTTGACAAATTTGCTCTAATCTAAGTTTCTTTCTCTCGAGTCCACTTAAACCAACAAGATTTATGAAATTAAGAACGAATTGCCAAAAATAAATAACATAACGAAGTTCAATACATAATCAAATAAATCTAAACACATGCTAATAAAATTCCAACTACAACGTTTAGCTACTCAAAATCACCAAAAAACAACCTAAAGCCATAGGAAAAGTCTTTAAACTCAATTACAAACTAAAATAAAGAGAAATAAACTTATGTGTCGATGTCGGTCCCTCGTTCCCAAGCTCCCGTCACGATCTCGAACCTCCACAAACGCTTTGGCTCCTAAGGAATGCTCATTTTTCTCCTCTTAGAGTGTGTATTTCGAAATTAGGGCTAAAAACTACCAAATTCGGCTCCCCTTACAATGAAAGCAACATGTTATATTTATAGGGCTTTTCGGTACGGCGTTGCAACGCTGGTCATGGCGTTGCAACGTTGTGCCTGCTGCCAGCCAACCCACTGCGACCATTTTTGTCATATCTTTTCGCTCGGGTGTTCAAATGACCTCCGATTTGATGCGTTGGAATCGCTATTTGATGTAAAATCTCTCAGTATATTTTTTATACTCCAAATACATCTAGAGTTTTCTTGGGTATTCAATTAAGCATACACATGTTCCAAATTGTACCAAAATAGCCTTAAAACACTCAATTCTTGCTTCTCAATCTCAGTTTCCTGAAATTAACAATAAAATGCCATGAAAGTTTGTGTTTTAAGTATAAAAGCTAGCTAAAATATAGAAATAAGATAGCATATTCGCATGCTATTAGAATACATGTAAAACTCTTGTGGATGTGTATGAAGGAATGATTACCTTGAGAATGAATGACCAAGAAGTGAAGTCTAGTGTTTATGATTCTTTGAAATACCCTGATGAAATAGAGCAATGATCGGTAATAGATATGATGGAGGAAATGATAGTTGAAGTATTTGAAGAAAGTATGTTTATATACCACAGTGCAATCAGCGATGAATGTTGGCATGTATGTCCTATTCTCGTGTAAGTTTTTAATATTCCAAATTGAAATAAACAAGAGTTATTTTTTCAATGCTTTGTGTCTCACATATTTCATAAACTTAATCCAATAAACTAAGCTCCAGGGTCATTGTATTTTGAGAGAACTAGAACTTGAACGGTGTGTAGTGGACACACATGGAGGATAACGTTCGAGTTAATGACCCGAACGGTCTACAGTATACAGATAGGCTTGGAGACCTAATCCTGGATACGCTGTGGATGCGACCCGCTTTGTATTAGATACAAACGAGGTGATCCAGCTCGTTCATGTGGTTGACATGCGAGTGGGGGCATCTTGTGCAATGAGATTGTACAAGACCGGACCGTGAATTATTAGACTTACTGATGTAACACCGTTGACAGTATATGACTAATAAATTCGTAGATGACCATTAGTGACTCGACCTTAATCCTGAGCGTGTTACAGACTTCTGTCTGCAGGGGTCTGTCCTTTGACTAGTACGGGTGAGGTGGCCACTGTTACTCGCCCAATATGCCTATCTTCTCAGGGACCGAACCACGTGGAGAGCTGGGAACTTGACTACGCGAGATGAAATTCATTCATTCCCAATTTAGGAAAACTAGAGGGGTTGTTCCCTTACGTGTTGTCTCCAGGGCATGAACAACTGTGCCCCACCCTCTCACTAGCACGGGAGGGTTGCTGTTTTGGTTGGACCATACAACGTTGGTGTTCATTAGAGGAGAAGTGGGATTTAAGGAGCAAGAGGTAGACACAGGGATAAAATGGTAATTTGACCCAACAGTGTCTACGAATAACCAGTGAAGGGTCGACTCACAAGCATTGGTTATATCGATGACACAACTTGTCCTACAGTGATGAGAGTGCAGCTACGGGCTTTAGTGGAGTGTTACCGTAGCTAATGAATGTTCAATAACCGGGTTAAAGAGTTTGATAGATTAGTCTCGGATCATTGGAGCTCGTCATATGTAGGTCCATTAGGTCTCTCGGTTGGCTCGAATTGGACAAATTGAGGGTTTACAGTTTGGTGTGAATTTGTAATGTTCAAATTCATTATTTGGGTATTTATGTCATTTTTATGAGATATAGATAACATAATATATAGTTTGATGTGAATTTGATTCATAATAAACTATAGTATAGCCTAATTGATTAATTAGTGCGAACTGTGTTGGGGTTTGTGCCTAAACCTCGTAGTTTGTAATTTTGTTCTAATTATTTTAATAAACTCTTATTACTTCAATAAAGTGTTATTGTTCGTTATTTACGATATTGCCATTGTTTTAACCTTAAATCCAATAAACTAAAACATCCAAGGCTGTAAAATGTATCTTTAACTGAATTTAGTGTACATATAAAGGATCTCGGTTCGAGATACAACCTAAAAGGTCTATAGTAAGGGGATAAGGTTTGGGTACCTTACCCTGGTAAAACTATGGATGTGGCCCACTTTGTATATGATACAAACACTGTGATCCTAACGTGTTCGTGTAGATGACATGTGAGTGGAAATATCCTATGTAATGAGATTACATGAGACCGGACCGCGAAATAGTAACCACTAGATGTAACTTCGTTGACTAGCTAGGTTTCTATTTCACTAGGATGACCTAGGCAACATGATCTCAATCTTGAGCGGGTTACGAACTCCTGTCTACGACGGATTGTCCTTGGACTAGTATGGGTGAGAGTGGCCAGATTCGCTGACTCAATATGCCTATCTTCTTGGAGACAAGACCAAGTGAGCGGATGAGAACTTAACTTAGCAAGATGGAATTCACTCCTTACCACCTACTAGGGTAAGTAGATGAATGTTCCCTTAACTGGTATCTCCGGGACTTAAACAAAGGTCCGACCCTCTCATTGGCCCGTGAGGGACTTCTTTTTTTTGGTAGGACCACAAACAAATTGTTCATTAGAGGAGCACTGGTACTTAAGATACAAGATGTAACCCAGGGGTAAAACAATAATTTGACCCAGCAGGAGTTACGAACATTCGTGAACGATTGACTTGTTGTTATTGGTCAATATTCGTGGACACAGAAATATATCAACAGTGAGAAGAGTGCAGCTGCGGGACATTAGTGGAGTGTTCCCGCAGTTAACGAATGTTGATTAGGTGGTTAATGAGATTAATAGAGTAATCTCGTATTTTTGGAGCTTCTGATCTGTAGGTCCATTAAGTCCACCATCTAGCTCGTAAAGGGTTCTTAGATCGTTTGAATTTTAAATGTTCAAATTCATTAGGGAATAAATTTAATGTATGTAGATACGATATAATATAAAGTTTTGGAATTATATATTATAAATTTAATGTGAATATGATTCATATTAAATTATTTGAGAGAATTAAATATTTGAAAGAATTCAAATATTAAATTTAAATTTGAATGTGATTAATATTTGAAAACTATAGGTTATAATTTAATGTGCATGAGATGTACATTAAAACTATAGGCTAGAGGGTAAATTGATTAAATGTGATTTAATCTAAATTAAATATATGATATTTAATTAAATTAAATTAAATGAGATTTAATAGATTTATTAATAATTAATGATGATTAATTATTACTATTAAATAATAAAAAAAAGGAACGTGTCAGGAGGACACGTTCCCCATGTCTCCCAACTCCCTAATCGATAGGGAATGGAGAGTTACCCTCTGGAGTGTCTTCTTCTTCTCCAATTGGGAGAGGAGATGGAGTTGATCGATGAATTGAGATTCACCGTATAGAAACAATTCTCTCTGAATTTCCCTCTCTACCAAATTGTTGGAGGTTTTCCACTAAACCTGATCTAAGTGGAACTCAGAGCCATATGAGGTCTTCCTCGTGATGTTGTCCCTGTGGAGAAGAAAGAACAGAGGAGAAGAACGCTGTCGAGTTGCTGTGCAAAAGGAGCAAGGAGTTGTTGTTGGAAACTACAAAGGTAATTACGAATTCTCTTTTAGTTTAGTTTAATTCTAAAGCATGTTTGCATATTTACATCCATGCCTAATTAGATTAGGAAATGTATGCTTGTTTTGTTTTTTTTTCAATGTATTGGTATTTGGTTTTCAACCAAAACAAATTTGCAATTACGATTCCAAAACACGTTTCTGCTGCTCAAAGGGATCTGATCTCCATCAAACTGGAGAAATTGAATTGAGAGAAATTAAATTGAATGTGATTCAATTTAAAATTCAACATTTATGCAAATGAGATTTGTATAATAAGGTATGAGATAGCTTATATTATGTGATATGCAAATATGATTTGCATATCAGTTGTGGTAAAATGGTGAATTAGTGGAGATTTTAACTCCATCACACACCATTACAAATAGGTGCATTCAAAGGCAACTCATTAAGCCATTTGCCATTTTTTTTTATTTTGATCCAAAGAGAGCAAAAGAACTTCTCTCATTCTCTCTCAATTCTCTCTAGAATTCTCCTCACCCAAAACTAAAGGGAGTCCAACATATTCTCCCTCAACCTTCCGAGATCAATCGAGAAGACATTTTGGAAGTGTCTCCCTATTCGGTTCGAGGATCGAGTTCCTAGAGTTCGAGAGGGATCGTGTAATGCCCCTACTTTTCTATGACTAGACTCTTAGGGACATCACTACACATGCATGCATTTATAGGCCAAGAGATAAAAAAATCTTGAAAGAAAACTTCCAAATAAATATAAATAGTCTTTAGGGATCCCAAATCAAAACATTTAAAACAGGTAAAAGGGGTAGTTTAACATGGCCTATTAAAAATCTGTAAGTAAATTTAAACTCCAATACATAAAGAGGCAACATCAGTTATAAAGAAAATATGCGGAAAATATGTCTATTCCCATGGTCCTAGTAACGCGCTCCAGTCACTCGCCCCGCACGTCCTTGGCCTTACGAAAAACATTTTATAAAGAAAGGGTGAGTATTGCAAAACAATACCCAGTAAGTGACCTCGCTACCGAGGTTTGGGATATGCATACACATACAATCATGACCTTTAAACTTGTTCGTAATATACATATGCGGGACCTAAAACTTTCTCATATTGTCAGTCTTTAATCCATGACTTCCTTTTTATTTGTGTGGTGATTTGGTCATCCACGAGTCATTTCATTTTGAGTCCCTCACAGACCCCTGTAATAATTTGAGTCCCTCACAGACCCCTGTAATAATTTGAGTCCCTCACAGACCCCTGTAATTTGACCCATAGGGTCTCTATTGCATGTTTGACCATGCACATAATGATCTCAGGATACCAATGTCCACACTTCTCATTAATTCATTTCATGACATACATAACATGCATGAGGTCCCATCATTCACATAATAATAGTGTACATGTCACAAACATCATCGTCAATATGCAAATCATACTTTTCTCATAGACAGTTTAAAGATCATACTTTTGTAGGAAGTCATGAAATATTCTCATACAAATTACTGTCATATCCTTACATGAAATACTGAAATATCATTACATAAAATACAAAGACATTCTCGCATAAAATACTAGATTATTCGCGCATAAAATATTGAGATATCTTCTCATAGAATATCAAAGTACTTTCACATAAAATCTCAGGATATTCTCGTATGAAATTCATTAAATCCTTTTAAGTAAAATATCGTACTAATTTCACATAAAATATTGAAGTTCGTTTTCTTTAATCCCATTTAAAAAGATTCGGCACAAGGTCCCTTACCTTAGTTCGAATTCTACTCCAAAATCTAACCCGAGCTCCCGGACTACTCTTCTTTTAGTGAAACCTGATTCACACCATAGTTCCCAAGTTCAATCTCCAAGTATTCACTAAATCCATAATCATAAGGTACTTAAATTGCGTTATTAAGGTTCCATGCCCCGCTTACCTCGAGTTTAAGGCGAATCCTTAATACTCCTTAATCAAATCTTGTCGTTTGACCTTCAACTCCGCTCCAATCTTGACTCCTATAATTAACGTTCGAAACAGCAGCCTAAGTTCTCAATCAAACGCTTAAATATTCGATAGGTCACATATAACTCTCATTCCAAATCCATACTTAACAAAATCACTCACCAGGGTTATAACCCGAGAGGTTGTAGAGTGCTGCCGATCGAAGCGGATTTGGGCAGGCGGTATCGATTGATTCACACCGGCCGTGGCGGCGGCGTGCTCCATAACCAGCTGCAGCGGCTGAAGTCGTGAGAAAACCGGCGAGGGTTTGCTGCTGTGCTCGTGAATGGACGAGCGGCCGGGGCGAGCGAGTTCCGTTCGGTGATCGGCCGGCGTGACTCAGATGTGAACGAGGGACTCTTCCGACCGTGGTATTCAGGCGTGTCGACGGATGAAGACAGCTGCGGCGGGGACTTGCGATCGGCTGGACAGGAATGAGTTCACGAGTGGCGGGCGGTGAAGTCACAAGCTATCAACGGCATCAGGGTTCCGTTCGGCCTTCGGCGTGCGGACGTGTACGATTCGCGGTAGGGGTGACGGCGGCGCTGGGCGTGCGTGACTGGCGGCGGGAACGAATAGATCACGTTCGTTGATCCGCCGGTGGAGCAGCACGGTCCTCGGCTTGCAGGCGGCGCGGCGCGAATGCTTGCAAGGATTACACTTCTTTCGTGGAGCTGCCGGCGGAAGGTGCTAGTCTATGGGTTTAATCGGCGGTAGGGCATGCAGCACCAAATGTCTAGGGTTTAGGTTAAGCCAAAAAAAAATATAAGGAGAAGGAGAGAGATAGGGTTAGGGTTAGGGTTTTCTTTTGGCCTTTCAATGATAATGAGCTTATATACTATCAATTTAGGTCAAACCAAGTGCTATTGATCACCCTAATTTAGACATTAATCACCAAAATGCCATTGTCACTTCCTTTTTCTTTTAATTATTAACAAAGTAAATCCAATCTCAAGGGGAAATAATAATTAACGATAGAACGTCAAATACAATCAATAATTAGTACCTGTGGTGGTGGTCGTCACAGATCGAGATCGTGACCGGGGAAGGAAAGCTTTGAAGAAGAGTTTTTTAACAAGTAACGAGATACTTTATGTTTTTCCTTCTCTTTTATGCATGTTTAGCCTAGGATCTATGAGATAGGTTCGATTTTAAGATATGAATTACACAATGAAACAACGACGTTTTACAACGTCTTCCGCTGCGAGAATTCCTAATCCCTTCAATTGGTATCAGAGCCAATCGTTGCTCTTCGTTGTCTATTCTGTGATATCTTAAAATTAGGTGGGTAACATTAATTTCATGAGATGTTTGTTATTGGTTTGCGTTTCGGATGTTTTCGGTTTTTGACACTTAGTTAGATTTACATTAATGTTGATGAGATCAATGTAAAGGCCCGATGTTTTAGGCATTTTTTTAATGTAAATCGAGTCTGTAAGTCCGTGTTGTTAGTGGCATGAGATGCTGTGAAGAAATCGGAGCGAAAATAGGCGAAAAACGATGAAGAACAACAAAGGAGTTTGTTGTTCTGTCAACGACGTTGAGACGTTGTTCTTCGGCGTCTCAACGTTGTCCATGCGGATCCAAGCAGTGCTGCAGGTCAGCGTTGCAACGCTGAGGCGTTGCGCGCGCGAGGTGCAATGCTGAACGTTGCAGCGTTGCAACGCTAGCCACGACGTTGAACGCTGCCGCGTAGTGGGCAGTTCCAGCGGTTATTTCGTGCGGTAGTGGTGTAATGGACTTTGACGTGCGGCGGTTCGAGCCCTAGAGTCAATGTTTTTTATTTTTATTTTAATTTCTTTGTAAAATGTTTTTTTACTTAATTAATTTAATTAATTAATATTAATATACATGTTATATTAATGTTAATTAATTTAAATTAATGTCCCTAGGGTGCCAAAAATCGGTCCAATTATGCTATTTATTAAATTATGCAATTGTTGTATGATTTATTTTATTATTCTATGTGCATAATATATGTCATATAGATTAAAATCCCACATTAGGTTAAACATTTTATGCATCATATTTATATTATAAGAGTTATTATGTATAGTATGCATGATAAGATTATATTATAAGAGTTACAATATAATATTTGGATGTTTTAATTTAATTAATATAAGTGTTATATTTCTTAGATTAAAAGCCTGGACATGCATTTATACATGAGATGTATGTATATTATATAGTTAACTATTCATGTGATGAATGATCAAGCATTATAATATAGAATGCATGTAACCTAAGTTAATTATTAGTTTTAAATTGTTTAGAACTTGAATAATTAGACTTAGGTTTTCTAGTTTTAATAATATGACTTATGAATGGTGACTAATTAGTAACTCTATCTAAGGAAGGTTCTGTCTAAGGCTGGGGTATTTAAGCTAACGCTTTGTGAAACACCCCTACCTGGGAACCGACCTGTGAGTGAATTTGGTCCGGAGTATTATAGGTTAAATTCTCGTGAGTGCCGTTAATTAATTTACCCACATAGACTTAAGTTATTAATGTTATTATAAACTTAGGCTAATCCAATATAAGTGTTATATTGGTAGACTTAGGTAAATTTTAGCCGGTTTATCTTGGTCAATCCCGATTTCATTAAAGTGCTGAGTGGGAGGAAATAAAGTGTATGAGATACATTTAATTTTCCATCCACAAATCTCCGTTAAGTTCACACAGTGAGATCCATACTCGACCTCGTGGCGCAAATGAGAGCGTCACCCTACGGGTGGTATTTGTATGGGTCAATATTCAACGTGAATGGAGAGAGTACTTATAGTGAGTAGGAGCGCGACCTGTGAAAACGGGACCCACAGTCTCTTCTTTCAATTCACACCGTGAGACGCCTATGATCCGCATGCTAGTTTGGCATGGACCAGACAATCCCTACGGAGGGCCTTGATCATGGGAGTCGGAACACCGTGAATTCCCGACATTGATACAATTTCCTTGTTGGTTTTCCCTCGTAGTCCTCCCTACGACGACTATTGTTTGGATGGATACTGGGAAATTTAAAGATTGAGGGTGACATTCACAGGATTCATTAAGAGTTTATGGATTTAGACCGAAAAATGGTAACCCGATGCCTAATGGAATGAGAGTTATTCTGGTATTAGGGTATGGTCGAGAAAGTCTCGTCCTAGAGGAGGAGTGGCTTTGTCTACCCTACGGTGGCGGTCATTCTAAACCTTTGGGGTATCATTGCAATTCTTAATGACCTAGGGATCATAGGCTAAAAATTAGCTAAAACCTGATTGGATTTTTAAAGTTTTTGCGAGACTAATAAAAAGTTTTTCATTTTTCAGCAACAAAATGTCAAACGCTTTTAATGCTCCTTTAGCTTCCGATAAGTTAGTCGGCGATAATATTTCGTAGAAAAATAATATTGACACAATTTTGATAGATGACGACCTAGAGTTCACGCTCGCTGAGGAGGGTCCTTAGGTTCTCGGTCCAACAATCCTATTCAACGATCTACAAACCTTCCAGTCTTTGGTGCAAATTAAGGGACAGAAAGCTGAGGTAAGTGTTGCCTTTAGACCTTTTCATAGGGGTTCGACCTCTAGGACAAAGTTTGTAGATTCTTCAGGCCCGAAAGAGAAGAAGAAGAAGTTTAAGGAGGTTAAGGTTGACCGCGCTGCCGCCTAATGGGAAAAGAGTTCAAGGAAGTTGCAAGAAAGTGTTTCTACTGCAAGGGGGATGATCACTTGAGAAGAAGTTGCCCCATGTTCCTTGAAGAAAAGAAGAAGGTAGGTAAATGTGATTTACTTGTTACAGAAACTTGTTCAGTGGAGAGTAATGACTCTGCCTGGATATTGGATTCACGTGCCACTAACCATGTTTGCTCTTTTTTTCAAGGATTAAGTTCCTGGCAGCGGCTGCAATAGGGTGAGATAACTCTCAGGGTTGGATCCAGAGATGTTGTCTCAGCTGCAGCAATTGGCACGGTGAAACTGTTTTGGTGGGAAGTACTTATTATTGGATAATATGTACATAGTTCCAAGGTTTACTAGAAACCTAGTTTATATTTCCTGCCTATTAGAACAAAATATTTCTGTTTCTTTCAAGAGTGATAAAGCGTTTATTTCTCGAATTAGAAATTTGATTTGTTCTGCTTCGCTTGAGAGTAATTTGTATGTTTTGAAGCCTAATTCGGTCAAAAGTATTTTGAATACCGAATTGTTTAAAACAGCAGAAACTGAACTAAGAGATTAAAAGTTTCTCCAAAAGAAAGTGACCATCTTTGGCATCTAAAGTTAGACCACATAAATCTCAATAGGATTGAGAGACTAGTGAAGAGTGGACTTCTAAGCGAGCTGGAAGAAAACTCTTTACCGGTTTGTAAGTCATGCCTTGAAGGAAAAAATGACCAAACGTCCTTTTAGTGGAAAAGGATATAGAGCCAAAGAGCCTCCTGAGCTTGTACATTCTGACCTCTATGGTCAGATAAATGTTAAAGCACAGAGAGGTTACGAAATACTTTGTATCTTTCATAAATGACTATTTGAGGCATGGGTACATTTACCTAATGCATAGGAAGTCTGAAACTCTTGAAAAGTTCAAAGAGTTCAAGACTGAGGTTGATAACCTGTTAGATAAAACGATTAAAACACTTCGATCGGATTGAGGTGGCAAGTACATGGACACTAAATTCCAGGACTATGATAGAACATGGAATTACGTCCCAACTCTCAACACCTGGTATGCCACAACAGAATGGTGTATCAGAGAAGAGAAAAAGAACCCTGTTGGACATGGTTCGATCGATGATGAGCTATGCTCGTCTTCCTGATTCTTTTTGGGGCTACGCAGTGGAGACTGCAGTATACATTTTGAACACAGTTCCGTTGAAGAGTGTTTGTGAAACACCTTTCGAACTCTCGCATGGTCGTAAAACAAGTTTACGACATTTCAGAATTTGGGAATGCCCGACCCATGTGTTGGTGTCAAACCCAAAAAAGTTGGAACCCTGTTCAAAGTTGTGCCTCTTTGTAGGTTACCCAAAAGAGACTAAGGGTGGTCTGTTTTACGATCCTAAGGATAATCGGGTACTTGTGTCAACAAACTGTTGGGATTTGTGCCCTAAAACTCGTAGTTTTTAATTATGTTCTAATTAATGTAATAAAGTGTTATTATTTCAATAAAGTGTTATTGTTCGTTATCTATGAGTTTGTCTTTATTTAAACCCTAAATCCAATAAACTAAACATCCAAGGCTGTTAAATGAATCTTTAACTGAATGTAATGTACATAAAAAGGATCTCGGTTCGAGATACAACCTAAAGGGTCTATAGTTAGGGGATAAGGTTTGGGTACCTTACCCTGGTTAAACTATGGATGTGGCCCACTTTGTATTTGATACAAACACTGTGATCCTAACGTGTTCGTGTAGATGACATGTGAGTGGGGATATCCTATGTAATGAGATTACATAAGATCGGACCACGAAATAGTAACCTCTAGCTGTAACTCCGTTGACTAGTAAGGTTTCTATTTCACTAGAATGACCTAGGCAACTTGATCTCAATCTTGAGCAGGTTACGAACTCCCGTTCGCGAGGGATTGTCCTTTGACTAGTATGGGTGAGAGTGGCCAGATTCGCCGACTCAATATGCCTACCTTCTTGGAGACAAGACCGAGTGAGCGGCTGGAAACTTAACTTAGCAAGATGGAATTCACTCCTTCCCGCCTACTAGGGTACGTAGAGGAATGTTCCCTTAAGTGGTGTCTCCGGGACATGAACAAAGGGCCCGACCCTCTCATTTGCTCGAGAGGGACTCTGTTTGTTGGTAAGACCACAAACAAATTGTTCATTAGAGGAGCACTGGCACTTAAGGCATAAGATGTAACCCAGGGGTAAAACGGTAATTTGACCCAGCTGGTCTTACGAACATTCGTGAAGGATTGACTTGTTGTTATTGGTCAATATCCATGGACACAGAAATATATCTGCAGTGAGAAGAGTGCATCTCTGGGACTTTAGTGGAGTGTTCCCGCGGTCAACGAATGTTGATTGGGAGGTTAATGAGATTAACCGAGCAATCTCGTATCATTGGAGCTTCTGATCTTTAGGTCCATTAGGTCCACCTTCTAGCTCGTAAAGGGTTCTTAGATAATTTGAATTTTAAATGTTCAAATTCATTAGGGAATATATTTGATGTATTTAGATCCGATATATTATATAGTTTTGGAACTATATATTATACATTTAATGTGAATATGATTCATATTAAATTATGTGAGAGAATTAAATATTTGAAAGAGTTCAAATATTAGATTAAAATGTGAATGTGATTCATATTTAAAAACTATAGGTTAAATTTAATGTACATTAGATGTGCATTAAACTATAGGATAGAGGGATAATTCATTAAATGTGTTTGAATGTAAATTAAATATAAGATATTTAATTTATATTTTGATTAGTTAATTAATGTGATTAAATTAAATAAGGAACGTGTCAGGAAGACACGTTTCCCCTCTCTCCCAACTCCCTATTCGATAGGAAGTGAGAGTTCCCATCTGCTGGGTTTAACTTCTCCTGGAGAGAGGTGAAGCTTGGATGATCGATCAATTAGATTGAAACTCACAGAAGAAACTCTCTCTCTCAATCTCTAGAATTCCCAAAAATCTCCCAACTGTTGGAATTCTTCCCACAAAGGAAATATCTAAGCATTCAGAGATATAGAAGGTTTTCCAATTGGTGGTGTCTTACTTGGAAAATACAGAGAAGTTTTGCTGTTTTGCTGAAAAGCTTGAAGCAAGGTGTTGCTGGAGAATTAGAAACTACAAAGGTATTCTTCTTCTTCCCTTTAGTTCAATTGTTAAACACATGTTTGCATGTTTGCTACAATCCATGTCTAATAGGATTAGAATTTCATGCTTGTTCTGTTATTTTTGTCAATGTATTGGTTGTTGTTTCAATTAAAACAATCAAGCAATTAACGATCCCAAACCACGTTTCCGTTGCTCAAGGAGATCAGATCTCCATCAATTGGTATCAGAGAAATGCTTGTATTGTTTTGTTTTGAAACAAAATGGCATTGATTTGGTGGAATTGCATTAGGTTTGCTGTAAAATTTGTTTGGGAATGTTTTGGCCTTAGTTTACTTTGATTTTGATCAATTAGGAAGTTCATGACGGATTTGGAAGTTGTTCCAAATATGAACTTGCCGATCACACTGTTTTGTGACAACAGTGGTGCAGTAGCCAACTCGAGAGAACCTCGGAGTCATAAAAGGGGCAAGCATATAGAGCGTAAGTATCACACGATCACGGGAGATTGTGCACCGCGAGACGTGTGATCCACGCAGATAGCTTTGAGCACAACGTTGCTGATCCATTTACAAAGGCCCTCACGGCTAAGGTGTTTGAGGGTCACCTAGAGAGTCTAGGTCTTCGAATGCTTCCTGACTAGGGCAAGTGGGAGTATTGTAAAGGGGTATTCAATGCCCTAATTTATTGTATTACTTTATTGTATTACTTTACTGTACATTTGAGAAATGTATCATGTACTCCACTAGCTTAGTCCAAGTGGGAGTTTGTTGGGATGTATGTCCTCATCTCGTGTAGTTTGTAATATTCCAAGTTGTAAATGAATAAGAGTTATTTATTTCAACATTGTGTAATAAATAAGAGTTATTTATTTCAACTTTGTGTCTCGCATTTTTCATAAACTTAATCCAATAAACTAAGCTTTAGTGTCATTGTATTAATGAGAGAACTAAGAACTTGAACGGTGTGTAGTGGACACACGGGGAGGATCACGTTCGAGTTAATGACCCGAACGGTCTACGATGATATGGATAGGGTTGGAGACCTAACCACGGATACTGCTGTGGATGCGGCCCGCTTTGTATTAGATACAAACGAGGTGATCGACTCGTTCATGTGGTTGACATGCGAGTGGGGGCATCCTATGCAATGAGATTGTACAAGGCCAGGACCGTGAATTATTAGACTTTGCGATGTAACACCGTTAATGCAGTATAGAGCTAATAAATTCGTAGATGACCATTAGTGACTCGACCTTAATCACGAGCGTGTTACGGACTCCATCTGCGAAGTCCGTCCTTTGACTAGTAACGGGTGAGGGTGGCCACCGCCGCCGCCCAATATGCCTACCTCTCTCGGGCGAGGACCATGTGGGGAGTCGGGAACTTGACTACGCAAGAAGGAATTCACTGCGTTCCGACTTAGGGAAACTAGAGGGGTTGTTCCCTTAAGTCTTGCTCTCGGGGCTTGAACAACGGGGCCCCACTCTCTCATTGGCCTGAGAGGGTTGTTGTTTATGGTTGGACCATGCAACATAATTGTTCATTAGAGGAGCAGTGGGACTTAAGGAGCAAGAGGTAGACACAGGGGTAAAACGGTAATTTGACCCAGCTGTGACTACGAACAACCTGTGAAGGGTCGACTCATGGGTATTAGTTATATCAATGGACACAACTTGTCCTACAGTGATGAGAGTGCAGCTACGAGCTTTAGTGGAGTGTTACCGTAGCTAATGAATGTTGAATAACCAGGTCAAAGAGTTTGACAGGTTAGTCTCGGATCATTGGAGCTCGTCACGTGTAGGTCCATTAGGTCCCTCAATTGGCTCAAATTGGACAAATTGAGGGTTTACAGTTTGGTGTGAATTTGAAGTGTTCAAATTCATTATTTGGGTATTTATGTCATTTATATGAGATATAGATGTCATAATATATAGTTTGATGTGAATGAGATTCATAATAAACTATAGTATAGCCTAATTGATTAATTAGTGCTAATTGGAGAAATTGAATTGAGAGAAATTAAATTGAATGTGATTCAATTTATAATTCCACATTTATGCGAATGAGAGTTGTATAATAAGGTATGAGATACCTTATATTATATAATATGCAAATGTGATTTGTATATTATATGGTTGTGGTAAAGTTGTGATTTGGTGGAGGTTTTAACTCCATCACACAATAGTATTTAAAGGCTTTGCAAGAAGCCTTTGGTATGCCATTTGCCATTTTTTGGATTTCCATCCAAAGAGAGCAAATGTTTTCTCTCTAGAACTCTCTCAATTCTCTCTAATTCTCTCCTCACCCAAAACCATAGGGAGTCCCACCTACTCTCCCTCAACCTCCCGAGAACAACCGAGAAGACCCTTTGGAGGTGTCTCCCTGTTCGGATCGAGGTTCGTATTCAAGGAGAACGTCGGATCGAGAGAGATCGTGACCGGAGAAGAAAAAAACGTTGAAGAAGAGTTCTTCAAGAGGTTAGTATCTATTACTTACTGTTTACTTCTTCTTCTTTGCATGTTTAGCCTAGGATCTATGAGATAGATTCAATTTTAAGATAGGTTTTACACAACGGATCAACGACGTTTCACAACGTCTTCCGCTGCGGGAATTCAAAATCCCTTCAAAATTAATGTAATTTTTTTTTTGCACTTTAGGGGCCAAATTATTCCGGTTTTACAGCTTTTTATCTATATGAATGTCATTTAGATTATTCCCACCTTAGGATAAGCATGTTCATGCATTTTATTTATATAAATATTATATGAATATGGTTGAATGCATGACTAATTTATTTTTTCATGAGTAATTAACTATAAGTGTTATAATTAGATTATATGGAAAATAAATTGCATGGAGCATGAAATTACTTAGTTTAAAATAAATGTTATTTTATTTAAGTAATTTTATAATTCAAATAGTTGAATTTCTTTTATAATTCCAATTTGAATATAGATGGTTGGATTTATAATATAGTTTCTTTATCAAGGGTTAATTATTAAAATTTATAAAAATTATAAATTAAAGGGGTTTTAGAAACCATAACCTATAATAAAGAAATGCATGCAAACATAGGAACTTGGATTAAATTTAATTAGTTTTAAATTGTTTAAAATTAATTTAGACCTAAGTTGCAATTTGTAATAAGATTAGAAATAAGTCTTACGTAATATTTTAAATAGTTTAAAATATAGTAGGACTTTAGACTTTGGTTATAAGGGAACTCTCTGGGGTGAAGTTACGCCTCAAATTTGGGGGTACTTAAGACGACAGTTGCAGAACACCTCCTACTGAACCCGACCGGAACTGAGTTGAATTAACCTCAGTTCTATTTTATCTCTAGGTAATTAAAATGTTTATTCACCTAGACATAAGGTTTTAAGACCTAGTTATAATAGTTATAATAGGCATAGACTTAGATAGATTCTTTTAGACTTAGGTAGATTCTTAACTTAATTTCTATCTTTTGTTTAATAGAACTTGGTTATTGTATTTCTTTTTCAATCAATGAAGCGTTCATTTTGAAAGAGGGTGTCAATATTTGTTCTGCTAAATTGAAAAATGGCTTATACGTACTAAAACCGAATAAAACCAAAGCAATTTTAAATCATGAGATGTTTAAGAATGCTAGCACTCAGAATAAAAGGCAAAGAATTTCTCCAAATAGTAATACCTATCTGTGGCATCTTAGACTTGGTCATATTAATCTCAACCGGATTGAGAGACTTTCTAAGAATGGACTTCTAAACAAGTTAGAAGATGATTCTTTACCGCCTTGCGAGTCTTACTTGGAAGGTAAAATGACCAAACGACCTTTTACTGGAAAAGGTTATAGAGCCATAGAACCCTTAGAACTTATACATTCGGATCTTTGTGGTTCGGTGAATGTTAAACCTCGAGGAGGGTACGAATATTTCATCTCTTTCATAGATGATTATTCGAGGTATGGTTATCTATACCTAATGCATCACAAGTCTGAAGCTCTTGAAAAGATCAAAGAGTATAAGGCTGAAGTAGAGAATGCATTAGGGAAAAGCATTAAAACACTTCGATCCGATCGAGGTGGAGAGTATATGGATTTGAGATTCCAGGACTATATGATAGAACATGGAATTAAATCTCAACTCTCTGCAACTAATACACCACAACAAAATGGTGTGTCAGAAAGGAGAAATAGAACCTTGTTAGACATGGTTCGTTCTATGATGAGCTATGCTCAATTGCCTGCCTTGTTTTTGGGATACACAGTAGAGACTGCAGTTCAAATCTTGAACAGTGTTCCATCAAAAAGTCTTTCAGAAAAACCTTTTGAACTTTGGAAGGGGCGTAAACCTAGTTTACAACACTTCAGGATTTGGGGATGTCCGGCACACGTACTCGTGACAAACCCAAAGAAACTGGAACCTCGTTTTAGATTGTGCCAATTTGTTGGCTATCCCAAAGAAACGAGGGTGGTCTTTTCTACGACCCACAAGAAAATAAGGTGATTGTATCGACAAACACCACGTTCTTGGAGGAAGATCACATGAGAAACCATAAACCACGTAGTAAATTGGTACTAATGAAGCTACACATGAACCAACAAGAGTTGTTGATCAAGGTTGATCCTCATCAAGAGTTTATGGAGGAGTCAGCACCTCAAGTCAGTCTTGTCCTTCTCAATCGTTGGGAATGCCTCGACGCAGTGGGAGGGTTATTTCCCAACCTGACCGCTACTTGGGTTTAGCTGAAACTCAAGTTGTCATACCTGATGACGGCGTAGAAGATCCATTGTCTTATAAAGAGGCAATGAATGACGTAGACAAGGACGAATGGATCAAAGCCATGGACCTTGAAATGGAGCCAATGGACTTCAATTCAGTATGGGAACTTGTAGACCAACCTAAAGGGGTTAGACCCATAAGGTGTAAATGGATCTATAAGAAAAAGAGAGATGCAACCGGAAAGGTACAGACCTTTAAGGCTAGACTTGTAGCAAAGGCTTTTATCCAAAGGGAAGGAGTTGACTATGAAGAAACTTTTTCCCCTATTGCTATGCTGAAGTCTATAAGGATACTCTTGTCCATAGCCGCATTTTATGATTATGAAATTTGGCAAATGGACGTCAAGACTGCCTTTTTGAATGGTAATCTTGACGAGAGCATCTATATGTCTCAGCCCGAAGGGTTCATAGCACGAGGTCAGGAGCAAAAAGTATGCAAGCTTAATCGATCCATATATGGATTGAAACAAGCATCAAGATCTTGGAATATAAGATTTGATACTGCGATCAAGTCTTACGGCTTTGACCAAAACGTTGAGGAGACTTGTGTTTATAAGAAGATCGTCAACGACAAAGTAGCTTTGTTAGTACTTTATGTGGATGATATCCTACTCATTCGGAATGATGTAGGATACCTAACTGACATAAAGAATTGGCTGGCGACCCAATTCCAAATGAATGATTTAGGAGAGCCGCAGTATGTTCTTGGGATTCAGATCTTTAGGAATCGCAAGAACAGAACGCTAGCACTGTCTCAAGCATCTTATATCGATAAAATGTTGTCCAAATATTCGATGCACAATTCCAAGAGGGGCATATTACCCTTCAGGCACGGAGTTCATTTGTCTAGGGAACAGTGTCCCAAGACACCTCAAGAAGTTGAGGATATGAGACATATTCCCTATGCCTCTGCAGTAGGTAGCTTAATGTATGCTATGCTATGCACGAGGCCGGACATTTGCTATGCAGTGGGAATAGTCAATAGGTACCAGTCCAATCCAGGGTTAGACCACTAGGCAACAGTTAAAAATATCCTCAAGTATCTAAGAAGAACGAGGACTATATGCTTGTGTATGGGTCAAGGATCGATCTCACTGGATACACCGATCTCGATTTTCAGACCGATAAGGATTCTCAGAAATCCACATCGGGATCAGTTTTCACCCTGAACGGGGGAGCTATAGTATGGCAAAGCATCACGCAAGGATGCATCGCTGACTCCACAATGGAGGCTGAGTATGTCGCTGCTTGTGAAGCAGCTAAGGAGGCTGTTTGGCTAAGGAAATTCCTTACTGATTTGGAAGTTGTTCCAAATATGGAATCTCCCATCACCTTATTTGTGACAATAGTAGTGCGGTAGCCAATTTGAAGGAACCTCGTGACCATAAGCGAGAAAAGCACATAGAGAGGAAGTATCACCTGATACGAGAAATAGTGCAACGAGGAGATGTGACAGTCACGAAGATCGTTTCGGAGCACAATGTTGTTGATCCATTTACAAAGACTCTCACGGCTAAAGTGTTCGTGGGTCATCTGGAAAGTCTGGGTCTACGAGATATGTACATAAGCTAATCTAGGGCAAGTGGGAGATATGTAATGGGGTATATGGATGCCCTAGTTTATTGTATTTCTATCTCTTGTAACCACTGTTTTTGATTATTATATACCCCACTAGAGTTTTAGTTCAAGTGGGAGTTTGTTGGGATTTGTGCCCTAAAACTCGTAGTTTGTAATTATGTTCTAATTAATGTAATAAAGTGTTATTATTTCAATAAAGTGTTATTGTTCGTTATCTACGAGTTTGCCTTTATTTAAACCCTAAATCCAATAAACTAAACATCAAAGGTTGTTAAATTAATCTTTAACTGAATGTAATGTACATAAAAAGGATCTCGGTTCGAGATACAGCCTAAAGGGTCTATAGTTAGGGGATAAGGTTTGGGTACCTTACCCTGGTTAAACTATGGATGTGGCCCACTTTGTATTTGATACAAACACTGTGATCCTAACGTGTTCGTGTAGATGACATGTGAGTGGGGATATCCTATGTAATGAGATTACATAAGACCGGACCACGAAATAGTAACCTCTAGCTGTAACTCCGTTGACTAGTAAGGTTTCTATTTCACTAGAATGACCTAGGCAACTTGATCTCAATCCTGAGCAGGTTACGAACTCCCGTTCGCGAGGGATTGTCCTTTGACTAGTATGGGTGAGAGTGGCCAGATTCGCCGACTCAATATGCCTACCTTCTTGGAGTCAAGACCGAGGGAGTTGTTGGAAACTTAACTTAGCAAGATGGAATTCACTCCTTCCTGCCTACTAGGGTACGTAGAGGAATGTTCCCTTAAGTGGTGTCTCCGGGACATGAACAAAGGGCCCGACCCTCTCATTTGCTCGAGAGGGACTCTGTTTGTTGGTAAGACCACAAACAAATTGTTCATTAGAGGAGCACTGGCACTTAAGGCATAAGATGTAACCCAGGGGTAAAACGATAATTTGACCCAGCTGGTGTTACGAACATTCGTGAAGGATTGACTTGCTGTTATTGGTCAATATCCATGGACACAGAAATATATCTGCAGTGAGAAGAGTGCAGCTCTGGGACTTTAGTGGAATGTTCCCGCAGTTAAGGAATGTTGATTGGGAGGTTAATGAGATTAAGCGAGCAATCTCGTATCGTTGGAGCTTCTGATCTGTAGGTCCATTAGGTCCACCTTCGAGCTCGTAAATGGTTCTTAGATCATTTGAATTTGAAATGTTCAAATTCATTAGGGAATATATTTGATGTATTTAAATCCGATATAATATATAGTTTTGGAACTTTATATTATAAATTTAATGTGAATATGATTCATATTAAACTATGTGAGAGAATTAAATATTTGAAAGAGTTCAAATATTAGATTAAAATGTGAATGTGATTCATATTTAAAAACTATAGGTTAAATTTAATGTACATTAGATGTGCATTAAACTATAGGATAGAGGGATAATTCATTAAATGTGTTTTAATGTAAATTAAATATAAGATATTTAATTTATATTTTGATTATTTAATTAATGTGATTAAATTAAATAAGGAACGTGTCAGGAAGACACGTTTCCCCTCTCTCCCAACTCCCTATTCGATCGGAAGTGGGAGTTCCCATATGCTGGGTTAAACTTCTCCTAGAGAGAGGTGAAGCTTGGATGATCGATCAATCAGATTGAAACTCACAGAAGAAATTCTCTCTTTCAATCTCTAGAATTCCCAAAAATCTTCCAACTGTTGGAATCCTTCCCAAAAAGGAAAGATCTAAGCATTCAGAGATATAGAAGGTTTTCCAATTGGTGGTGTCTTACTTGGAAAATACAGAGAAGTTCTGTTTTTTTGCTGAAAAGCCTAGAGCAAGGTGTTGCTGGAGAATTAGAAACTACAAAGGTATTCTTCTTCTTCCCTTTAGTTTAATTGTTAAACACATGTTTGCATGTTTGCTACAATCCATGTCTAATAGGATTAGAATTTCATGCTTGTTCTGTTATTTTTGTCAATGTACTGGTTGTTGTTTCAATTTAAACAATCAAGCAATTAACGATCCCAAACCACGTTTCCGTTGCTCAAGGAGATCAGATCTCCATCAATTGGTATCAGAGAAATGCTTGTATTGTTTTGTTTTGAAACAAAATTGCATTGATTTGGTGGAATTGCATTAGGTTTGCTGTAAAACTTGTTTAGGAATGTTTTGGCCTTAGTTTACTTTGATTTTGATCAACTAGTATGTAAAGGCCCCTGTGTTTTTGGGCAAAAAGTTCAAAATTGAGTCTATAATTGAGTTACGAGTCGTTCGGGACAAGTTTCATTCAATTTGGTTGAGAATCGAAGAAGAAATTGAAGAACGAAGCTGTTGTGTTCGTGGAAGAAGGTTGCTGCCAAAGCAGCAGCGTTGCAACGCTACCAGCGGCGTTGCAATGTTGTTCATCAGCGTTGCAACCCTGAAGAACAGCTTGGCAACGCCAGCGTTCCCTATCGTCTAGTCAAGTCCATTCTTAAGAGTTGAGAATGTCTCGACGTATTGGGATGGTTGTGAGACAGCCTGAACGTTACATGGGTTTAGCTGAAACCCAGGTCGTCACTCCTGATGATAACTGCGAGGATCGATTGACCTATGATCAGGCAATAACTGACGTTGACAAAGACGAATGGATTAAAGCTATGGCCAGGAAATGGAGTCGATGTACTTCAATTCCGTCTGGGAGCTTGTGGACCAGCCAGATGGGGTTAAACCTATTGGTTGCAAGTGAATCTACAAGCGTAAACGTAGCGTAGATGGGAAGGTGCAAACCTTCAAAGCTAGACTAGTGGCAAAGGGTTTGACCCAGGTTGAAGGGGTTGACTATGAGGAAACCTTTTCTCCTGTTGCCATGGTAAAGTCTATCAGAATCCTTTTGGCCATTGTCGCTTATTATGACTATGAGGTATGGCAGATGGATGTCAAGACCGCCTTTCTGAATGACAACCTTGACGAGACCATCTACATGGACCAACCCAAGAGTTCATTGCCCAATGCCAAGAGAAAAAGGTTTGTCGGCTTCAAAGATCTATTTATAAACTGAAAAAAGACTCAAGGTCTTGGAATTTAAGGTTTGATGAAGCGATCAAATCTTATGGGTTTGATCAGAATGTCGACGAGCCTTGTGTCTACAAGAAAATCGTTAACAGTACTGTCGCTTTTCTAATATTATATGTGGATGATATCCTGCTCATTGGGAATGAGGTAGGATTTCTTACTGACATTAAGGAATGGCTTGCTTCGCAATTCCAAATGAATGATTTGGGAGAGACACAGTATGTTCTAGGTATCCAGATAGTCCGGAACTGGAAGAACAAAATGCTAGCCATGTTTCAGGCATCTTAAATTGACAAGATTTTGTCTAGGTATAAGATGAATAACTCCAAGAAGGGCTTGTTGCCTTTCAGGCATGGGGTTCACCTGTCTAAGGATCAATGTCCTAAGACTCCTCAAGAGGTTGAGGATATGAGACGAATCCCCTATGCTTCAGTTGTATGGAGCCTTCTGTATGTCATGTTGTGTACTAGGCCCGACATCTGTTATGCAGTTGGGATTGTCAGTAGGTATCAATCCAATCAAGGATTAGATCACTGGAAAGCCGTAAAGGCAATACTCAAGTATCTTAGGAGAACGAGGAACTACAACCTTGTGTATGGGAGTGGCGATTTGATCCTTACGGGATACACAAACTCTGACTTTCAGACCGATAAGGATTCTAGGAAATTCACTTCGGGGTCAAGCTTCATTCTGAATGGAGGAGCTGTAGTGTGGCGAATCATCAAGCACATATTCCACGATTGAGGCCGAGTATGTTACGGCTTGTGAAGCTGCAAAGGAAGCTGTTTGGCTTAGGAAGTTCATGCTATATTTGGAAGTTGTTCCAAATATGAACTTGCCAGTGACCCTATTTTGTAACAACAATTGTGCAGTAGCCAACTCGAGAGAACCTCGGAGTCATAAGAGGGGCAAGCACATTAAGTGTAAGTATCATCTGATACAGGAGATTGTGCACCGCGGAGACGTGACAGTCACGCAGATAGTGTCGGAGCACAACGTTGCTGATCCATATACAAAGGCCCTTATGGCTAAGGGGTTTGAGGGTCACCTAGAGAGTCTAGGTCTTCGAGTGCTTTCTGACTAGGGAAAGTGGGAGTATTGTAAAGGGGTATTCAATGCCCTAGTTTATTGTATTACTTAATTGTATTACTGTACATTTGAGAAATGTGTTATGTACTCCACTAGCTTAGTCCAAGTGGGAGTTTGTTGGGATGTATGTCCCATTCTCATGTAAGTTTGTAATATTCCAAATTGAAATAAATAAGAGTTATTTTTTCAATGCTTTGTGTCTCGCATATTTAATAAACTTAATCCAATAAAATAAGCTCCAGGGTCATTGTATTTTGAGAGAACTAGAACTTAAACAGTGTGTATTGGACACAAAGGGAGGATCACATTCGAGTTAATGACCCGAACGATCTACAATATACGGATAGGGTTGGAGACTTAATCCTGGATACGTTGTGGATGCGGCCCGCTTTGTATTAGATACAAACGAGGTGATCCAACTCGTTCATGTGGTTGACATGCGAGTGAGGGCATCCTGTGCAATGAGATTGTACAAGACCGGACCGTGAATTATTAGACTTACTGATGTAACACCGTTGACAGCATAGGACTAATAAATTCGTAGATGACCATTAGTGACTTGACCTTAATCCTGGCGTGTTACAGACTCCTGTCTACGAGGATCTGTCCTTTGAATTGTACGGGTGAGGGTAGCCACTTTTGCTCGCCCAATATGCCTATCTTCTCATGGACAAGACAACATGGGGAGATGGAAACTTGACTACGCGAGATGGAATTCACTCGTTCCCGATTTAGAAAACTAGAGGGGTTGTTTCCTTAAGTGTTGTCTCCAGGACTTGAAAAATGGGGTCCCACCCTCTCAATAGCCCGAGAGGGTTGTTGTTTTGGTTGGACCATAAAACGTTGTTGTTCATTAGAGAAGGAGTGGGACTTAAGGAGCAAGAGGTAGACACAGGGATAAAACGGTAATTTGACCCAACAGTGTCTACAAAGAACCAGTGAAGGGTTGACTCACGGGCATTGGTTATATCGATGGACACAACTTGTCCTACAGTGATGAGAGTGCAACTACGAGTGGAGTGTTACCGTAGCTAATGAATGTTGAATAACCGGGTCAAAGAGTTTGACAGGTTAGTCTTGGATCATTGGATCTCGTCATCTGTAGGTCCATTAGGTCTCTCGGTTGGCTCAAATTGGACAAATTGAGGGTTTACAGTTTGGTGTGAATTTGAAGTGTTCAAATTCATTATTTGGGTATTTATGTCATTTTTATGAGATATAGATGACATAATATATATTTTGATGTGAATGAGATTCATAATAAACTATAGTATAGCCTAATTGATTAATTAGTGCTAACTGGAGAAATTGAATTGAGAGAAATTAAATTGAATGTGATTCAATTTAAAATTCCACATTTATGCAAATGAGATTTGTATAATAAGGTATGGGATACCTTATATTATGTGACATGAAAATATGATTTTCATATCATATAGTTGTGGTAAAATGGTGAATTGGTGAAGATTTTAACTCCATCACACACCATTATAAATAGGTGCATTCAAAGGCATCTCATTGAGCCATTTGCCATTTTTTTCATTTTGATCCAAAGAGAGCAAAAGAACTTCTCTCATTCTCCCTCAATTCTCTCTAGAATTCTCCTCACCCAAAACCAAAGGGATTCCCACACACTTTCCCTCAACCTTCCGAGAACAACCGAGAATAACCGAGAAGACATTTTGGAAGTGTCTCCCTGTTCGGTTTGTTGATCGAGTTCGTTGGTTCGTGAGGGATCGAGATCGTGACCGGAGGAGGAAAGCTTTGAAGAAGAGTTCTTCAACAAGTAAGTAACGAGATACTTTCTGTTTTTCTTTCTCTTTTATGCATGTTTAAACTAGGATCTATGAGATAGGTTCGATTTTAAGATAGGAATTACACAATGAAACAACGACATTTCACAACGTCTTCTACTGCGGGAATTCCTAATCCCTTCAATGAAGAGTTTTGGGGAAAATCAGAGTTGAACACAGAAAGTCAGCAAGGGCCAGAAGAACTTAAGGTGGTTGAGAGCATGGCAGTTTTTTAGTCCCTAGATTTGGGAGGTAGAAACATTTTGCCATTGCAACCTTCTATCCAAGTAGCCCCATGCTAGAACTCAAACTATTGCCTAAGCATCTCAAGTTTGTCTTCTTGGGAGACAAAGAAACTTTACCTATTGTCATAGCTGCATATCTGATGTCTAACAATGAGGAAATGCTGATAAAATTGTTGAAGCAATACCGGAAGGCAATTGGGTGGACTCTAGCAGATATCAAAGGAATCAGTCCCACTTACTGTATGCATAAGAACAACCTAGAAGAAGGGAATTTCAAGTCAGTCGAGCAACAAAGGAGATTAAATCCAGCTATGAAAGAGGTAGTAAAGAAGAGATTGTCAAATGGTTGGATGCTGGCATCATATACCCCATTACTGATAGCAACTTGGTTAGTCCAGTTCAATGTGTTCCAAACAAGGGAAGGGTCACTTTGGTAACAAATGCTGCAAACGAGTTGATTCCTATAAGAACGGTTAGTGATTGGAAAATCTGTATGGACTACAGAAGATTGAACAAAGCCACTCGAAAAGACCACTTCCCATTACCGTTTATTGACTAAATGCTAGATAGGTTGGCTGGGTAGGCTTATTACTGTTTTCTGGATTGATATAGTGGGTACAATCAAATTACAATAGCCCCACAAGACCAAGAGAAAACCACTTTTACCTGTCGCTATGGCACCTTTGCCTTTAGAAGGATGCAATTTGGCTTGTGCAATGCTCCAACTACCTTCCAAATATGCATGATGACAATCTTCTCTGATTTAGTGGAAAATATTATGGAAATCTACATGGATGACTTCTCAGTGTTTGGAAGGATATTTGAAGAATCCCTGAGTAACATGGAAAAAATATTGAAAAGATGTAAAGATACCAATTTAGTTCTGAATTGGGAGAAATGCCAGTTTATGGTGACAGAAGGAATTGTTTTAGGCCACAAGATCTCAAAAGAGGGTATTGAAGTGGACAAAGCTAAAATTGAGGCTATTACTCAATTGAAACCTCTTTCATCTGTGAAAGGCATCAGGAGTTTCTTGGGCCATGTTGGTTTCTACAGAAGGTTTATCAAGGACTTTTCAAAAATAGTTAAACCCTTGTTTTAAAAAATAGTTAAACCCTTGTGCACCTTATTGGAGTTAAACAGACCATTTGAGTTCAATGTAGAGTGTTTAAAGGCTTTCCACAAGGTAAAACCAGCCTTAGTTACAACACTTATCATATCAAGTCCTAATTTGGAGTTACCCTTTGAAGTGATGACTGACGCCAGTTACTATGCAGTGGGAGCTATGTTGGGACCAAAGCAAGGCAGGCTAATTCATCCAATCTATTATGCTACCAAAACATTAAATGAAGCCTAATTGAAGTACACAACAACAGAAAAGGAGTTGCTAGCAGTGGTTTATGCATTTGAAAAATTCAGAGCTTACTTGGTAGGAGTTAAGGTAACAGAGTACATTGACCATGCTACAATAAAATACCTCTTAACAAAGAAAGATGCCAAGCCATGACTGATTCGTTGGGTGCTCTTGTTACAAGAGTTTGATGTAGAAGTCAAAGATAGGTAGGTACAGAAAATCAGGTAGCTGACCACCTGTCCAGACTAGAGGCAGCATCCGAAATGCTACAACAATCAAACATCAAAGACACTTTCCCTGATGAACAGTTGCTTATGGTTGCTCAAGTGCAAGTTGTGCAAAGCCCTTGGCACGTTGATTTTGCTAACTTTGCTGCAAGTGGGATAGTACCAGAAGATCTCAAGGGGAAACAACTCAAAAAGTTCCTTCATGATGCCAAATCCTATTTTTGGGATGAGCCTTTCTTATATAAGCAGTGTGCTGATGGGATCTTGAGAAGGTGTGTAGAAGAGAGTGAATTTATATCCATTCTAGAACACTGTCATAGTTCTCCATATGGAGGACACTTTAATGGGCAAGTAACAACAACCAAAGTCTTCCAAAGTGGCTTGTATTGGCCAACTGTTTTTAAAGATGCACATTTGTTAAGCAAAACCTATGAAATATGTCAAAGTAAGGGTAATATAGGAAAAAGAGATGAAATGTCCCTCACTTTTATACTTGAAGTAGAATTTTTTGATGTGTGGGGCATCAATTTCATGAGACCTTTTCCTCATTATTTTTGCAATCTCTACATCCTAAAGGCAGTGGACTATGTGTCTAAGTGGGTTGAAGCAGTGGCTTGTCCAACAAATGATGCTAAAACAATCATGAAGTTTCTTCACAGGCACATTTTTAGCAGATTTGGCACTCCAAGAGTCCTCATCAGTGATGAAGGGTCTCATTTTATGAATCGAGCAATGACTTCCTTGTTAGGAAAATACAATGTCAAACAAAAAGTTGTTGGGATTTTGTCCTAAACTCGTGTTTGTAAATTACTATTTGAAATTAATAAGAGTTATTTATTTCATTACTTTGTGTCTCGTAAATTTTACAAACTTTTCCAATAAACTACGCTCCAAGGTCATTGAATTTATGAGAGAACTAGAACTTGAACGGTGTGTAGTGGACACACAGGGTGGATCACGTTCGAGTTAATGACCCGAACGGTCTACAGTATATGGATAGGGTTGGAGACCTAATCCTGGATACACTTTGGATGCGGCCCGCTTTGTATTAGATACAAACGAGGTGATCTGACTCGTTCATGAGGTTGACATGCGAGTGGGGGCATCTTGTGCAATGAGATTGTACAAGACCGGACCGTGAGTTATTAGACCTACTGATGTAACACCGTTGACAGTAAGGACTAATAAATTTGTAGATGACCATTAGTGACTGGACCTGAATCCTGAGCGTGTTACGGACTCCTGTCTTCGAGGGTCTGTCCTTTGACTAGTACGCGTGAGGGTGGTCACAGTTACTCGCCCAATATGTCTATGTTCTCAGGGACAGGGCCAAGTAAGGAGCTGGGAACTTAACTACGCGAGATGGAATTCACTCGTTCCCGCCTTTAGCTTAAGTGTTGTCTCCAGGGCTTGGACAACGGGCGCCCACCTCCTCACTGGCCCGAGAAGGGTGTTGTGTATGGTTGGACCATCACAATATGTTGTTCATTAGAGGAGAAGTGGGGACTTAAGGAACAAGAAGTAGACACAGGGGTAAAACGGTAATTTGACCCAACCATGTGTACAAACAACCTGTGAAGGGTTGACTCATGGGCATTGGTTATATTAGTGGACACCTAATATTCTGCACTGACAGGAGTGCAACTACGGGCTATTGATGCGTGTTACCGTAGCTAATGAATGTTGATTGACTGGGGACAAAGAGTTTAATAGGTTAATCTCATATCATTGGAGCTCGTCACTATAGGTCCATTAGGTCCCTCGGTTGGCTCAAACTTGGTTAAAAGAAGGGTTAATGTTTTGGTGTGAAATTAAAGTGTTTAATTTCACTTAGAGGCATCTATGTCATTAATATGAGATATGAATGATATAATATATATAGTTTAATGTGAATGAGATTCATAATAAACTATAGGTTAGCCTAATTGTTGAATTAGGGTTAATTGGAGAAATTAAATTGGATGTGATTCAATTTAATAAATGCACAATTATGCAAATGTGATTTATATAATGAGATATGAGATATCTTATATTATATGGTTATGCAAATATGATTTGCATAACCTATGGTTGTTGTAAAATGGCAATAATATGGAGATTTTAACTCCATGTTTTCTCCATTATTTAAACCCTTCTTGCAAGAAGGGAGGTAAGGTAATCTCTCATTTTTGGAAATCTCACCAAAAGAAGAGAACAATCTCGCTCAGTTTTGTCTCTAGCATTTCTCCTCTCTAAACCAAAACAAAGTACCCACAAACTTCCTTCTTTCTAAGAGAAGAACAACCGAGACTTTGATTGGTTGTGTTTGTGTTCTTGTTCATGAGAAAAGATCAAGTTTGTTGAGATCGATATTTCGCGAAGTGTTCGTGATCAAAGGAAGGAACAGTGAAGAATTGTCTTCAACAAGTGAGTAGTTCTACTTGCTATATTCTTCTTTCCTTTAATTGCATGTTTAGCTTAGATCTAAGTGTTAGATTAATTTTAATGAAATCTAGTTGCACAATTTTCACCGCGACGATTCAATCATCTTCCGCTGCGTGGGATTTTTATTTCCTTCAATTGGTATCAGAGACAGGTTGGTGAGATCTATACTCGGCCTCGTGCCGCAAATGGGAGTGTCCCCCTTCGAGTGGCATTTGTATGGGTCAATATCATCGTGGATGGAGAGAGTACTTATAGTGAGTGGGAGCGGGACCTTTGAAAACGGGACCCACGGTCTCTTCTTTCGATTCACACCGTGAGACGCCTGTGATCCGCCTGCTTAAAGTTTCCTAGTTTGTTTTCCTTCTTGGTTCACCCTTCGATGGCTATTGTTTGGACGGATACTTGGAAACTTAAAGATTGAGGGTGACACTCATAGAATTCGTTAAGAGTTAATGAATTTGACCGAACAATGGTAATTGGATGCCTAATGGAATAAGAGTTATTCTGGGATTAGGGTCTGATCGAGAAAGTCTCGTCCTAGAGGGGAAGTGTTCTGTTCACCATTCGGTGGCGGTCATTCTAAACCTTTAGGATATCATTGCAAATTTTGAATGACCTAGGGATCATGAAACAATTTTTGTTAAAACATGATTGGATTTCAAAAGTTTTTTGCGAGACTAACACAAAGTTTTTGATTTTTCAGGAAAATGTCTAGCTTAATAATAGCTTTACTCGCGTCTGACAAATTAGTGGGAGATAACTATCAAATGTGAAAAAAGAACTTAAACACGATTTTGGTAACTGACGACATAAAGTTTGTGCTCACTAAGGAGTGTCCTCAGGTGTTGGGTTCGACTGCATCGCGAAGTGTTCGTGATGCATACGATCGATGGATCAGGGCCAATGAAAAGGCCAAGGTCTATATCATTGGCAGCATGTCTTATGTTTTGGCAAAGAAGCATGAGCTGTTGGTAACCGCTAAGGAGATCATGGAGTCCTTGCAGGAAATGTTTGGACAACAGTCTTTTCAAGTCCGACATGACTCGCTCAAATACGTCTTCAATGCACGGACGAAAGAAGGGTCGTCTGTTCGTGAACATGTTTTAGGCATGATGACCCACTTTAATCTAACGGAGATGAATGGGGCTTCGATCGACGAGTCGAGCAAGGTCAGTTTTATCTTGGAGAATCTTCCGAAGAGTTTCCTTTAGTTTCATAGCAACGTTGTTATGAACAAGATAAACTACACACTGACTACTCTTCTTAACGAGCTGCAAACCTTCTAGTCCTTGATGAGGATTAGGACGTCGGAAGCTGAGGCAAATGTTGCCTTTAGGTCTTATCACAGGGGTTCGACCTCTAGGACAAAGCTTGTAACTCCTTCTCACCCGAAAGGAAAGATGAAGAAGGGTAAAACTGACCGAGCTGCCACCCAGAAGGGCAAGAAGGTCAAGGAAGTTGCAGAAAAGGAAAGTGTTTCCACTGCAATGGGGATGCCCACTGGAAGAGAAACTGTCCCAAGTTCCTAGCCGAGAGGAAAAATCAAGGTAAATGTGATTTACTTGTGACTGAAACTTTTTTAGTGGAGAGTAGTGACTCTGCCTGGATATTGGATTCGGGCGCCACTAACCATGTTTGTTCTTCTTTTTCGTGGAATTGATTCTGCGGCAAAGAATTGCGAGAGGGTGAGGTGACTCTACGGGTTGGATCCGGGAAGCTTGTCTTTGCTGCAGCGGTCGACACTGTGAAGATACATTTTGGCAGGAATTACATTTTGTTCGACAATATGTATATAGTTCCAGGGTTTACTAGAAACCTCGTTTCTATTTCCTGCCTGTTAGAACAATGTATTTCTGTTTCTTTTCAAGGCAATAAAGCGTTTATTTCCCAAAATGGAAACTTAATTTGTTCAGTTTCATTTGAGAATAATCTGTATGTTTTGAAACCTAATTCGGTCAAAAGTGTTTTGAATGCTGAATTATTTAAAACAGCAGAAACACGAACTAAAAGAGTGAAAATTTCTCCTAAGGAAAATGCCCATCTTTGGCATCTACGGTTAGGTTACATTAATCTCAATATGATTGAGAGACTAGTAAAGAGTGGACTTCTAAACGAGATGGAAGAAAACTCTTTGTCGGAGTGTGAGTCATGACTCGAAGGCAAAATGACCAAACGTCCTTTTAGTGGAAAAGGATATAAAGCCAAAGAGCCCCTTGAGTTGGTACATTCTGACCTCTGTGGTCTAATGAATGTTAACGCACGAGGTGGTAATAAATACTTCATGTCTTTCATAGATGATTACTCGAGGTATGGGTATATTTACCTAATGCATAAGAAGTCTGAAACTCTTGAAAAGTTCAAGGAGTACAAGACTGAGGTTGAGAACCTGTTAGGTAAATCGCTTAAAACACTTCGATCGGATGGAGGTGGAGAGTATATGGACACTAAATTCCAGGACTATATGATAGAACACGAAATTACGTCCCAACTCTCATCACCTGGTATGCCACAGCAAAATGGTGTATCAGAGAGGAGAAACAGAACCTTGTTGGACATGGTTCGGTCGATGATGAGCTATGCTCGTCTCCCTGATTCTTTATGGGGTTATGCAGTGGAGTCTGCGGTCTATATTTTGAACAACGTTCCGTCGAAGAGTGTTTGTGAAACACCTTTCGAACTCTAGAGTGGACGTAAAGGTAGTTTACATCACTTTAGAATTTGGAGATGCCTGACCCACGTGTTGGTGTAAAATCCAAAAAAGTTGGAACCCCGTTCGAAATTGTGCCTATTCGTAGGTTACCCTAAAGAGACTAGGGGTGGTATATTTTACGATCTTAAGGAAAATAGGGTGCTTGTGTCGACAAACGCCACTTTCCTAGAGAAGGACCACGTCAGGGATCATTTACCAAGGAGTAAAATTGTGTTAAACGAAATGGACAGTACATCAGCAAGAGTTGCTGATGGGGCTAGTACATCAACAAGTGTTGTTGATCCTAACACGCCTAGTCAAATCCGTTCCCAAAAGTTGGTAATGCCTCGACGTAGTGGGAGGGTTGTGAGACAGCCTGAACGTTACATGAGTTTAGCTGAAACCCAAGTCGTTAGTCCTAATGATGAGTGTGAGGATCCATTGACCTATGATCAGGCAATGGCTGATGTTGACAAAGACGAATGGATCAAAGCTATGGACAAGGAAATGGAGTCGATGTACTTCAATTCTGTCTGGGAGCTTGTGGATCAACCGGATGGGGTAAAACCTATTGGTTGCAAATGGATCTACAAGCGTAAACGTGGCGTAGATGGGAAGATACAGGCCTTCAAAGCACGACTAGTGGCAAAGGGTTTTACCTAGGTCGAAGAGGTTGACTATGAGGAAACCTTTTCACTTGTTGCCATGGTAAAGTCGATCAGGATCCTTCTGGCCATTGTTGCGTATTATGACTACGAGGTATGACAGATGGACGTGAAGACAGCCTTTCTAAATGGCAAACTTGATGAAACCATCAACATGGACCAACCCAAAGGGTTCATTGCCCAAGGCCAAGAGCAAAAGTTTTGTCGCTTCATAGGTCTATTTATGGACTGAGTCAAGCTTCGAGGTCTTGGAATATAAGGTTTGATGAAGCGATCAAATGTTATGGCTTTGATCAAAATGTCGATGAGCCTTGTGTCTACAAGAAAATCGTTGACAAAACTGTCGCATTTTTAGTATTGTATGTGGATGATATTCTTCTCATTGAGAATGAGGTAGAATTTCTTACTGACATGAAGAAATGGCTAGCTCCGCAATTCCAAATAAAAGATTTGGGAGAACCTTAGTATGTTCTAGGTATCCAGATAGTCAGCAACCGGAAGAACAGAACGCTAGCTTTTTCTCAGGCATCTTATATTGATAAGATGTTGTCTAGATATAAGATTCAAAACTCCAAGAAGGGCTTGCTGCTTTTCAGGCATGGGGTTCACTTGTCTAAGGATCAGTGTCCTAAGACTCCTCAAGAGGTGGAGGATATGAGACGGATCCCATATGTTTCAGCTGTAGGGAGCCTGATGTATGCCATGTTGTGTACTAGGCCCAACATCTGTTATGCAGTAGGGATTGTCAGTAGGTATCAATCCAATCAAGGATTAGATCACTGGACAGCCGTAAAGGAAATTCTCAAGTATCTTAGGAGAACGAGGAATTATAGCTTAGTGTATAGAAGTGGGGATTTGATCCTTACGGGATACACGAATTCTGACTTTAAGACCGATAAGGATTCTAGAAAATCCACTCCGGGGTCAACCTTCATTCTGAATGCAGGAGTTGTAGTATGGCGAAGCATCAAGCAGGGATGCATCGCTGATTCCACTATGGAAGCGGAGTACGTTGCGGCTTGTGAAGCTGCAAAGGAAGCTATTTGGCTCAAGAAGTTCATGTCAGATTTGGAAGTTGTTCCAAATATGAACTTATCGATCACACTATTTTGTGATAACAGTGGAGCAGTAGCCAACTCTAGAGAGCCTCGGAGCCATAAGAGAGGCAAACACATTGAGCGGAAGTATCACTCGATACGAGAGATTGTACACGACGGAGACGTGACAGTCACGCAGATAGCGTCGGAGCACAACGTAGTTGATCCATTTACAAAGTCCTTCAAGACTACGGTGTTTGAGGGTCACCTAGAGAGTCTAGGTCTTCGAGTGCTTCCTGACTAGGGCAAGTGGGCGATATGTAAACGGGTATTCAATGCCCTAGTTTATTGTATTACTTCATTGTAATTTATGTACATTTTAGAAATGTATTTTCTCCACTAGCTTAGTCCATGTGGGAGTTTGTTGGGATTTTTGTCCTAAACTCGTGTTTGTAAATTACTATTTGAAATTAATAAGAGATCTTTATTTCATTACTTTGTGTCTCGCAAATTTTACAAACTTTTCCAATAAACTAAGCTCCAGGGTCATTTAATTTACGAGAGAACTAGAACTTGAACGGTGTGTAGTGGACACACAGGGAGGATCATGTTCGAGTTAATGACCCGAACGGTCTATAGTATACGGATAGGGTTGGAGACCTAATCCTGGATACACTATGGATGCGACCCGCTTTGTATTAGATACAAACGAGGTGATCTGACTCGTTCATGCGGTTGACATGCGAGTGGGGGCATCTTGTGCAATGAGATTGTACAAGACCGGACCGTGAGTTATTAGACCTACTGATGTAACACCGTTGACAGTAAGGACTAATAAATTCATAGATGACCATTAGTGACTCGACCTTAATTTTGAGCGAGTTACGGACTCCTGTCTGCGGGGGTCTGTCCTCTGACTAGTACGCGTGAGGGTGGTCACAGTTACTTGCCCAATATGCCTATCTTCTTAGGAAAAGGCCAAGTAGTGAGCTGGGAACTTAACTACTCGAGACGGAATTCACTCATTCCCGCCTTTAGGGAAACTAGAGGGGTTGTTCCCTTAAGTGTTGTCTCAAGGGCTTGGACAACGGGCACCCACCTTCTCACTGGCCTGAGAAGGGTGTTGTGTATGGTTGGACCATCACAATATGTTGTTCATTAGAGGAGCAGTGGGGACTTAAGGAACAAGAAGTAGACACAGGGGTAAAACGGTAATTTGAACCAACCATGTCTACGAACAACCTGTGAAGGGTCGACTCATGGACATTGGTTATATCAGTGGACATGTAATATTCTGCACTGACGGGAGTGCAACTATGGGCTATAGTGAAGTGTTACCGTAGCTAATGAATGTTGATTAACCGGGTCGAAGAGTTTGATAGGTTAATCTCATATCATTGGAGCTTGTCACTCTAGGACCATAAGGTCACTCGGTTGGCTCAAACTGGGTTAAAAGAAGGGTTAATGTTTTGGTGTGAAATTAAAGTGTTTAATTTCACTTAGAGGCATTTATGTCATTAATATGAGATATGAACTATATAATATATTTATAGTTTAATGTGAATGAGATTCATAATAAACTATAGGTTAGCTAAATTGTTCAATTAGGGCTAATTGAAGAAATTAATTGATAGAAATTAAATTGGATGTGATTGGATTTAATAAATCCACAATTATGTAAATGTGATTTGTATAATGAGATATGAGATATCTTATATTATATGGTTATGCAAATATGATTTACATAACCTATGGTTGTGGTAAAATGGTAATAATATGGAGATTTTAACTCCATGTTCTCTCCAGTATTTAAACCCTTCTTGCAAGAAGGGAGGTAAGGTAATCTCTCTTTTTTGGAAATCTCACCAAAAGAAGAGAACAATCTCGCTTAGTTTTCTCTCTAGCATTTCTCCTCTCTAAACCAAAAAAAAGTTCCCACAAATTTCCTTCTTTCTGAAAGAAGAACAACCGAGACTCCGATTGGTTGTGTTTGTGTTCTTGTTCGTGAGAAGAGATCAAGTTCGTTGAGTTCGAGATTTCGCGAAGTGTTCGTGATCAAAGGAAGGAATAGTGAAGAATTGTCTTCATGAAGTAAGTAGTTCTACTTATTGTATTCTTCTTTCCTTTAATTAAATGTTTAGCCTAGATCTAAGTGTTAGATTAATTTTAATGAAATCTAGTTGCACAATTTTCACCACGACGATTCAATCGTCTCCGCTGCGTGGGATTTTCATTCCCTTCAATTGGTATCTATACTCGGCCTCGTGGCGCAAATGGGAGCGTCCCCCTTCGGGTGGCATTTGTATGGGTCAATATCATCGTGGATGGAGAGAGTACTTATAGTGAGTGGGAGCGGGACCTGTGAAAACGGGACCCACGGTCTCTTCTTTCGATTCACACCGTGAGACACCTATGATCTGCCTGCTAGTTTGGCCTGGACCAGAAAATCCCTTCGGAAGGCTTGATCATGAGAGTCGGAACCGCGTGAATTCCCGAAAGGGATAAAGTTTCGTAGTTGGTTTTCCTTCTTGGTTCACCCTTGGGTGGCTATTGTTTGGACAAATACTTCGAAACTTGAAGATTGAGGGTGGCACTCACAGTATTCGTTAAGAGTTAATGAATTTGACCGAACAATGGTAACTAGACGCCTAATGGAATAAGAGTTATTCTAGGATTAGGGTCTGATCGAGAAAGTCTCGTCCTAGAGTAGGACTGTTCTGTTCACCCTTCGGTGACAGTCATTCTAAATCTTTAGGATATCATCGCCAAATTTGAAGAACTTTTCTTCAAGTGCTCCTTCTCCCACGATCACGATCTCAGCAATACGATCCCGAACGATCACGGACACTACCACCGGATCTTCTCCGTTGTTCTCTAGGTGAGGGAGGAAGGTGGGTTCTCTTTAGGTGAGATGAGATGTTTGTGAAATTGCAGTTGGAACTCCTTCCAACACAATGTGGGAGAAAATTCTTTAGGGTTTCTCAAGGAGATTGGATTGCCTTAACCTAGTTGCATCTCATGCAACTTTATCTATAGGGAAATAGGATGGAAATTACCATCATATCCCTCCTTTATTCTCCCACTATTATATGGTTTGTTTGTGAATCTAATTCACATTAAAACCATATATTATATCAATTATATCACATATAATTGATATAACACCTCATATATGAAATTGAACACTTCAATTTCATTCCTAACTTAATATTACCATGTTGAGCCAACGGAGGGACCTAATAGACCTACAGTTCATGAGCTCCAATGATATGAGATTAACTGATCAAACTCTTTGATTCAGTTAATCAATATTCATTAACCACAAGTCATTCCACTATAGACTTGTAGTTGCACTCTCCTCACCGTAGATTATATTGTGTCCACTTATATAATCATTACCCATGAGTCGACCCTTCACAGGTTGTTCGTAATCACAGCTGGGTCAAATTATCGTTTTACCCATTTGATTACCTCCTTAAGCACCACTAATCCTCTAATGAACAACAAGTCTAAGGTCCTACCATAGACTCATACCCTCAATTAGAGCGGGCCCCGTTGTTCAAGACCTTGAGTCAGTTCTTAAGGGAACAACCTATCTAATTCCTTAGTGTAGGAATGAGTGAATTTCATCTTGCACAGTTAAGTCCTCAGCTACCTACGAGGTTCTGTCTCTGAGAAGGTAGGCTTATTGAGTCGGCTACAGGCCATTCTCACCCATACTAGTCTAAGGACAAACCCCTATAAGTAGGAGTTCTTAACTTGCTCAGATCGAAAGTCGAGTCACTAATGACCATCTATAAATTATCGGTCTTATCACATTAACTGGCGTTATCTTTGGTGAGACTAATAATTTTACAGTCCGGTCTTGTATGAACTCTTCATATAGGATGCCCCCCACTCGCATGTCAACCACATGAATGAGTTGGATTCCCTCATTTGTACTAATTACAATGTGAGCCGCATCCATGGTGTTACCAGAATAAGGTTTCCGTCCTTATTCTTATACCATAGACCATTTAGATTATACTTTTGAACACAATCCAAATAGTGTCCACTGCACTGATGTTCAAGATACAATATAACCTTGGAGCTTAGTTTATTGGATTTATAAAGCAAGAATATAATTTTATCAAAACAAATGCCTCTTTATTTATTTGATCAAAATTACACAAGTTTAGGGCATAAATCACAACAATATCCCACTTGACCTAAAGGTTTTGGAGTACTAAACATTACAATAATGTAAATACAATAAACTAGGACATTTAAACCCTTTGTACAGAATACTCCCACTTGCCCTAGTTGTGGAAGACTTGTAAACCTAGACCTTCTAGGTGACTCTCAAATAATTTAGCCGTGAGAGCCTTTGTAAAAGGATCAACAACGTTGTGCTCTGAGGCTATCTTCGTGAAAATCACGTCTCCTCGATGCACGATCTCCCGGATGAGATGATATTTTCGCTCAATGTGCTTTCCCCTCTTGTGACTTCGGGGTTCCCTTGAATTTTCCACTGCACAACTGTTATCGCAATACAACGTGATGGGCAAAGTCATATTTGGAACAACTTTCAAATTTAGCATGAACTTCCTTAACCAAACGACCTGTTTAGCTGCTTCACAAGCTGCTACATATTTGGCATCCATGGTGGAACCAGCGATGCATCCTTGCTTGACGCTTCACCATACTACAACTCATCCGTTAAGAGTGAATACTGACCCTGATGTAGATTTATGAGAATCTTTATCAGCCTGAAAGTCGAAATTCGTGTATCCTGTAAGGATCAAATCCTTAGCTCCATACACAAGCATGTAGTTCCTTGTTCTCCGTAGATACTTAAGGATTGTTTTAACCGCTGTCTAGTGTTCAGGTCCTGGATTGGGTTGATATCTATTGACAATTCTAACTGCAAAACAGATGTCTGGCCTAGTACACAACATGGAGTACATCGGTCTCCCAACAGCTGATGCATAAGGAATCCGTCTCATATCCTCAACTCCTTGAGGTGTCTTAGGACACTGTTCCTTAGACAAATGGATCCATGTCTAAAAGGCAATAAACCCTTTTTGGAGTCTTGCATCTTAAACCTTGACAACTGATAGCACACAAAATGTGTTATCCTTAGGCTTAATTATTGCTAGTTTTATGATGATTTCAGGACTTTTACGTGGTTAATTTATTCAATTTCAGGTTAAGAGCTTAAACGGAGCTATTGGAGACAATTTGGATCACTCGGGATCAAAACGAGGCTATTTGGAGCTCAAGATAACATCAATTGGAAGAAAAAGAACCAATCCAAGCATGATGACCCGAGGTGATGGCGTTCCAACGCCATGCAGAGGGTTGCAACGCCATGCTTGCATTTTAAGGCTTTGAAGACTCGGCGATAGCGTTGTACGCCGCCTTAGGCGTTGCAACGCTATCTCGATAAGAAGCCACGCGTGAGAAGCCGCACATAGGGCGTTGCAACGCTGCCTCGCCGCGTCGCAATGCCATTTCGACAAGGAGCGCGCGCGTTAGGGTAGCGGCGTTGCTGCGCGCCTCGGCGTGGCAACGCCATCGATTATTTCCATATCGCCCGGTGCGCCTAAGTGCAGCGTTGCAACGCGTTGTCCCTAGCGTTGCAACGCTGCACCTATTCCTTCTATAAATACAACGAGATGCATTTGAGCAAAGGGAGCACAATTTGGTAGAGTTTTGCCCTAAATTCGAAATACACCTTGTAAGAAGAGAGAAAAGAGTGATTTTGGGAGCCAAAGCATTCGTGGAGGTTCGAGATCGAAGACGGGAGCTTGGAGGCGAAGGACCGGCATCGACACCTAAGTTTATTTCTCTTTCATTCAATTTGTAATAGCATTCTAAGACGTTTTCTACTTGTTTAGTTTGTTTTTCATGTGATTTAGAGTAGCTAAACATTGTAGTAGGATTTGATTTATTTGTTACGACTTTATTACAATATATTGAAGCATGTTTTGTTCTTATTTTTGGCCATTCGCTCTACACTCTTTAATTCGTTGATTCAAGTGGACACGAGAGATAAAGCTTGAATTAGAGCAAAATTGTCAAAACCCTTAGTAGTCTGGCACGAGAGTGACTTAGAATTCTTAGGGAAACACTTAAAGAAGTTACTTAATGCCATGCATGTTGTAGGTTCGTATGGAGACTATGAATTCTATTGCATGTGTGAGGCTCACTAAGAACCGAGAGGTTTTCTTGAGTAATTTACTTCTTGTTTATAAATTCATCTCATGAGGTCAATGCATGTGTAGTTAGGTTATTAACTTGTAAAATCACTTCCTTTAATTCTATCAATTCGTGTCTCCACATGTTCGTTTGTTTGGTTGTCTTATTCGTCAAACACCTATCCATGTTTTGTTGCTTTAGCTAAATTTGAGAATTAGTATCTTAGTACTTAATTAATCTAGAAACCCATTCCCGAGGACGATACTTGGACTCATAAATCACTATACTAAAACATGACCCGTACACTGTAGTATTGCATCATAAATATTACGCAACAACAACACTTTGTCTATGTAAGATGTTTGAGACAAGGCTAGTGTTTTATTCTTGCGGTTTCGGACAATCTGGATCCCAAGAACAAACTATGCATTACTCAAATCTTTCATTTGGAATTGCGTTGCTCGCCAATTCTTAATGCCAGTAAGATATCCTACATCATTCCCAATGAATAGGATATCATCCACATATAGAACTTGGAATGCGATTAACTATTGATGATTTTCTTGTAGACACAAGGTTCATCATCATTCTGGTCAAAACCATAAGATTTGATTGTCTTATCAAATCTTATATTCCAGGACCTAGAGGCTTGTTTCAGTCCATAAATTGACCTTTTAAGCCTGCAAATCTTTTCCTCTTGTCCTAGTTCAATGAACCCTTTGGGTTGGTCCATGTAGATGTTTTCCTCAAGATTGCCATTCAAAAAGGTTGTTTTGACATCCATTTGTCATATCTCATAGTCATAATATGCGGCAATGGCAAGTAGGATACGGATAGAAATTACCATAGCAACAGGTGAAAAGGTTTCCTCATAGTCAACCCCTTCAACCTGGGTATAACTCTTTTCTACTAGTCTAGCTTTAAAGGTTTGCACCTTCCCATCTACACCACACTTTCTCTTGTAGATCCATTTACAACCTATAGGTTTTACCTCATCAGGTTTATCTACAAGATCCCAAACAGAATTGAAGTACATAGACTCCATTTCTTGGTCCATGGCTATGACCAATTTGTCTTTGTCTTTGTCAACCATCCCTTGATTATAAGTCGACGGATCCTCGCAGTCGTCATCAGATATAACAACTTGGGTTTTAGACCCATGTAACGGTCAGGTTGTGTTATAACCCTCCCACTACGTCGAGGCATACTTAACTCTTGAGTTGGACTCTCTTGACAAGACAAGCTAGTATCAACAACTTTTGTTGACGTACTAGTTTTATTAGCAACCTTTGTTATTGTTCTGTCTAACTCACTCAATACAATTCTACTTCTTCGCTTGTGGTCCCTTATGTGGTCCTCCTCTAAGAAAGTGGCATTTGTCGACACAAAAACCTTATCTTCCTTAGGATCATAGAATAAACCACCTCTTGTTTCTTTTGGGTATCCTACGAATAGGCACAATTTTGAATGTGAATCCAACTTTTTTGGATTTGTCAAGCATATGTGTTGGACAACCCCAAATTCTGAAATGACATAAACTACCTTTACGTCCTTTCCAGAGTTCAAAAGGTGTTTGAGAAACACTTTTGTTGGCACATTGTTCAAAATGTATTCCGCAGTCTTTACTGCGTAACCCCAAAAAGAAATAGGGAGATGAGCATAACTCATCATTGAACGAACCATGTCAAACAAGGTTCTATTCCTCCTTTCCTATACTCCATTTTGTTGTGGCGTACCGGGAGCCGAGAGTTGGGATGTAATTCCATGTTCTATCATATAGTTCTGGAATTTTAAATCCATGTACTCTCCACCTCGATCTGATCGAAGTGTTTTAATTGTTTTACCTAATTGGTTTTCAACCTCAGTCTTGAATTCCTTGAACTTTTCAAGTGCTTCAGACTTATGATGCATTAGGTAAATATGCCCAAATCTAGAATAATTATCTATAAAAGAGATGAAATATTCATAATCTCCTCTGGTGGTAACTTTCATCGGACCACAAAGTTCTGAATGTATAAGCTCAAGAGGTTCTTTGGCTCTATAACCTTTTCCACTAAAAGGTCTTTTAGTCATTTTGCCTTCTAGGCAGGATTCACATACAGGTAAAGTATTTTCTTCTAACTCATTTAGAAGTCCATTCTTTACCAATCTCTCAATCCTATTGAGATTAATGTTACCCAATCTTAGATGCCAAAGATAAGCATTTTCTTTAGGACAAATTAGTTCGTGTACTTGCATTTTTGAATAATTCACTGTTTAAAACTATTTTAACTGAATTAAACCATTGCAAATAATTCTCAAGAAGAGCAACACATAGTCCAATACTTTTCCAAAGAAATAAACACTTTATTCAATTGAAAAGAAATTGAAGTACAATGTTCGCTAAGGCAAGAAATGGAAATAAGGTTTCTAATAAACCCTGAAGCTACACGTTAACAAATAACAGCTTTTTCTTGCCAGACGATTGCTCTTTATTTGCTCATTTTCCTTTTCTTCTGTGTCTTCTTAAGTTCAGAAGTGTGACTGCAGTTCTTAGTTCCAGAGGATGAACCCTTCTGAGAACTTTCGGAATGGGCAAACAGATTTGCCTCTCCATTCTGTTGTCTCTTATCATTCATAAGAAACTGATAATTCTGCAGCTCATTTAGTAGAGAAGTCAGATCATACTCTATGTTGTTCATCGTTGCATTGCTGCGGAATTGCAGAAAACTCTTCGGAAGGGATTCTAGGATGAACGAAACCTGACTTTTCTCATTTATGACCGCCCCGTTTAATTCTGTTATGTTGAAGTGAGCCATCAGATTGAGAACATGTTCTCTTACTGACGTTCCCTCCTCCATGTGCGCGTTGTAAACGTATTTTAGGGCTTCATGTCGAATTTGTTTGGACGGTTGTCTAGACAAATGACCTCACGAGCTGATACCTTGCCCTCCAGCCTCCTGGCTAAAACATCAGGTATGCTAGCCAGGATATAGGCTTTTGCCTTTTCATTGGCATTGATCCAGCGGTCATACGCATCCTCAACAGATTGAGGTGTGTTTTGAGCAGGGAATTGAGGACACTCCTCATTGAGAACGAACTTAAGATCATGTGCTACCAAGACAATATTGAGTGTATCCCTCAAAGTCATTATGTTTTGTCCGGTTAATTTTTCCACACCTAATAAGGAAATCATAGAGCTAGACATTTTGTTGAACATTTACAAACAAAAACTTGTATGAGTTTCTTGCTATAATTGTCTAATCCAATCATGTTTTAGCTAATTATCAAATGATTCCTAGGTCATTTATAATTTGCAATGATACTCCAAAGGTTTAGAATGTATGACACCGAAGGGTAATAAAAAAACACTCCTCCTCTGGATCAAGACACTCTTGACCAAAACCTAATGCCAAAATAACTCTTATTCCTATAGGCTTTAGTTACCATTATTCGGTCAGGATACATACACTTCTTATGTACCTTGTGAGTGTAACCCTCTGTCTTTAATCCCGAGTCCCCATCAAATAAAATCCATGAAGGAGGACCAGATTGAAAAAGCAGACTAAGAAAATCTTTATCCCTTCGGGTGTCTCACGTGTTCGATCCCCTATGATCAAGCCCTCCGGAGGGATTGTGCAGTCGAGCCAAACTAGCGGTGACCATAGTGATCTTACTGTGTAAACCAAGTGAGAAGAGACCATAGGTTTTGTTTTCACTAAACCTGCTCTCACTCACTATAAGTACCCTCTCCATTCACCTTGATATTGACTTATACAAACACCATCCGAAGGGGGACGCTCCTGTTTGTGCCACGACGCCAAGTATGAGTCTCACGATGTGAACTTCCCAGAGATACGTAGGTGAAAAAATATGTATCTTATTCACTTTTCCTCCCACTGGATACTTTAAATCTATAGGAATCTTACTTGGGTTAAACACGACTAATGGTTTTGCCTAAGCTTATCAATATAACTCTTATATTGATAATCAATATAACTCTTATATTGATTTTATCCTAAGTTTGCTAATATAACTCTTTATATTAAGCCTAGGATTTCTAGTTTATTAACCCCTTAATAAACCCGCTGATGCTACTGTAATTTATAAACTCTCTGATTAAATTTCACTCCCAGGTCAGTTCCCAAGTAAGGGTGTTTCGTTTCCGTCAGCTTAAATACCCTAACCTAGACATAACCTTCCTTAGACAGAGTTCCTCTTTTAATCATTGTTTATAAATTACTTGGTTCCTAATTCTAATCTAATTAGAACTATGTTGGGGTTGGTGCCCTAAAACTCGTAGTTTGTATTTCTGTTCTAATTAATGTAATAAAGTGTTATTATTTCAATAAAGAGTTATTGTTCGTTATCTACGAGTTTGCCTTTATTTACACCCCAAATCCAATAAACTAAACATCCAAGGTTGTTAAATGAATCTTTAACTGAATGTAGTGTACATATAAAGGATCTCGGTACGACGGTACAAGACACAACCTAAAGGGTCCATAGTTAGGGGATAAGGTTTGGGTACCTTACCCTGGTAAAACTATGGATGTGGCCCACTTTGTATTTGATACAAACACTATGATCCTAACGTGTTCGTGTAGATGACATGTGAGTGGGGATATCATATTTAATGAGATTACATAAGACCAGACCGTGAAATAGTAACCACTAGATGTAACTCCGTTGACTAGTTAGGTTTCTATTTCACTAGGATGACCTAGGCAACTTGATCTCAATCCTAAGCAGGTTACGAACTCCTGTTCGCGAGCGATTGTCCTTTGACTAGTATGGGTGAGATAGTCCAGATTCGCCGACTCAATATGCCTACCTTCTTGGGGACAAGACCAAGTGAGCGACTGAGAACTTAACTTAGGAAGATGGAATTCACTCCTTCCCACTTACTAGGGTAAGTAGAGGAATGTTCCCTTAAGTGGTGTCTCCGGGACTTGAATAAAGGGTCTGACCCTCTCATTGGCCCGAGAGGGATTCTGTTTGTTGGAAGGACCACAAACAAATTGTTCATTAGAGGAGCACTGGTACTTAAGGTACAAGATGTAACCCAAGGGTAAAACGGTAATTTGACCCAGCTGGTATTACGAACATTCGTGAAGGATTGACTTGTTGTTATTTGTCAATATTCGTAGACACAAAAATATATCTGCAGTGAGAAGAGTGCAATTGCGGGACTTTAGTGGAGTGCTCCAGCAGTTAACGAATGTTGATTGGGAGGTTAATGAGATTAACCAAGCGATCTCGTATCGTTGGTGCTTCTGATCTGTAGGTCCATTAGGTCCACCTTCTAGCTCGTAAAGGGTTCTTGGATCATTTGAATTTGAAATGTTCAAATTCATAAGGGAATAAACTTAATGTATATTGATACGATATAATATATAGTTTTGGAACTATATATTATAAATTTAATGTGAATATGATTCATATTAAATTATATGTGAGAATTCAATATTTGAATGAGTTCAAATATTAAATTCAAATCTGAATGTGATTCATATTTGAAAATTATAGGTTAAAATTTAATGTGCATAAGATGTGCATTAAAACTATAGGTTAGCGGATAAAAGGATTAAATGTGATTTGATCTTATGATTAATTAAATATATGATATTTAATTAATTTATTAATTTAATTTAATTGATTATTAATTAATTTATTTAAATTAATTAATGGAAACGTGTCCGGAGGACGCGTTCCCATCTTCCCCACCAACTCCCCATCGATAGGGAGGAGCGGGGAAGAACTCCTCTGATATTCTTCTCGAGGAAGAGAAATCAACTAATCGAAGCTGCAATTTAGGAATTGCTCTCACTCAAGAATTCTCTCACTCTTTCATTCTCGAATATTCTTCAATTGTTGGATCCTTCCCACCAAGGAAGATTTAAGCACTTAGAGACATAAAGGGTTTTCCTCGTGGTGCCGTCCTGTTGAGGAAAACAGAGAAGGTTCTTGGGTGTTGCTGTGTTGCTGTGAACTTGTGAGCAAGGAGTTGCTGGTTTGTGGAAATCAACAAAGGTAATTTTTTCTTACTCTTAGTTTAACATTTTCACAGCATGTTTGCATGTACGTCTTCATGCCTAATTAGATTAGATTTACATGTTTGTTATGTTTTATCAATGTACTTGTTTTTGTTTCTAACTAAAACAATAAACCAATTATGATCCCAAACTCATTTCCGCTGCTCAAGGGGATCGGATCCCCGTCAATTGGTATCAGAGCGATGCTTGATTTGGTTTGGTTGAAGCAAAATTGCATTGATTTGGTGGGAAATGCATATGGTTTGCTGTAAAACTAGTTTACGAATATATGGCCATAGTTTGTTTTTGATTTGATCAATTTGTATGTAAAGGCCCCTGTGTTTTTGGGCATAAAGCGCATTATCGAGTCTTTATTCGAGTTAAGAGTCGTTCGGGACCAGTTTCATGCAATTCGGTTGAGAATCGAATGAGAATTTGTTGATTGATGTTGTTGTGTTAGAAGAAGAAAGGGCACTGTCGAAGCAGCAGCGTTGCAACGCCGTTCATCAGCAGTGCAACGCAGAGGAATGGCGTCGCAACGCTAGAATTCCTATCGACGCGAGAGCTCAGGGGTCAGCGGCGTTTGCAACGCCATCCCGACAGAAGGCGCGCGCGGAAGAAGCAGGTGTTGCAACGTTTGGTTGTTTTAGGTCCGGTTCAAGGCATTTGGGACTGGTTTTATGTAATAAAATTAGTGTAATTTTATTATTTTGCACTTTATGGGCCAAATTATTCGGATTTTACAGCTATATGTCTTTATGAATGTCATTTAGATTATTCCCACCTTAGGATAAGCATGTTCATGCATTTTATTTGTATAATTGTTATATGAATATGGTTAAGATACATGATTAATTTATTTTTCATGAGTAATTAGTTATAATTGTTATAATTAGATTATATGGAAAATAAATTGCATGGAGCATGAAATTACTTAGTTTAAAATAAATGTTATTTTATTTAAGTAATTTTATTATTCAATTAGTTTAATATTTTATAATTCCAATTTGAAAAATAATTGTTGGATTTATAATATAGTTTCTTTATCATAGGTTAATTATTAAATTTATAAAAGTTATAAATTCAAGGGGTTTTAGAAACCATAACCTATAATAAAGAAATGCATGCAAACATAGGAACTTGGGTTAAAATTTAAATTAGTTTTAAATTGTTTAAAATTAATTTAGACCTAAGTTTTAATTTCTAATAGGATTAGAAATTAGTCTTACTGGAACGCCTCTAAACTTTAGGTACCTGTAACTTTGTATTTTGGATTATTTTAAGGAAAATTTAATTATTTGAGCTTATGGGTTTAGGAGAGGCTATGCAAATTAAGGATTTTTGTTTATAATTAAAGACATTGGAGAACATTTAATTACTTAAGGGAAAAGTTGTGAATTAGGGAAGAAAAGGGGCAATTTTGTAATTTAGTTAAGGATAAAGAAATTAGGGTTTCATCTCCTTTTTGTCCTTTTATTGCACAGTTCCCAAGGAGACATCTTCTTCTTCTTCATTCTCTTCAACCTCACGACAACCCAGCCTCCACGCCGCCGTCGACCAACGTCTCACCACTGACCAACGTCTCACCACTGACCAACGTTACGCCGGCTGCTACGCCATTCCTCTTGGTCTGCAGCTGCTCGCCGTCACGTGGGTGAAGCCGCCTCAAACCGACTACTCGAGTCCAGCCACCGGAGGCCCGCTGCTCAACCTACCACCTTCGCCGCCGGTGTTCGCACGCTCAGACGACCTACTATTGGTCACGCACGCAATCGAACAACTCCACCGAAGTAGTTGCACCGTCGATTGGGTCGTCTTAACAAGAAGCACCATCCAGCCGGAGATTTCTCCATCTATATTGTCCACGGCAACCTCGAATAGCACTAGAGGAAGAAGCTCCTTCTCACGTTTCACACGCCGAAAACCACGCAACCGTAAGCCCTCGCCTGAAGCCGCCGGAAAGTCCTTAAGTCGAACCGTCGTTTGGTTCAACCGGTTCATTGCTTTTCCGGCAGGTTTTGAGCCAATTGTGATCGATTGCAAGTAGATCGGCAGGTGGACATCCCCGATTTGTACTCCACGCGCCAAACCGCTGTCGTCTGCCACCACGCGCCGCCGTCCGCCGCCACGTGCCGAAATGAGCTCAACCCGATCAGTTTCGAATCATGTGTCCATTCTAAGTGTCTGTTTGGGGTAATTTAGCCTAATTATGATTGAATTCGAGGAATAAGTTATGATTACGTGATTTAATTAAGGAATGAATGAAATTGATTTAGGAGGCTCGAGTTTTGAACACGATCGAAAGGATTGCAAGGTCAGAGATTTAATTATGGAATATCACGGAACTAAGCCTAAGGTAATGGATTTTCTACCTAGGATCTTAAAAAAAGGGAGTAAATATGATTTCTTGAAAGACTTATTTTAAAAGATGAAATTTGAGGACTTATTTCAAAAGGGCGAATTTCCAAGACTTCGCTCCTGAATTTAGAAAAGTAATATTTCAATTGGTTTTAAAGGATCCTGAGTAAATGACTTTCAAACTACTTAGAAACGAGCTTGAATGATTTAAGGGTTTGGGGAGGACCTGAACAAAAATGATTTCAAAGTATTTTAAAACGAGCCTTGACACAGTTATGTATAGTTATGTATATTGAGATTTTCAGTTATGTCATTGTGTTAATTACGTATCTTAAATTATAAATGTACTTATTACTTATGATTGATTGACTGAAGTTTAAAGTTATGAAAGTTATGCCATGATTTTATGTTTTATGTGATTGTTGCACCATTCTGAATGTTTATGTATATGTGTTTGAAGAATGGGACCTCATGCATATTGTATGTATATGAACATGTCATGTAGGTTGTGGCAATTGGTCTCCTGAGAATTTATGCATGGTAAAACATGCATCAGAGACCCTATGGGTCGAACTTATAGGAGTCTGTGAGGGACTCAAACTTATAGGGGTCTGTGAGGGACTCAAAACTTATAGGGGTCTGTGAGGGACTCAAATCTTATAGGGGTCTATGAGAGACTCAAACCTATAGGGGTCTGTGAGGGATTCAATATGAAAAGACTCAGGCAGACTCAATTGACTACGCATAGCCAAAGAGAAAAGTCATGATTTTATGAAAGGATTTTAGGTCCCACAACAGAAAGTTTTATGATTTCAAAAGTCACGAATAACAGTCATGTATAAAAGTCATGTTTGAAAGGAAGTCATGTTGCATGTGGTTGCATTTCCCGACCCCCCCACTTACTGGGTATTTTATAATACTCATCCCTCTACCTTTGTTGTCTTTTCTCTGTTTTAAAAACGTTTTCAGGTAAAGGCGAGGGCATACCAGGCGAGTGACAGGGATGCACTACAGAAGTTATGGGAACCAAGTCAAGATTTTCCGCATACATGATTTAGAAAGTATTTTAACTGATTTTAGTTTCGCTTATATAGTATAACGATTTTTAGATTGAGCCCAAAGTTAGTTTGTAAATGTTTTGTATTTATGGGATCCCAAATTAAATCGATTTTAATTATCAAGTTTTACTTATTTAAAGTTATTTAGGGCCTCGAATGCATGCATGAGTAGTAATGTCTCTAGGAGCTTATGTTATAAAAGTAGGGGTGTTACACTTACATAGTATTTTAAATAGTTTAAAATATAGTAGGACTTTAGGAATTTGGTCATAAGGGAACTCTACTGGTGAAGTTCTGTCTAAGGCTGGGGGTACTTAAGCTCGCGGTTAACGGAACACCTCCTACCTGGGAACTGATTCATAACTTGAGTTGAATTAACCTTAGTTATATTTTATATCTAGGTAATTAAAATGTTTATTCACCTAGACATAAGGTTAAAAGATCTAGTTATAATAGTTATAATGGGCTTAGACTTAGATAGATTCTTTTAGCCAGAATTCGACTAAGTTAAACTTATACCCTAACCTTATGAGCTTTAGTGGGAGAAAACGAGATGTTCACATCAAGTTTACTCTCACGTCCTCAAGAATTCACACCAAGAGTTCCATGCTCGGCTACGCGGCGTCAATAGGGCGTCCCCCTATGATATGTGTTTGCATGGTTCAGTACCAAGGTGAATGAGGGAAGTATTCATAGTAAATGGGAGCCGGACGCTTGTCAACGTATCCTACGGTCTCCTCCATAAGGTTACACTGTGAGATTTCTATCGTCCGCCTGCTAGGTTATCCTGGAACAGCCAAACCCTATAGAGGGCCTGACTATAGGTATAGGAACACCGCGAACTCCAGAAATGGATAGGGTCTCTTAAGTAATTTGCCAACAATTGTCTATCTTAATAGAGCCTGTTGGCTCGGACCTATTGGATCTGAAAATAGTAGTGTCACATTTACGGGATGAGTTAAGCTAGTTAATAAGTCTTTGATGAAACAAACGGTAGCTAAGAACCATTGAGACATGAGATGTTCTGGTACTGAGAATTGGCTGAGGAAGTCTCAATTTAGGGGAGGAATGATTGACCGCCCGACAGAGGCTTTTGTTCTAAACCCTTGAAATATCGTTGCAAAAGTAAAGGTTTAATTTAAATACTGGGTTTAGTTTAAACACTAGGGTTCATTAATAATTTTGCTAAATATGATTGGTTTTACAATGGGTTAAAAGGCTTAGCTAATTAGAACTAATTTGGATTTTCGACATGTCGTCCTCAATAATAACCTTACTTAAAAGCGATCGTTTAACTAGTGAGAATTTTACTACGTGGAAGTCCAACTTGAATATGATTCTTATTGTTGACGACCTACGGTTTGTACTGACTGAGGAATGTCCTCAGTTCCCTGCTCGAAACGCTCTTCAATCTGTTATGGAGGCGTACGACCGCTGGATCAAGGTCAATGATAAGGCCAAGGTCCACACTTTGGCTAGCGTTTCTGATGTTCTAGCCAAAAAGCACGAGGGCATGGTCTCAGCTCGCGAGATCATGAGTTCGTTGCAGGATATGTTTGGACAACCGTCAGGACAGCTTCAGCACGATCCCTCGAATACGTTTATAACTCCCGTATGAAGGAGGGGTCATCAGTGAGAGAACATGTTCTCGATCTGATGGTCCATTTCAACGTGGCTGAGATGAACGGAGCGGTCATTGACAAGAGAAGTCAGGTCTCGTTCATCTTGGAATCTCTTCCGAAGAGTTTCCTGCAATTCTGCAGCAATGCGATGATGAACAAGATAGAGTATAACCTGACTACTCTCCTCAATGAACTACAAACTTTCCAGTCTCTTATGAAGAATAAGGAACAGGCTGATGGAGAGGAAAATATGTTTGCCCATTCTAGAAGGGTTCATCCTCTGGGACTAAGTCATGTGGTTCAACTTCTAGGCTTAAGAAGACCCAAAAGAAGAAGATAGGAGGGAAAGGGAAGGCACCTACTGCTGATACAGGCAAGGGAAAGGCCAAGGTTGCAGATAAAGGAAAGTGTTTCCACTGCAACGTGGATAGGCACTGGAAGCGAAACTGCCCATAATACCATGCTGAGCTCAAAGAGAAGAAAGGTAAATTAGATTTACTTATTCTTGAAACTTGTTTAGTGGAAAATGATGATTTTACCTGGATACTCTATTCAGGAGCCACTAATCATGTTTGCTCTTCGTTTCAGGAAACTAGTTCCTTCAAGAAGCTCGAAGAGGGTGAGATGACGCTCAAGGTCGGAACTGGAGACGTCGTGGGAGATGCCAAGCTGTTTTTCGGAGATAGATTTATTTTATTAAAAAATATGTACATAGTTCCTAGAATTAAGAGGAACTTAATTTCTATCTCTTGTTTAATAGAACTCGATTATTGTATTTCCTTTTCTTTGAATGAAGCGTTCATTTTAAAAGAAGGTGTCAATATTTGTTCTGCTAAATTGAAAAACGACTTGTATGTACTTAAACCGATTCAAACTAAAGCAATTTTAAATCATGAGATGTTTAAAAATGCAAATACTCAAAATAAAAGGCAAAAAATTTCTCCAAATAATAATACCTATCTATGGCATCTTAGATTTGGTCATATTAATCTCAACCGGATTGAGAGACTTTCTAATAATGGACTTCTAAATAAGTTAGAAGATGATTCTTTACCTCCTTGCGAATCTTGCTTGGAAGGTAAAATGACCAAGCAACCTTTTACTGGAAAATGTTATAGAGCCATAGAGCCCTTAGAACTTGTACATTCGGATCTTTGTGCGCCGGTGAATGTTAAAGCTCAAGAAGGGTATGAATATTTCATCTCTTTCATAGATGATTATTCGAGGTACGGTTATCTATATCTAATGCATCACAAGTCTAAGGCTCTTGAAAAGTTCAAAGAGTATAAGGCTGAAGTAGAGAATGCATTAGGGAAAACCATTAAAACACTTCGATCCGATCGAGGGGGAGAGTATATGGATTTGAGATTCCAGGACTATATGATAGAACATGGAATTAAATCTCAACTCTCAGCACCTAATACACCACAACAAAATGGTGTGTTAGAAAGGAGAAATAGAACTTTGTTGGACATGGTTCGTTCTATGATGAGCTATGCTCAACTGCCTGCCTCGTTTTAGGGATACGCAGTAGAGACTGCAGTTCAAATATTGAACTCTGTTCCATCAAAGAGTGTTTCAGAAACACCTTTTGAGTTGTGGAAGGGGCGTAAACCTAGTTTACAATACTTCAGGATTTAGGGTTGTCCGGCACACGTGCTAGTGACAAACCCAAAGAAACTGGAACCTCGTTCAAGATTGTGCCAATTTGTTGGTTATCCCAAAGAAACGAGAGGTGGTCTTTTCAACGACCCACAAGAAAACAAGGTGATTGTATCGATAAACACCACTTTCTTGGAGGAAGATCACATGAGAAACCATAAACCGCGTAGTAAATTAGTGTTAGATGAAGCTACAGATAAACCAACAAGAGTTGTTGATCAAGTTGGACCTTCATCAAGAGTTGATGGAGGAGCCAACACCTCAAGTCAGTCTCGTCCTTCTCAATCGTTGGGTATGCCTCGACGCAGTGGGAGGGTTGTTTCCCAACCTGACCGCTACCTGGGTTTAGCTGAAACTCAAGTCGTCATACCTGATGATGGCGTAGAAGATTCATTGTCTTATAAACAGGCAATGAATGACGTAGACAAGGACAAATGTATCAAAGCCATGGACCTTGAAATGGAGTCAATGGACTTCAATTGAGTATGGGAACTTGTAGACCAACCTGAAGGGGTTAGACCCATAGGGTGTAAATGGATCTATAAGAGAAAGAGAGATGCAGCCGGAAAGGTACAGACTTTTAACGCTAGACTTGTAGCAAAGGGTTTTACCCAAAGGGAAGAAGTTGATTATGAAGAAACTTTTTCCCCTGTTGCCATGCTAAAGTCAATAAGGATACTCTTGTCTATAGCCGCATTTTATGATTATGAAATTTGGCAAATGGACGTCAAGACTGCCTTTTTGAATGGTAATCTTGACGAGAGCATCTATAGTAGGTAGCTTAATGTATGTTATGTTGTGCCCGAGGCCAGACATTTGTTATGAAGTGGGAATAGTCAGTAGGTACCAGTCCAATCCAGGGTTAGACCACTGGACAGTAATTAAAAATATCCTCAAGTATCTTAGGAGAACGAGGGACTATACGTTTGTGCATGGGTCTAAGGATTTGATCCTTACTAGATACACTGATTCTGATTTTCAGATCGATAAGGATTCTCAGAAATTCACATCGAGATCAGTTTTCACCCTTAACGGGGGAGCTATAGTATGGCGAATCATCAAACAAGGATGCATCGTTGACTCCACGATGGAGGCTGAGTATGTTGCTGCTTGTGAAGTAGCTAAGGAGGTTGTTTAGCTAAGGAAATTCCTTACTGATTTGGAAGTCGTTCCAAATATGGAATTTCCCATCACCTTATACTGTGACAACAGTGGTGCGGTAGCCAATTCGATGGAATCTCGCAGCCATAAGCGAGGGAAGCACATCGAGAGGAAGTGTCACCTGATACGAGAAATAGTGCAACAAGGAGATGTGACAGTCACGAAGATCGCTTCAGAGCATAATATTGTTGATCCGTTTACAAAGACTCTCACGGCTAAAGTGTTCGAGGGTCATCGGCAAAGTCTGGTTCTACGAGATATGTGAATTGGCTAATCTAGGGCAAGTGGGAGATATGTAATGGGGTGTATGGATGCCCTAGTTTATTGTATTTTCTTATCTCTGTAACAACTGTTTTAGATTATGATGTACCCCACTAGAGTTTTAGTTCAAGTGGGAGTTTGTTGGGGTTGGTGCCCTAAAACTCGTAGTTTGTATTTCTGTTCTAATTAATGTAATAAAGTGTTATTATTTCAATAAAGTGTTATTGTTCGTTATCTACGGGTTTACTTTTATTTAAACCCCAAATCTAATAAACTAAACATTCAAGGTTGTTAAATGAATCTTTAACTGAATGTAGTGTACATATAAAGGATCTCGGTACGAGACACTACCTAAAGGGTCTATAGTTAGGGGATAAGGTTTGGGTACCTTACCCTGGTAAAACTATGGATGTGGCCCACTTTGTATTTGATACAAACACTGTGATCCTAACGTGTTCGTGTAGATGACATGTGAGTAGAGATATCCTATTTAATGAGATTACATAAGACCGGACCCCGAAATAGTAACCGCTAGATGTAACTCCGTTGACTAGTTAGGTTTCTATTTCACTAGGATGACCTAGGCAACTTGATCTCAATCCTAAGCAAGTTACGAACTCTCGTTCGCGAGGGATTGTCCTTTGACTAGTATGGGTGAGAGTGGTCAGATTCGCCGACTCAATATGCCTACCTTCTTGGGGACAAGACCGAGTGAGCGGCTGGGAACTTAACTTAGCAAGATGGAATTCACTCCTTCCCACCTACTAGGGTAAGTAGAGGAATGTTCCCTTAAGTGGTGTCTCCGGGACTTGAACAAAGGGTCCGACCTTCTTATTGGCCCGAGAGGGATTCTGTTTGTTAGAAGGACCACAAACAAATTGATCATTAGAAGAGCACTAGTACTCAAGGTACAAGATGTAACCCAGGGGTAAAACGATAATTTTACCCAGCTGGTGTTACGAACATTCATGAAGTATTGACTTGCTGTTATTGGTCAATATCCATGGACAGAGAAATATATCTGCAGTTAGAAGAGTGTAGCTGCGGGACTTTAGTGGAGTGTTCCCGCAGTTAACGAATGTTTATTGGGAGGTTAATGAGATTAACCGAGAGATCTCGTATCGTTAGAGCTTCTGATCTGTAGGTCCATTAGGTCCACCTTCTAGCTCGTAAATGGTTCTTAGATCATTCGAATTTGAATTGTTCAAATTCATAAGCGAATAAACGTAATGTATATTGATACGATATCATATATGGGTTTGGAACTATATATTATAAATTTAATGTGAATATGATTGATATTAAATTATATGAGAGAATTAAATTTTTGAAAGAGTTCAAATATAAATTCAAATGTGAATGTGATTCATATTTGAAAACTATAGGTTAAAAATTTAGTGTGCATAAGATGTGCAATAAAACTATAGGTTAGAGGATAAAAGGATTAAATGTTATTTGATCTTATGATTAATTAAATATATGATATTTAATTAATTAATTAATTTAATTTAATTGATTATTAATTAATTAATTTAAATTAATTAATGGGAACGTGTCAGGAGAACACGTTCCCATCTTCCCCACCAACTCCCCATCGATAGGGAGTGGGAGGGGGGGAAGAACTCATTTGATAATTCTTCTCGATGAAGAGAAATCAACTAATCGAGGCTGCAATTTTGGAATTACTCTCACTCAAGAATTCTCTCTCACTCTTTCATTCCCAAAAATTCTCCAATTATTGGATCCTTCCCACCAAGGAAGATCTAAGCACTCAGAGACATAGAGGGTTTTCCTCGTGGTGTTGTCCTGCTGAAGAAAACAAAGAAGATTCTTGGGTGTTGTGTTGCTGGAACACTGGAGCAAGGAGTTGCTGGTTTGTGGAAATCAACAAAGGTAATTGTTTCTTACTCTTATTTTAACATTTTCACAACATGTTTGCATGTACGTCTTCATGCCTAATTAGATTAGATTTACATGTTTGTTCTGTTTTATCAATGTACTGGTTTTTGTTTCTAACTAAAAGAATCAAGCAATTACGATCCCAAACACGTTTCCGCTGCTCAAGGGGATTGGATCCCCATCAAACTAGATAACCTAAGGTCTATTATTTTCAAGTTCTAAGCATTTTAAAACTAATAATTAATCTTAGGTGACATGCATATTATGATATAGTGCTTGATCATTCATCTCATGAATAATAAGATATACATACCATAATCATCTCATGAAATATAATGCATGTCAATCATATCCATAAATTAATATAACACCTTATCTTAATTAATCATGCAAACTATATAATATAACTCTTTATATTATAAATGATGCATGGAAATGCTTAACCTAATGTGAGATTTCTAAATTAAAAGCATACATTATGCATGTCAATAATTACACAACAATTGCATAATTTAAATAGAAAAATCAAACAAATTTTGGCACCATAAATTTAATTTTAATTAATATAATATAATTATATTAATTAAAATTAAATAAATTAAAATAAATTAAATATAAAATATTTGTATATTAATATATAATTAAATAATCCATTTTTCGCCCGTTTGAAGATTGCTGAAATGCCTTCGGCGTTGCAACGCTGCGCCTTGTCCGTTTCTGCCTGTTGGAGTGCGTTGCGAAATGCCTTTGGCGTTGCAACGCTGATGGCAGCGTTGCAACGCTGCCTCTAATGCCCGCCTCCTTCCTCAAGCGTAGCGTTGCAATGCCAATGAACAACGTTGAAACGCTGCACACAGCAAGGATGATTCTCCATTTCTTGCTCGTTTTTGCTACGTTCTTCTCAGCAACCATCTTGCCTCGATCGACACGGACTTACACACTCGATTTACGATTAAAATTGCCCAAAACACCGGGCCCTTACATTGAACGATTCAATGAAAAAATTATAAATCTAAGTGCAAAAATTGAAAACGTCTAAATTGAACATTGTTCATACATCACATGCAAAACAGTAAATCACACCTCGTTCTTGAAAAATAATCCAAAACGAAAATTAAGAACAAAATTGGGCTCTGATACCAATTGAAGAGATCGAATCCCGAAGCGGAAGAGATTGTGAATCGCGCGTTCTTAATTTCGTTACATGGATATAGATTCAAGAACTAATCTGTATAGATTAAGCATATAAAAACAAGATGGACAACAAGAAATTATACCTTTGAAGAACTTTTCTTCAAGTGCTCCTTCTCCCACGATTACGATCTCAGCAATACGATCCCGAACATGAAAGAGTCTAGATTAAGAAAGCGGAAGCAATTTTGGATCTTGAACACTCTAAGTTGATCAATTTTGTAAAATAAAATGCATGCTCAAATTTGGAAAAAGCAGAGGATAGAAAACTCAACTTTGAAGATAAAATTCTCTTCACCCGGTTGATGGTTTTCAGCACGAACACTTCGTGGACAACCGTTAGAGTCTTCCCTACTACCCTCAGGCCTTAGAACGGATTGTGGGATCCTAGATTGAGAGAATTTGGAAGAAAAGACCTTAAAGGTCACTAATTCGGGAATATTGAATTTTTCTGTGTAATTCTCTCTAAACACCCCAAATCACCATTATATAAAGCTTCAAAAAGCTTCAATGGAGTGACAACTCAAGGGTGATGAGGATGTTTTGAGATGGAGGTGGCCAATTTTGGTGAATTTTGAAGATGAGTAAGATTGGGCAAGTTGGCAACTTGTTTTTCATGAAAATCATGAAAATCCCTCATTTTACATTTAATTTTAATTCAAAAATCAATATTAAATTGATTTTTAATTAAAATTAATATAATTAATTAAATAATTCAAAATTAATTTAATTAATTAATTTTTTAATTTAATTTAATATCAAATATTAAATTAAATAAATTGCCCGATCTCGATCGATTTTTCGAACATGAATCCTTATTCATGCTATAAACCGATCCCGATATTTAAATCATATTTAAATATATCCACCTCTTATTAATCATAGTTTAATTCATAATTAAGCTATGATTCGTTAAATATATCACATATAAATAACGCTTTCTCCCAAACTTGAATTTGAACAATTCAAATTCTTTTCTCTCAAAAAGTAATAAGGCTAAGTCCAGGAGCTAGTAAGGAGGACCTAATGGACCTCTGGATCATGAGCTTCAGCGATACGAGATTAACTAGTCAAACTCTTTAGCCTAGCTAATCAACATTCGTTAACCACCAGGACATTCCACTAAAGCCCAGTGGCTGCACTCTCCTCACTGTAGATATATTTATGTCCACTCGATATAACCATGATTAGTAAGTCGATCCTTCACAGGTCATTCGTAATTACAGCTGGGTCAAAATTACCGTTTTACCCCTCAGTAATTACCTCTTGTTCCTTAAGTTCCACCGATCCTCTAATGAACAATTGGTTTGTGGTCCAACCGACCAAACCAAATCCCTCTCGAGCCAATGAGAGAGGATGGGCCCATTGTTCAAGACCTGAGTCGATTAAGGGAACAACCTTTCTACTATTCCCAAAGCGGGTAGGAATGAATTCCATCTTGCGAACTATGTTCCCGACTATCTACCCGGTTTTATCCTTGAAATGGCGGAGCTTATTGAGTCGCATGGTCTCGAGCCACTCTCACCCATGTAAATCTAAGGATAATTCGAATAAGCAGGAGTCCATAGAACGCTCGGGATTAAGATCGAGTTACCTAGGTCATCGGATGAATATAGTCGATTAAGGCGATGGCGGAGTTATAAAGTCTAAGTGACTATTGCGCGATCGATCTTATGCAAACTCATTGCATAGGCGCGCCCCACTCACATGTCTCCACATGAACGATTAAGGATCACATCGTTTGTTCTCTACAAAGTGGGCGCGCCCATAGTGTCCCCGAGGATAAGGTCCCCAACCCTATCCTTATACTATAGGATCATTTCGCTATAACTTGAACTTGATCCACTTTTATGTCACACATAAAGTTCAAGTATTCATCCTATAGCCAAGGGTTCTTTATTGGATTAAGGTTACACAATACACAATAGTCAATAACACTTTTACTGAATAAATTTCAATAACAACTTTATTGTGATATAGAATATTCATTCAGTTTACAAAACCACGAGTTTTAGGACATAAAACCCAACAGAACAATCACAGACACTACCACCGGATCTTCTCCGTTGTTCTCTCAGGTGAGGAGGAAGGAGAGTTCCCTTTAGGTGAGATGAGATGTTTGTGAAATTTCAGTTGGAACTCTTTCCAACACAATGTGGGAGAAACTTCTTTAGGGATTTTCAAAGAGATTGGATTGTGTTAACCTAGTTGCATCTCATGCAAATATATATATAGGGAAATAGGATGGAAATTACCATCATATCCCTTTATTCTCCCACTATTATATGCTTTATATGTGAATCTAATTCACATTAAAACCATATATTATATCAATTATATCACATATAACTGATATAACACCTCATATATGAAATTGAACACTTCAATTTCATTCCTAACTTTTTACCCTCAATATTACCATGTTAAGCCAACGGGGGGACCTAATGGACCTACAGTTCATGCGCTCCAATGATATGAGATTAACTGATCAAACTCTTTGATTCAGTTAATCAATATTCATTAACCACAAGTCATTCCACTAAAGACTTGTAGTTTCACTCTCCCCACTGTAGGTTATATTGTGTCCACTGATATAATCATTACCCATGAGTCGACCCTTCACAAGTTGTTCGTAATCATAGCTGGATCAAATTACTGTTTTACCCCTGTGATTACCTATTTGTTCCTTAAGCACCACCGATCCTCTAATGAAGAACAAGTCTAAGGTCCTACCATAGACTCATACCCTTATAGAGGGCGGGGCCCCGTTGTTCAAGACTTGGAGTTAGTTCTTAAGGGAACAACCTATCTAATTCCTTAGTGTAGGAATGAGTGAATTTCATCTTCTTGCAGTCAAGTCTCTCGTCACGAGGTTCTATCCCTGAGAATGTAGGCTTATTGAGTCGGCTACAGGGCCACTCTCACCCATACTAGTCTAAGGACAAACCCTTATAAGCGGGAGTTCTTAACTGGTTCAGATTAAGGTCGAGTCACTAATGACCATCTATAAATTATAAGTCTTATCACATTACTTGACGTATATCTTTGGTGAGACTAATAATTTCTTGATCCGATCTTGTATGAACTCTTCATACAGGATGGCCCCACTCGCATGTCAACCACATGAATGAATTGGATTACCTCATTTGTACTAATTTCAAAGTGGGTCACATCCATGGTGTTACCAGAATAAGGTTTCCAACCTTATTCTTATACCATAGGCCATTTAGATTATACTCTTGAACACAATCCAAATAGTGTCCACTACACTGATGTTCAAGATACATTATAACCTTGGAGCTTAGTTTATTGAATTTATGGAGCAAGAATATAATTTTATCAAAACAAATAACTTTTTATTTATTTGATCAAAATTACACAAGTTTAGGGCATAAATCCCAACAGACAAGACATTTAGCAGTCCATCTTCCAGCTCCTAAGTAAAAAAAAGGGAGAAACAGGCAAGTGTTATGGCTCCATCAAAGTCAAAGGGGAAGAAGAAGATGTTCGTGGAACCAGCTAAAGAGGAGGTTCCAATTCAAGAACCACAGGAAGAAATAGAGAACTCAAGGCATTCACATGTAAGAAGCAGGTCTAAATCATCAAAGTCTAAAGGAAAGAAAAAGGTAGTTGAAGAAACTGCTGAAGGAGAAGCTGGTTATGATGCTTCCACAGATCCGGAGCAAGTGGAGCAACCAGTGTTGCCTCCTCCACCATGAGCTTCCAAAAAGAAAGATAAGCATCTAGCCAAATCTTCCAAACAACCTTCTATGGAGAGGTTTGTGAATGCAACAACTAAGGAGCGATTTGAGTTCTTTAAGACGAAATAGTTGCTGCCTAAGAAAGGCTTTGCTCAGCCTTTCACAAGTCGTCCTGTTTTTGTTAAGTCAAATATAATCAATCATGGATGGGAGCATTTCTGTCAGCAACCTAAACCAACCATCATACCAATCGTGCAAGAATTCTATGCAAACTTAGAATTAAACTCCATCTTCCAAACTATGGTCAGAGGCAAGTTAGTAGATTAGCCTCCATCTACTATCAGTGAACTTTTTAATTTTCAGGACACACCCAATGCAATCTATAACCAAATTGAAGTAGCCACTCTAGACTTATACCTTAACTCTACAATCAAAGTAGTAGGAGTTTGAGGAGCACAATGGGGAGTCTCCACCATAGGCATCAGAAGCCTAGAATCTGCCTATCTCACTAACGAAGCCAATGTCTGGATGTCCTTTGTGAAGAGTCGACTGCTGCCAAATAGTCATGACAACATTCTATCTGAGGATAGAGTTATCCTCACTTTTGCAATCCTAAAAGTCTTAACTATTGATGTGGGACGCATTATTTCAACAGAGATCCAATCTTGTGCTAAGAAAAATGTGGCCAAGCTTTTCTTTACCAACACCATCACTAAACTATGCCTGCAAGCTGGAGTTCCCTTTCAACCAACTGAAGACATGATAGGTGATCAAGCTACCATTGACCTGAGCTGCATTCAAAGGCTAACTAGAGGAGGCAGCAAGGGCGTAGGAGGACTAGTCGTGGGGATCAAAATACTTCTAGAGCAACAATCTCATCTAATGAAAAAATGGGACAATTCTGAAGGGCAGCACAAAGCCTATTGGTCCTATGCCAAGGTAAGGGATGCATCCATTCATGAGGCCATGATGTCTAATTTCAACAACTTTTACCCTCCATTTCCAGATGCAGTTTTCATTAAATTCCCCCAATATAGATGCAAAAGAGGAAGAAGAGTGTCTGCCTGGTGATGAAGATTAGATAGAGGGGAGTTGTGTTCTCTTATCCTGTTGTGTGGTTGCATGGAATTTAGTTGCTTTTGTTGTTGTTTGACTGCTTGGTTTATTTTCTTTTACTTTTATCTGTTGCTTATTGTTAGTGGTCCAATCTATTTTCTGTCAAGTTATCTTTTGTCTCTTTCGATTTCTCCTTACGGTAGAAGTGAAGTTGGAACAAGTGTAGGGTTGTCTATCTTAATGAATGAATATCATATCTCTTCCTGTCTGGTGTGGTTGTGCCTTCCTGAATTGTCTCTGCCGAATGATGTTGATTTTGCCTTACACAATTTTCTTTTGATTAGTGAATTAAAAATCCTACTTGCCCCTTGTTATCATTTTGAATTGTTGAGATTTTACTCCAAGGATGCTTTGCAGTTTGGCAGACCTTGTCTAGTTAGCATTTTGATTCTACTCCTTCACTGATTGGGGACAATGAGTCAATTATGTTTGGGGGAAGTGGTAATGAGTTGACTTCCTGATTAAGTCTTAAAGAAAAAGAATGTTGCCTTTATAAGATGTCTTCTCCTTGTGAATAAAAGTGAAGATTAGCTTAGTGTGCAGTTTTAAATTAAAGAAAAAGAGTTATTCCTCTGCAAGGATTACTTAGTAAGACAGGAAAAGACATGATACCCATGCATGGCTTTGATCTGAAAAGTAGTTAGTGCATGAATATGCTAGGGCAACCTAAGGCGGTAGCAAGTCTTGTTGTCAGGCAAGCTTCATCACCAATGTTGCTGTTTGAATCAAAGGCCTTATAGACAAGAAGGGTACTGCAAAAAAAAAAAAAAAGAGAAAGAAGAAAGAAAAAATATATAGAAAAGAGAGGGGCAAGAAAACTCTTTGTCGCCTAGATGAGTTGCATCACAAATGTGCCATGCTAGGAACTAAGAGAGAGTTAGCTTGGAGAATTTTACTATCCAAGGGGAAGACAGATGCATAAAAGCAGTAGTTTATAGAAGTCCGTGAAGTAATGCTAACTCTAGAAGGTCAATTTCTATTCTGTTGAGTCAACCTAAGGAATGCAACGTATTGTATATGAAGGAAGGTGGCAGTGGTGTTGTTGTGGGGTTGATAGAGGATAGTTAATTCTGTGAAGAAAAAGATTAAGAGTGTAAGTGTTATCAAGAGAGTTAGGCAGGATAATTTTTTATTTAGTCGAGGCCTGACAGTTAGTGTTTGAAAAACCTTTTAATGATAACTCGGGAGATGATCATTTAAGTGCTCTTAATTGAGTTCTTATTACTTAGGGACGAGTAATAATTCAAGTTTGGGGGCTTGATAACTCTACAAAAGAGAGCTATTAAGTGGATCACTCTGTGTAATCTAAGTCTTTTTGAGTGTGGACTTTCAGCTAAGAAGTGTGTTGTTTAAGCTGTTTGATTATCCTTTTCATTATAGAAGTCCGTTGGTTAGTAGTTTAAGCTATGTGAGGCTTACTGGTTGCTATTATGATCTTTGCAAAACAATTGCTGCAACATTTTATACAAATGTTGATTACATAATAGTGGAATGATGTAACATCTGTTAAGCATGAAGAGACAGCAGGAAATGTTGGAGCATTTTGAATGATGCAGCAACATTCCAATTGCTGGAGCAAAGATGTGCAGGAATGTTGAAGCTTGAGCTATGTTAGAAGCTTTTTATGGGGAAGTCTGAGCAATTGGAGTACGTGGCAACCACCTCAATTAATGAAGCCGATAGTTGGACTTAATTGGACCATTCAAAAGCTGCTTGTTGGATGTCCATTGCCACAAAAGCCCTGATCCTTATTTGGGCAGGGGTTATTTAAGCTTCTTTTTACCACTTTTGGAGGGAGTCCCCTTATAAGAATCAGTTAGGTTGTTTTCTCGATAAGGAACATCGAAGACCCTGTGGAGCTGGAGAGAAGCAGAGCAGAATTCTTGCGAAAGGAGTTGATCTCTTCTCAAGAGCTACACAAACTCATTGCTTCCTTCACTTTTGGTTGTGGTTAATTTTAGTTTCTTTGATTGTACTGTTTTTGCTTCCTTGTCTAAATTCTTGTTTGTAATTTGGACCTTGCAACGCTTAGTAAAATGAATTCAAGTTGTTTTAGCTGTTGTTATTCCTTCTTAATTAGGAGCTAAATTGCTAAGGGGAAGAATTAGGAAAAGTTATGTGTGAAGGGATTTGGAATTCCCGCAGTGGAGACGTTGTGAAACGTCGTTGTTTCGTTGTGTAATTCTATCTTAAAATTGAACTAAACAACTTTAATTCTAGGCTAAACATGCATAATAGAAGAAGAAAACAGTAAGGTTACACGATACTTACTTGTTGAAGAACACTTCTTCAATGCTTTCCTCCTCCGGTCACGATCTCTCTCGAACGGATGATCTCTTCGAACACGAACCTCGATCCGAACAGCAAGACACGTCCACAGGGTCTTCTCGGTTGTTCTCGGGAGGTTAAGGGAGAATAGGTGAGAGATGAGAGAATTCTAGAGAGAAAATCTTTTGCTCTCTTTGGATGAAAATACAAAAAATGGCAAAAAGCCTTATGAGATGCCTTTGAATGCATCCTTTTATAATTGTGTGTGGTGGAGTTAAAACCTCCACCAATTCACCATTTTACCACAACTATATGATATACAAGTCATATTTACCTATCATATAATATAAGGTATCTCATACCTTATTATACAAATCTCATTTGCATAAATGTGAAATTTTAAATTGAATTACATTCAATTTAATTTCTCTCAAATCAATTTCTCCAATTAGCACTAATTAATCAATTAGGCTATACTATAGTTTATTATGAATCTCATTCACATTAAACTATATATTATGTCATCTATATCTCATATAAATGGCATAAATACCCAAATAATGAATTTGAACACTTCAAATTCACACCAAACTGTAAGGCCTCAATTTGTCCAATTTGAGCCAACCAAGGGACCTAATGGACCTACACGTGACGGGGTCCAATGATTCGAGACTAACCTGTCAAACTCTTTGACCCGGTTATTCAACATTCATTAACTACGGTAACACTTCACTAAAGGTCGTAGTTGCACTCTCATCACTGTAGGACAAGTTGTGTCCATCGATATAACCAATACCCGTGAGTCGACCCTTCACTGGTTGTTTGTAGACACTGCTGGGTCAAATTACCGTTTTACCCCTTTGTCTACCTCTTGCTCCTTAAGTCTCACTGCTCCTCTAATGAACAACTACATTGCATGGTCCAACCATAAACAACAACCCTCTCAGGCCAATGAGACAGTGAGGCCCCGTTGTTCAAGCCGTGGAGACAACACTTAAGGGAACAACCCCTCTAGTTTTCCTCTATCGGGAACGAGTGAATTCCTTCTTGCGTAGTCAAGTTCCCAGCTCCCCACGTGGTCCTGTCCCTGAGAAGATAGGCATATTGGGTCAGCAACAATGGCCACCCTCACCCGTACTAGTCAAAGGACAGACCCCCGCAGATAGGAGTCCATAACACGCTCAGGATTAAGGTCGAGTCACTAATGGTCATCTACGAAATTATTAGCCCTATACTGTTAACGGTGTTATATCAGTAAGTTTAATAATTCACGGTCCGCTCTTGTACAATCTGATTGCACAGGATGCCCCCACTCGCATGTCATCCACATGAACGAGCCAGATCACCTCGTTTGTATCTAATACAAAGTGGGTCACATCCACAGTGTATCCAGTATTAGGTCTCCAACTCTATCCATATACTATAGACCGTTCGGGTCATTAACTCGAACGTGATTCTCTCTATGTGTCCACTACACACCTTTCAAGTTCTAGTTCTCTCATTAATACAATGACTCTGGAGCTTAGTTTATTGGATTAAGTTTATGAAATATGCGAGACACAAAGTTCAAATAAATAACTCTTATTTATATCACAAGGCTCAAATAAATAACTCTTATTTCTTACGACTCGAAATATATATTACAAACTACACAAGATGAGGACATACATCCAAACAATGTGAATCTGAGTTAAATGCACAACATGAGCTACACACATCCTCACTTCTAGTCATTGTGAGCTTAATCCTAACTAAGATCTGTCTGGGCAATCGGTTCTAGTTGTGTTTATTCTGAATTTGGGAAGAGGAGGAATGAACTGATTTCATTGACTAGGATTAGTTCTGATGAGGAGCTTGTTTCAGGGTAATTGAGGATACTAGGAATAGTAACTAACCTAATGAATGCAAGGAGATGAGTAACCAAAAGCAGATTAATGGGAATTAACTGTTGTAATCAAAGATCTCTGGGAAGCGTCTTTGAAAACTTGCATTAAGTGTTGGAGTAATCTTCATGCTGCAACATTTGCTTTGTGAAGAGCTGTTGCGTAAAATTACATTGATAATGCAATACCGCAGTGTACGGGTCAAGTTTTAGTATAGTGATTTATGAGTCCAAGTATCGTACTCGGGAATGGGTTTCTAGATTAATTAAGTACTAAGATACTAATTCTCAAATTTAGCTAAAGCAACAAAACATGGATAGGTGTTTGACGAATAAGACAACCAAACAAACAAACATGTGGAGACACAAATTGATAGAATTAAAGGAAGTGATTTTACAAGTTAATAACCTAACTACACATGCATTGACCTCATGAGATGAATTTATAAACAAGAAGTAAATTACTCAAGAAAACCTCTCGATTCTTAGTGAGTCTCACACATGCAATATAATTCATAGTCTCCATACAAACATACAACATGCATGGCATTAAGTAACTTCTTTAAGTGTTTCCCTAAGAATTCTAGGTCACTCTCGTGCCAGACTACTAAGGGTTTTGACAATTTTGCTCTAATTCAAGTTTTATCTCTCGAGTCAACTTGAATCAACGAATTAAGGAGTGCAGAGCGAATGGCCAAAAATAAGAACAAAACATGCTTCAATAAAGTGTAATAAAGTCATAACAAATAAATCAAATCCTACTACAATGTTAAAAACAAACTAAACAAGTAGAAAACGTCTTAGAACGCTATTACAAATTGAAAGAAAGAGAAATAAACTTCGGTGTCGATGTCGGTCCTTCGTCTCCGAGCTCCCGTCTTCGATCTCGAACCTCCATGAATGCTTTGGCTCCCAAAATCACTCTTTTCTCTCTTCTTACAAGGTGTATTTCGAATTTAGGGCAAAACTCTACCAAATTGTTATCCCTATTGCAAGAATCATAATGTTGTATTTATAGGCATCAATGGGGCAGCGTTGCAACGCTAGGGACAGCGTTGCAACGCTGTACCCTAAACGTGTGGTAAATATGGAAACTATCGGCAGCGTTGCAACGCTGCTAACTTAACGCGCGCGCCCCTATCGATCTGGCGTTGCGATGCTACAAGGCAGCGTTGCAACACCCTCTGTGCGACTTCTCATGCGTGCACCCCTATCGATATAGCGTTGCAACGCTATCGGCAGTGATCTTCAAAGCTGTTTGGTTGCATGTTCAGCGTTGCAACGCTCTATATGGCGTTGCAACGCCATCACCTCGGGTCTTCAGCTTGGTTTCGTCTCCTCTCTTCCATTTGATGCTATATTTAGCTCCAAATAGCCTTGTTTTGATCCCGAGTGATCCAGATTGTCTCCAATAGCTCCGTTTAAGGTCTCAACCTGAAATTGAATAAATTAACCACGTAAAAGCCCTGAAATCATCATAAAACTAGCAATAATTAAGCCTAAGGATAGCACATTTTGTGTGCTATCAAACACCCCCAAACTTAGACTTTTGCTTGTCCCGAGCAAAAACAGAGTTAAACATTAGATTGTTCTTAAACATACATTTGATTCAAGCCTCAAAGATTTAAGAGAATATTTTTCAATCACAGGAAACACTTAAACATAACACTTCAACAAGTAATTTTAAAACTTTTCCTAAGTGTTCCTACGTGTATGTGTGATTAGCCTATGTTCCCTTCATTTTTACTAAGCCCGGATCAACTTTATTAGGTTCTCCATTCAACTTCTCCCTACACTGGTCTTAATTACTAATCTTTGAGCCTCTCCACATTCAAGAAATAAACAACTTTACTCAGCACTTAATCACTCTTTTGATGCCACTTTTTCTATTTTCTATTTTTTTTTTTGTGCAAGGACACTAGCTTTCACACATCCACTGCAGGGACCCGTACCCAGAGCACTCGCTCAATGAGTAGCCTAACTGATCACAGTGAAGGTAGCTCTTTTTGTCCTCACAATTTTTTTTCTATAACAACAAAAACAAACGACAACCCTTTCACATAATGCACATATTATCTGATTATGCACTTCATATTGTCGTTCACCCTATCCTGCAGTTTAACTCTCAAATCAGTTCTCAGACCTATCGAGGTGACATCAAACTTCTAAACCTAATAACTTTGTTCTAAGCATTTCAAAACTACAGGAACAAAGACTATGTTCATATAATACAGGAAAAACTCAAGAAAATTTTTAAATTAACTCAAATTCATGTCATGCTTTCAGGTTTCAGTACAATCACAAAGATTTTCAAATAAATCTCATCCTAGGCTATCAAGATCATACTCATGTAAAGGAACAATCACCAATTCAACACATACTCAGGACAGTTATAATAAATAAACAACATCCCACCCCCAAACTTAAACTAAACATTGTCCCCAATGTTTGTAGAAATAAGCATGAGGTAAGTATAAGGGTAGAAGTTAACGATACTCTCCTGGGTGATGGAGATCTTTCTGAGTTCCTTGGATAGCCAAAGCATGTGTGTTGGAGTTCCTCTGAATGGGAGCATGGATTTCAACGAAGAAGGGCATCTCCACAACCTACGAAGTAAAACAACAACTAACTAAGAATTGAAAAACAACAAAAACAACTAAAGTAAGCTAAAGACAAGAAAACAAAAGTAAGTAAAGCTTGGGTTGCCTCCCAAAAAGTGCTTTGTTTAACGTCTTTAGCTAGACTGTACTCCCTCAAGGTGTTTCTTTCCTTGCTTGCAGTGCCTGGAGTGATGTGTTCATTTGGCCAATCTGGGTCTCTATATTTTTTATTGCAACTCCATGACCTATCACAATACCAGATAGACTGGTGAGTGCATTCTCCAGCTGGTTGGACGGACTTCTGGATTCAGCTATGAAGAAGTGCAATGTGTCTTCCAGAGATGGTTTCCTCTTTGATGTAGAAGCATGCCCTGTAGGAGGATTCAACACATTCTTGTTGTTAGCATAAGAAAAATTTTCATGATACCTCAAACCTGGATTGTAATGTGTTGGGAGGTTATTCTGAGTCTGATTGCCTCCATAGTGGTTGCTTTTGTTATTCAGGTAATGCAATTGCTAGTGGATTCTCCATTGGGCTGGGAGCATTGAGAGGACATCCCTGTTTGTGGTGATTCTGCAAAATTATTCAGGGCATGAGTGAGAGATGCCATATGAGATCTAAGAGAAGTTACGTCGTCCAGTTGATACAATCCAGCTACTGGCTTAGATCTGTCATAGTTATGTAGGCCACTATAGAACAGCTGTACCTGGAGCCAGTCTTATTTATTACGACTCGAAATATATATTACAAACTACACAAGATGAGGACATACATCCCAACAATGTGAATCTGAGTTAAATGCACAACATGAGCTACACATATCCTCACTTCTAGTCATTGTGAGCTTAATCCTAACTAAGATCTGTCTGGGCAATCGGTTTTAGTTGTGTTTATTCTGAATTTCGGAAGAGGAGGAATGAACTGATTTCATTGACTAGGATTAGTTCTGATGAGGAGCTTGTTCCAGGGTAATTGAGGATACTAGGAATAGTAACCAACCTAATGAATGCAAGGAGATGAGTAACCAAAACCAGATTAATGGGAATTAACTGTTGTAATCAAAGATCTCTGGGAAGAGTCTGTGAAAACTTGCATTAAGTGTTGGAGTAATCTTAATGCTGCAACATTTGCTTTGTGAAGAGCTGTTGCGTAAAATTATATTGATAATGCAAATACAGCGATTATGCAGGTCAAGTTTTAGTATAGTGATTTATGAGTCCAAGTATCGTCCTCGGGAATGGGTTTCTAGATTAATTAAGTACTAAGATACTAATTCTCAAATTTAGTTAAAGCAACAAAACATGGATAGGTGTTTGACGAATAAGACAACCAAACAAACAAACATGTGGAGACACGAATTGATAGAATTAAAGGAAGTGATTTTACAAGTTAATAACCTAACTACACATGCATTGACCTCATGAGATGAATTTATAAACAAGAAGTAAATTACTCAAGAAAACCTCTCGATTCTTAGTGAGTCTCACACATGCAATAGAATTCATAGTCTCCATACAAACTTACAACATGCATGACATTAAGTAACTTCTTTAAGTGTTTCCCTAAGAATTCTAGGTCACTCTCGTGCCAGACTACTAAGGATTTTGACAATTTTCCTCTAATTCAAGTTTTATCTCTCGAGTCCACTTGAATCAACGAATTAAGAAGTGCAGAGCGAATGCCCAAAAATAAGAACAAAACATGCTTCAATAAAGTGTAATAAAGTCATAACAAATAAATCAAATCCTACTACAATGTTTAGTTACTCTAAATCACATGAAAAACAAACTAAACAAGTAGAAAACGTCTTAGAACGTTATTACAAATTGAAAGAAAGAGAATAAACTTAGGTGTCGATGCCGGTCCTTCGTCTCCGAGCTCCCGTCTTCGATCTCGAACCTCCACACATGCTTTGGCTCCAAAAATCACTCTTTTCTCTCTTCTTACAAGGTGTATTTTGAATTTAGGGCAAAACTCTACCAAATTGTGCTCCTCATTGCAAGAATCATAATGTTGTATTTATAGGAATCAATGGGGCAGCGTTGCAACGCTGTACCCTAAACGCGTGGTAAATATGGAAACTATCGGCAACGTTGCAACGCTAGGGACAACGTTGCAATGCTGCTACCTTAACGCGCGCGCCCCTATCGATCTGGCGTTGCGACGTTGCAAGGCAGCGTTGCAACGCCCTCTGCGCGGCTTCTCATGCGTGCACTCTTATCGATATAGCGTTGCGACGCTGCAAAGCAGCGTTGCAACGCTATTGGCAGTGATCTTCAAAGTTGTTGGGCTGCACGTTCAGTGTTGCAACGCTCTATATGGCGTTGCAACGCCATCACCTCGGGTCTTCAGCCTGGTTTGGTCTCCTCTCTTCCATTTGATGTTATATTTAGCTCCAAATAGCCTTGTTTTGATCCCGAGTGATCCAGATTGTCTCCAATAGCTTCGTTTAAGCTCTCAACCTGAAATTGAATAAATTAACCACGTAAAAGCCCTGAAATCATCATAAAACTAGCAATAATTAAGCCTAAGGATAGCACATTTTGTGTGCTATCAAGAGCATAACTAACCTCTTAATTCGACCCCTGGTCACTTAATAGAGTCTCTATCTTATCTTGTAATTCCATCTTAAGATTGTTCAAGGTTATTCTAGCAAGTTTATTTCTAAGTTTTAGTACTTGATTTATGTTGGTTACCCTTGATTCACTGAAACTAAATCTATTTTGCCAATTCTTCTAGACACTAATCCCTGAGAAACGATTAAATTACTTTCACTTGCTCCAATAAGGTTGTGTACACTTGCACATGTTAAGGTGTTGTTACCACAACTTTAGCTACACTCCTCTGAACCAACACTAGACATCTAGTGTAAACTCATATTTTGAGTATTCTTGAGAGAGTAGGGTGCTCTCAAATCCCCCTGACTTTTGCCTTAAAACGTTAATAAATAAGTTGAAATTTACTCTAAAATACCGAAGTTAAATTCTGATTTCCCTACTGACTATAGAGAACCACCTAGATATCACAATTTTGATGTATATAAAGAAAAAACTTATATAATTTTTCTTCCATTTTTTATTAATGAGTAAAACACATGTTATTCTACTTTTTTTAGGACTTAGATTGATTTCATTAATTGAAAAATATTTATTGACTTCATTTAATTATGTTATAACATAATGGACAAATTATGGATGTCGAAATATAGATTCTCTAAAGAGTATGCAGAAGGTGTAGACATTATTATTCAGTTTACACATGAACATGCGAGTGGTCTACCTTCTATACGATGCCCGTGTGTTAAGTGTGTAAATTTGAAGATTCTCAACACTAATGTAGTTATGAACCACTTAGTTGCGTATGGTATCGATCAAAGATATGATAATTAGATTTGGCACGGAGAAACACTTACTAGATATTCTAGAAACAATGTAAAGCCAAATTTAGACTACACCACTAATGAGCAACTGTATGAAGAGAACTCTGATTACAACATTGTTGAGATGGTTGAAACTGCACAACAACATTTTGAAGAGGATCCAAAAAATTTAAGAAGTTGCTTGGAGATGCTGAAAAACCTCTATATCCAGGATGCAGTAGATTAAATAAGTTAGGTACATTAGTTAGATGGTATCACTTGAAAGCCAAATTTGAGTGGAGTGATACTAGCGTTAGAGAATTATTGACGTTATTGAAAGATATATTACATGAAAAAAATGAATTGTAAACATCTACGTATGAAGCAAAGAAGACGTTGGTCACTTTGGGAAAGACGTATGAAAAAATTCATGCATGCCCTAATGAATGTTGCTTATATAGGAAAGAATATGTTGATGCATCTAATTGTCCTCAATGTAACGAGTCAAGATGGATGAAGCGTAAGAATTCGTTGGAAGTGAAAGGAGTCCCTTAAAATTGTGTGGTACTTTCCCCTAATTCCATGATATCAAAGGATCTTAAATAACGCATTAATTTCAAAGGATTTAACTTGGCATGCTAATGAGAGATTAGTTGATGGTAAGTTACGACATCCTACTGATACTCCATCTTGGAAATTGATCTTGTTAGGATTTATGCCCTAAACAAGTGTAGTTTTGTTTCAAATAAATAAAAATGTTATTTATTATATTCTCGCACATAAATCTAAATCCAACAAACTAAGTTTCAAGGTTATAATAATAGATCTTGAACATTTGTGTAATAGACATAAGTTGGATTAACTTGTTCAAGTATAACCTAAAAGGTCTATGGTATATGCATAGGGTTGGGAACCGTATACTGGTAACACCATGGATGCGACCCACTTTGTATCTGGTACAAACGAGGTAATCAAACTCGTTGATGTGGTAGACATGCGAGTGGGGGCATCCTGTATAATGAGATTATACAAGACCAGACCGCGGATTATTAACCTACTAGTGTAACACTATTATCAAGATAGGTATAATAATTAATAGATGATTATAAGTGACTTGACCTCAATCCTGAGCATGCTACGCACACCTACTTGTAAGGTTTGTCCTTGGACTAGTATGGGTGAGAGTGGCCTGAAACCGACTCAATAAGCCTACCTTCTCAGGGACATAACTTTATAAGTAGCTGAGAACTTAGCTATGCAAGATGGAATTCACTCATTCCTGAATTAGGGAATTAGATAGGTTGTTCTCTTAAGAACTGAATCCAAGTCTTGAACAATGGGGCCCCACCTTCTTACTGGACTAAGAAGGATCAAGTTTAAGGTAGGACCATACACTGATTGTTCATTAGAGGATCAGTGGAGCTTAAGGAGTAGGTTGTATTCATAGGGGTAAAATGGTAATTTGACCCAGCTGCGATTATGAACAACCTGTGGAAGGTCAACTCACAAGTATTGATTATATCAGTGGATACAACATAGTCTACAGTGAGGAGAGTGCAACAACGAGTCTATAGTGGAATGACTCTTAGTTAATGAATGTTGGTTAATTGAATCAAAGAGTTTGATCGATTAATCTGTATCATTGGAGCTCATGATCTGTAGATCCATTAGGTCCCTCCATTGGCTCAACATGGAAATAAGGAGGGTCTATAGTTTGGAGTGAAATTGAAATGTTCAATTTCATGTTTAAAGGGATATATCAATTATATATGATATAATTGATATAACATATGGTTTAATCCATGAGAAATATATCATAAGAGCACTATAGGGATAGGATGGTCATTTCTATCGCATTTCTCTTGAGATGCACATTTGTTAACTTAATTCATAAAAGGCAACCCTAGTGCTCTTTTGCAAGTGTTTTGTTGGAAGAGTTCCAAAATACTTGTCTTTCTCAAAATCCCACCCAACTGCAAAAGAGGTTCCACCACCTTCTCTATCCTAGAGATACAACGGAGAAGATCTAGCAGGCGGATTAAAAACTAATTCGTAGTTTGTGGAGAATGCGAGATCCTTGAGATCGTGAGAACGAGAGGATCAAAAGGAGCACGTGTTGTTTTTCTCTACAAAGGTAATAGTACTGTTGTCCATATATCTAATATACATGCTTAATCGTTTTACGTATGCTTTTGATATGATCTACGTAACACATTACAAGTACACGCGATTCAAATCGCTTCCGCTACGGGATTCGATCCCATAAATTTAAAACTCTTCCTAAGTGTTCCTTCGTGTGTGTGTGTGATTGTTCCATTCATTTTTACTAAGCCCATATCAACTTTATTAGGTTCTCCATTCAACTTCCCCCTACACTGGTCATTATTACTAATCCTTGAGCCTCCTCGCATTCAAGAAATAAATAACTCTACTCAGCACTTAATCACTTTTTTATCACATTTTTTCTATTTTCTTCTCTTTTTTTTGTGCAAGGACACTAGCTTTCACACATGCACTGCAGGGACCTTTACCCAGAGCACTCGATCAATGAGTGGCCTAACTTATCACAGTGAAGGTAGCTCGTTTTGTTCTCACGATTTTTTCTTTAACAAAAAAAAAACAAAAAAAAGACTTTTTCTCATAAAGCACATAGTATACAGATCATGCACTTCATATTGTCATTCACCCTATCCTGCAGTTTAACTCTCAAATCAGCTCTTAGACCTATCGAGGTGAAATTAAACTTCCAAGCCTAATAACTTTGTTCTAAGCCTTTCAAAACTACAAGAACACAGGCTATGTGCATAGTAGCACAGGAAAAACTCAAGAAAGTTTTTAAATTAACTCAATTTCATATCATGCTCTCACGTTTCAGCAGAATCACAAAAATTTTTAATTAATTCTCATCCTAGGCTATCGTGATCATACTAATGAAAAAGATTAATCAACAATTCAACATATACTCAGGGCAGTTACAACATATCAATAACATCTCACCCCAAAACTTAAACTAAACATTGTCCCCAATGTTTGGAAAATAAGCTTAAATAGTAAAAAGGTAAGAGTGAACAATACTGTCCTGAGTAATGGAGATCTTCATTTTTCTGAGTTCCTTGGATAGCCAAAACACGTGTGCTCGAGTTCCATTGATTGGGAGCATGGGTTTCAACGAGGGGTGGCATCAACAACAACCTAATAAAGCAAAATAAAACAAACTAGTAAGTAAACTAAGAACTGACAAACAACCAAAACAAACTAAAAACAGAAAACAAAAATAACAAAAATATAAAGCTTGGGTTGCCTCCCAAGAAGCGCTTTCTTTAACGTGTTTAGCTATACGGAAACTTATGATTGGCATCAAGGCACATGAAACTGCTCATATTTCTTTGGGTCCTTCTTGCTTGAATCAATATAGCCTTCTAAGTCTAAAAGCCTATCTTGATTTTCCTGGGCACGTGAAAGAATATTATTTTTGGTATTTTTGTGTATTGAAATAAAAGAACAAAAATCAAAACATGACTCGTGCGTATAAGACAAATGGTTATCAAGATTAAAGGAAATTTCTGAAGATAAAAAGGGAAAGAACTTTTTAGCCTCGAACTCTATCACCTGAATTTTCTCTGCATAAGTGATTGTATTACTACTGTCTACCTCACAAACCTACTTCTGGTGTGTTTCAGTCTCCTCCAACCCATCCTCACTATCATATGAATAAGTCCTCCTAAGTGGCTCCTCCTCAGTGGTAAGAATAAGAAACTGTTCCTATAAGGATTTAAGGGAATTTACCAGTTGATTAAGATAATGAGTTCTTTCATGTACTATTTTCCAAAGCTCTACCACTTTAGCCTCTAACCTATCCAACCTTTCTAATTCATCATGAACTAAATTTTTAATTTTCAACTCTAACGTATATTCCATTAATATGTCCATAAGAGAAGAGTTTTCTATAGGTTGGTCAGGGTACGAGAAATTTTGGTTCCAAGTGCCTATATAATTACCATCAAAAGAATTTTCATCAATTATAGATTCAAAATGATAAAGATTAGACAAATGATATCTAGAAAAATCATGATGCACATACCTATGGTCCTGAGAGGGACAGTACAATGGTGGAGAATCAAAATCATGAAAAGTCATACTTGCAAAATCAGTAATTCAAATAAAGACTTTTACATAATAGGAACAAAACCAAAAACAGGAGACAAAGACTCAAAACACACAAAACTAAAATAAGAGAAATAAGGAAACAAACAACAAACACACAAAGAACAAAGAAGGAAAGAAAACACAAACAAACTTTAGTCAAAAATCTTAAATTTTCTCCTAATATTAATTAATCTAAATAATCGCCATTCCCCAGTAACGACGCCAAAAACTTGTTGCGTATAATTATATTTCCAATACCGCAAGTCTATGGGTCATGTTTTAGTATAGTGATTTAAGAGTCCAAGTATCGTCCTCGGGAATGGGTTTCTAGATTAATTAATTACAAGGATACTAATTCACAATTTTTGCTAAAGTAACATAACATGGATAGATGGTGAAAACAAAGATAAAATATAGACACACAATTGGAGACACAAATATGATAGAATTAAAGGAAATTGATTTCACAAGTTAAAACCTTATTTGATACATGTAATGAACTAATGTGATCAATTTATAAACAAGAAGTAAGGTACTCAAGAAAATCTCTCGATTCTTAGTGAGCCTCGCACACACAATAAATTCTATAGTCTCCATACGAATCTAAAAACATGCACGACATTAAGCAACTTCTTTATGTGTTTCCCTTAGACTTCTAGGTCATTCTCATGCAAGACTTCTAAGAGTTTTGACAACTTTGCTCTAATCTATGTTTCTTTCTCTCGAGTCAACTAAAACCAACAAGATCAAGGAATTGAAGAACGAATTGCCAAAAATAAACAACAAAATATAATTCAATACATAGCAAACAAGTCTTAAACAAAAAAATCAAATCCTAACTACAACTTTTAGCCACTCTAAATCACAATAAAACCAAACTAAAAGTGTAGAAAACGTCTTAGAGCGATGTTACAATCTGTGAGAAAGAGGAAATAAACTTATGTGTCGATGTTTGTCCCTCGTCCCCGAGCTCCCGTCACGATCTCGAACCTCCACGAATGCTTTGGCCCGCAAGGAATGCTCATTGTTTTTCTTCTTACAGAGTGTATTTCGAAATTAGGGTGCAAAGACTATCAAATTCGGCTCTCTTTGCAAGAAGAAATCATGTTCTATTTATAAGTGTAATCGGCACAGCGTTGCAATGTTGTGCCCTGGATAGCAGGTATATATGGATAGCAAGCATGGCATTGCAACGTTATAGACAACGTTGTAACGCCATCACCTCGAGTCTCCTAGCTTGGATTGGTCCTTCTACTTCTAATTGATGTTATTTTAAGCTTCAAAAAGCCTCGATTCGATCCCAAGTGATCCAAAATGTCTTCAATTGTCCTGTTCAAGCTCTTAACCTATAATTCAATGATTAACACACATAAAAGCTCTGAAATTAACATAAAACTAGCAGTAATAAAGTCTAAGGATAACACATTTTGTGTGCTATCAAACACCCCCTAACTTAAACTTTTGCTAGTCCCGAGCAAAAATAGAATTAAACATGAGATTGTTCATACACATACATTTGATTCAAGCCTCAAAGATTTAAAAATAAACTTTGGCAATCACAGGAAACACTCAAACATAATAATTCAATGAGCAATTTAAAACTCTTCCTAAGTGTTCCTTCGTGTGTGTGTGATTAGCCTATGTTCCATTCATTTTTACTAAGCCCATATCAACTTTATTAGGTTCTCCATTCAACTTCCCCCCACACTGGTCATTATTACTAATCCTTAAGCCTCCCCACATTCACGAAATAAATAACTCTACTCAGAACTTAATAACTCTACTCAACACTTAATTCGTGTGTGTGGAAATTGATCTTGTTGGGATTTATGCCCTAAACAAGTGTAGTTTTGTTTCAAATAAATAAAGATGTTATTTATTATATTCTCGCACATAAATATAAATCAAATAAACAAAGTTCCAAGGTTATAATAATAGATCTTGAACATTTGTGTAATAGACATAAGTTGGATTAACTTGTTCAAGTATAACCTAAGAAGTCTATGGTATATGCATAGGGTTGGGAACCTTATACTGGTAACACCATGGATGCGGCTTGATTTGTATCTGGTACAAACGAGGTAATCCAACTCGTTCATGTTGTAGACATGCGAGTGGGGGCATCCTGTATCATGAGATTATACAAGACTGGACCGCGAATTATTAACCTACAAGTGTAACACCGTTATCAAGATAGGTATAATAATTCATAGATGATCATTAGTGACTTGACCTCAATCCTGAGCATGCTACGAACACCAGCTAGTAAGGTTTGTCCTTAGACTAGTATGGGTGAGAGTGGCCTGAAGCCAACTCAATAAGCCTACCTTCTTAAGGACATAACTTTGAAAGTACCTGGGAACTTAGCTATGCAAGATGAAATTCACTCATTCCTGAATTAGGGAATCAGATAGGTTGTTCACTTAAGAACTGAATCCAAGTCTTGAACAATGTGTTGGGATTTTTGTCCTAATCTCGTGTTTGTAATATATTGTTTGAAATTAATAAGAGTTATTCATTTCATCACTTTGTGTCTCGCAATATTTATAAACTTTTCCAATAAACTAAGCTCGTGGTCATTGAATTTATGAGAGAACAGAACTTGAGCGGTGTGTAGTGGACACTGGGGAAGATCACGTTGGAGTTAATGACCCGAAGCGGTCTCTGATATATGGATAGGGTTGGAGACCTAATCTCGGACACACCGTGGATGCGGCCCGCTTTGTATTAGATACAAACAAGGTGATCTAACTCGTTCATGTTGTTGACATACGAGTGGGGCATCCTGTGCAATGAGATTGTACAAGACGGCATCGTGATTTATTAGACCTCACCGATGTAACAGATTGCTGATGAGGACTAATAACTTCGTGAGATGACCATTAGTGACTCGACACGAATCCACGAAGCGTGTTACGGACTCCCGCATCGCGCGAGGTCCATTCTTTGACTAGTAGGGGTGAGGGTGGTCACCACATTACTCGCCCAATATGCCTATCTTCTCGAGGACGAGAAACCAAGTAGCGAGTGGGAACTTAACTACGCGAGATGGAATTCACTCTGCCCCGCCTTTAGGAAAACTAGAGGGGTTGTTCCCTTGAGTGTTGTCTCCAGGGCTTGGACAACGGGCGCCCACCTTCTCACTGGCCCGAAAAGGGTATTGTGTATGGTCGGACCATCACAATATGTTGTTCATTAGAGGAGCAAAGTGGGGACTTAGGACAAGAGGTAGACACACGGGGTAAAGCGGTAATTTGACCCCGGTGTGTCTCTGAACAACTGTGAAGGGTTGACTCATGGGCATTGGTTATATCAGTGGACACGTAATATTCTGCACTGACGGGAGTGCAACTACGGGCTATAGTGGAGTGTTACCGTAGCTAATGAATGTTGGTTAACCGGGTCAAAGAGTTTGGCAGGTTAATTTCGGATCATTGGAGCCCGTCACTGTAGGTCCATTAGGTCCCTCGGTTGGCTCCATTTGGGTTAAAAGAAGGGTTAATGTTTTGGTATGAAATTGAAGTGTTCAATTTCACTTTAAGGGCATTTCTGTCATTTATATGAGATATCAATGATATAATATATAGTTTAATGTGAATGAGATTCATAATAAACTATAGGTTAGCCTAATTGTTGAATTATGGCTAATTGGAGAATTTCATTGAGAGAAATTAAATTGGATGTGATTCAATTTAATTAATACACAATTAATGCAAATGAGATTTGCAATATCAGATATGAGATATCTTATATTATGTGGTTATGCAAATGAGATTTGTATAACCTATGGTTGTGGTAAAGTGGTAATTATGTGGACATTTTAACTTCACCGATTCCACTATATAAACCCTTCTTGCAAGAAGGATGGTGATCACTTCTCTCATTTTTTAGATTTTCACAAAGAAGAGAAGAGAAATTCTCTCAATTCTCTCTCATTTCTCCTCCCTCTCCAAAACTCATAAGATCCCACAATTTTCCCTTCTCCAAAAGAGAACAACCGAGAAGGCATTTTGGTGGTGTTCAAGACCTTTCGTTGGAGGTGTTTGTTGAGTACGAAGAGCACGAAGAGTTCGTGATTTGAAGAAGAATTCTTGAAGAAAGTCTTCAACAAGTAAGTAAATTCTACTTGCTGTATTTTTCTTCTTCTTACAAGCATGTTTAGCCTAGATCTAGTGTTAGATCGATTTTAATAAAATTATGTTGCATATTGAAACCACGATGATTCAATCGTCTTCCGCTGCGAGGGATTCTCATTCCCTTCAATTGGTATCAGAGCCATCTCGATGGTTCTTCGATTATGCACTGTTTTATTAAAATTTGGTGGGTTTTTTCCATGATTTATGTGATAAATTGTTGGTTTGCATAATGGATGTTTCGATTTTTGGCACTTTTAGATTTATTTTCTGTTTGATGAAATCAAATGTAAAGGGCCCGTATTTTTGGAAATTTTAGAAAATAAATCGAGTCTGTAAGTCCATGTCGTTCGTGGCAAGAGTTGCTGTGAATAAATCGGAGCGAAAACAGGCGAAAAATCGATGAAGAACAGCAAAGGTGTTTGTTGTTCTGTCGATGGCGTTGAGACGCTGCCCAACGGCGTCTCAACGTTGTCCCTGCGGACGGAGGCCCTGCAGCAGGTCAGCATTGCAATGCTGGGTGTAGCGTTGCAACGGCGCTGGCGTTGGGAACGCGGGTCGACGCTGGCTGCACGCATTGAGGAGCAGTTCGCGGCAGTTTTGCGAGGACGTGGGATCAAGACTTAGTGGAGGCAGTTATTTTTCGGATTTACATTTCATTTAATTATTTTTTTTTGTAAAATGTATTTTATTTATTTATTTATTTATTTATTTTATTTTATTAAATAATATTAATATAAATGTTATATTAATGTTATTTAATTAAATAATTGCCCCTAGGTGCCAAAAATCGGTCCATTTTTGCTTATTAATTATTTTATGCATGAGATGTATATTTTAATTAATTCTATGTGCATTTTGTATGTCATAGAGATTTAAAATCCCACCTTAGGTTAAACATTTCATGCATCATTTTTATATTATAAGAGTTATAATATATAGTATGCATGATAGGATTATATTATAAGAGTTATAATATAATGTTTGCATGTTTTAATTTATTTAATATAAGTGTTATATTTTTAAATTAAAAGCATGCTCATGCATTTAATTCATGTGATGAATTATATTATGTTATAGTATATAGTATTATTCATGTGATGGATGATCAAACACTATAACATAGAAATACATGCAACCTAAGTTAATAATTAATTTTAAAGTGTTTAGAACTTGATTAATTAGACTTAGGTTTTCTAATTTTCTAATGAGATTAGAAATTTAGGAAATCAAATATAACCTTTGAATGGAGACTGATAAGTAACTCGTCTAAGGAAGGTTTTGTCTAAGGTTGGGGTATTTAAGTTGACGCCATGAACACCCTACACCGGAAACCGACACAGGAGTGAATTCGGTCTGGAGATTCTTAGGTTATATTCTCGTGAGTGTCGTTAATTAAGTGTTAATTAATTTACTCACATAGACCTAAGTTAATAATGTGATTATAAACATAGGCTCAATACCATATAAGAGTTATAGTCGTAGACTTAGGTAAATTTTAGCTGGTTTATCTAGGTCAATCCCTAATAAAATTAAAGTGCTGAGTGGGAGGAAATAAAGTGTATGAGATACACTTGAATTTCCAACCACAAATCTCCTTTAAGTCTGCACCGTGAGATCTATACTCGGCCTCGTGGCGCAAATGGGAGATCATCGTGGATGGAGAGAGTACTTATAGTGAGTGGGAGCGAGACTTGTGAAGACGAGACCCACGGTCTCTTCTTTCGATTCACACCGTGAGACGCCTATGATCTGCGCTCGCTAGTTTGCTCTGGACCGGACAATAATCCCTTGGAGGGCTTGATCATGGGAGTCGGAACACCGTGAATTCTCGAAAGGGATATAGTTTCCTGGTTGGTTTTCCTTCTTGGTTCACTCTTCGGTGGCTATTGTTTGGACGGATACTTTGAAACTTAAAGATTGAGGGTGACACTCACAGAATTCGTTAAGTGTTAATGAATTCGATCGAACAATGGTAATTGGACGACTAATGGAATAAGAGTTATTCTGGGATTAGGATCTGATCGAGAAAGTCTCGTCCTAGAGGAGGAGTGTTCTGTTCACCCTTCGGTGGCAGTCATTCTAAACCTTTAGGGTATCATTGCAAAATTTTGAATGACCTAGGGATCATGAAACTTTTTTGCTAAAACTTGATTGGATTTCAAAAGTTTTTTGCGAGACTAATACAAAGGTTTTTCTTATTTTTCAGCTAAAAATGTCTAGCGCTATAATAGCTTTACTCGCTTCAGATAAATTAGTGGGAGATAATTACCAAAGTTGGAAAAACAACATTAATACAATTTTGGTACAAGACAACATAAAGTTCGTGCTATCTGAGGAGTGTCCTCAGATGTTTGAGCTCGACAGCGCGTCATAAGTGTTCGCGACACGCACGATCGTTGGATCTGGGCCAATGAAAAGGCCAAGGTCTACATAATTGCCAGCATGTCTGATGTCTTGGCAAAGAAGCATGAGCTGATGGTTTCCGCTAAGGAGATCATGGAGTCCTTGCAGGAAATGTTTGGACAACAGTCCTTTCAGGTCCGGCATGACTCGCTCAAATACGTCTTCAACGCACGGATGAAAGAGGGATCGTCTGTCTGTGAACATGTTCTAGACAAGATGACCCACTTCCATCTGGCCGAGATGAACGGGGCTTCGATCGACGAGTCGAGCAGTCGATTTTATATTGGAGACTCTTCCCAAGAGTTTCCTTGGGCCAAATAGCAATGTTGTTATGAACAAAATTAGCTACACTCGACTACTCTCCTCAATGAGCTATAGAATTTCCAATCCTTGCACAGGGTCAAGGAATCTGAGGCAAATGTTGCCTACAGGTCTTATCACAGGGGTTCGACCTGCGGGATTTGAAACTGTTGCTCCTTCACGCCCGAAAGGGAAGAAGAGGATGAAGAGGGTAAGGATCGACCGTGCCGCCGCCCACAAGGGCAAGAAGGTCAAGAAGGTTGCGTTGCAGAAAAGAAAGTGTTTCCACTTTGCAATGGGGCGTCCTTTGGAAGATAAACCGTCCCCAAATTCTGGCCGAGATGAAGAATCAAGGTAAATGTGATTTACTTGTGGATCAAACATGTTTAGTGGAGAGTAGTGACTCTGCTGGATATTGGATTCAGCGCCACTAACCACGTTTGTTCTTCTTTTCGTGGGATTGATTCTGGCGTGCATTGCGAGAGAGTGAGGTGACTCTACGGGTTGGATCCGGGAGCTTGTCTCTCGCTGCAATGATCGACGCAGTGAAGCTAAACTTTGGCGGGAAGTACTTATTGTTGGACAATCGTACATAGTTCCAAGGTTTACTAGAAACCTTGTTTCAATTTCCGCTCAATAGAACATTGTATTTGATTTTCTTTTGAAGTTAATAAAGCGTTTATTTCTTTCAAAGGGAATGTTATATGTTCAAACTTTCACTCGAAAATAATCTGTATGTTTTGAAACCCAATTCGGTCAAAAGTGTTTTGAATCTTCGAATTGTTTAAAATCTCAGTAAACACGAACTAAGAAAGCAAAAGTTTCTCCAAAAGAAAATGCCCACCTTTGGCATCTTCTGGTTAGGCTACATTAATCTCAATAGGATTGAGAAACTAGTGAAGAGTGGACTTCTAAATGAGTTGGAAGAAAACTCTTTGCCGGTGTGTGAGTCATGCCTTGAGGCAAAATGACCAAACGTCCTTTTAGTGTAAAATGATATAGAGCCAAAGAGCCTCTTGAGTTAATACATTCTGACCTCTATGGTCCGATGAATGTTAAAGCTCGGGGCGGTTATGAGTACTTTGTGTCTTTCATAGACGACTACTCTAGATATGGGTATATTTACCTAATGCATAAGAAATCTGAAACTCTTGAAAAGTTCAAGGAGTACAAGACTGAGGTTGAGAACCTCTTAGGTAAATCGCTTAAAACACTTCGATCGGATCGAGGTGGAGAGTACATGGACACTGAATTCCAGGACTATATGATAGAACACGGAATCACGTCCCAACTCTCAACACCTGGTATGCCACAGAAGAATGGTGTATCGGAGAGGAGAAACAGAACCTTGTTGGACATGGTTCGATCGATGATGAGCTATGCTCGTCTCCCTGATTCATTTTGGGGGTACGCAGTGGAGACTGCGGTTTATATTTTGAACAATGTTCCATCGAAAAGTGTTTGTGAAACACCTTTCGAGCTCTGGAGTGGACGTAAATGCAGTTTACATCACTTCGTGGATTTGGGGATGCTCGACCCATGTGTTGGTGTCAAACCAGAAAAGTTAGACCCCGTTCAAATTGTGCCTATTCGTAGGTTACCCTAAAAAGACTAGGGGTGAGTGCTTTTTACGATCCTAGGGAAAATAGGGTGCTTGTGTCGACAAACGCCACTTTCCTAGAGGAAGACCACGTCGGGATCATTTACCAAGGAGTAAAATTGTATTAAATGAAATGGGCGAGACATCGCCAAGAGTTCTTGATGGGGCTAGCACGTCAACAAGTGTTGTTGATCCTAGCACGTCTAGTCAAATCCGTTCCCAAGAGTTGGGAATGCCTCAACGTAGTGGGAGGGCTATGAGACAGCCTGATCGCTACATGGGTTTAGCAGAAACCTCAGTTGTCGCTCCTGATGATGACTGTGAGGATCCATTGACCTATGATCAGGCAATGGTTGATTTTGACAAAGACGAGTGGATTAAAGCTATGGACCAGGAGATGGAGTCTATGTATTTCAATTCTGTATGGGAGCTTGTGGATCAACCGGATGGGGTAAAACCTATTGGTTGCAAATGGATCTACAGGCGTAAACGTGGCGTAGATGGGAAGGTGCAGACCTTCAAAGCCCGACTAGTCGCAAAGGGTTTTACCCAGGTTGAAGGGGTTGACTATGAGGAGACCTTTTCACCTGTTCCCATGGTAAAGTCGATCAGGATCCTTCTGCCATTGTCGCGTATTATGACTACGAGGTATGGTAGATGGACGTCAAGACAGCCTTTCTGAATGGCAAACTTGATAAGACCATCTACATGGACCATCCCAAAGGGTTCATTGCCCAAGGCCAAGAGCAAAAAGTTTGTCGGCTTCATAGGTCCATTTATGGACTGAAACAAGCTTCGAGGTCTTGGAATATAAGGTTTGATGAGACGATCAAATCTTATGGCTTTGATCAAAATGTCGACGAGCCTTGTGTCTAGAAGAAAATCGTTGACAAAACTGTCGCATTTTTGGTGTTGTACGTGGACGATATTCTTCTCATTAGGAATGAGGTAGAATTTCTTACTGACGTTAAAAAGTGGCTAGCTTCGCAATTCAAAATGAAAGATTTGAGAGAAGCTCAGTATGTTCTAGGTATCCAGATAGTCCGGAACCGGAAGAACAGAACGCTAGCCTTGTCTCAGGCGTCTTATATTGACAAGATGTTGTCTAGATATAAGATGCAGAACTCCAAGAAGGGCTTGCTGCCTTTCAGGCATGAGGTTCACTTGTTTAAGGATCAGTGTCCTAAGACTCCTCAAGATGTTGAGGATATGAGATGGATTCCATATGCTTCAGCTGTACGGAGCCTCATGTATGCCATGTTGTGTACTAGGCCCGACATCTGTTATGCAGTAGGAATTGTCAGTAGATATCAGTCCAATCCAGGATTAGATCACTGGACAACGGTAAAGGCAATCCTCAAGTATCTTCGGAGAACGAGGAACTACAGCTTAGTGTATGGGAGTGGGGATTTGATCCTAACGGGATACACAGATTCTGATTTTCAGACCGATAAGGATTCTAGAAAATTCACCTCGGGGTCAGCCTTCATTCTGAATGGAGGAGCTGTAGTATGGCGAAGCATCAGCGAGGATGCATTGCCGATTCCACTATGGAAGCGGAGTATGTTGCGGCTTGTGAAGCTGCAAAGGAAGCTGTTTGGCTTAGGAAGTTCATGACAGATTTGGAAGTTGTTCCAAATATGAACTTGTCGATCACACTGTTCTGTGATAACAGTGGTGCAGAAGCCAACTCACGTGAGCCTCGGAGCCATAAGAGAGGCAAACACATTGAGGTCACGCAGATAGAGTCGAAGCACAACGTAGCTGATCCATTTACAAAGCCCCTCACTACTAAGGTGTTTGAGGGTCACCTAGAGAGTCTAGGTCTTCGAGAGCTTCCTGACTAGGGCAAGTGGGAGATGTGTAATCGGGTATTCAATGCCCTAGTTTATTGTATTACTTCGATTTAATTTATGTACATTTCTGAAATGTATTTTCTCCACTAGCTTAGTCCAAGTGGGAGTTTGTTGGGATTTTTGTCCTAATCTCGTGTTTGTAATATATTGTTTGAAATTAATAAGAGTTATTCATTTCATCACTTTGTGTCTCACAATATTTATAAACTTTTCCAATAAACTAAGCTCTGGGTCATTGAATTTATGAGAGAACAGAACTTGAGCGGTGTGTAGTCGAGTCGACACACTGAGGAGGATCACGTTCGAGTTAATGATCCGAACGGTCTACTGATGATATGGATAGGGTTGGAGACCTAATCCACGGATACTGCTTTGTGGATGCGCTCGCTTTGTATTAGATACAAACGAGGTGATCCGACTCGTTCATGTGGTTGACATGCGAGTAGGGGCATCTGTGCAATGAGATTGTACAAGACCAGGACAAGTAATTTATTAGACCCACCGATGTAAACAACACCGCTAACAAGATGGGACTAATAACTTCGAGATGACCACTAGTGACTCGACACGAATCTCGAGCGTGTTACGGACTCTCGCCCGCAAGAGTGTCATTCTTTGACTAGTACGGGTGAGGGTGGTCACCGCTATCGCGCCAATATGCCTATCTTTTCAGGGATGAGAACCAAGTAGGGAGGGAACCGGGAACTTAACTACGCGAGATGGAATTCACAAGCTTTCGCCTTTAGGGAAACTAGAGGGTTGTTCCCTTAAGTCGCCGTCTCGGTGGCTTGGACAACGGGCACCCACCGCCACCGCCCGAGAAGGGTGTTGTGTATGGTCGGACCATCACAATATGTTGTTCATTAGAGGAGCAAAGTGGGGACTTAAGGAACAAGAGGTAGACACAGGGGTAAAACGATAATTAGACCCAGCCGTGTCTACGAACAACCTATGAAGGGTTGACTCATGGGCATTGGTTATATCAGTGGACACGTAATATTCTTTCTGGCGGGAGTGCAACTACGGGCTATAGTGGAGTGTTACCGTAGCTAATGAATGTTGGTTAACAAGGGTCAAAGAGTTTGGCGAGTTAATCTCGGATCATTGGAGCTCACTTTGAGGGTCCATTAGGTCCTCGGTTGGCTCCATCCAGGTTAAAAGAAGGGTTAATGTTTTGGTATGAAATTGAAGTGTTCAATTTCACTTTAAGGGCATTTATGTCATTTATATGAGATATGAATGATATAATATATAGTTTAATGTGAATGAGATTCATAATAAACTATAGGTTAGCCTAATTGTTGAATTATTGCTAATTGGAGAATTTGATTGAGAGAAATTAAATTGGATGTGATTCAATATAATTAATACACAATTAATGCAAATGAGATTTGCAATATCAGATATGAGATATCTTATATTATGTGGTTATGCAAATGAGATTTGCATAACCTATGATTGTGGTAAAGTGGTAATTATGTGGACATTTTAACTTCACCAATTCTACTATATAAACCCTTCTTGCAAGAAGGATGATGATCACTTCTCTCATTTTTTAGATTTTCACAAAGAAGAGAAGAGAAATTCTCTCAATTCTCTCTCATTTCTCCTCCTCTCCAAAACTCATAAGAGATCCACAATCTTCCCTTCTCCAAAAGAGAACAACCGAGAAGGCATTTTGGTGGTGTTCAAGACCTTTCGTTGGAGGTGTTCGTTGAGTACGAGGAGCACGAAGAGTTCGTGATTTGAAGAAGAATTCTTGAAGAAAGTCTTCAACAAGTAAGTAAATTCTACTTGCTGTATTTTTCTTCTTCTTACAAGCATGTTTAGCCTAGATCTAGTGTTAGATCGATTTTAATAAAATCATGTTGCATATTGAAACCACGACGATTCAATCGTCTTCCGCTGCGAGGGATTCTCATTCCCTTCACAATGGGGCCCCGCCTTCTTACTAGACTAAAAAGGATCAAGTTTATGGTATGACCATAGACTGATTGTTCATTAGAGGATCAGTGGAGCTTAAGGAGTAGGTTGTATTCATAGGGGTAAAATGGTAATTTGACCCAGCTGAGATTATGAACAACCTGTGGAAGGTCAACTCACAAGTATTGATTATATCAGTGGATACAACATAGTCTACAGTGAGGAGAGTGCAACAATGAGTCTATAGTGGAATGACTCTCAGTTAATGAATGTTAGTTAATTGAATCAAAGAATTTGATCGATTAATCTGTATCATTGGAGCTCATGATCTGTAGATCCATTACGTCCCCCCGTTGGCTCAACATGGAAATAATGAGGGTTTATAGTTTGGAGTGAAATTGAAATGTTCAATTTCATGTTTAAAGGGATATATCAATTATATATGATATAATTGATATAACATATGGTTTAATCCATGAAAAATATATCATAAGAGCATTATAGGGATAGGATGGTCATTTCCATCCTACTTCTCTATAAATATGTGCATGAGATTAACATTTGTTAACTTAATTCAAAAAAGGCAACCCTAGTGCTCTTTTGCAAGTGTTTTGGTTGAAAGAGTTCCAAAACACTTGTCTTTCTCAAAATCCCTCCAAACTCCAAAAGAGGTCTTTTCTCTCTTCTTACAAGGTGTATTTCGAATTTAGGGCAAAACTCTACCAAATTGTGCTCCCCTTGCAATGAAATCATAAGGATATATTTATAGAAGGAATCGGTGCAGCGTTGCAACGCTAGGGACAGCGTTGCAACGCTGCACCCTAGGCGGCTGGCAATTAAGGAAATAATCGATGGCGTTGCAACGCTGAGGGCAACGTTGCAACGCCGCTACCCTAACGCGCGCGCTCCTTGTCGAAATGGCGTTGCGACGCTGCGAGGCAGCGTTGCAACGCCCGCTGTGCGGTTCCTCGTGCATGCCTTCTTATCGAGACAACGTTGCAACGCTATTGCCTGGGGTCTTCAACGCGTCTTGGCTGCACATTCGGCGTTGCAACGCTAGAACCAGCGTTGCAACGCCATCTCCTCGGGTCATCATGCTTGGATTGGTCTTCTCTCTTCCATTTGATGTTATATTTAGCTCCAAATAGCCTTGTTTTGATCCCGAGTGATCCATATTGTCTCCAATAGCTCCGTTTAACCTCTTAACCTGAAATTGAATAAATTAACCACGTAAAAGCCCTGAAATCATCATAAAACTAGCAATAATTAAACCTAAGGATATCACATTTTGTGTGCTATCAAACACCCCCAAACTTAAACTTTTGCTAGTCCCGAGCAAAAACAGAGTTAAACATTAGATTGTTCTTAACCATACATGTGATTCAAGCCTCAAAGATTTAAGAGAATCTTTTGCAATCACAGGAAACACTTAAACATAACTCTTAAACAAGTAATTTAAAACTTTTCCTAAGTGTTCCTACGTGTGTGTGTGGTTAGCCTATGTTCTCTTCATTTTTACTAAGCCCGGATCAACTTTATTACGTTCTCCATTCAACTTCCCCCTACACTGGTCTTAGTTACTAATCTTTGAGCCTCTCCACATTCAGAAATAAACAACTTTACTCAGCACTTAATCACTCTTTTGATGCCACTTTTTCTATTTTCTTCTTTTTTTTTTCTTTTTTTTTTTGTGTGTGCAAGGACACTAGCTTTCACACATCCACTGTAGGGACCCTTACCCAGAGCACTCGCTCAATGAGTGGCCTAACTGATCACAATTTTTTTCTTTAACAAACATAACAACAAAAACAAACGACAACCCTTTCACATAATGCACATAATATACAAATCATGCACTTCATATTGTCATTCACCCTACCCTGCAGTTTAACTCTCAAATCAGTTCTCAGACCTATCGAGGTGACATCAAACTTCTAAACCTAATAACTTTGTTCTAAGCATTTCAAAACTACAGGAACAAAGGCTATGTGCATATAATGCAGGAAAAACTTAAGAAATATTTTTAAATTAACTCAAATTCATGTCATGCTTTCAGGTTTCAACAGAATCACAAAGATTTTCAATTATATCTCATCCTAGGCTATCATACTCATACTTATGTTAAAGATCAACCAACCATTCAGCACATACTCAGGACAGTCACAGCAAATAAACACAATCCCACCCCCAAACTTAAACTAAACATTGTCCCCAATGTTTGTAGAAATAAGCATGAGATAAGTATAAGGGTAGAAGTGAACGATACTGTCCTGGGTGATGGAGAACTTTCTGAGTTTCTTGGATAGCCAAAGCATGTGTGTTGGAGTTCCTCTAAATGGGAGCATGGATTTCAACGAAGAAGGGCATCTCCACAACCTACGAAGTAAAACAACAACTGACTAAGAATTGAAAAACAACAAAAACAACTAAAGCAAGCTAAAGACAGGAAAACAAAAGTAAGTAAAACTTGGGTTGCCTCCCAAGAAGCGCTTTGTTTAACGTCTTTAGCTAGACTGTACTCCCTCAAGGTGTTTCTTTCCTTGCTTGCGATTGTTCGGAGTGATGTGTTCATTTGGCAAATCTGGTCTCTATATTCTTTATTGCGGCTCCATGATTGGTCACTATACGGATAAATGGTGTTCGCATTCTCCAAACTTGTTGGACCGACTTCTGGATTCAGCTATGAAGAAGTGCAATGTGTCTTCCAGAGATGGTTTCCTCTCTGATGTAGAAGCATGCCCTGAAGGAGGATTCAACACATTCTTGTTGTTAGCATAAGAGAAATTCTCATGATACCTCAAACCTGGATTGTAATGTGTTGGTAGGTTATTCTGAGTCTGATTTCCTCCATAGTGGTTGCTTCTATTGTTCAGGTAGTGCAATTGCTCCATATTAGATTCTCCATTGGGTGGGAGAATTGAGAGGACATCCCATCTGTGGTGATCCTGCAAAATTATTCAAGGCATGAGTGAGAGACGCCATATGAGATCTAAGAGAGGTTACCTCGTCCAGTTGATATAATCCAGCTACTTGCTTAGATCTGTCATTTTCTGTAGGCCACTGGTAGCTGGCAGTTGACATTTCCTCCAGGAGGGCATGTGCTCCTGGCAAAGTCTTCGCCATGAAAGCCCCTCCAGCAGTAGCATCCAGAATGGTCCTAGTCTTACCTTCCAGTCCATTATAAAACAAATTATGCACTGAGCGATCAGGTAGCCATCTTTGTAGGCACCTCCCGAGCATGTCTTTGTACCTTTCCTGGGCTTCAAATAATCGCTCTCCCTCTCTTCTTTGCTGAATGTTCCTATCTCGGTCCTCAACTTTGCAGCTTTTTAATGGTGGAAAGAATTTGGTCATGAAGGCTTGGGCCAACTCCTCCCGAGAAGTGATACTCCCGAGGAAGGGACCTAGCCATTCTTTGGCTCTACTGTAAAGAAAAAGGAAAGAGACGTGCGAATACTATCGCAGAGATACCATTCATTTTAAATGTACCACAAATTTCCAAAAATTTTGAAGATGAGAGTTAGGATCTTCGTGGCTAGGCCTCTGAAAGCACCTTCCCTAACCATTTGTATCAGCCCTGTTTTCAATTCAAAGTTATTAGCATTGATAGGGGCATGGACTATTCCAGACTGCTCAGAATTAAACACAGGTTGGAAATACTCCCTTATAGGTTTAGGGTTATTGATGAGCTCCGATCGGGCATCTCACGAGGTTCTACTCTTCCTTCCCTTAGAGTCTCCTACTGAGTCCTCTCGATCTCGGGATCAAAAGGGTGCAAGTCTGCAGACTCTCCCTTTGGGCATACACCTGGAGGAACAAAAGGAAAGAAATTAGATAAAAAAAAAAGCACAAACAACTAGAAAATAAAATAGAAAATAAAGACATAAAGCATAAAACTTGGGTTGCCTCCCAAGAAGCGCTTTCTTTAACGTCTTTAGCTAGACGGTGACTTATCAGGGCACATAAAATTGCTCATACTTCTCTGGGCCCTTCTTGCTCGAATCAATGTAGCCTCTAAGTCTAAAAGGCTATCTTGCTTTTCATGGGCGCGAGAGACATAATTATTTTTGGTATTTTTATTTAATAAAATGAAAGAATGAAATCAAAACAAGACTCGTGAGTGAAAGACCAATGGTTATCAAAAATCAAGGAAATTTTCGGGGATAAAGGGAAAGAAGACTTCTCACCTCTAACTCTATCTCTGGATCTCTCTGTGGAACTAAGTGTATCACGAGTGTCCTCCTCACTAACTTTGATCAGGGTGTGCCTCAGTCTCCCCCAAACTATCCTCACTAACATCTAAACAAATCCTCCTAGGTGGCATCTCCTGAGTGGTAAGGAATATAAATTGTTCCTGTAAGGTCTTAAGGGAAACTACTAATTGATTAACATACTGGGATCTATCCTGCACTATTTCCCAAAGTCTTACCACCTCAGCTTCTAACCTATCCAACCTTTCGAATTCATCATGAACCAAATTTTTAATTTTCAATTCTAAGGTATATTCCATCAATTGGTCCACAAGAGAAGATTTTTCAAGGGGTTCGTTAGGGTATGAAAAACTATGGTTCCAAGTGCCTAAATAACTACCCTCATGTGAATTTTCATATATGTCAGGTACAGAATGGTAAAAATTAGACACATGGTAATCAGAAAAAGCATGATGCACAAAACTAGGATCCTGAGAGGGACAGTAGAACGGTGGAAACTCAAAATTATGCAAAGTCATACCTGAAAAATCAGTAATTTCACAACAAGACTTCACACAATATCAACACAACCAAAACAGGAAACAAAAACTCAAAAACACACCAAACTAAAATAACCCAAATAAGGAAATAAACAATCACACAAAACAATTAAGGAAAGACAAACAAACAAGCATTAGTCTAAAATTTCAAATTTTCTCCTAATATTAATTAATCTAAATAATTGTCATTCCCCGGCAACGGCGCCAAAAACTTGTTGCGTAAAATTATATTGCAATACCGCAAGTGTACGGGTCAAGTTTTAGTATAGTGATTTATGAGTACAGAGTATCGTCCTCAGAATGGGTTTCTAGATTAATTGATTATTAAGGTACTAATTCTCAATTTTAGCTAAAGAAACATAACATGGATAGTTGGTTGAAGTAAATACAAACAAACGAACAAACATGTGGAGGCACAAATTGATAGAATTAAAGGAAGTGATTTTACAAGTTAAAAACCTAACTAGCACATGCATTGAATCAATGAGATGAAATTATAAACAAGAAGTGAAATACTCAAGAAAATCTCTCGATTCATAGTGAGCCTCGCACATGCAATAAACTCATAGTCTCCATAGGAACCTACAACATGCATGGCATTAAGCAATTTCTTTATGTGTTTCCCTAAGATTTCTAGGTCACTCTCGTGCCAGACTTCCAAGGGTTTTGACAATTTTACTCTAATTCAAGTTTTATCTCTCGAGTCCACTTAAATCAACAAATTAAAAAGTAAAGAACGAATTGCAAAAAATAACGACATAACATGCTTCAATACATCACAAGAAAGTCATAATAAGTAATTCAAATCCTACTATAATGTTTAGCTACTCTAAATCACAAGAAAAACAAACTAAACAAGTAGAAAACGTCTTAGAACGCTATTACAAATTGAAAGAAAGAGAAATAAACTTAGGTGTCGATGCCGGTCCTTCGTCTTCGAACTCCCGTCTTCGATCTCGAACCTCCACGAATGCTTTGGCTCCCAAAATCACTCTTTTCTCTCTTCTTACCAGGTGTATTTCGAATTTAGGGCAAAACTCTACCAAATTGTGCTCCCCTTGCAATGAAATCATAAGGATATATTTATAGAAGGAATCGGTGCAGCGTTGCAACGCTAGGGACAGCGTTGCAACGCTGCACCCTAAGCGCTCGCAATTAAGGAAATAATCGATGGCGTTGTAACGCCGAGGGCGTGGCGCTGTAACGCCGCTACACTAACGCGCGCGCTCCAGCCGAAATGGCGTTGCGGACGCCGCGAGGCGGCGTTACGCGCCCGTATGCGATTCCTCGTGCATGCCTTCTTATCGAGACGGCGTTGCGGACGCCGCGCGGCGGCGTTGCTAACGCTTATCGCGCTCGGGTCTTCAACGCGCGTCTTTGCCGCACATTCGACATTTGGTTCGCCTCGGGTCATCATGCTTGGATTGGTCTTCTCTCTTCCATTTGATGTTATATTTAGCTCCAAATAGCCTTATTTTGATCCCGAGTGATCCAAATTGTCTCCAATAGCTCCGTTTAAGCTCTTAACCTGAAATCATCATAAAACTAGCAATAATTAAGCTTAAGGATAGCACATTTTGTGTGCTATCAGAGGTTCCACCACCTTCCCTCTCCTAGGGATACAATGGAGAAGATCTAGCGGGTGGATTAAAAACTACTTCGTAGTTTGTGGAGAACGCGAGATCGTTGAGATTGTGAGAATGAGATGATCAAAAGGAGCACGTGTTATTTTTTGCTACAAAGGTAATTGTACTGCTCTCCATATATCTAATTTACATGCTTAATCGTTTTATGTATGCTTTTGATCTGATCTAAGTAACACATTTAAAGAACACGCGATTTAAATCGCTTTCGCTACGGGATTGGATCCCATAAGATCGATCATTTATGGCCTAATTTTGGAAGTGAAGAGAGGAACCTTCGTCTTGCCCTATCAACTGATTGAATAAATCCTCATAGTGAGATGAATAACAAGTACAGTTGTTGGCCTGCAATATTGACAACTTACAATCTTCCACTTTTGTATGTATGAGACGTAAATTTTTTATGTTAACCATGTTAATATCTGGGCCAAAGCAATTTGGCTCCTTTAATAGATGATTTAAAAATGAAGGGAATGAAACTCCCGCATCGGAAACGACTTAGAATGTCATGGTGTTCTTTGTGAAAAACGTTTCTTAAAATTGAACTAAATATTTTAATTCTAGGCTAAACATGCTTGAGAAGAAGGAAAACAGTGAGTTAATGGTACTTACTTGTTGAAGAACGCTTCTTTGCCAATTCCTTCTCCGATCTCGATCTCTTTCGTTCCAACGATCTCACGAACGAGAACAAATTAGACGTTTCAAATTGATCTTCTCGGTTGTTCTCGATCGGTTAAGGGAGAGTGGTGGAACTCTCTTTTGTTTGGGTGGAGAGAAATTTGAGAGAGAATTTGAGAGCGTTTCTTTCTCTTTGGATAGTGAATTGCAAAAAATGAGAAGAAGACTTCTGGAATGTCTCACATTCCATCCTTATATAGTGTCATATGGTGGAGTTAAAATCTCCACCTATTTATCCTTTCACCATAACCTTATGTTATGCAAATCATATTTGCATAACACATATAATAAGGTATCTCATACCTTATTATACAAATTACATTTTTATAATTGCTGATTTTTAAATTGAATCACATTCAATTTAATTTCTCTCAATCTAATTTCTCTAAGTTAGCCCTAATTCAATAATTAGGCTAACTTGTAGTTTATTATGAATCTCATTCACATTAACATATATAATATATCATTCATATCTCATATAAATGACATAATTACCCTTTAGTGAACTTGAACACTTCAAATTCACACCAAAATGTAAACCATCTATTAATCCAGTTTGAGCTAACCGAGTGACCTTATGGACCTACAGTGACGAGCTCCAATGATCCTAGATTAACCTGTCAAACTCTTTGACACGGTTAATCAACATTCATTAGCTACGGTAATACTCCACTAAAACCCGTAGCTGCACTCTCGTCGGTGTAAGATAAGATGTGTCCACTGATATAACCAATCCCCATGAGTCGACCCTTCACAGATTGTTCGTAGACACTGCTCGGTCAAAATACCGTTTTACCCCTGTATCTACCTCTTGCTCCTTAAGTCCCACTGCTCCTCTAATGAACAACAATGTTGTATGGTCCAACCATAAACAACATCCCTCTCGGGCCAATGAGAGGGTGGGCGACCATTGTCCAAGTCCTGGAGACAACACTTAAGGGAACAACCCCTCTAGTTTTCATAATTCAGGAACGAGTGAATTCCATCTCGCGTATTCAAGTTCCCAGCTCCCCACGTGGTCCTGTACATGAGAATATAGGCATATTGGGTGAGTAACTATGACCATCCTCACCTGTACTAGTCAAAGGAAAGACCCCCGCAGACAGGAGTCCGTAACAGGCTCAGGATTAAGGTCGAGTCACTATTGGTCATCTACGAAGTTATTAGCCCTATATTGTTAACAGTGTTACATCAATAAGTCTAATAATTCATGGGTCGGTCTTGTACAATCTCATTGCACAGGATGCCCCTGAAGGGATCGAATCCCGCAGCGGAAGCGATAGTGAATTGCGTGTTCATGATTTTGTTACATAGATCTAAAATACAAGAACTAAATCTAAGATTAAGCATGTTTTTAAAGATAGAACAACAAGAAATATACCTTTGAAGAATACTTTCTTCACGAGCTCCTTCTCCCATGATCACGATCTCAATAACACGAATCCAAACGTATGAAGATTCACCACTAGATCTTCTTCGTTGTTCTCTAGGTGAGGGAGGAAGGTGGGTTCCTTTAGGATGAGATATGGAGGTTTGAGAGAAGTATTTGTTTGGAACTCTTTCCAACACAGAATGGAACTCTAGGGTTGTGAATTTAATTCTCAACCTCAAAGTCGCATCTTATGCAACTATTTATAGAGAAATAGGATAGAAATTACCATCCTATCCCTCCTACATTCTCTCATTAGTATATAGTTAATATGTGAATCTAATTCACATTAAAACTATATATTATATCAATTATATCACATATAATTGATATAACACCTCATATATAAAATTGAACACTTCAATCTCATTCCTAACTTTATACCCTCAATATTACCATGTTGAGCCAACGGAGGGACCTAATGGACCTACAGTCATGAACTTGAATGATGTGAGATTAACTGATCAAACTCTTTGATACAGTTAATCAATATTCATTAACTAAAGTCACTCCACTATAGACTTCTAGTTGCACTCTCCTCACCGTAGTTTATATTGTGTCCATTGATATCATCATTACCCATGAGTCGACCTTTCACAGGTTGTTCGTAATCACAGTTGGGTCAAATTACCGTTGTACTCCTATGATTACCTCTTCGTTCCTTAAGCACCACTGATGCTCTAATGAACAACAAGTCTATGGTCCTACCATAAACTCATATCCACTTAAGCCAGTTTAGAGGCTGGGGCCGCGTTGTTCAAGACCTGGACTCAGTTCTTAGGGGAACAACCTATCTAATTCCTTAGTGTAGGAATGAGTGAATTCTATCTTGCATAGTTAAGTCCCCAGCTACCTACGAGGTTCTGTCCCTCAGACGGTAGACTTATTGAGTCGGCTACAGGCCAGTCTCACTCATACTAGTCTAAGGACAAACCCCTATAGGCAAGAGTTCTTAACTTGCTCATGATACAGGTCGAGTCACTAATGACCATCTATAAATTATCAGTCTTATCTCGTTACTTGGCGTTATCTTGGTCGGACTAATAATTTCTGATCAGTCTTGTATGAACTCTTCATACAGGATGCTCCCATTCGCATGTCATACACATGAATGAGTGTGATTACCTCATTTGTAGTAACTACAAAGTGGGCCGCATCCATGGTGAAGGGAATGAAAATCTCACGCAGCGGAAAAGCGATTGAATCGCCGTGGTGTTGTTATGAAAAATATTTTCTTAAAACCATTTCTATCTTATAGAAACTAGGTTAAACATGCAATCTAGAAGGAAAAAACAGTAAGAGAGACTTACTTCTTGAAGAACCATTCTTCGTGTTTTCCTCCTCTGGTCACGAACTCTTCGCGAACACGATCTCAACGAACTCAATCTCCTCGAACAAACCAACGAACCAGACACCTCCGAAAAGGGCTTCTCGGCTGTTCTCTTTTAGGTAGCAGGAGAATAGGTGAGACTCCCTTTGGTGAAAGAGAGGAGAGAATTGAGAGAAGTGTTTGTTGTTTTTTGTGAGATTCCAAAAGAATGAACAACAAGCTTATCAAATCCTTCTTGCAAAGGGTTTATATAATGGTGATAGGTGGAGTTGAAATCTCCACCTATTTACTATTTGACCATAACCATAGGTTATGCAAATCATATTTGCATAACCACATATAATAAGATATCTCATATCTCATTATACAAATCACATTTGTATAATAGTGGATTTTAAATTGAATCACATCCAATTTAATTTCTCTCAATCCAATTTCTCCAAATTAGCCCTAATTAAGCAATTAGACTAACCTATAGTTTATTATGAATCTCATTCACATTAAACTATATAATATGTCAATCAAATCTCATATAAATGACATAAATACCCCTATAATGAATTTGAACACTTCAAATCCACACCAAACTTTAAACCCTCTATTTATCCAGTTTGAGAAAAGCGAGTGACCTAATGGACCTACAGGTGACGAGCTCCAATGATGCGAGACTAACCTGTCAAACTCTTTGACCTGGTTAATCAACATTCATTAGTTACGGTAACACTCCACTAAAGCCCGTAGTTGTACTCCCGACATTGTAGAACAAGTTGTGTCCATTGATATAACCAATGCCCGTGAGTCGACCCTTCACAGATTGTTCGTAGATACTACTGGGTCAAATTACCGTTTTGCCCATGTGTCTACTTCTTGCTCCTTAAGTCCCACTGCTCCTCTAATGAACAATAACATTCTAATTTTCCAACCATGTACAACACACCTATCGGACTAGTGAGAGGGTGGACGCCCGTTGTCCAAGCCCTAAACACAACACTTAAGGGAACAACCTCTTAAGTTTCCCATCGAGAACGAGTGAATTCCATCTCGCGTAGTCAGGTTCCCAGCTCCCCACGTGTTCCTGTCCCTGAGAAGGTAGACATATTCGCCGAAAAACTATGATCACCCTCACCCGTACTAGTCAAAGGACAGACCCCCGCGGACAGGAGCCCGTAACACGCTCACGATTAAGGTCAAGTCACTATTGGTCATCTACGAGGTTATTAGTCCCATACTGTTAACGGTGTTACATCAGTAGGTATAATAATTCACGATCTGGTCTTGTACAATCTCATTGCACAGGATGCCCCCACTCGTATGTCAACCACATGAAAAAGTCAGATTACTTCGTTTGTATCTAATACAAAGCGGGTCGCACCCACAGCGTATCCAGGATTAGGCCTCCAACCCTATCTGTATACTATAGATCACTCGGGTCATTAACTCGAACGTGATCCTCCATGTGTGTCCACTATACACCGTTCAAGTTCTAGTTCTCTCATAAGTTCAATGACCTTGGAACTTAGTTTATTGCACAAAGTTTGTAAAATTGCAAGACACGAAATGATGAAAGAAATAACTCTTATTTATTTTAATGGTAATATTACAAACAAAACGAGACTAGGACATACATCCCAACACATGGTCTTCCAGAATAAGGTTTCCAACCTTATTCTTATACCATAGACCATTTAGGTTATACTCTTGAACACAATCCAAATAGTGTCTACTACATTGATGTTCAAGATATATTATAACCTTGGAGCTTAGTTTATTGAATTTATAAAGCGACAATACAATTTTATCAAAACAAATAACTCTTTATTTATTTGACCAAAATTACATAAGTTTTAGGGCACATATCCCAACAATCTCCCACTTGACCTAAAGCTTGTGCAGTACATAATTTAAACATTACAATAATGTAAAATACAATAAACTAGGGCATTTAAACCCTGTGTACAATATACTTCCATTTGCCCTAGTTGGGGAAGACTTGAAACCTAGACATTCTAGGTGACTGTCAAATACTTTAGTCGTGAGAGCCTTTGTAAAAGGATCAGCAATGTTGTGCTCTGAGGCTATCTTCGTGACGATCACGTCCCCTCGATGCACGATCTCTCGGATGAGATGATATTTCTGCTCAATATGCTTACCCTTCTTGTGACTTCGGGGTTCCCTTAAATTTGCCACGACGCCACTGTTATCACAATACAGCATGATAGGCAAACTCATATTTGGAACAACTTCCTAATATAACATGAATTTCCTTAACCAAACGACCTTTTTAGCTGCTTCACAAGCTGCTACTGAAGGGATCGAATCCCACAGTGGAAGCGATTGTTAATCGCGTGTTCAAGATTTAGTTACATAGATCTAAAATAAGAACAAAATAACTAAGATTAAGTATGTAATATAACATAGGACAACAAGCAATATACCTTTGAAGATTGCTTTCTTCTCGAGCTTCTTCTCCCGAGATCACGATCTCATCAACACAATCTCGAACGTATGAAGATTCACCACTAGATCTTCTCCGTTGTTCTCTAGGTGAGTGGGGAAGTTGGGTTCCTTTAGGATGAGATGTGGAGGTTTGAAAGAGGTTTTGTTTGGAATTCTTTCCAACACAAAAATGGAACTCTAGGGTTTAATGTTAAAAAGCCTTAACCCAAAGTTGCATCTCATGCAACTATTTATAGGGAAATATGATGGAAATTACCATCCTATCCCTCCTTCATTTTCTCATTAGTATATAGTTAATATGTGAATCTAATTCACATTAAAACTATATATTATATCAATTATATCGTATACAATTGACATAACACCTCATATATGAAATTGAACACTTCAATCTCATTCCTAACTTTATACCCTCAATATTACCATGTTGAGCCAATGGAGGAACCTAATGAACCTACAGTTCATGAGCTCCAATGATGTGAGATTAACTAATCAAACTCTTTAATCAAGTGAATCAATATTCATTAACTATAAGTCACTCCACTATAGACTTGTAGTTGCACTCTCCTCACTATAGTTTATATTGTGTCCATTGATATAATCATTACCCATGAGTCGTCCCTTCACACGTTGTTCGTAATCATAGTTGGGTCAAGTTATTGTTTTACCCTTGTTATTACCTCTTTGTTCCCTAAGCACGACTAATCCTCTAATGAACAACAAGTCTATGGTCCTACCACAAACTCATACCCACTTAACCAAGTTTAGAGGGCGGGGCCCCGTTGTTCAAGACCTTGACTCAGTTTTAAAGGGAACAACCTATCTAATTCCTTAGTGTAGGAATGAGTGAATCCTATCTTGCATAGTTAAGTCTCCAGCTACCTACGAGGTTCTGTCCCTCAAAAGGTACGCTTATTGAGCCAGCTACAAACCACTCTCACCCATACTAGTCTAAGGACAAACCCCTTTAGGCAGGAGTTTTTAACTTGCTCAGGATACAGGTCAAGTCCCTAATGACCATCTATAAATTATCAGTCTTATCCTGTTAACGGCGTTATACTGGTCAGACTAATAATTGGCATTCCGGTCTTGTATGAACTCTTCATACAGGATGCTCCCACTCGCATGTCATCCACATGAATGAGTTGGATTACCTCATTTGTACTATTTACAAAGTGGGTCGCATCCATGGTGTTACCAGAATAAGGTTTCCAACCTTATTCTTATACCATAGACTATTTGGGTTATACTCTTGAACACAATCCAAATAGTGTCTACTCCCCTGATGTTTAAGATATATTATAACCTTAGAGCTTAGTTTATTAGATTTGTAAAGAGAGAATATAATTTTACCAAAACAAATAACTCTTTATTTATTTGATCAAAATTACATAAGTTTAGGGCATAAATCCCAACAGCTACATATTCGACCTCCATGGTGGAATCAACGATGCATCTTTGCTTGACGCTTCGCCATACTAAATACTGACCATGATGTAGATTTCTGATAATCTTTATTAGTTTGAAAGTCAGAATCTGTGTATCCTGTAAGGATCAAATCCTTAGCCCTATATACTCAAGCATGTAGTTCCTTGTTCTCCGAAGATACTTAAGGATCGTTCTAACTGCATTCCAGTGTTCAGGTCCTGGATTGGATTGATACCTATTGACCATTCCAACTGCAAAACAGATGTCTGGCCTAGTACACAACATGGCGTACATCAGGCTCCCAACAACTGATGCATAGGGAATCTGTCTCATGCCCTCAACTCCTCGAGGTGTTTTAGGACACTGTTCCTTAGACAAGTGAACTCAATATTTAAAAGGCAATAAACCCTTTTTGGAGTCCTGCATCTTAAACCTCAACAACACTTTGTCTATGTAAGATGTTAGAGACAAGGCTAGTGTTTTATTCTTGCGGTTCCGGACAATCTGGATCCCAAGAACAAACTGCGCTTCGCCCAAATCTTTCATTTGGAATTGCGTAGCTAGCCAAGTCTTAATGTCAGTAAGATAACCTACATCATTCCCAATGACTAGGATATCATCCACATATAGAACTAGGAATGCGACAGAACTATTGATGATTTTGTTGTAGACACAAGGTTCATCATCATTCTGATCAAAACCAAAAGATTTGATTGCCTCATCAAATCTTATATTCGAGGACCTAGAGGCTTGTTTCAGTCCATAGATTGACCTTTTAAGCCTGCAAACCTTTTGCTCTTGTCCTGGTTGAATGAACCCTTTGGGTTGGTCCATGTAGATGTTCTCGTCAAGATTTCCATTCAAGAATGTTGTCTTGACATCCATTTGTCATACCTCATAGTCATAATATGCGGCAATGGCAAGAAGGATACGGATAGACTTTACCATAGCAACAGGCAAAAAGGTTTCCTCATAGTCAACCCCTTCAACCTAGGTATAACCCTTTGCTACTAGTCTAGCTTTAAAGGTTTGCACCTTTCCATCTAAACGAAATTGAAGTGCATAGACTCCATTTATTTGTCCATGGCTATGACCCATTTGTCTTTGTCTTTGTCAACCATCGCTTGATTATAAGTCAATGGAAACTCATAGTCATCATCTGGTATAAAACTTGGGTTTCAGATAAACCCATGTAACGGTCAGGCTTTGTTATAACCCTCCCACTACATCGAGGCCTACTCAACTCTTGAGATGGACTTTTGTTGACGTACTAGCTTTATTAGCATACTCAACCCTCCTAGTATCAACAACTTTTGTTGACGTACTAGCTTTATTAGCAACCTTTGTTATTGTTCCGTTGAACTCACTAAACACAACATTACTTCTTGGTTTGTGGTCCCTGATGTGGTCCTCCTCTAAGAAAGTGGCATTTGTCGACACAAGTACCTTATCTTCCTTAGGATCATAGAATAATCCACATCTTGTCTCTTTTGGGTAGCCTACGAATAGGCACAATTTTGAACGTGAATCCAACTTTTGTGCATTTGTAACAAGCACATGTGCTGGACAACCCCAAAATCTGAAATGACATAAACTAACTTTACGTCCTTTCCAGAGTTCAAAAGGTGTTTCAAAAACACCCTTTGATGTCACATTGTTCAAAATGTATCCCACAGTCTCTACTGCGTAACCCCAAAAGGAATTAGGGAGATGAGCATAACTCATCATTGATCGTGATGGGATTGAATCCCGTAGCGGATGCGATTTGAATGGCGTGTTCTTGTAATGTATTACATAGATCAAATCAAAACAAACATAAAATGATTAAGCATCCATATTAGATCATATGGACAACAAGTATGTTACCTTTGTAGACAAAACATCACGTGCTCCTTTTGATCCTCACGTTCTCACGATCTCAACGATCTCACGTACTCCACAAACGACGAAGTAGTTTTCAATTCGTCCGCTAGATCTTCTCTGTTGTATCTCTAGGAGAGGGAAGGTGATGGAATCTCTTTTAGAGTTGGGAGGGATTTTTAGGAAGACAAGTGCTTTGGAACTTTTCCAACAAAAACACTTGTCAAAAGAGCACTAGGATTTCCTTTTTGAATTAGGTTAACAAATGTGCATCTCATGCACATATTTATAGAGAAATGGGATGGAAATGACCATGCTACCCTTATAGTGCTCTTATGATATATTTCTCATGGATGGAACCATATGTTATATCAATTATATCATATATAATTGACATATCCCTTTAAACATGAAATTGAGCATTTCAATCTCACTCCAAACTATAAACCCTTTCTTATTTCCATGTTGAGCCAACGGAGGGACCTAATGGATCTACAGATTATGAGTTCCAATGATACAAGATTAATCAATAAAACTCTTTGATTCAATTAATCAACATTAATTAACTATAAGTCATTCCACTATAGACTCATAGTTGCACTCTCCTCACTGTAGACTATGTTATATCCACTGATATAATCAATACTTGTGAGTCGACCCCTCACAGGTTGTTCGTAATCAAAGCTTGGTTAAATTATCGTTTTACCCCTGTGAATAAATCTTGTTCCTTAAGCTCTACTGATCCTCTAATGAACAATCAGTCTATGGTCCTATGATAAAACTTGATCCATCTTAAGCTAGTAAAAAGGCGGGGCCCCATTGTTCAGGACCTGGATTCAGTTCTTAAGAGAACAACCTATCTAATTCCCTAATTCAGAAATGAGTGAATTCCTTCTTGCATAGTTAAGTTCCCAGCTACTTAGAAAGTTATGTCCCTGAGAAGGTAGGCTTATTGAGTCGGCTACACGCCACTCTCACCCATACTAGTCTAAGGACAAACCTCATAAGCAGGAGTTTGTAGCTTGCTCAGGATTCAGGTCAAGTCACTAATGATCATCTATGAATTATTATACCAATCTTGATAACGGTATTACTCTAGTAGGTTAATAACTCGTGGTTCGGTCTTGTATAATGTCATTATACAGGATGCCCTCACTCGTATGTCTACAACATGAACGAGTTGTATTACCTTGTTTGTACCAAATAGAAACCGGGTCGCATCTGTGGTGTTACCAGTATAAGGTTCACAACCCTATGCATATACCATAGACCTTTTAGGTTATACTTGAACAACTTAATCCAACTTATGTCTACTACATAAATGTTCAAGATATATCATTCTAACCTTGGAACTTAGTTTATTGGATTTAGATTTATATGCGAGAATATAAGAAATAAAAACTTTATTTATTGTGTAATAATAATTACAAAACTACACTTGTTTAGGGCATAAATCAATCCCATCAGATCGAACCATGTCCAACAAGGTTCTATGTCTCCTTTTCGATACACCATTTTGCTGGGACATACCAGGTGCTGAGAGTTGGGATGTAATTCCATGGTCAGCAGTATTGTGCTCCCAAGCTATCTTTGTAACAATCACATCTCCTCGATGCACTATCTCCTTGATTAGGTGATACGTTCGCTCAATGTGTTTACCCCTCTTGTGACTTTGGGGTTCTCTTGAATTTGCAACAACACCACTGTTATCACAATAAAGTGTGATTGGCAAATTTATTTTTGGAACAATTTCCAAATCCATCATGAATTTCCTTAGCCATACGACTTTTTTAGCTAGTTCACAAGCTGCTACATATTCGGCTTCATAGTTGAATCTGTGATGCATCCTTGCTTCATGCTTCGCCACACTACAACCCCTCCGTTAAGAGTGAAAACAAACCCCGACATAGATTTCCTCGAATCTTTGTCTGTTGGAAGTTAGAATCTATGTATCCTGTAAGGATCAAATCCTTAGCTCCATACACAAGCATGTAGTTGCTCGTTCACCGAAGATACTTGAGGATTATCTTAACCGTTGTCCAGTGTTCTGAACATGGATTAGATTTATATCTACTGACCATTCCTACTGCAAAGCATATGTCTGGCCTAGTACACAACATTGCGTACATCAGGCTACCAATAGCTGATGCATAAGGAATTCGTCTCATATCCTCAACTTCTTGAGGTGTCTTAGGACATTGTTCCTTAGACAGATGAACTCCATGCCTGAAAGGTAATAAACCTTTTTTGGATTGCATCTTAAATCTTGACAACACTTTGTCGATATAAGATATTTTAGACAATGCTAGATTTTTGTTTTTGCGATTCCGGACAATCTGGATTCCAAGAACAAACTGCGCTTCTCCCAAATCTTTCATTTGGAATTATGTAGCTAGCCATTTCTTATTGTCAGTAAGATAACCTACATCATTCCCAATGAGTAGGATATCATCTACATATAAAACTAGGAAAGCGACAGAACTATTAATGATTTTCTTGTAGAAACATGGTTCATCATTATTTTGATCAAAGCCATAAGATTTGACTGCCTCATCAAATCTTATATTTCAGGACCTAGAAGCTTGTTTCAGTCCATAGATGGACCTTTTAAGCTTGCAAACCTTTTACTCTAGTCCTAGTTGAATGAACCCTTTGGGTTGCTCCATGTAGATGTTTTCGTCAAGATTCTCATTTAAGAATGTTGTCTTGACATCCATTTGTCATACCTCATAGTCATAATATGCGGCAATGACAAGTAAAATACAGATAGACTTTACCATAGCAACAGGTGAAAAGGTTTCCTCATAGTCCACCCCTTCTACCTGGGTATAACCCTTTGCTACTAGTCTAGCCTTAAAAGTTTGCACTTTTCCATCTACACTACGTTTTCTTTTTTAGATCCACTTACAAGCTATAGGTTTTACCCCATCAGGTATATCTAGAAGATCCCAAACAGAATTGAAGTGCATAGACTCCTTTTCTTTGTTCATGGCTATGACCCATTTATCTTTGTATTTGTCAACCATTGCTTGATTATAAGTTAATGGATCCTCGCAATCATCATTTGAATGACAATTTTGGTTTCTGTTAAACCCATGTAACGGTCAGGTTGTGTTAAAACCCTCCCACTACGTCGAGGCACTCTCAACTCTTGAGGTGGACTTGTCAAATTTGTATCAACAACTTTTGTTGTTCCGTCTAACTCACTTAACACAACTTTACTTCTTGGTTGGTGATCCTTTATGTGGTCCTCCTCTAAGAAGGTTGTATTTGTCGACACAAGTACCTTATTTTCCTTAGGATAATAGAATAACCCACCTCTCATTTTTTTTGGGTACCCTGCCAAAAGGCATAATTTTGAACATGATTCCAATTTCTTTGGATTTGTCACGAGCACCTGTTGGACATCCCCAAATTCTGAAATGACGTAAACTACCTTTACGTCCTTTCCAGAGTTCAAATGGTATTTCCAAAACACTTTTCGATGGAACATTATTCAAAATGTATGCAGCAGTCTCTACTGCGTATCCTCAGAACGAGTTAGGGAGATGAGTATAACTTATCATTGATCGAACCATGTCCAACAAGGTTCTATTTCTCCTTTCTGATACACCGTTTTGTTGAGGCGTACTAGGTGCTGAGAATTGGGATGTAATTCCATGTTCTATCATATAGTCTTAGAATTTTAAATCCATATACTCTCCACCTCGATCCGATCGAAGTGTTTTAATTATTTTACCTAATTGATTCTCAACTTCAGTCTTTAATTTCTTGAACTTTTCAAGTGCTTCTGACTTATGATGCATTAGGTAAATATGCCCAAATCTGGAATAATCATCTATAAAAGAGATGAAATATTCATAACCTCCTCTGGCTTTAACATTCATCGGACCACAAAGGTCTGAATGTATAAGCTCAAGAGGTTCTTTGGCTCTATAACCTTTTCCACTAAAAGGTCTTTTAGTCATTTTTCCTTCTAAGCAGGACTCACATACTGGTAAGACATTTTCTTCTAACTCATTTAGAAGTCAAATTCTTACCAATCTGTCAATCCTATTGAGGTTAATGTGACCTAATCGAAGGTGCCAAAGTTGAGCAATTTCTTTAGGAAAACCTTACGTTTCTTAGTTTGTGTATTTGCAGTTTTAAATAATTCAGTGTTCAAAACCATTTTGACTAAATTAGGCCTTAAAACATACAACCTATTTTCTAATGAAGCCACACATATTTCAATACCATTTTTAAAAATAAACACTTTATTAGAAGAAAAAGATATTGAAATACATTGTTCTATTAGGCAAGAAATGTAAATTATGTTTCTAGTAAACCCTGGTATCACTAGTACATTGTTCAACAACATATGTTTCTTTCCAGAAAATAGCTTCATGGTGCCCACTGCTATAGCTGAGACAACTTCCCCATTTCCAACACGGAGTGTTATCTCTCCTTCTTGTAGCTGCTGCCAGGAACTAATTCCCTTAAAAGAATAACAGAGATGATTAGTGGCTCCTGAATCCAATAACCAGGCAGAATTATCATCATCCACTAAACAACTTCTAAGCAAAGTAAATCACAATGTACTTCTGACAGTTCCGTTTCCAATGCCCGTCTTCATTGCAGTGGAAACATTTTCTTTTGTCTGCAACTTTTTTGACCTTCTGGGCGGCAGCTTTGTCAGCCCATTTCCCCTTACCAACCTTCTTCATTTTCTTCTTCTTGCCTTTCAGGCTTGAGGAAGATGAAGCCACTGATTTTGTTCCAGAGGTTAAACCTCTTTGATTACTCCTACTGGAAACATTTTCCTCAGCTTTTGATCCCTTGATTTTCATCAGAGATTGGAAGGTTTGGAGTTCATTCAGAAGAAAGGTAAGGTTAAAAGTAAGCTTGTTCATAACAGCATTACTTCAAAACTGTGAAAAACTCTCTGGTAGAGTTTCTAGTATAAAGTTGACCTGGCTCGATTTGTCGATAAAAGGACCATTCGACTACACCGTGTTGAAGTGAACCATCATATCAAGAACATGATCCCGAACAGATGATCCATTCACCATTCTAGCGTTGAAGATGTACTTGAGTACATTGTGCCTGACCTGAACAAACTGTTGTCCGAACATGCCCTGCAGCGAATCCATGATTTCTTTGGCAGTCATCATACCCTCGTGCTTCATAGCTAGTATGTCTGACATACTTGCCAAGATGTAAACCTTGGCCTTGTCATTGGCCTTGATCCATCTATCGTATGCATCATGAACATTTCGTGACGCATTCGAGCTTGGCACCTGAGGACACTCCTCATTAAGCACAAACTTTAGATCGTCCGCAACCACGATGATATTAAGATTGTTTTTCCAGGTCATCATATTTTCTCTGGTTAATTTCTCACTAGCCAATAAGGAAAGGATTGAGCTATTCATATTGTTGAAATACAAAAATGCTTCTATTAGTTTCTCGCTAAACCTTTAATTAATCCAATCATTTTTAGCTAATTATCAAATGATTCCTAAGTCATTAATAAAACACAATGATACTCCAAAGGTTTAGAATGTATGACACCGAAGGGTAATAAAAAATACTCCTCGTTCGGATCAAGACATTCTTGACCAAAACCTAATGCCAAAATAACTCTTATTCCTATAGGCTTTAGTTACCATTATTTTGTCTGGATACAATTACAACTAATGTATCTTGTGAGTGTAACCCTTTATCTTTGAATTTCAGAGTCCCGATCCAACAAAATCCGCCGAAGGGAGGACTAGGTTGGAAAATAAACTAAGGTAATCTTTATCCTTGTTCAGGTGTTCATTGTGTTCCGATCTCTATGATCAAAACCCTCCGAAGGGATTGTCTGGTCCAGGCCAAACTAGCAGGCTGATCATAGTAATCTCACGGTGTGAATTGATAAAAGAGACCATAGATTTTGTTTTCACTAAACCTGCTTCCACTCACTATAAGTACCCTCTCCATTCACATTGATGTTGACTCATACAAACACCATCTGAAGAGGGACGCTCCTGTTTGCGCCACGAGGCCAAGTATGAGTCTCACGGTGTGAACTTTCCGGAGAAATGTAGGTGGAAAAATATGTATCATATACACTTTTCCTCCCACTGGATACTTTAACTCTATAGGAAATTTACCTAGGCTAAACATAGCTAATGGTTTTTACTTAAACTTATCAATATAACTCTTACATTAATAATCAATATAACTCTAATATTGATTTTATCCTAAGTTCGCTAATATAACTCTTTATATTAAACCTAGGATTTCTAGTTTTTTAACTCTTTAATAAACTTGCTAACGCTACTATAATTTATAAACCATCTGATTAAAATTCACTCCAATGTCAGTTCCTAGGCAGGGGTGTTTCGTTTCCGTTAACTTAAATACGCCAGCCTAGACAAAACCTTCCTTAGACAGAGTTCCTCTTTTAATCAATGTTTATAAATTACATTGTTCCTAATTCTAATCTAATTAGAACTAGATAACCTAAGGTCTATTAATTCCGAATTCTAAACATTTTAAAACTAATAATTAACCTTAGGTGACATGCATACTATGTTATATTTGCTTGACCATCCATCACATGAATAATAAATATACATAACATATTCATCTCATGAATTATAATGCATGTCTGAAAGAGTCTAGATTAAGAAAGCGGAAGCAATTTTGGATCTTTAACACTCTAAGTTGATCAATTTTATAAAATAAAATACATGCTTAAAGCTGGAAAAACAGAGGAATAGAAAACTCAACTTTGAAGATAAAATTCTCTTCACCCGGTGGATGGTTTTCAACAGAACACTTCTTAGACAACCGTTATTGTCTTCCCTACTATCCTCAGGCCTTAGAACGGATTGTGGGATCTTAGGTTGAGAGAATTTGGAAGAAAAAGTCACAAAGGTCACTAACTTGGGCTAGAAATGTTTTTTTACAAAATTCTCTTAAAACACCTCAAAACACCATTAAATAAAGCTTCATCAAGCTTCATTTGAGTGACAACTCAAGGGTGATGAGGATGCTTTGAGATGGAGGTGGCCAAAATTGATGAATTTGAAGATGAGAGGGATTGGGCAAGTTGCAATTTGGATTTCATGGAAAATCCATGATAATCCACTATTTTTCATTTAATTTTAATTCTAAAATCAATATTAAATTGATTTTAAATTAAAATTAATTTAATTAATTAAATAATTCAAAAATTAATTTAATTAATTAAATAATTCAAAAATTAATTTAATTAATTAAATAATTCAAAAATTAATTTAATTAATTATTTTTTAATTTAATTTAATATCAAATATAAAATTAAATAAATTTCTCGATCCTGATCGATTTTTCGAACAAGAATCCTTATTCATGCTATAAATCGATCCAATATTTAAATCATATTTAAATATATCCACCTCTTTTTAATCATAGTTTAATTCATAATTAAGCTATGACTCATTAAATATATCACATATGGTTAACGGTTTCTCCCAAAATCGAATTTGAACAATTTAAATTCTTTTCTCTCAAAATGTTACAAGGTTTACTTCGAGCTAGTAAGGAGAACCTAATGGACCTACAGATCATGAGCTCCAACGATACGAGATTAACCGACCAAACTCTTTAGCCTAGCTAATCAACATTCGTTAACCACCGGGACACTCCACTAAAGCCCAGTGATTGCACTCTCCTCACTGTAGATATATTTTTGTCCACTGATATAACCATGATTAGTAAGTCGATCCTTCACAAATCGTTCGTAATTACAGCTAGGTCAAAATTACCGTTTTACCCCTTTAATTATCTCTTCTTCCTTAAGTCCCACTGATCCTCTAATGAATAATTGGTTTGTGGTCCAATCAAGAAACCAAATCCCCCTCGGGCTAATGAGAGGGGTGGGCCCTTTGTTCAAGACCCGGAGTCAGCATTTAAGTGAACAACCTCTCTACTAATCCCTAAAGTAGGTAGGAGTGAATTCCATCTTGCAGAACTATGTTCCCAGCTATCTACCCGTTTTTATCCCTAAAATGGGAGGCTTATTGAGTCGGCAATCTCGGGCCACTCTTACCCATGCAAATCTAAGGATAATCTGAATAAACAAGAGTTCATAGAATGCTCAGGATTAAGATCGAGTTACCTAGGTCATCGTATGAATATAGTCAGTTAAGACAGTAAACGAAGTTATAAAGTCTAAGTGACTATTTCGCGGTCCAGTCTTATGCAAACTCATTGCATAGGACACCCCCACTCGCATGTATTCACATGAACGATTTAGGATCACATTGTTTGTACTCTACAAAGTGGGTCGCGTCCATAGTGTCCCCATGATAAGGTACCCAACCCTATCCTTATACTATAGACCGTTCTAGCTATAACTTGAACTTGATCCACTTTTATGTCACACATAAAGTTCAAGTATTCATCATATAGCCAAGGGTTCTTTATTGGATTAGGGTTACACAATACATAATTCACTTTATTCAATAACACCTTTTACTGAATAAATCTCAATAAAAACTTTATTGCAAAATCAAATATACATTCAGTTTACAAAACCACGAGTTTTAGGACATAAAACCTAACAAAATCTCACTTGGACTAAAACGTATGTGGGGTAAAATATGTTGAGCAAAGAAAAACTGCCCTACTGTACAACCCGTAGTCCTAGACTCTCTAGGTGTCCCTCAAACACTTTAGTCATGAGGGGCTTTGTAAACGGATCACCAATGTTGTGCTCCGAAGCGATCTGCGTGACGATCACGTCTCTCGTTGCACAATCTCCCTGATGAGATGATATTTGTGCTCTATGTGCTTTCCGAGCTTATGGCTTCTAGGTTCTTTGGAATTTGTCATTGCACCACTATTATCACAATAAAGGGTGATAGGAAAATTCATATTTGGAACAACTTCCAAATCAGTCAAGAACTTCCTAAGCCATACAACCTCTTTCACTGCTTCACAAGTTGCAACGTACTCAGCCTCCATGGTGGAGTCAGCAATACAACCTTGCTTTATACTCCTCCAAACTATAGTTCCTCCGTTAAGAGTGAACACTGATCCTAATGTGGATTTCCTCGAATCTACATCAGTTTGAAAATCAGAGTCAGTGTATCATGCAAGAATCAAATCCTATGCGCCATACACAAGCATATACTCCCTCGTTCACCTAAGATACTTGAGGATGTTCTTAACGGCTGTCCAGTGATCATATCCTGGATTAGACTGATACATGCTGACTATTCCCACTGCATAGCACATGTCGGGTCTAGTACATAGCGTGACATACATCAGATTACCGACAACAGATGCATAGGGAATGCGTCTCATAGCCTCAACTTCTTGAGGTGTCTTAGGACACTATTCCTTAGACAAATGAATTCCATGCCTGAAAGGTAGTGAACCCTTCTTAGGATTCTGCATCTTATATCTAACCAACATCTTGTCAATATAAGATGCCTGAGACAGTGCTAGCGTTTTGTTCTTGCGATGCCGAACAATTTGGATTCCAAAAACAAACTGAGTCTCTCCCAAATCTTTGATTTGGAATTGGGTCGCTAGCCATTGCTTAACGCCAGTCAAGAATCCTGCATCATTCCCAATGAACAAGATATCGTCTACATATAGAACTAAGAAAGCTACAGTGGTATTGACTATCTTCTTGTAAACACAAGCCTCGTCAATCTTCTGTTCAAAGCCATAAGATTTGATCGCAGTATCAAATATTATATTCCAGGATCTAGAACTTTGCTTCAATCCATAGATGGATCGTTTAAGCTTGCAAACCTTTTGCTCTTGACCCTGCACTATGAACCCCTCTTGTTGATCCATATAGATATTCTGCTCAAGATTGCCATTCCGAAAGGTTGTCTTAACATCTATTTGCCAAATTTCATAGTCATAAAACGTGGCAATGGACAAGAGTATTCTAATGGACTTAAGCATGAAAACAGGGGAGAAGGTTTCTTCATACTCCACCCCTTCCCTTTGAGTATAACCCTTTGCCACAATTAGAGCCTTAAAGGTTTGCACCTTACCCGCTTGATCTCGTTTCCTCTTGTAGATCCACTTGCAACCGATAGGTCTTTCACCATCTGGTTGATCTACAAGTTCCAAGACTGAATTGAAATACATTGACTCCATTTCAAGGTCCATGGCTTTAATCCACTGGTCCCTATCTATATCATTCATTGCCTGTTTATAGGTCAATGGATCCTCAACGCCATCATCAGGTATGACGACTTGGGTTTCAGTCAAACCCATGTAACGGTAGGTTGTCTAACATCCCTCCCACTGATGAAGATCGGATCTCCTTGAGCAGCGAAAATGGGTTTGGGATCGTAAATTGCTTGATTGTTTTAATAGAAACAAAAACCAGTACATTGACAAAAATACAGAACAAGCATGAAATTCTAATCCTATTAGACATGGATTGATTACATACAAGCGTACAAGGAACAATTACCTTTGTAGATTTGCAGAACAGCAACTCTTTGCTCCTAGAGAAATCAGCAAAGCAGCAACACAGACACTCCTCTGTATTTCCAAACAGGACACCACCAACAGAGAAAACCTTCTATATCTCTGAGTTCTTAGAACAAAATCCTTTGTGGGAAGGATTCCAACAATTGGAAGGTTTTGGGAATTCTAGAGAGTGTGTCAGGGAGAGAGTATTCTTTCTGTGTATCTTTTCAATTGAAATCAATTGATTGAATCGTACTATTCATCTGTCCTTCTCACCAGGAGAATGACTTCACTAGGTAACTCCCCACTCCCTATCGAGGGGGAGTTGGGGAGTAGTGGGAACGTGTCCTCCTGACACGTTCTCAATTAATATTATATTAATTAATTACATTAAGTCAAATCACATTTAATTCAATTATAATATTAATTAAATTGATTAAATCATATTTAATCATTTTACCCTTTAACCTATAGTTTAATGTACATCTCATGCACATTATGTTTTAACCTATAGTTTTCAAATATGAATCACAATCACATTTGAATTTAATATTTGAACTCTTTCAAATATTTAATTCTCTCATGTAATTTAATATGAATCCTATTCACATTAAATTTATTCCCTAATGAATTTGAACATTTTCAAACTCAAATGATCTAAGAACCGTTTACGAGCAAGAAGGTGGACCTTATGGACCTACAGATCAGAAGCTCCAACGATACAAGATTGCTCGGTTAATTTCATTAACCTCCCAATCAACATTCGTTAACTGCAGGAACACTCCACTAAAGTCCCACAGCTGCACTTTTCTCACTGTAGATATATTTCTGTGTCCATGGATATTGACCAATAACAGCAAGTCAATCCTTCACGAATGCTCGTAACACCAGCTGGGTAAAATTAACCGTTTTACCCCTGGGTTACATCTTGTGCCTTAAGTACCAGTGCTCCTCTAATGAACAATTTGTTTGCGGTCCTACCAACAAACATGGTCCCTCTCGGGCCAATGAGAGGGTCGGGCCCTTTGTCCAAGTCCCGGAGACACCACTTAAGGGAACATTTCTCTACTTACCCTAGTAGGTGGGAAGGAGTGAATTCCATCTTGCTAAGTTATGTTCCAAGACGCTCACTCGGTCTTGTCCCCAAGAAGGTAGGCATATTGAGTCGGCGAATCTAGCCACTCTCACCCATACTAGTCAAAGGACAATCCCACGCGAACAGGAGTTCGTAACCTGCTCACGATTGAGATCAAGCTGCCTAGGTCATCCTAGTGAAATAGAAACCTAACTAGTCAACGGAGTTACAACTAGAGGTTACTATTTCGTGGTCCGGTCTTATGTAATCTCATTACATAGGATATCCCCACTCACGTTTCTTCTACACGAACACGTTAGGATCACAGTGTTTGTATCAAATACAAAGTGGGCCACATCCATAGTTTAACCAGGGTAAGGTACCCAAACCTTATCCCCTAACTATAGACCCTTTAGGGTGTATCTCGAACCGAGATCCTTTATATGTACATTACATTCAGTTAGAGATTCATTTAACAGCCTTGGATGTTTAGTTTATTGGATTTAAGGTTTAAATAAAGGCAAACTCGTAGATAACGAACAATAACACTTTATTGAAATAATAACACTTTATTACAATAATTAGAACATAAATACAAACTACGAGTTTTAGGGCACAAATCCTAACAAACTCCCACTTGCACTAAAACTCTATTGGGGTGCAACATAATCTAAAACTTACAGAGATATAAATACAATAAACTAGGGCATCCATAAACCCCATTACATATCTCCCACTTGTCCTAGATTAGCCTATGTACATATCTCGTAGACCCAGACTTTCCAGATGACCCTCGAACAATCTAGCCGTGAGAGTCTTTGTAAACGGATAAGCAATATTGTGCTCCGAAGCGATCTTCGTGACTGTCACATCTCCTCATTGCACTATTTCTCATATTAGGTGATACTTCCTCTCGATGTGCTTACCTCGCTTGTGGCTGCGAGGTTCCTTCGAATTGGCTACCGCACCACTGTCGTCACAGTATAAGGTGATGGGAGATTCCATATTTGGAACAACTTCCAAATCAGTAAGGAATTTTCTTAGCCAAAGCAGTCTCTTTCACCGCTTTCAGCGGCGACATACTCAGCCTCCATTATGGAGTCAGCGATGCATCCATGCTTGATGCTTCGCTATACTATAGCTCCCCCGTTAAGGGTGAAAACTTATCCCGATGTGGATTTCCAAGAATCTTTATCGGTTTGAAAATCAGAATCAGTGTATCCAGTAAGGATCAAATCCTAAGACCCATACACAAGCATATAGTCCCTCGTTCTCCTTAGATACTTGAGGATATTTTTTAACTGTTGTCTAGTGGTCTAACCCTGGATTGGACTGGTACGTACTGACTATTCCCACTGCATAACAAATGTCCGGCCTCATGCATAGCATAACATACATTAAGCTACCTATTGTAGAGGCATAGGGAATATGTCTCATATCCTCAACTTCTTGAGGTGTCTTGGGACACTGTTCCCTAGACAGATGAACTCCATGCCTGAAGGGTAATAAGCCCCTCTTGGAATTCTGCATCGAATATCTGGATAACATTTTGTCGATATAAGACGCTTGAGACAGTGCTAGCGTTCTGTTCTTGCGATTCCTAAAGATCTGAATCCCAAGAACATATTGCGCGTCTCCCAAATCTTTCATTTGGAATTGGGTCGCTAGCCAATTCTTTATGTCAGTAAGGTATCCTACATCATTCCCAATGTGTAGGATATCATCCACATAAAGCACCAACAAAGCTACTTTGTCGTTGATGATCTTCGTGTAAACACAAGGCTCATCAACGATTTGGTCAAAGACGTAAGACTTGATTCCAGTATCAAATCTTATATTCCAAGATCTTGACGCTTGTTTCTGAAGGAAATGAGAATCCCGCGCAGCGGAAGACGATTGAATCGTCGAGGTATCAATATGCAACATGATTTTATTAAAAGTGATCTAACACTTAGATCTAGTCTAGACATGCTTCAAAGAAGAAGAAATTTACAGCAAGAAGAGATTTTACTTACTAGTTGTAGACTAACTCAACAAATTTCTTCCTCCGGTCATGAACTCTTCGTGCAACTTGATCTCTACGAACTCTTCCCACAAATGATCTTGAACACCACCAATTTGCCTTCTCGGTTGTTCTCTTTTGGAGAAGGGAGGTTTGTGGGAACCTTTTGTGTTTTGGAGAGGGAGGAGATTAGAGAGAAAGTAGAGAGAACTTTCTTTTCTCTTTTGTGAAAATCTAAAAAATGAGATTAGAGCCTATCAAACCCTTCTTGCAAAGGGTTTAAATAGTGGAATGAGGGAGTTAATATCTCCTCATTATTACCACTTTACCACAACCATAGGTTATGCAAATCTCATTTGCATAACCACATAATATAAGATATCTCATATCTCACATTGCAAATCTCATTTGCAATAATTGTGGATTAATTAAATTGAATCACATCCAATTTAATTTCTCTCAATTAATTTCTCTAATTAGCCCTAATTCAACAATTAGGCTAACCTATAGTTTATTATGAATCTCATTCACATTAAACTATATATTATATCATTCATATCTCATGTAAATGACATAAATGCCCTTAAAGTGAAATTGAACACTTCAATTTCATACCAAAACATTAACCCTTCTTTTAACCCAGATGGAGCCAATCGAGGGACCTAATGGACCTACAGTGACGGGCTCCAATGATCCGAGATTAACCTACTAAGCACTTTGACACGGTTAACCAACATTCATTAGCTACGATAACACTCCACTATAGCCCGTAGCTGCACTCTGATAACTCACCATAAGTGAGTTATTTTACTAGAATTTTAGTGTTTAATCCACTTGAATTGCATTTAATTTAGTTATCCTCATGTTCTTTTATCCCTAAATTATGTGTGTTAGCTTTAAAATCTTGAATTTACGCATTAGGTGCAAAAAGAATTAATTTTGATGTTTTTGTGTTTTAATTCAAGAAATTTTGGAAAATAAGCTAACAGTTAATTAAAGACCGAAATTTGAGATTTTTCTTAACTCCAAAAATCCTTGCATATTTAGTTTGATTTATAATTGACTTCATTAATTTATTTGGGATTTTTCTGTGTGCAGGAGATGTTTAAAAATTACAAAAGTCCCTAAGGGCATTTTAGACATTTTACCCGAAGGGTAATATGGTCTTTTTACTCTTAAGGGTATTTTTGTAATTTGTGGAGTTAGGGCAACACCATCTTATCTTATATAAGGAGGCTAGGGTTCACAAGTGCAAAGGAGGAGAAGAGTTGCCGCAAAAAGTAGAAAATACCGAGAGAGAGAAGAAGGAAACTGTGCAATTGCTACAAAGAAAGGTGTGCATTGAAGAGAAAAATCGTGAAGGTGACATTCTTTGTAGCAATTGGGTGAGTGAGGAAGAAATCGACAAGCTTGATTGTGCCATTCATTGTAGCAATCGGAGGAGAAAACCGGGACAAAGGAGGGTGAGTCAAACGGCTTTCTTTGAAGCAATTGGGAGAGAAAAACTCACAAGAAGTTCTTGACCACTGCTTTGCAAAATCGATAGCTACTTTTTTGTAGCAAATCATGCGGTTTGTTGCGTTTGACCTACCTTTTTTGAAGCAAAGTTGTGAATAGGGGTTGCCCCACCGATGCGATTGGCCTAGCATTGCTTTGAAGCAAAATCGTGAGTAGGAGCTATTGTATTTTCTTTCTTTGAAGCAATCGATAGAGGAAGCAAGAGTCGACTTTCTTTGAAGCAATTGATAGCCCATTTTTGAAAGCCTCAGTGGCACTTTCTTTGAAGCAAAGTGCACTTATTCTTGACCAATTGACAGAGGTGTTGCTTGGCGATTCTTTGTAGCAAAATCGAAGGACTGACTCGACTGCATACATCCCGCCCATCTTTCTTTGAAGCAATCTGTGGAGATCACCTATCGGGATTGACTTGCAATTCTTTGAAGCAAAGTCGGGATAGAGTGCCAACCATTTCTTTGCCTTGTGGAGTTTCTTGGTGTTTTTGGAAGCTAAACACATGTCACTTACCTCGCGTAACCCGCTCCTAATCTCTAATTGTTAATGCTATTTTTACGCCATTGGACACATATTTTAGACTATTTTTGCTCGTTGTTTTAGGCGAATTCGTGACCGTTTTTAGGCTAGAATTATGACCGATGTAGGCTAGATTTGTGAACATCGTTGGGTTATTTTTATAAATTCTTTGATCGATAAAAGTATGCATCAATTAGAAGTTTATGAGTTAATTTCCATCATGAACTAAATTTCTTTAGGCAAGGGTTAGGTTGTTTTAATGTAATTTTGGATTAAATTTATGGTTGATGCCATTAATTGAATTTATGAAATTTTATTAAATTTAACGGTGCATGAGAATTAAAATTGGCCTTTTTAACTTCTCTATAATTCATAAACTTGGGAAAGTTAATGAATTAGAAAACTAAAATTTCATTCTAGGATCATTGAGTTGATTAGGGATAATTAACCCACCTAGAACCTAAAATCATGGGCATAATTTAGATCACAATTGGGAAATTGTAGGTTTTAAAACTTAGTGATTTTGGAAAGAATCATTTGAATGCATGTGTAGGTAAATTCAAGGCATCACTCAAAAATTTATTCCAATTGAACATTAGAACTCTAACCTAACAGAGCTTATTTTTCATTACAAATCTCATCTCTTGTATCTATCTTCTTGTTTGCATTCTCCTCTCCCGCATTTAAATTTACTTATTTTCTTGAGTCTAGTCTTATCTTGTCTTACTTATCACATCTGTTTATCTACTATAGTAAATTGCACACCCATGCATTGCACTAAAATAAGGAAAATTTGCTAGGACACTCACTAATTTAGGTCTAACTAGTCCTCGTGGGATCGATACTTTTAACTTATCACTTGCTCGCTCTCGTAGTGTATACTTGCACGTCGTAAAAGTGTCGGGGTTTTATTCTAATTTGCATTAGTTTAGGGCATCCGATATTTTCGCATCAAGTTTTTGGCGCGTGCTGTCGGGACTAGTTTTGAATCTTATTTTGTTTGAGTTGATTTTAGCATTTTATCCTAATTTTTTTGTTGGGTGTGCCTTGTTGTCTTTATTTCGTGTTTTTTTTTAGTCCTTGTTATTCTTTCTGGTTGTGTCGGTGCATATTGTGTTTGTTGAGCGTGTTATAATTGATTCATTACTTTATTATGGCTTATGATAACTTTGGGTGGTCTTTTGTGCCCAATGAACAAACACAATATAGTTCTTTTTCTTATGATCATCCTTTTGCTAATTTAGAGTCTTCTAGTGAGGGGTATGAATCTTATGGCTACCAAATGCCTAATTACTATCATACTAACCCTATGACTTATGGGAACCATATGTATGATAATAATCAGAGCAATTGGGCCTATGAACCATATCCTAGGGGTTTTGAGCCATATCCTTCCTATATTCAAGAAACCCAGGTAGAAGACGAATCTTCCCTTAAAATGTTGTTATTAGAATATATGAGAACCACAGAAGAGAGGAATAGGCAAATAGAGGAGATGAATAGTCAAATAGGGGAGTCAATTCAACGCCTAACGGATACACTTGTCTCCCTTAGAGAACAAATGTATTTAGACTCATCTGAGGTTGAACATCCTAGGGAAGAGAGTGAAGGAGGACCCACACTCATAGATAGTTCGGTGAGTCACTTGATCACTGACCCACTGATAGAACCTCAGGATCCTAGTCCTTCAATTTTTTCTAAGTATGGGCATTTAGAGGATTGTGCTTTAGATGTAAAAGAACTAGAACCTTGTAGCACACACCAGGATAGAGTTAGTGAGAGCGTGGAAGAAGTCGAGCCTGTTGAGTTAGGTCAGGAGGTAGAGTTTGAGGCTTTTGAGTCTATGACAGTTGTATCTTCTGATTTTTCTCTTATTGGTGAGTGTTTTTCTTTCTATTCTCTCGACTCAGTGTCTTTGTTTGAGTCAGTGCATTTTCCTGTTCTTCCTTCTTTTCTTTTATCAAATAAAAAAACCAAAAATGCTTATTTTGTTGTTTTTCCTTCTTTTATTTTATTATATAAAAAATCAAAAAACATATCTGACTCGGGCTCTCACGAGAAGCTAGTATTCTTGCTAGCTCGATTTGTTTTGTAGATTCAAGAAAGAGAGGCAGAAGAAGTGGGAGAATTTTTATGTACCTTGACAAGCCCACGTATACTACGTCAAGCTAATGACGTTAAACAAGCGCTTCTTGGGAGGCAACCCAAAGTTTATTTCGTTTGTTTCGTTTTTATTTTCTATTTTTAATTTTTTTCTTTTGTTTCATTTTTAGTTATTTTTGTTTTTAAATAAATAACTCTTGCCTATCTTGCAGCTCCCTTGGGGGTTTGTTGATATGCTTACTGCAGATGGAGGTCTCCTCAATTCAGGCGATATCGTTCTCCTTCCATCTTTATTAGTTGTCCTTAAGCATGCTTAAGTGAGTAGATTATACATTAAGGGCAATGTGTGCTTTAACCATGAGGCGGATGTGTTGTTCGAATCGATTTTGGGCTTAATTGAAAATTTTTCTAATGATGAGATTGTGTCTTTGCTAGAGTATATAGGGCGTTGCATGCCTTTGTGTTTATAAAGTTATTTACTTGCTTTAGGACTTCAAAATGATCTATTTTGACTCTTTGGATTCCATGTTAGTTGTTGGTTTCATGGTCTTTGATATGCATGATGTAGGTAGTTGATTCATTATGTTTAAGCAAGTAAAAATAGGAAAAAATGGTTGTTGTCTCTTGTTTAAAAATTAAGTTTCTACATGTGTTTTTATTGTAAAAGTCTGATGTCTTTGGTAGAAACTTGATATGCATCTCTTGAAAATAAAAAGTTAAGGTCAAATCTCGGGGTTAATGAAAATAAGAGTTGTGGTTTGTGTTCGAGGCAAGAGTATCCTATCTTGTTTGGTGTTTCTCAAGGTCAAGCTTGTCATTAGGATTCTTTAGTGCGCTTATGGTTAGTATGTCAATCAAAGTAGTTAGGATTCAACTCCTGATCCAAAAAGTTTCAAAAACTAGAAGCCATGACAAGTTAGGTAACCCATACATTTTTTTTTTAGAACACTCCAAAATTAGTAAACTTCAAATTTGTGATCATTTCAAGTTTGGGGAGTTACCCGAACCTCCCTAACTCAATGAGGACATTGAGTACTCTAAGTTTGGGGGAAAGGTAAATTCTTCGTGTTTATTTTTAAGAAAAAAAATAAAGAAAGAGTATGCAAACCTTTCATTTTCCTAAAACTCCATTGGGCTAGAAAAAATATGCTATTTATTTTGTTATTTAGAGTCGATTCCAGCAACTTGGTGCTCGATGTCGAAGTGCAGGCACTAACCATGTTGGCCTCTTGCAGTGAAGGTATCAAGCAAGAAGCCTATTCCCATTGCTTAGGTGCGCTGCGCTAACCACGTGTGCCATTCTAAGAACTACGGAAGTCCCATTGCTTAGGTGTCTTTGCGCTAAACACGTGTGCCATTCTAAGAACTACGGGAGAGTCAAAAATAAATAAAAAAAAAAAAAAAGTAAAAAAACTAGCCCTAAGTAGTGAGTTTTAGGGAAATTGAGGGGAATAATGCACATATCTATTTTTTAAAAAAAAATATATATATATATATATACAAAAATAAAAAGGAATGATCATTAAATTGTAGCCATGCGAGTTTTGGAGTATGACTTATTTTTAACTATGGGTTGCTTGATTTGAATGACTAGGATTCTAGTGGTTGAGCTTGAGGGTAGATGTTGAATCCTAGTTGATTTGCTCTTGGTTATTGATGCATAAGTGTAGCTAAAAAAACCCTAGGTGAGCCACTTAGAGAGCATTGATTAAATGGTGACTTGTAGCTTAGAACATAAATATTCAATTCTTGTTTAGTTACCCAAATGATTTCAGTCTTTAAAGGTCTTTAAAGTCTTTAGGGAATAGAACTCATTGAGGACAATGAGTAGTTCAAGTTTGGGGGTTTGATAACTCACCATAAGTGAGTTATTTTACTAGAATTTTAGTGTTTAATCCACTTGAATTGCATTTAATTTAGTTATCCTCATGTTCTTTTATCCCTAAATTATGTGTGTTAGCTTTAAAATCTTGAATTTACGCATTAGGTGCAAAAAGAATTAATTTTGATGTTTTTGTGTTTTAATTCAAGAAATTTTGGAAAATAAGCTAACAGTTAATTAAAGACCGAAATTTGAGATTTTTCTTAACTCCAAAAATCCTTGCATATTTAGTTTGATTTATAATTGACTTCATTAATTTATTTGGGATTTTTCTGTGTGCAGGAGATGTTTAAAAATTACAAAAGTCCCTAAGGGCATTTTAGACATTTTACCCGAAGGGTAATATGGTCTTTTTACTCTTAAGGGTATTTTTGTAATTTGTGGAGTTAGGGCAACACCATCTTATCTTATATAAGGAGGCTAGGGTTCACAAGTGCAAAGGAGGAGAAGAGTTGCCGCAAAAAGTAGAAAATACCGAGAGAGAGAAGGGAAACCGTGCAATTGCTACAGCAAAGGTGTGCATTGAAGAGAAAAATCGTGAAGGTGACATTGCTGTAGCAATTGGGTGAGTGAGGAAGAAATCGACAAGCTTCGATTGTGCCATTCTTTGTAGCAATCAGAGGAGAAAATCGGGACAAAGGAGGCCGAGTCAAACGGCTTTCTTTGAAGCAATTGGGAGAGAAAAACTCACAAGAAGTTCTTGACCACTCTTTGCAAAATCGATAGCTACTTTCTTTGTAGCAAAGCGTGCAAATTGCTATGCGTTTGACCTACCTTTTTTCAAGCAAAGTTGTGAATAGGGCTGCCCACCGATGCGATTGGCCTAGCATTTTTGAACCAAAATCGTGAGTAGGAGCTATTGTATTTTCTTTCTTTGAAGCAATCGATAGAGGAAGCAAGAGTCGACTTTCTTTGAAGCAATTGATAGCCCATTTCTTTGAAGCCCTACCGTGGCACTTAGTGAAGCAAAGTGCAATATTCTTGACCAATTGACAGAGGTGTTGCTTGGCGATTGTTGTAGCAAAATCGAAGGACCGACTGCTACATCCCGCCCATCTTTGCCAAGCAACTGTGGAGATCACCTATCGGGATTGACTTGCAATTCTTTGAAAGCAAAGTCGAGGATAGGTCGCCAACCATTTCGCCGCCTTGTGGAGTTTCTTGGTGTTTTGCATGGAAGCTAAACACATGTCACTTACCCCGCGTAACCCGCTCCTAATCTCTAATTGTTAATGCTATTTTTACGCCATTGGACACATATTTTAGACTATTTTTGCTCGTTGTTTTAGACCGAATTCGTGACCGTTTTTAGGCTAGAATTATGGACCGATGTAGGCTAGATTTGTGAACATCGTTGGGTTATTTTTATAAATTCTTTGATCGATAAAAGTATGCATCAATTAGAAGTTTATGAGTTAATTTCCATCATGAACTAAATTTCTTTAGGCAAGGGTTAGGTTGTTTTAATGTAATTTTGGATTAAATTTATGGTTGATGCCATTAATTGAATTTATGAAATTTTATTAAATTTAACGGTGCATGAGAATTAAAATTTGCCTTTTTAACTTCTCTATAATTCATAAACTTGGGAAAGTTAATGAATTAGAAAACTAAAATTTCATTCTAGGATCATTGAGTTGATTAGGGATAATTAACCCACCTAGAACCTAAAATCATGGGCATAATTTAGATCACAATTGGGAAATTGTAGGTTTTAAAACTTAGTGATTTTGGAAAGAATCATTTGAATGCATGTGTAGGTAAATTCAAGGCATCACTCAAAAATTTATTCCAATTGAACATTAGAACTCTAACCTAACCCGAGCTTATTTTTCATTACAAATCTCATCTCTTGTATCTATCTTCTTGTTTGCATTCTCCTCTCCCCGCATTTAAATTTACTTATTTTCTTGAGTCTAGTCTTATCTTGTCTTACTTATCACATCTGTTTATCTACTATAGTAAATTGCACACCCATGCATTGCACTAAAATAAGGAAAATTTGCTAGGACACTCACTAATTTAGGTCTAACTAGTCCTCGTGGGATCGATACTTTTAACTTATCACTTGTCGCTCTCGACCGAGTGTATACTTGCACGTCGTAAAAGTGTCGGGGTTTTATTCTAATTTGCATTAGTTTAGGGCATCCGATATTTTCGCATCACACTCCCGTCAGTGCAGAATATTACGTGTCCACTGATATAACCAATACCTATGAGTCGACCCTTCACAGGTTGTTCGTAGACACGATTGGGTCAAATTACCGTTTTACCCCTGTGTCTACCTCTTGTTCCTTAAGTCCCCACTGCTCCTCTAATGAACAACATATTGTGATGGTCCGACCATACACAACACCCTTCTCGGCCGGTGAGAAGGTGGGCGCCGTTGTCCAAGCCACGGAGAGCGATTTCTTAAGGGAACAACCCTCTAGTTTCCCTAAAGCGGGAACGAGTGAATTTCATCTCGCGTAGTTAAGTACCCGCCTCCTACTTGGTTACGTCCACGAGAAGATAGGAATATTGGGCAGTAAGTGTGACCACCCTCACCCGCACTAGTCAAAGAATGCAGACCTCGCAGATGAGGAGTCCATAACACGCTCGGGATTCGTGTCGAGTCACTAATGGTCATCTACGAAGTTATTAGTCCTGCTTTGTCAGCAAATGTTACATCAGTTGGTCTAATAAATCACGGTCCGGTCTTGTACAATCTCATTGCACAGGATGCCCCCACTCGCATGTCAACTACATGAACGAGTCAGATCACCTCGTTTGTATCTAATACAAAGCGGGTTGCATCCACAGTGTATCCAGGATTAGGTCTCCAACCCTATCCATATACTGTAGACCGTTCGGGTCATTAACTCGAACGTGATCTCCCTGTGTGTCCACTACACACCGCTCAAGTTCTAGTTCTCTCATAAATTCAATGACCCTTGAGCTTAGTTTATTGGAAAAGTTTATAAATATTGCGAGACACAAAGTGATGAAATGAATAACTCTTATTAATTTCAAACAATATATTACAAACACGAGATTAGGACAAAAATCCCAACAAACTCCCACTTGGACTAAGCTAGTGGAGAAAATACATTTCTGAAATGTACATAAATTACAATGAAGTAATACAATAAACTAGGGCATCAATACCCGTTTACATATCTCCCACTTGCCCTAGTCAGGAAGCTCTCGAAGACCTAGACTCTCTAGGTGACCCTCAAACACCTTAGCCGTGAGGGGCTTTGTAAATAGATCAGCTACGTTGTGCTCCGACGCTATCTGTGTGACCGTTACGTCTCCGCGGTGCACAATCTCCCGTATCAGATGATACTTGCGCTCAATGTGTTTGCCTCTCTTAGGGCTCCGAGGCTCACGTGAGTTGGCTCTTTGCACCACCACTTATTATCACGAGCAGTGTGATAGGCAAGTTCATATTTGGAACAACTTCCAAATCTGTCATGAACTTCCTAAGCCAAACAAACTTCCTTTGCGACTTCACAAGCCGCAACATACCCGCTTCCATAGTGGAATCGATGCATCCTCGCTTGATGTTTAGCCATACTACGCTCCTCCATTCGAATGAATGAAGGTCGACCGAGGTAGATTTTCTAGAATCCTTATCGGTGCGAAAATCAATGCGTGTATCCCGTAAGGATCAAATCCCCACTACCATACACTAAGTCGTAGTTCCTTGTTCTCCTAAGATATTTGAGGATTGCCTTTACTACGTCCGGTGCTGATCTAATCTGGATTGGGTGATATCATCGACAATTCCTACCAGACATGGATGTCGAGCCTTGTACACAGCATGGCATACATCAAGCTCCCTACAGCTGAAGCATATGGAATCCATCTCATATCCTCAACATCTTGAGGAGTCTTAGGACACTGATCCTTAGACAAGTGAACCCCATGCCCGAAAGGCGGCAAGCCCCTTCTTGGAGTTCTGCAGATCTTATATCTAGACAACATCTTGTCAATATAAGGCGCGCCGAGACAAGGCTAGCGTTCGCTCTTCCTAGGTTAGGACTATCCGGATACCTAGAACATCTTGAGCTTCTCCCAAATCTTTCATTTGGAATTGCGAAGCTAGCCACTTCTTAACGTCAGTAAGAAATTCTACCTCATTCCCAATGAGAAGAATATAGTCCACGTACAACACCAAAAATGCGACAGTTTTGACAACGATTTTCTTGTAGAGACAAGGCTCGTCGACATTTTGATCAAAGCCATAAGATTTGATCGCCTCATCAAACCTTATATTCCAAGACCTTGAAGCTTGTTTCAGTCCATAAATGGACCTATGAAGCCGGCAAACCTTTTGCTCTTGGCCTTGGGCGATGAACCCTTTGGGCTGGTCCATGTAGATGGTCTCATCAAGTTTGCCATTCACAAAGGTTGTCTTGACGTCCATCTGCCATACCTCGTAGTAATAATACGCGGCAATGGCCAGAAGGATCCTGATCGACTTTACCATGGCAACAGGTGAAAAAGTCTCCTCATAGTAAACCCCTTCAACCTGGGTAAAATCCTTTGCCACTAGTCGGGCTTTGAAGGTCTGCACCTTCCCATCTATGCCACGTTTACGCTTGTAGATCCATTTGCAACCAATAGGTTTTACCCCATCCGGTTGATCCACAAGCTCCCATACAGAATTGAAGTACATAGACTCCATTTCCTGGTCCATAGCTTTGATCCACTCGTCTTTGTCAACATCAACCATTGCCTGATCATAGGTCAATGGATCCTCACAGTCATCATCAGGAGCGACAACTGAGGTTTCAGCTAAACCCATGTAGCGATCAGGTTGTCTCACAACAACACTTGTTGACGTACTAGCCCCATCAAGAACTCTTGGCGATGTAATCATCCATTTCATTTAATACAATTTTACTCCTTGGTAAATGATCCCTGACGTGGTCTTCCTCTAGGAAAGTGGCGTTTGTTGACATAAGCACCCTATTTTCCCTAGGATCGATAAATAGACCACCCCTAGTCTCTTTAGGGTAACCTACGAATAGGCACAATTTTGAACGGGGTTCCAACTTTTTCGGGTTTGACACCAACACGTGAGTCGGGCATCCCCAAATCCTGAAGTGATGTAAACTGCCTTTACGTCCACTCCAGAGCTCGAAAGGTGTGTCACAAACACTCTTCGACGGAACGTTGTTCAAAATATAAACCGCAGACTCCACTGCGTACCCCTAAAAAGAATCAGGGAGACGAGCATAGCTCATCATCGACCAAACAATGTCCAACAAGGTTCTGTTTCTCCTCTCCGATACACCATTCTGCTGTGGCAAACCAGGTGTTGAGAGTTGGGACGTGATTCCGTGTTCTATCATATAATCCTGGAACTCTGTGTCCATGTACTCTCCACCTCGATCCGATCGAAGTGTTTTAAGCAATTTACCTAAGAGGTTCTCAACCTCAGTCATGTACTCCTTGAACTTTTCAAGAGTTTCAGACTTCTTGTGCATTAGGTAAATATACCCATATCTGGAGTAATCGTCTATAAACGACACGAAATACTCATAACCGCCCCGAGCTTTAACATTCATCGGACCACAGAGGTCAGATTGTACTAACTCAAGAGGCTCTTTGGCTCTATATCCTTTTCCACTAAAAGGACGTTTGGTCATTTTGCCCTCAAGGCATGACTCACACACCGGCAAAGAGTTTTCTTCCAACTCATTTAGAAGTCCACTCTTCACTAGTTTCTCAATCCTATTGAGATTAATGTGGCCTAACCGAAGATGCCAAAGATGGGCATTTTCTTTTGGAGAAACTTTTGCTTTCTTAGTTCGTGTTTCTAGGTTTTAAACAATTCAGTATTCAAAACACTTTTGACTGAATTGGGTTTCAAAACATACAGATTATTTTCAAGTGAAGCTGAACAAATAACATTCCCTTTGAAAGAAATAAACGCTTTATTCAATTCAAAAGAAACGGAAATACATTGTTCTATTAAGTAGGAAATTGAAACAAGGTTTCTAGTAAACCCTGGAACTATGTACAGATTGTCAACAATAAGTACTTCCCGCCAAAGTTTAGCTTCACCGTGCCGATCGCTGCAGCAGAGACAAGCTCCCCGTATCCAATCCGTAGAGTCACCTCACCCTCTTGCAGCGGCTGCCAGGAATCAAACCCCTGAAAAAAAAAACAAACGTGGTTAGTGGCGCCCGAATCCAATATCCAGGCAGAGTCACTACTCTCCACTAAAAAGGTTTCAGTCACAAGTAAATCAAATTTACCTTGATTCTTCCTCTCGGCCAGGAATTTGGGATAGTTTCTCTTCCAGTGACCGCCCCCATTGCAGTGGAAACACTTTCCTTTCTCTGCAACCTCCTTGACCTTCTTGCCCTTGTGGGCGGCAGCATGGTCAGTCTTACCCCTCTTCATCCTCTTCTTCCCTTTCGGGTGTGAAGGAGCAACATGTTTCGTCCCAGAGGTCGAACCCCTGTGATAAGACCTGTAGGCAACATTTTCCTCAGATTCCTTGACCCTGTGCAAGGATTGGAAATTCTGTAGCCCATTGAGGAGAGTAGTCAGAGTGTAGCTAATTTTGTTCATAATAGCATTGCTACGAAACTGAAGGAAACTCTTCGGAATAGTCTCCAAAATAAAACTGACCTGGCTCGACTCGTCGATCGAAGCCCCGTTCATCTCGGCCAGATGAAAGTGGGTCATCATGTCTAGAACATGTTCACGGACACGACGACCCCTCTTTCATCCGTAGCGTTGAAAACGATTTGAGCGAGTCATCATGGGACTGAAATGACTCTTTGCCCAAACATTTCCTACAAGGACTCCATGATCTCCTTAGCGGAAACCATCAGCTCATGCTTCTTTGCCAAGACATCAGACATGCTGGAAATTATGTAGACCTTGGCCTTTTCATTGGCCCTGATCCAGCGATCGTACGTGTCGCGAACACTTCGCGACGCGGTCGAGCCCGGCATCTGAGGACACTCCTCAGATAGCACGTACTTTATGTCGTCTTGTACCAAAATTGTATTAATGTTGTTTTTCCAACTTTGGTAATTATCTCCCACCAATTTATCCGAAGCGAGTAAAGCTATAATTGCGCTAGACATTTTTAGCTGAAAAATAAGAAAAACGTTTGTATTAGTCTCGCAAAAAACTTTTGAAATCCAATCAAGTTTTAGCAAAATTGTTTTATGATCCCTAGGTCATTCAAAATTTTGCAATGATACCCTAAAGGTTTAGAATGACCGTCACCGAAGGGTGAACAGAACACTCCTCCTCTAGGACGAGACTTTCTCGATTAGACCCTAATCCCAGAATAACTCTTATTCCATTAGGCGTCCAATTACCATTGTTTGGTCGAATTCATTAACACTTAACGAATTCTGTGAGTGTCACCCTCAATCTTTAAGTTTCCAAGCATTCGTCCAAACAATAGCCACCGAAGGGTGAACCAAGAAGGAAAACCAACCAGGAAACTGTATCCCTTTCGGGAATTCACGGTGTTCCGACTCCCATGATCAAGCCCTCCGAAGGGATTGTCTGGTCCAGGCCAAACTAGCGGGCAGATCATAGGCGTCTCACGGTGTGAATCGAAAGAAGAGACCGTGGGTCTCGTTTTCACAAGTCCCGCTCCCACTCACTATAAGTACTCTCTCCATCCACGATGATATTGACCTATACAAATGCCATCCGAAGGGAGACGCTCCCATTTGCGCCACAAGGCCGAGTATAGATCTCACGGTGCAGACTTATTGGAGATTTGTGGTTGGAAATTCAAATGTATCTCATACACTTTATTTCCTCCCACTCAGCACTTTAATTTTTAATAGGGATTGACCTAGATAAACCGGCTAAAAATTTACCTAAGTCTACCAATATAACTCTTATATGGTATTAACCTAAGTTTATAATCACATTATTAACTTAGGTCTATGTGAGTAAATTAATTAACACTTAATTAACGGCACTCACGAGAATATAACCTAAGAATCTCTCGACCGAATTCACTCCCAGGTCAGTTTCCAGGTAGGGGTGTTCCGCAAGCGTCAACTTAAATACCCCAGCCTTAGACAAAACCTTCCTTAGACAGAGTTACTTATCAGTCTCCATTCAAAGGTCATATTTGATTTTCTAAATTTCTAATCTTATTAGAAAATTAGAAAACCTAAGTCTAATTATTCAAGTTCTAAACACTTTAAAACTAATAATTAACTTAGGTTGCATGCATTTCTATGTTATATTGCTTGATCATCCATCACATGAATAATACTATATACTATAACATAATATAATTCATCACTTGAATTAAATGCATGAGCATGCTTTTAATTTAAAAAAATATAACACTTATATTAAATAAATTAAAACATGCAAACATTATATTATAACTCTTATAACATAATCCCATCATGCATACTATATATTATAACTCTTATAATATAAAAATGATGCATGAAATGTTTAACCTAAGGTGGGATTTTAAATCTATATGACATACATTATGCACATAGAATTAATTAAAATATACATCTCATGCATAAAAAAAATAAAAAGCAAAAATAGACCGATTTTTGGCACCTAGGGGCAATTATTTAATTAAATAACATTAATATAACATTTATATTAATATTATTTAATAAAATAAGTAAATAAAATAAATAATTACATTTTATAAAAAAAAATAATTAAATAAATCGGAAAAATAACTGTCCACGTTAAGGTTTGATCCCACGTCCTCGCGAAAATCGCTGCAGAATCGCGCTTCTTCACGCGCGCGTGCGTAACGCTGCGCGTGCAAGGTAACTGTAACGCTGTTCGCATCTGGCGTCGACCCGCGTTCAACGCCACGGCCGCGGTAACGCCGACTGGCCGCAGGTCTCCGCCCGTCTCCGTCCGCAAGGACAACGTTGAGACGCCGTTGGGCAGCGTCTCAACGCCATCGACAGAACAGCAAACACCTTTGTTGTTCTTCATTGAATTTTCGCCTGTTTCCGCTCCATTTCTTCACAGCAACTCTTGCCACGAACGACCCGGACTTACAGACTCGATTTACAACAAAATGCCCAAAAACAATAGGCCCTTACATTGATCTCATCAACATAATTGTAAATCTAAAAAGGTGCCAAAAACCATAAACATCCATTATGCAAACCAAAAACAAATCTCATGAATAATGGCAAAATACCCACCAACTTTTAATAAAACAGTGCATAATCGAAGAACCATCGAGATGGCTCTGATACTAATTGAAGGGAATGAGAATCCTACGCAGCGGAAGACGATTGGATCGTCGAGGTATCAATATGCACCATGATTTTATTAAAAGTGATCTAACACTTAGATCTAGGCTAAACATGCTTCAAAGAAGAAGAAATTTACAGCATGAAGAGATTTTACTTCCTAGTTGTAGACTAACTCAACAAATTTCTTCCTCCGGTCACGAACTCTTCGTGCAACTCGATCTCTACGAACTCTTCCCACTAATGATCTTGAACACCACCAATTTGCCTTCTCGGTTGTTCTCTTTTGGAGAAGGGAGGTTTGTGGGAACCTTTTGTGTTTTGGAGAGGGAGGAGATTAGAGAGAAAGTAGAGAGAACTTTATTTTCTCTTTTGTGAAAATCTAAAAAATGAGATTAGAGCCTATCAAACCCTTCTTGCAAAGGGTTTAAATAGTGGAATGAGGGAGTTAATATCTCCTCATTATTACAACTTTACCACAACCATAGGTTATGCAAATCTCATTTGCATAACCACATAATATAAGATATCTCATATCTCAGATTGCAAATCTCATTTGCAATAATTGTGGATTAATTAAATTGAATCACATCCAATTTAATTTCTCTCAATTAATTTCTCCAATTAGCCCTAATTCAACAATTAGGCTAAGCTATAGTTTATTATGAATCTCATTCACATTAAACTATATATTATATCATTCATATCTCATATAAATAACATAAATGCCCTTAAACTGAAATTGAACACTTCAATTTCATACCAAAACATTAACCCTTCTTTTAACCCAGATGGAGCCAACCGAGGGACCTAATGAACCTACAGTGACGGGCTCCAATGATCCGAGATTAACCTGTCAAACTCTTTGACACGGTTAACCAACATTCATTAGCTACGGTAACACTCCACTATAGCCCGTAGCTGCACTCCCGTCAGTGCAGAATATTACGTGTCCACTGATATAACCAATACCTATGAGTCGACCCTTCCTGATTGTTCAGAGACAGGTGGGTCAAATTACCGTTTTACTCCTGTGTCTACCTCTTGTTCCTTAAGTCCCCACTGCTCCTCTAATGAACAACATATTGTGATGGTCCGACCATACACAACACCCTTCTCGGGCCAGTGAGAAGGTTGGTGCCCGTTGTCCAAGCCCTGGAGACAGCACTTAAGGGAACAACCCCTCTAGTTTCCCTAAAGGCGGGAAAGAGTGAATTCCATCTCGCATAGTTAAGTTCCCGACTCCTACTTAGTTTTGTCCACGAGAAGATAGGCATATTGGGCGAGTAATCGTGACCATCCTCACCCGTACTAGTCAAAGAATGCACCTGCAGATGTGAGTCCGTAACACGCTCGGGATTCGTGTCGAGTCACTAATGGTCATCTCACGAAGTTATTAGTCCTCATCACAGCGGTGTTACATCGTGAGGTCTAATAAATCATGGTCCGGTCTTGTACAATCTCATTGCACAGGATGCCCCCACTCGCATGTCAACTACATGAACGAGTTAGATCACCTTGTTTGTATCTAATACAAAGCGGGTCGCATCCACAATGTATCCAGGATTAGGTCTCCAACCCTATCCATATACTGTAGACCGTTCGGGTCATTAACTCGAACGTGATCCTCCCTATGTGTCCACTACACACCGTTCAAGTTCTAGTTCTCTCATAAATTCAATGACCCTAGAGCTTAGTTTATTGGAAAAGTTTATAAATATTGCGAGACACAAAGTGATGAAATGAATAACTCTTATTAATTTCAAACAATATATTACAAACACGAGATTAGGACAAAAATCCCAACAGTTTCAACCTATAAATGGATCGATTAAGCTTGCAAACTTTTTGCTCCTGACCTTGGGCTATGAACCCTTAAATTTGAGACATATAGATGCTCTCGTCAAGATTACCATTCAAAAGCGATCTTGACGTCCATTTGCCAAATTTCATAATCATAAAAAGCGGCTATGGACAAGAGTATATCTTATAGACTTCAAAGATAGCAACAGAGAAAAAGTTTCTTCATAGTCAACTCCTTCCCTTTGGGTAAAACCCTTTGCTACAAGCCTAGTCTTAAAGGTATGTACCTTTCCGGCTGCATCTCTCTTTTCTCTTATAGATCCGTTTACACCCTATGGGTCTAAACCCTTCAGGTCGGTCTACAAGTTACCATATTGAATTGAAGTCCATTGACTCCATTTCAAGGTCCATGGCTTTGATCAACTGGTCCTTGTCTACGTCATTCATTGCCTGTTTATAAGACAATGGATCTTCTACGTCGTCATCAGGTATAACAACTTGCGTTTCAGCTAAACCCAAGTAGCGGTCAGGTTGGGAAACAACCCTCCCACTGCGTCGAGGCATTCCCAACCATTGAGAAGGACGAGACTGACTTGAGGTGCTGGCTCTTCCATCAACTCTTGATGAAGGTTCAGCTTGATTAACAACTCTTGTTGGTTCATGAGTAGCTTCATTTAGTACTAATTTACTACGCTGTACGTGGTTCCTCATGTGATCTTCCTCCAAGAACGTGTCGTTTGTCGATACAATCACCTTATTTTCTTGTGGGTCGTAGAAAAGACCACCTCTCGTTTCTTTGGGATAGCCAACAAACTTGTACAATCTTGAACGAGGTTCCAGTTGCTTTTGGTTTGTCACGAGCACGTGTGTCGGACAACCCCAAATCCTGAAGTGTTGTAAACTAGGTTTACGCCCCTTCCAAAGTTCAAAAGGTGTTTCTGAAACAATTTTTGATGGAATAGTGTTCAAGATTTGAACTGCAGTATCTACTGCGTATCCCCAAAATGAGGCAGGCAATTGAGCATAGCTCTTCACAGAACGAACCATGTCTAACAAGGTTCTATTTCTCCTTTCTGACACACCATTTTGTTGTGGTGTATTGGAGTCTTTGAGAGGTGAGATTTAATTCCATGTTCTATCATATAGTCCCGGAATCTCAAATCCATATACTCTCCACCTCGATCGGATCGAAGTGTTTTAATGGTTTTCCCTAATGCATTCTCTACTCCAGCCTTATACTCTTTGAACTTTTTAAGAGTTTCAGACTTGTGATGCATTAGGTATAGATAACCATACCTCGAATAATCATCTATGAAAGAGATGAAATATTCATACCCTCCTCGAGCTTTGACATTCACCGGACCACAAAGATCCGAATGTACAAGTTCTAAGGGCTCTATGGCTCTGTAACCTTTTCCAGTAAAAGGTCGCTTGGTCATTTTACCTTCCAAGCAAGATTCGCAAGGAGGTAAAGAATCATCTTCTAACTTATTTAGAAGTCCATTCTTAGAGAGTCTCTCAATCCGGTTGAGATTAATATGACCAAATCTAAGATGCCATAGATAGGTATTATTATTTGGAGAAATCCTTTACCTTTTATTTTGAGTGTTAGCATTCTTAAACATCTCATGATTTAAAATTTCTTTCGTTTTATTCGGTTTCAGTACGTACAAGCCATTTTTCAATTTAGCTGAACAAATATTGACACCCTCTTTCAAAATGAGCGCTTCATTAATTGAAAAAGAAATACAATAACCAAGTTCTATTAAACAAGAGATAGAAATTAAGTTCCTTTTATGCTTAGGAACTATATACAGATGTTTTAATAAAAGAAATCTATCTCCGAAAAAAGCATGGCATCTCCCACTGCACGAGCTGAGACGACGTCTCCCATTCCGACCCTAAGCATCATCTCACCCTCTTCGAGCTCCTTGAAGGAACTAGTTTCCTGAAATGAAGAGCAAACGTGATTAGTGGCTCCTGAATCAAGTATCCAGGTAAAATCATCATTTTCGACTAAACAAGTTTCAAGAACAAGTAAATCTGATTTACCTTTCTTCTCTTTGAGCTCAGCAAGGTATTTTGGGCAATTTCGTTTCCAGTGCCCATCCACGTTGCAGTTGAAACATTTTCCTTTATTTGCAACCTTGGCTTTTCCCTTGCCTTTGTCAGCAGTAGGTGCCTTCCATTTCCCTCCTATTTTCTTCTTTTGGGTCATCTTAAGCCCAGAATATGAGCTACAGGACTTAGTCCCAAATGATGAACCCTTCTAGAACCTTCTGGAATGGGCAAACAGATTTGCCTCTCCATCAGCCTGTCCCTTTATACTCTATCTTGTTCATCACCGCATTGCTGCGGAATTGCAGGAAACTCTTCGAAAGAGATTCCAGAATGAACGATACCTGACTTTGCTCGTCAATGACCGCTCCATTCATCTCAGCCACGTTGAAGTGGACCATCCGATTAAGAACGTGTTCTCTCACCGATGACCCCTCCTTCATACGGGAGTTATAAACGTATTTGAGGGATTCGTGTCGAATCTGTCCAGACGGTTGCCCAAACATTTTCTACAGCGAACTCATAATCTCACGACCTGAGACAATTCCCTCGTGCTTTTTGGCCAAAACTTCAGAAACACTAGCCAAAATGTAGACCTTGGCCTTGTCATTGGCCTTGATCCAGCGGTCGTATGCTTCCTTAACAGATTGAGGAGCGTTACGAGCGAGGACACGAGGACATTCCTCGGACAAGACAAACCGTAGGTCATCAACAAACGAATCGTATTGAGTTGGACTTCCACGTAGTAAAATTCTCACCCGATTAAACGGTCTCTTTTAAGTAAGGCTATTATTGAGGACGACATCTTTGAAAATCCAAAATAGTTCTAATTAGTTATGCCTTTTAACCCATTGTAAAAACCAATCAAATTTAGCAAAATTATTAAAGAACCCTAGTGTTTAAACTAAACTCACTGTTTAAATTAAACATTTTAATTTTGCAACGATACTTCAAGGGTTTAGAACAAAAGCCTCCGTCGGGCGGTCAGTCATTCCTCCCTTGAATTGAGACTCTCTCAGCCAATTCCCACTACCAGAACATCTCATGCCCCAATGGTCCTTAGCTACCGTTTGTTTGGTCAATGACTTGTTAACTATCTTAACTCATCTTGTAAATGTGACCCTACCATTTTCAGATTCAATAGGCCAGAGCCAACAGGCTACTATTAAGAAAGACAACTATTGGCAAACAACCTAAGAGACCATATCCCTTTATGGAGTTCGCGGTGTTCCGATCCCTATAGCCAGGCCCTCCGTAGGGTTTGGCTGTTCCAGGACAACCTAGCAAGCGGACTATAGAAATCTCACGGTGCGACCTAATGGATGAGACCGTAGGATACGTTGACACGCGTCCTGCTCCCATTTACTATGGATACTTCCCTCATTCACCTTGGTATTGAACCATGCAAACACATACCATAGGGGGACGCCCTATTGACGCCACGTAGCCGAGCATGGAACTCACGGTGTGAACTCTTGAGGACGTGAGAGTAAACTCGATGTGAACATCTCGTTTTCTCCCACTGAAGCTCCTAAGATTAGGGTATAGGTTTAACTTAGTCGGATTCTGGCTAAAAGAATCTATCTAAGTCTATGCCTATTATAACTATTATAACTAGGTCTTTTAACCTTATGTCTAGGTGAATAAACATTTTAATTACCTAGAGATAAAATAGAACTAAGGTTAATTCAACTCAGCTCCGGTCGGTTCCGGGTAAGAGGTGTTAGATTGCTAACTGTCACTTAAGTAGTACCCCCAGCCTTAGACAGAACTTCACCTGTAGAGTTCCCTTATAACCAAATTTCTAATGTCCTACTAGATTTTAAACTATTTAAAAAACTACGTAAGACTAATTTCTAATCCTATTAGAAATTAAAACTTAGGTCTAAATTAATTTTAAATGATTTAAAACTAATTGAATTTTAACCCAAGTTCCTATGTTTGCATGCATTTCTTTATTATAGGTTATGGTTTCTAAAATCCCTTTAATTTATAATTTTATAAATTTAATAATTAACCTATGATAAAGAAACTATATTATAAATCCAACAATCATTATTCAAATTGGAATTATAAAAGGAATTCAACTAATTGAATTATAAAATTACTTAAACAAAATAACATTTATTTTAAACTAAGTAATTTCATGTTCCATGCAATTTATTTTCCATATAATCTAATCATAACAATTATAATTAATTACTCATGAAAAATAAATTAATCATGCATTTAACCATATTCATATAACATTTATATAAATAAAATGCATGATCATGCTTATCCTAAGGTGGGAATAATCTAAATGACATTCATAAAGACATAAAGTTGTAAAACCGGAATAATAATTTGGGCCCTAAAGTGCAAAAAATAAAATTACATTAATTTTATTTCATGAAACCAGTCTAAAACACCCTGAACCGACCTTGAACCGCTCGAACCGGACCAAAACCAACGAACAAGCTTGAACCGGCCTGCTACTACTTGAATTGCCTCACGGCGTTGCAACGCCCGCTTCATCCTCGCGCGCGCCTGCTATCGGGGTGGCGTTGCAACGCTGAGGGGCAGTGTTGCAACACTACTGACCCCTTGAACGCCCGCGTCGATAGAGGACGCTGGCGTTGCGACACCATTCTTCAGCGTTGCAACGCTGATGAACGGCGTTGCAACGCTGCTGCTTCGGCAGCAACCTTCTTCTTCGAACACAACAGCTTCAACTTGCAATTTCTCCCTCGATTCTCCACCGAATTGCTTGAAATTGGTCCCGAACGACTCGTAACTCAATTACATACTCAATTATGCACTTTATTTGCCCAAAAACGCAGGGGCCTTTACAACAATTTGATCAAATCAAAAGTAAACTATGGCCAAAAAATCCTAAATAGTTTTACAGCAAACCAAATGCATTTCCCACCATATCAATGCAATTTTGTTTCAAAACAAAATAATACAAACATTGCTCGAATACCAATTGATGGAGATCGGATCTCCTTGAGCAGCGAAAACGGGTTTGGGATCGTAAATTGTTTGATTGTTTTAATAGAAAGAAAAACCAGTACATTGACAAAAATACAGAACAAGCATGAAATTCTAATCCTATTAGACATGGATTGATTGCATACAAGCGTACTGAGTTTAACAATTAAACTAAAGAGAAAAGAAGGAACAATTACCTTTGTAGATTCGCAGAACAACAACTCCTTGCTCCTAGAGAAATCAGCAAAGCAGCAACATAGGCACTCCTCTGTATTTCCAAGCAGGACACCACCAACAGAGAAAACCTTATATATCTCTGAGTTCTTAGAACAAAATCCTTTATGGGAAGGATTACAACAATTAGATGGTTTTGGGAATTCTAGAGAGTGAGTTAGAGAGAGAGTATTCTTTCTGTGTATCTTTTCAATTGAAATCAATTGATTGAATCCTACTATTCATTTGTCCTTCTCACAAGGAGAAGGACTTCACTGGGTAACTCCCCACTCCCTATCGAGGGGGAGTTGGGGAGTAGTGGGAACGTGTTCTCCTGACACGTTCCCAATTAATTTTATATTAATTAATCAAATATTAATTAATTACATTAGATCAAATCACATTTAATTCAATTATAATATTAATTAAATTGATTAAATCATATTTAATCATTTTACCCTTTAATCTATAGTTTAATGTACATCTCATGCACATTATGTTTTAACCTATAGTTTTCAAATATGAATCACATTCACATTTGAATTTAATATTTGAACTCTTTCAAATATTTAATTCTCGCATGTAATTTAATATGAATCCTATTCACATTAAATTTATAATATATAGTTCCAAAACTATATATTATATCGTATCAATATACATTAAATTTATTTCCTAATGAATTTGAACATTTCAAACTCAAATGATCTAAGAACCCTTTACGAGCTAGAAGGTGGACCTTATGGACCTACAGATCAGAAGCTCCAACGATACAAGATTGCTCGGTTAATCTCATTAACCTCCCAATCAACATTCGTTAACTGTGGGAACACTCCACTAATGTCCCACAGCTGCACTCTTCTCACTGCAGATATATTTATGTGTCCATGGATATTGACCAATAACAGCAAGTCAATCCTTCACGAATGTTCGTAACACCAGCTGGGTCTATCGTTTTACCCCTGGGTTACATCTTGTGCCTTAAGTACCAGTGCTCCTCTAATGAACAATTTGTTTGTGGTCCTACCAACAAACATGGTTCCTCTCGGGCCAATGAGAGGGTCGGGCCCTTTGTTCAAGTCCCGGAGACACCACTTAAGGGAACATTCCTCTACTTACCCTAGTAGGCGGGAAGGAGTGAATTCCATCTTGCTAAGTTAAGTTCCCAGCCGTTCACTCGGTCTTGTCCCCAAGAAGGTAGGCATATTGAGTCGGCGAACCGCCACTCTCACCCATACTAGTCAAAGGACAATCCCTCGTGAGCAGGAGTTAAGTAACTTTGCTCGAGGATTGAGATCAAGTTGCCTAAAGTCACCTAGTGAAATAGAAACCTAACTAGTCAACGGAGTTACAGCTAGAGGTTACTATTTCGTGGTCCGGTACTATGTAATCTCATTACATAGGATATCCCCACTCACATGTCTTCTACACGAACACGATAGGATCACAGTGTTTGTATCAAATACAAAGTGGGCCACATCCATAGTTTAACCAGGGTAAGGTACCAAAACCTTATCCCCTAACTATAGACCCTTTAGGTTGTATCTCGAAACGAGATCCTTTATATGTACATTACATTCAGTTAGACATTCATTTAACAGCCTGGGATGTTTAGTTTATTGGATTTAGGGTTTAAATAAAGGCAAACTCGTAGATAACGAACAATAACACTTTATTGAAATAATAACACTTTATTACAATAATTAGAACATAAATACAAACTATGAGTTTTAGGGCACAAATCCCAACACCCACTACGTCAAGGCATTCTCAACACTTGAGAAGGACCAACTTGATCAACAACTTTTGTTGATTTATCTGTAGCTTCCCTGGAAATTTCACTTAAGACAATCCTGCTACGAGGCTGATGATCTCTCATGTGGTCTTCCTCTAAGAACGTGGCGTTTGTCGACACAAGCACCTTGTCCTCTTGAGGATCATAAAACAGACAACCTTTCGTTTCTTTGGAGTATCCTACGAATAGGCATAATTTTGAACGATGTTCAAATTTCTCGGATTGGACACCAGCACATGTGTCGGACATCCCCAAATTCTGAAGTGACGTAAACTACCTTTACGCCCTTTCCATAACTCATAGGGTGTTTCTGAAACACTCTTAGAGGGAACCATGCTTAAAATATATACAACAGCTTCTACTATATATCCCCAAAACGAATTAGGCAGCTCAGCATAGCTCATCATGGATCGAACCATGTCTAACAGGGTTCTATTTCTCCTCTCAGATACACCATTCTGCTGAGGTGTACAAGGCGCTGAGAGTTGGGATACAATTCCATGTTCTATCATATAGTCTTGGAATCTAAAATCCATATATGTCAATGAATCCTCAACGCCATCATCAGGTATGACGACTTGGGTTTCAGTCAAATCCATGTAACGGTCGGGTTGTCTAACATCCCTCCCACTACGTCGAGGCATTCTCAACACTTGAAACGGACCAGCTTGATCAACAACTTTTGTTGATTTATCTGTAGCTTCCCTGGAAATTTCACTTAAGACAATCCTGCTACGAGGCTGATGATCTCTCATGTGGTCTTCCTCTAAGAACGTGGCGTTTGTCGACACAAGTACCTTGTCCTCTTGAGGATCATAAAACAAACCACCTTTTGTTTGTTTGGAGTATCCTACAAATAGGCATAATTTTGAACGATGTTCCAATTTCTTCGGATTGGACACCAGCACATGTGTCGGACATCCCCAAATCCTGAAGTGACGTAAACTACCTTTACGCCCTTTCCATAACTCATAGGGTGTTTCTGAAACACTCTTAGAGGGAACCATGTTTAAAATATATACAACAACTTCTACTGTATATCCCCAAAACGAATTAGGCAGCTTAGCATAGCTCATCATGGATCGAACCATGTCTAACAGGGTTCTATTTCTCCTCTCAGATACACCATTCTGCTGAGGTGTACCAGGCGCTGATAGTTGGGATACAATTCCATGTTTTATCATATAGTCATGGAATCTCAAATCCATATATAGGTCAATGAATCCTCAACGCCATTATTAGGTATGACGACTTGGGTTTTAGTCAAATCCATGTAACGGTCGGGTTGTCTAACATCCCTCCCACTACCTCGAGGCATTCTCAACACTTGAGTAGGACAAGCTTGATCAACAACTTTTGTTGATTTATTTGTAGCTTCCCTGAAAATTTCACTCAAGACAATCCTGCTACGAGGTTGATGATCTCTCATGTGGTCTTCCTCTAAGAACGTGGCGTTTGTTGACACAAGCAGCTTGTCCTCTTGAGAATGACCAGCTTGATCAACAACTTTTGTTGATTTATCTGTAGCTTCCTTGGAAATTTCACTTAAGACAATCTTGTTACAAGATTGATGATCTCTCATGTAGTCTTCGTCTAAGAACGTGGCGTTTGTCGACAAGAGCACCTTGTCCTCTTGAGGATCATAAAATAGACCACCTTTCATTTCTTTGGAGTATCCTACGAATAGGCATAATTTTGAACGATGTTCCAATTTCTTTGGATTGGACACCAGCACTTGTGCCGGACATCCCCAAATCTTGAAGTGACGTAAACTACCTTTACGCCCTTTCCATAACTCATAGGGTGTTTCTAAAACACTCTTAGAGGGAACCATGTTCAAAATATATACAGCAGCTTCTACTGCATATCCCCAAAATGAATTAGGCAGCTTATAGCACACAAAATGTGCTATCCTTAGGCTTAATTATTGCTAGTTTTATGAGGATTTCAGGGCTTTTACGTGTTTAATTTATTCAATTTCAGGTTAAGAGCTTAAACGGAGCTATTGGAGACAAATTGGATCACTCGGGATAAAAACGAGGCTATTTGGAGCGAAAAATAGCATCAATTGGAAGAAAAAGAATCAATCCAAGCATGAAGACCCGAGGTGATGGTGTTGCAACGCCATGCATAGCGTTGCAACGCCATGCTTGCTGTTTAAAGGCTTTGAAGACTCCAGGCGATAGCGTTGCAACGCTGCCTTATAGTGTTGCAACGCTATCTCGATAGAAAAGCACGCGTAACAAGCCACACATAGGGCATTGCAACGCTGCCTTGCAGCGTCGCAATGCCATCGATTATTTCCATATCTGCCAGCCGCCTAGGGTACAGCGTTGCAACGCTGTCCCTAGCGTTGCAACGTTGCACCTATTCCTTCTATAAATACAACATGATGCATTTGAGTAAAGGGAGCAGAATTTGGTAATGTTTTGCCCTAATTCCGAAATACACTTTGTAAGAAGAGAGAAAAGAGTGATTTTTGGAGCCAAAGCATTCGTGGAGGTTCGAGATCGAAGATGGGAGCTCGGAGACGAAGGACCGGCATCGACACCTAAGTTTAATTTCCTTTTCTTTCAATTTATAATAGCATTCTAAGACGTTTTCTACTTGTTTAGTTTGATTTTCATGTGATTTAGAGTAGCTAAACGTTGTAGTTAGGATTTGATTTGCTTGTTATGACTTTATTACAATGTATTGAAACATGTTTTGTTTTTATTTTTGGCAATTCGTTCTTGACTTCTTAATTTGTTGATTTAAGTGGACTCAAGAGATAAAGCTTGAATTAGAGCAAAGTTGTCAAAACCCCTAGAATTTTGGAATGAGAATGACTTAGAAATCTTAGGGAAACATATAAAGAAGTTTCTTAATGCCATGCATGTCGTAGGTTCATATGGAGACTATGGAGTTTATTGCATGTGTGAGGCTCACTAAGAATCGAGAGATTTTCTTGAGTATTTTACTTCTTGTTTATAATTTCATCTCATTGGTTCAATGCATGTGTTAGTTAGGTCGTTAACTTGTAAAATCACTTCCCATAAATCTATCAATTCGTGTCTCCACATGTTTGTTTGTTTGTTTGCATTTACTTCAACCAACTATCCATGTTATGTTTCTTTAGCTAAAATTTAGAATTAGTACCTTAGTAATTAATTAATCTAGAAACCCATTCCCGAGGACGATACTTGGACTCATAAATCACTATACTAAAACTTGACCCGTATACTGCGGTATTGTAATATCATAAATATCACGCAACAGCAGCTAAGCATAACTCATCATGGATCAAACCATGTCTAATAGGGTTCTATTTCTCCTCTCAAATACACCATTCTGCTGATGTGTACCAGGCACTGAGAGTTGGGATAAAATTCCATGTTCTATCATATAGTCTTGGAATCTCAAATCCATATACTCTCCACCTCGATCTGATCGATGTGTTTCAATCGTTTTACCTAATGTGTTCTCAACTTCTGCCTTATACTCCTTGAACTTTTCAAGGGTTTCGGACTTATGATGCATTTGGTAAAGATAGCCATACCTAGAATAATTATCAATGAAACTAATGAAATATTTATACCCTCCTCGTGCCTTGACATTCATAGGACCACAGAGATCCGAATGCACGCGTTCTAAGGGTTCTTTGGCTCTATAACCTTTTTCAGAAAAAGGTCTTTTAGTCATTTTTCCTTGGAGACAGGACTCACATGGTGGTAAAGAGTTGTCCTCTAACTGACTTAGGAGACCACTCTTGACCAATCTCCCAATCCTATTGAGATTAATGTGGCCTAGTCTCAAGTGCCAAAGATAGGTACTAGGAGAAAGTTTCTGCCTTTTATTTTGAGTATTAGCTATTTTAAACATCTCGGTGTTCAAAATAGTCTTTACTTCTGTTGGTCTTAACACATATAAGTTGTTTTCAAGCTTAGCAGAACATATTCGTACACCTCTTTTGCAAATGAACGCTTCATTATGATCAAAAGATACTTTATACATATGTTCAAGCAAACAAGAGATAGATACAAGATTTCTTTTGATTCCAGGAACCAAAAGTACATTTTCTAACAAAATGAATCTATCTCTAAACAACAACTTCACTGCTCCCACTACTTTGGCTGAGACAATCTCTCCCATTCCAACCCTAAAAGTTATCTCCCCATCAGCAAGCTGCTGCCAAGAACTAGTTTCTTGAAAAGAAGAACAAACATGGTTAGTGGCTCCTGAATCTAATACCCAGGCGGAATCATCATGTTCCACTAAACATGTTTCAATAACAAGTAAATCATATTTACCTTGTTTTTCCTTCTCAAATTTCTTTTCTGCAAGGTACATCGGGCAGTTCCTCTTCCAGTGCCCGTCACCACCACAATGGAAACATTGTCCTGTGGCCTTAGCCTTGCGTGTGGGAGCTTGTCCCTTCCCTTTGTCCTTCTTCTTCTTCTGAATACCCTTATTCTTGATAAAAGAAGGACCAAACTTGGTCCCTGAGGACGATCCTTTTACGAACTTCTTCGAAGTGACAACATTTGTCTTCTTCTCTTTTCCCTTTGATTTCATCAGGGATTCAAAAGTCTGAAACTCATTGAGGAGAGTTGTTAGGCTATATTCTATTTTATTCACCACTGCATTGGTGCGGAATGGCAGGAAACTCTTCGGAAGAGATTCCATAATAAAGGTTACCTGACTTTTCTCATCTATGACAGCCTCATTTACTTTAACCATGTTGAAGTGGACCATCATGTCAAGTACATGATCCCTAACAGAGGCTCCCTCCTTCATACGAGAGTTGTAAACGTATTTAAGAGCATCATAATAGACCGATGAGGACGGTCGTCCGAACATCGCTTGTAATGATCCCACGATCTCCTTAACGGTGACCATGCTCTCATGTTTCTTAGACAACACATCAGATATGCTGGCTAAGATATAGACTCGGGCCTTTTCATTAGCCCTAATCCATCTGTCATAAGCAACCCGAACAATTCGGTTTGTAGTCGAGCTGGGACTGGGAGGACATTCCTCCGTTTAGACGAACCTCAGATCATCAACAACAAGAATTGTATTCAAGTTTAATTTCCAAGTTCCGTAGTTATCGCCGTTAAGTTTGTCGAAGGTGAGTAACTGAATAAAAGAGCTCGACATGCTGAAAAATAATGAATTATATTAGTGAAATGTTTGTCACCTATCCAATTTAAGAAATTAGCAAAAGTAATAATATACCCATAAACACATTATTGTTTTTGCAACGATACTTCAGTGAGTCAGAGCAACCGCTACCGAGGGGTAGTCAATCACTCCTTCACTGAACCAAGACATTCTTGACTAAATGCTAATACTAGAATAACTCTTATTCCTATAGCATTCTAGTTATCGCTACTTTGGTCAAGAATTTACTAACCCTTAGCAATTCTTGTAAGTGTGACCAGCCATTTTCAGACCTAAGAGGTTGGCCCCAACAATGCTACCGAATTAGAGAGACAAAGTTGGGAATGGACCTAAGAGACCCTATCCCTTTCTGGAGTTTGAGTTGTTCTGAATCCCATGTTACATCCCTCCGAATGGATGGTGCTACTTCGGGCAACCTGCAGGCGCAACATGTGAATCTCACGGTCCAACCTAATGGAGGAGATCGTAGGATGTGTTGACACACTTCCTTCTCCCACTTACTATAAATACTTTCTCCATTCACCTTGTTCTTGATTTATGCAAACACCATCCGAATGGGGATGCCTTATTGACATCACGAGGCCGAGCATAAATCTCACGGTGTGAACTTTGCGGAGAGTGTAAGAGGAAATTGATATATCATATATACCTTTTCACTCCCACTAAGTATTTTAAACAGTTTGGGTATACTTTTACTTAGGCATATTCCGGCTAAAACAATATGACCTAAGTCTACCAATATAACAATTATTTTGGAATTACCCAAGTCTATTAACCATTTAATAAACCTAGGTTTATGAGTTCAATTTATTAACTTTTAATAAACACCACTCACGAAAGATAATTTATAAACCTATGGATTAAATTCACTCCTACGTCAGTTCCTAGGTAGGGGTGTTCCGTTTCCGTCAGCTTAAGTACCCCAACCTAGCCAGAACCTTCCTTAGTCAGAGTCCCTCTTTAATCAAAGTTTATAAATTATTGGTTTCCTAATTCTAATCTTATTAAAACTAGATAACCTTAGATCTAATTAATTCCAGTTCTAAAACCATTTTAAAACTAATTAATTAACCTTAGGTTACATGCATTTCTATGTTATAAATTGCTTGATCATTCATCACATGAATAAACATACATTTATAACAAATCCATCACATCAATAAATGCATAGAAATTATATGTTTAATTTTTAATTAATATAACCCTTATATTAATTATAATTAAAACATATAATATTTGTTTCATAAATTAATATAACTCTTATATTAATACTTAGGAAACCCAATAAATATGCATACAATATATTATAACACTTATAACATGCTTTCAATGCATGGAGCATGCTTCCTAATGGTGGGATTTTAAAATCTATATGACATACTCTATGCACATACAATCAGGGATTTTAATTAAAACATACATTCACAATGCATAATTAATTAAACACACTAAAGTGGACTGGTTTTGGCATCTAATGCAAGCAAATAAGTAAATTATTACAATAATAATCTAGAATTAAAATCAAACCACTTCGAACTCTTCGAATTTGGGTCGAACCAGCTTGCAATTGTGTGAACCGGACCTTCAAAAGGTTGAATCGAGTTGTAAAAGATTGAATCGAGCCTCCAATTGGTGAAACGAACCTCCAAAATGAAAAAACCGGCCTCAAAATAGTCAGAATCGGTCTAAGATCGCCCAAACCAGACAAAAATCAAGCCGAATCGGTCCAAAATGACTTGAACCGATCAAAGTCAACGGGACCGGTCAAAGTCAACGGTCAAAGTCCACTTCTTCTCTTTTATTTTGTAAAAACACGGGCAGGAGGAACAAAATTAGTGTAACAGAAAAAAAAATTCCAACAGCTACTTTGTTCTACATTTTCAGGACCTTTCGAGATTCTCTCTTCAAATTGAAGACCTTCCCGAACTCGAATCGACCCAAAAGTTCTACAGATTATTCTTCACACATTAATGCTCAAAAACACTTGAGAAATTTGAGAATAAAGCAAAAATTGATACTTAATTTAAATGTCAAATCCAGAAGAATACTTTAGAAGCCCATAATAATTGAATTTCAAAAAATACCCACCACAGAACAAAATAGATCAAATTGAGTGCTCAAAATTGCTCTGATACCAATTGAAAGAGTCTAGATTAAGAAAACGGAAGCAATTTTGGATCTTGAACACTCTAAGTTGATCAATTTTGTAAAATAAAATACATGCACAAAGCTAGAAAAACAGAGGGATAAAAAACTCAACTTTGAAGATCAAATTCTCTTCACCCGGTGAATGGTTTTCAACATGAACACTTCGTGGAAAACCGTTAGAGTCTTCCTTACTATCCTCAGGCCTTAGAACGGATTGTGGGATCTTAGGTTGAGAGAATTTGGAAGAAAAAGCCATAAAGGTCACTAACTCGGGCTAGAAACATTTTTTGCAAAATTCTCATAAAACACCTCAAAACACCATTAAATAAAGCTTCATCAAGCTTCATTTGAGTGAAAACTCAAGGGTGATGAGGATGCTTTGAGATGTAGGTGGCCAAAATTGGTAAATTTGAAGATGAGAGGGATTGGGCAAGTTGCAATTTGCATTTCATGGAAAATCCATGATAATCCACCATTTTTCTTTTAATTTTAATTCTAAAATCAATATTAAATTGATTTTAAATTAAAATTAATTTAATTAATTAAATAATTCAAAAATTCAAAAATTAATTTAATTAATTATTTTTTAATTTAATTTAATATCAAATATTAAATTAAATAAATTGCCCGATCCCGATCGATTTTCCGAGCAAGAATCCTTATTCATGCTATAAACCAATCTAATATTTAAATCATATTTAAATATATCCACCTCTTTTTAATCATAGTTTAATTCATAATTAAGCTATGACTCGTTAAATATATCACATATAATTAACGATTTCTCCCAAAACCGAATTTGAACAATTCAAATTCTTTTCTCGCAAAATGTTACAAGACTTAGTCCGAGCTAGTAAGGAGGACCTAATGGACCTATAGATCATGAGCTCCAACGATACGAGATTAATCGGCCAAACTCTTTAGCCTAGCTAATCAACATCCGTTAACCACCGGGACACTCCACTAAAGCCCAATGGTTACACTCTTCTCACTGTCGATATATTTCTGTCCACTCGATATAACCATGATTAGTATGTCGATCCTTCACAGGTCGTTCGTAATTACAGCTGGGTCAAATTACCGTTTTACCCCTTTAATTACCTTTTGTTTCTTAAGTCCCACTGATACTCTAATGAACAATTGGTTTGTGGTCCAATCAGCAAACAGAATCCCTCTCGGGCCAATGAGAGGGGTGGGTCCTTTGTTCAAGACCTGGAGTCAGCACTTAAGGGAACAACCTCTCTATTAATCCCTAAAGTGGGTAGGAGTGAATTCCATCTTGCACAACTTGTTCCCAGCTATCTACCCGTTTTTATCCCTTAAATAGGAGGCTTATTGAGTCGGCAATCTCGGGCCACTCTTACCCATGCAAATCTAAGGATAATCCGAATAAACAAAAATTCGTAGAATGCTCATGATTAAGATTGAGTTAACTAGATCATCGTATGAATATAGTCAGTTAAGACAGTAAACGGAGTTATAAAGTCTAAGTGACTATTTCGCGGTCCAATCTTATGCAAACTCATTACATAGGACGCCCCCACTTGCATGTCTCCACATGAACGATTTAGGATCACATCGTTTGTACTCTACAAAGTGGGGCGCGTCCATAGTGTCTCCAGGATAAGGTACCCAACCCTATCCTTATACTATAGACCGTTCTGGCTATAACTTGAACTTGATCCACTTTTATGTCACACATAAAGTTCAAGTATTGATCCTATAGCCAAGAGTTCTTTATTGGATTAGGGTTACACAATACATAATTCACTTTATTCAATAACACCTTTACTGAATAAATCTCAATAACAACTTTATTGCAAAATAGAATATACATCCAGTTTACAAAACCATGAGTTTTAGGACATAAAACCTAACAATGTCAATGTTGTCGAAAAATTAATATAACTCTTTATATTAATTATGCATGCAAACTATATAATATAACAGTTTATATTATAAATGATGCATGGAAATGCTTAATCTAAGGTAGGATATCTAAATTAAAAGCATACATTATGCATGGCAATAATCATACAACAATTGCATAAATTAAATAGCAAAATTATACCATTTTTGGTACCCTAAAAACAATTTTAATTAATATAATCTAATTATATTAATTAAAATAAATATAATTAATATTAACTAATATGAAAACGTTTTATATATTAAGTAATATATATAAAAAACGTTTTTCTGCCCGTTGCTGCTCTCCGTGAAACACCTGTGGCGTTGCAACGCTGCCCTTTTTCCGTTTCTTACCGTTGAAGGGCGTCTCACCATCAGCGTTGCAACGTTGTCGTCTTTTCAGCCGTGCGCCTGCCGTAGTGATGTTCCAACGCCAATGAACAGCGTTGCAACTGATGGAACACGAGACATACGCAGCGGAAAAAAAGATCTAATGACACTCTAATTGCATCTAAGTTAATAGAAATTAACATGCAAACATACAAAAAAGAGTAAAAACAAAAGGGAAGAAGTTACAACCTTTGTAGCTCAATTTCTTTTCTCCTCCTTGCCAAAGCACAAACCGAACACAAACCGTACCACCACTAGAGCTTCCCTGCTATTCTCTGGACTCAGAACCGGGTTGTAGGACCCAATAAATGAAGGATTGAAAAGGAAGAATGAGAGGTTCAAAGCTTTATGTGAGGAAAGGAAAAGAAGAAATTTTGGTGACTCTCTCTGAAAAAACACAAAAATTTCAGCAAAGAAAAAGAACCCTTTGTTTTGAAAACAAACCTATTTATAAAGCAATTACATGCATCAAATGCATGTCAAAACTCACCTAAATGTAACACCTCACAAAACACTAACAAAAGTGGGCTATGTGTCATTCTATAATGTTTACACATAGTCCACTTAAGTTAGTGAGATTGTCCAACAAAAAATTGGATAATTCCACTAACTCTAGTCAAGGGTAAAATAGTCTTTTCCATTTTGGTCAAAGTCAAACTTTGACTTTTTCCCAAGAAAAAAGTCAACCCTTTGACTTTTTACGATTTTGATCGTCTTGACTAATTTTGACCTCCCGAACATGAATCCACATTCATATTTTTGAAATTCAAATCACATTTGAATATACTGTGTCATAAAAAACCAATAGCTATATCACATATACTTGTCGTCTTAAAACTCCTTTCATATTTCCAACAATTCAAATTAATCCATCATATTGTTCTAAGTTTAATCCATATGAGCTAGCAGAGGGACCTAATGGACCTACTGGATCATGGGCTCCAACAATCCGAGATTAATCGGTCCAAACTCTTTAACCTAATTAATCAACATTTGTTAACTAACGGTCATTCCACTAAAGTCCCGTAGTTGCACTCCCCTCACTTTGTAGAGATATATTTCGCCCACCGATATATAACAATAACTTGAGAAGTCAATCCTTCACAGGTTGTTCGTGGTCTCGGCTGGACCGAGAACACTTCTTGTTCCTTAAGTCTAACTGAACATCTATAGAACAATTGATTTGTGGTGCAACCATCAAATCTAGTCCCTCTTAGCCTAGTGAGAGGGTGGGGCCCCTTGTTCTAGTTCCGAAGTCAGCACTTAAGGGAATAACCTATCTACTATTCCTAGAGTCGGGTAGGAGTGAATTCCGTCTTGCACCCTATGTCCCCAGCTATCTACCCAGTCTTACCCCTGAAATGGGAGGCTTATTGAGCCAACGCTGTTGAGCTCCTCTCACCCATTCAGATCTAAGGATAATCCCAAATAAACAAAAGTTCATAGTTAGCTCAGGATTGAGATCGAGTTACCTAGGTCTTCAAATTTTAATTAGTCAGTTTTATACAGTAAACGGTGTTATAAAGCAAAAGTGACTAAGTCGTGGTTCAGTCTTATACAAACTGATTGCATAGGATGCCCCCACTTACATATCTCTATATGAAAGATTCAGGATCACATCGTTTGTACTAACTACAAAGTAGGTTGCATCCATAGTGTCCCCAGAATAAGGTGCCCAACCTTATCCCTATACTATAGACCATTTCAGGCTATATACTCGAACTTGATCCATGTTTTATGTCATCACATAAAGTTCAAGTCTACATTAAATAGCATCGGGACCTTAGTTTCTTGGATTCAAGATTATGGTTTACTAATTTAATAACAATTTTATCGAAGAAGAAACACGAAAAGTTTTTATCAGTTACATACTACGAGTTTTAGGAAATAAAATCAAACAACAACGTCGTTCACAGAACATAATGATAATGTCTCATTTTTTGCTCTGCTTTCCTCCATTCTTCTCAGCAACAACTTTGCCTCGATTGACACGGACTTATAGACTCGATTTATAATTAAAATTGCCCAAAACACCGGGCCCTTACATTGAACAATTCAATGAAAAAATTGCAAATCTAAGTGCCAAAAATGTAAACAACTAATTTTGTAAACCTTCATTCATCTCATGAACAAAATGTAATCCCACCTATGTTTTTGACAGATCTAAAACAAAAACAAGAACACAATTGTGCTATGATACCAATTGATGGGATTGAATCCCGTAGCGGAAGCAATTTGAATCGCATGTTCTTGTAATATATTACATAGATCAAATCAAAGCATACATAAAATGATTAAGCATGCATATTAGATCATATGGACAAAAAGTATGTTACCTTTGTAGACAAAACAACACGTGCTCCTTTTGATCCTCACGTTCTCACGATCTCAACGATCTTCTCCGTTGTATCTCTAGGAGAGGGAAGGTGGTGGAACCTCTTTTGGAGTTGGGAGGGTTTTTTAGGAAGACAAGTGCTTTGGAACTTTTCCAACAAAAACACTTGTCAAAAGAGCACTAGGATTGCCTTTTTGAATTAGGTTAACAAATGTGCATCTCATGCACATATTTATAGAGAAATGGGATGGAAATGACCATGCTACTCTTATAGTGCTCTTATGATATATTTCTCATGGATGGAACCATATGTTATATCAATTATATCATATATAATTGACATATCCCTTTAAACATGAAATTGAACATTTCAATCTCACTCCAAACTATAAACCCTTTCTTATTTCCATGTTGAACCAACGGAAGGACCTAATGGATCTATAGATCATGAGCTCCAATGATACAAGATTAATCGATCAAACTCTTTGATTCCATTAATCAACATTGATTAACTATAAGTCATTCCACTATAGACTCATTGTTGCACTCTCCTCAGTGTAGACTATGTTGTATCCACTGATATAATCAATACTTATGAGTGGACCTTACACAGGTTGTTCGTAATCACAGCTTGGTCAAATTACCGTTTTACCCCTGTGAATACACCTTGTTCCTTAAGCTCTACTGATCCTCCAATGAACAATCAGTCTATGGTCCTACCATAAAACTCGATCCTTTTTAAGCTAGTAAGAAGGCGGTGCCTCATTGTTCAAGACCTGGATTCAGTTCTTAAGAGAACAACCTATCTGATTCCCTAATTCAGGAATGAGTGAATTCCTTCTTGCATAGTTAAGTTTGCAGCTACTTACAAAGTTATGTCCCTGAGAAGGTAGGCTTATTGGGTCGGCTACAGGCCACTCTCACCCATACTAGTCTAAGGACAAACCTCATAAGCAGGAGTTTGTAGCTTGCTCAGGATTAAGGTCAAGTCACTAATGACCATCTATGAATTATTATACCTATCTTGATAACGGTGTTACTCTAGTAGGTTAATAACTCGCGGTCCAGTCTTGTATAATCTCATTATACAGGATGCCCCCACTCGCATGTCTACCACATGAACTAGTTGGATTACCTCGTTTGTACCAAATACAAAGCGGGCTGCATCCATGGTGTTACCAGTATAAGGTTCCCAACTCTATGCATATACCATAGACCTTTTAGGTTATACTTCAACAACTTAATCCAACTTATGTCTACTACATAAATGTTCAAGATCTATCATTATAACCTTGGAACCCTGGTATCACTAATATATTGTCTAACATCATATATTTCTTGCTAAAAATAAGCTTCATTGTGTCAATTGCTACATATGAGACGACTTCTCCATTTCCAACCCGGAGTGTTATCACTCCTTTCTGTAGCTGCTGCCAAGAATAAATTCCCTGAAAAGAAGTGCAAACATGATTAGTGGCGCGTGAATCAAGTATCCAAGTAGTTTTATAATTATCCACTAAACAAGCTTCTAAGCAAAGTAAATCATATATACATTCCTTCTTCTTTTCTGCAATGTACTTCAGACAATTTCGTTTCCAATGTCTGTCTTCATTGCAGTGGAAACATTTTCCTTTGTCTGCAACTTCTTTGACCTTATTGCTGAGAGCACACAAAATGTGTTATCCTTAAGCTTAATTATTGCTAGTTTTATGATGATTTCAGGGCTTTTACGTGTCTAAATCATTCAATTTCAGGATAAGAGCGTAAACAAAACAATTGGAGACATTTTGGATCACTCGGGATTGAAACGAGGTTATTTAGAGCTTAAAATAACATCTAGTGGAAGTGAAAGGACCAAACAAAGCTTGAAAACCCGAGGTGATGGTGTTTCAACGCTATGCAAAGCGTTGCAACGCTGAACGTGTAGCCATGAAGCATTGAAGTACACTGCCGATAGCGTTGCAATGCTATCTCGATAAGGGAACGAGCATGAGGAACCGTGACGAGGGCATTGCAACGTTCCCTTTTAGCATTGCAACGCCAGATCGATAAGTGGCGTGCACGTTAGGGTAGCAGCGTTGCAACACTGCCATCAGCGTTGCAACGCCATCGAGACATTCCTTATATGACCAGCCGCCTAGGGTACAGCATTGCAACGCTGCACCGATTAAGCCTATAAATAGAACCTATGTTTTCATTACAAGGGAGCCGAATTTGCTAGATATCCACCCTAATTTCGAAATAAACTTTGTAAGAAGAGAGAAAATAGCGTTTTTCGGAGCCAAAGCATTCGTGGAGGTTCGAGATCGAAGACGGGAGCTTGGAGACGAAGGACCGGCATTGACACATAAGTTTAATTTCCTTTTCTTTCAAATTGTAACTCCGTTTGAGACGTTTTCTACATGTTTTGTTTGATTTTCATGTGATTTAGAGTAGCTAAATGTTGTAGTTAGGATTTTATTTACTTGTTGAGACTTTCTTACTATGTATTGAAGCATGTTTTGTTCTTATTTTTGGCAATTCACTCTTAACTCTTAAATTGTTGGTTTAAGTGGACTCGAGAGATAAAACTTGAATTAGAGCAAAGTTGTCAAAACCCTTAAAAATCTGGCATGAGAATGACCTAGAAATCTTAGGGAAACACATAAAGAAGTTGCTTAATGTCGTGCATGTCGTAGGTTCATATGGACACTATGAAGTTTATTGCATGTGCGAGGCTCACTAAGAATCGAGGGATTTTCTTTAGTATTTTACTTATTGTTTATAAATTCATCTCATTGGTTCATTGCATGTGTGAGTTGAGTCATCAACTTGTAAAATCACTTTACTCAAATCTATCAATTCGTGTCTCCACATGTTTGTTTGTTTGCTTGTCTTTATTTTCAATCACTTATCCGTGTTATGTTTCTTTAACTAAATTAGAGAATTAGTATCTTAGTAATTAATTAATCTAAAAACTCATTCCCGAGGATGATACTTGGACTCATAAATCACTATACTAAAACTTGACTCGTACACTGCGGTATTGCATATCCATAATTATTCGCAACAAGTTTTTGGTGTCGTTGTCACACCCCCTCTCGAACCACCTGCTAACTTAGCCTGGAAAACGGCATGAAGCCACCCGAGATCATTCTTTGGAATTCAAGAAAGAAAAGAAAAAACAAAAGAAAACAAGAAAGAAAAGGTTAATGTATTATGGTTGGATTTGTTTTGAAAAGAAAAGAAAAGAAAAGAAAAGAAAAGAAAAGAAAGGAAAAGGAAAAGAATGAAAAAGGGAAAGTGGAAGGTGAGACCCCCACCTTTGTTTTCTTTTTTAAACAACTCATTTCCATCGATTTTCTTCTCATTTCAACAAAGAGGAGCATCGGTGTATTCTAAGATTGATTTAAGATAAGGATATCATCAGTTAAAGGTCAGAGAATCAGATATTCCTAAGACAACATTCAGAACGAGGTATGGACATTATGAGTTTTTAGTAATGCCATTCGGTTTGACTAATGCACCAGCAGTTTTCATGGACCTGATGAACATGATTTTCCATCAGTATTTGGATCAGTTTGTGATAGTATTCATTGATGATATACTAGTTTATTCGGTTGACAGGAAAGCCCATGAGGAACATCTGAGGATTATTCTACAAACACTACGTGATAAACAGTTGTATGCTAAATTTAGCAAATGTGAGTTTTGGTTGAATCAGGTAGTGTTTCTGGGGCATGTTATCTCAGCAAATGGAGTTAGTGTGGATCCGAATAAAGTGAAAGCAGTACTTAACTGGGAGAGACTAACTAGTGCGACAGAGGTACGTAGTTTCCTAGGCTTGGCAGGATATTACAAACGGTTTGTTGAGGATTTCTCACGATTAGCATTACCCTTAACAGCTTTAACAAGAAAGAATGCTAAGTTTGAATGGTCAGATAAGTGTGAACAGAGTTTTCAGGAGCTGAAAAAGAGATTAGTTACAACACCTATTCTCGACACTTCCCCAGAACGGGAAAAGAATATGTGATTTACTGTGATGCCTCGAGGCAAGGTTTAGGGTGTGTGCTCATGCAAGAAGGAAAAGTAATAGCTTATGCGTCAAGGCAATTAAAAAAGCACGAGTGTAATTACCTTACCCACGATCTTGAGCTAGCAGCGGTTGTTCTAACATTGAAGATCTGGAGACATTACTTGTTTGGTGAGAGGTGTCATATTTTTACAGATCATAAGAGTCTGAAGTATATCTTTGATCAGAGGGAGTTGAATATGAGACAAAGAAGATGGCTAGAACTGATTAAAGATTATGATTGTACCATAGAATACCATCCTGGTAAGGCGAATGTGGTAGCAGATACTTTGAGCAGGAAGTCAAGACTTCCTAGGGATGCCTTTTGTGGTATTCGAGCAACATTTTTAAGTACTCTAAGGTATTCTAAGGCAGCTGTGACTGCAGAGAGTTCAGGGGGTCTCTTCGCTCAATTCCAAGTCAGGTTTTCACTTAGAGCAGAGATTGTGAGAAGACAGCCAAAGGATAGTAACCTGCAGAAAATGTTTGGAAAGTCCAAACAGGGCCCAGAAGCAGAGTTTAAGATGAGATCAGACTGGGCCATAGAGAGGCAAGGAAGACTATGCGTTTCGAGTGTTAGTAAGCTTAAAGATGTTATTCTAGAGGAAGCTCACAGTTCAGCTTACGCTATGCATCCAGGAAGCAGCAAGATGTATAAAACTTTGAAGGGGGGCGTATTGGTGGTCTGGGATGAAGCGAGATATAGCTAATTATGTTGACAGATGTTTGATCTGCCAACAAATTAAACCCGCTAGAAAGAGACCAGGAGGACTCCTTACTCCATTGCTAGTGCGCGGAATGGAAATGGGAGCATATCACTGTTTGGATTACCACGTACTTCAAGTGGACATGATGGTATTTGGGTAATAGTGGATAGACTCACTAAGACAACACGATTTATACCGATTAAAGTGACGTCTACGCTTGATCAGCTTGCTAAGCTATACGTCGATAAAATTGTGAGTCAATACGAAGTGCCAGTGTCCATAGTTTCAGATAGAGATCTGAGATTTACTTCTAAATTTTGGACTAGCTTACAGAAAGCTATGGGGACAAAGCTGAATTTTAGTACAACATTCCACCCTCAGACAGATGGTCAGTCAGAGAGGACCATCCAAACCTTAGAGGACATGTTGAGGGCATGTGTCCTTCAATTTAAGGGAAGTTGGGATACACACCTATCACTTATGGAATTCGCCACAATAACAAATGAATGCCTATCGGTCAAGTATTGGCATGGCACCATTTGAGGCTCTGTATGGAAGGCCATGTAGAACGCCCATATGTTGGAACGAAGTAGGAGAGTGGAAGCTTATCGGTCCTGAGTTGTTGTAAGTTACGACAGATAATATTAAGGTAATCAGGGAGAATCTGAAGGTAGCTCAAGACCGTCAGAAGAGTTACGCAGATAAGCGACGAAAGGACTTAGAATTCCAAGTCGGATATCAAGTTTTCTTGAAGTTATCTCCGTGGAGAGGTGTCCTTCGTTTTGGCAAGAAAGGTAAGCTATGCCCTAGGTATATTGGTTCTTATCAAGTAACGGGACGAGTTGGGCCAGCAACCTACAGACTGGAGTTGCTAGCAGAACTATCTCGAGTACATGATGTTTTTCATGTATCTATGTTGAGGAGGTATTTTTGAACCAATCTGTTGGGAATCTCAACTTCATCTCTTCATGTGATTTTTAGAGGGTTCAAAAAGAAAGAGTTTGGTATAGAGTACATCCTTTTTGGATAAGTAATGAAGAAGTTATGACTGTTTGATTACAGGGTATAAAATCTGTGAAATGCTGGAAAATTGGATGGTGTGGTATTTGTAATTTTAAGGTTAAAATTCATGAGCTCGAGGTTCTAATACATGGATTTGGTTTGTTTAACAGGCCAAGAGGAGATAGGTCAAGTGTACGGGCCAAGGTTCTAGTTTAACACTGTGAGTGGCAAAACGAACTTCGAAAATGAACTATATGCTTGAGATATGTTTTAAGAAATGCAAGTTTTGCTAGAATGAAATGGTTTCAGTGCTTTACGTTTTCTTTTGAACACATGTTTATAAGAATTCATGTTTTCTTGGAAATGTTTTCAAGTGCTCGATATGAGCCTAGATCTCCCGATGAAATTTATACATGATTATATGTTTATTGATTTCTGAAATTTATGGAAATGTTCTGATTTCTAGCAATTATGTACTAGCAAGTATTATTTAAAGATTTCCAGATTTATGAACAAGTTGAGCAAGCTTGATTTTTATGAAAGAAAAGATAAGCAGGCATGTTCAAACATTTTTTTTAAAATGTTTTCTGAGACACGATTGTATGAATGACTGAGATATTGAGCCCGAGGCTTTATGGTACCGTGTGCACACAAGTCATATACTGTTGTCGACGTTGACTGTACTCCGTGACAACAATGCTGTCATGAGTGTTGGGCGGGCCCCACTACGACAAAGACGATGGGAGTGTTGGGCGGGCCCCACTACGACAAAGACGATGGGAGTGCTGGGCGGGCCCCACTACATCGTAGAATAAACGTTAGTTGTACTGGGCGTGCCCTACACAACGTGGAATGTGACATGTTTTTAAAAGAGTTTATATCATTTACATACCTTACGAGATTTTAACGATATACTTGTTGATTCTTCTGAAAATCTATTATGAATCCACGTTTATTTTAACATTTGATTACAAATGCATATGCTCATTAGTTTTCAGGTGACATGTTTTACAAGTTAAAGATTTTAAACTCAGTCACTCACTGAGCTTCATAGCTCATTCTTCCAGTGTTTTCCAAACTTTTTCAGGTAGAGATCGAGCTCCTGGTACCTGACATCCTGCCATAGTCTGCTGAAAGCTCAACGAGTTGATATTTTGTACGTGGTTGGGTTGTATAGCAAGTCCTTATGTATTGTAGTTAGTTTTGAGGGGACTATGTAGTTATAGTCGTATGTGCTTTAGAGGTTGTGGTTGTTTAATTAATGGTTTGCCCTGTTTGTGGTTCTGATGTTCTTGCCCGTTTTAGTTTTCGAGAGAGATTTAAGAAGACTTTCTCCTTATGTTTGTTTAATAGTTGTCCAGTTCCCGCTGTGTTAAGTTTAAAATGTTCCATATGTGAGCATAGTATGTTTATCAGATAAAACAGGGTCAACAGGTATTGTTAAGAGGTAACAATGTCTGTTGGCTTCATGCCGTCTTCCGGGCTAAGTTAGCAGGTTGTTCTGGAGGGGGTGTGACAGCCGTTGTCGGGGAATGGCGATTATTTAGATTAATTAATATTAGGAGAAAATTTGAAATGTTAGACTAAAGTTTGTTTGTTTGTCTTTCCTTATTTGTTTTTGTGTGTTTGTTTGTTTCCTTGTTTGTTTTATTTTAGTTTTGTGTGTTTTTGAGTCTTTGTCCCCTGTTTTTGGTTGTGATGCTATTGTGTAGAATTCTTGATCTGAATTATTAATTTTTCAAGCATGGCTTTGCATGATTTTGATTCTCCATCTTTCTATTGTCCCTCCCAGGACCCTAGGTATGTGCATCATGATTTCTCTGAATTTCATCTGTCTAATTTTTATCATTCTGTACCTGAAATTGATAAACATTCATGTAATAGTAGTTATCTAGGCAGTTGGAACCATAGTTTTTCGTACCTTGACCAACCCATAGAAAAATCTTCTCATGTGGACCAATTGATGGAATATACTTTAGAATTGAAAATTGAAATTTTGGTTCATAATGAATTAGAAAGGTTGAATAGGTTAGAAACCGAGGTGGTAGAACTTTGGGAAATAGACCAGGATAGATATCAATATCTTAACCAGCTAGTAATTTCCCTTAAGGCCTTACAGGAACAATTTCTTATCCTTACCACTCAGGAGATGCCACCTAGGAGGATTTGTTCATATGATAGTGAGGATAGTTTGGGAGAGACAGAGGCACACCATAATCAGGTTAGTGAGTTAGACAATGATGAGATAATCATTTCCACAAGGGAGATTCAGGTGATAGAAGTAGAGGCTGAGAAGTCCTTTTTCCTTTTATCCCCAGAAATTTCTTATATTCTTGATAACCATTTGTCCTACACTCACGAGTCTTGTTTTGATTTCTGTTCTTTTATATTATTAAACAAAAATACCAAAAATAATTTTCTGTTTGGTGCTCAAGAAAAGCAAAATAGCCTTTTAGACTTAGAAGGCTATATCGATTTAAGCAAGAAGGGCCCAAAGAAATATGAGCAGTTTTATGTGCCCTGATAAGTCACCGTCTAGCTAAAGACGTTAAAGAAAGCGCTTCTTGGGAGACAACCCAAGCTTTATGTTTCATATCTTTATTTTTTGTATTTTTCTTTCTTTTATGTTTTATTTTCTAGTTCTTTTTGTGTTTTTGTCTAATTTGTTTCTTTTTGTACCTCCACGTATATGCCCAAGGGAAGAGCTGCAAACTTGCACCCTTTTGATCCTGATACCGAGAGGACCTGTAGGAGACTCCTAAGGGAAGGAAAAGCAGAAACTCATATTATGGTTGACCAGGAGCTCATCAATAACCCTAAACCTATCAGGGAGTATTTCCAACCTGTGTTTAATTCTTAACATGCTGGAATAGTCCATGCCCTTATAAATGCTAATAATTTTGAACTTAAGACAGGACTGATATAGATGGTTAGGGAAGGTGCTTTTAGAGGCTTAGCCACAGAAGATCCTAACACACACTTACAGAATTTCTTAGAAATATGTGGTACAGTTAAAATGAACGGTATTTCTACTGATAATATTCGCTTACGTCTCTTTCCTTTCTCTTTGCAGGGTAGAGCCAAAGAATGGCTAGGGTCCCTTCCCTCAGGTAGTATCACTTCCTTGGAGGAATTGGCCCAAGCCTTCATGACCAAATTCTTTCCACCTGTGAAAGCTACAAAGTTAAGGACGGAGATAGGAACATTCAGGCAGCAGGAGGGAGAGCAGCTATTCGAGGCATGGGAAAGGTACAAGGACATGCTCAGGAGGTGCCCACAGCATGGCTACCCAGATTGGCTCCAGGTAGAACTGTTTTATAATGGTCTGGAAGGTAAGACCAGGACCATTCTAGATGCCACTGCTGGAGGGGCTTTCATGGTGAAGACTGTGCCAGAAGCACGTGCCCTCCTAGGGGAAGTGTCAACTGCCAGCTACCAGTGGCCTACGGACAATGACAGATCTAAACCAGTATTGGATTGTATCAACTGGATGAGGTAACCTCTCTTAGATCTCATATGACATCTCTCACTCATGTGCTGAATAATTTTGCAGGATCACCACAGACAGGGATGTCCTCTCAATGTTCCCCGCCCAATGGAGAATCCACTATGGAGCAATTGCATTACCTGAATAGTAGAAGCAACAACTATGGAGGAAATCAGACTCATAATAACCTCCCAACACATTACAATCCAGGTTTGAGGTATCATGAGAATTTCTCTTATGCTAACAACAAAAATGTGTTGAATCCTCCTACAAGGCATGCTTCTACATCAGAGAGGAAACCATCACTGGAAGAGACATTCCACTCCTTCATAGCTGAATCCAGAAGTTGGTCCAACCAGCTGGAGAATGTAGTCACCAGTCTATCTGGTATTGTGACTAGTCATGAAGCTGCAATAAAGAATATAAAGACCCAGATTGGCAAAATGAACACATCACTCCAAGCACTGCAAGCAAGGAAAAAAACACCTTGAGGGAGTATAGTGTAGCTAAAGAAGTTAAACAAAGCGCTTTTTGGGAGGCAACCCAAGCTTTACTTACTTTTGTTTTTCTGTCTTTAGCCTGCTTTAGTTTGTTTTAGTTGTTTTTCAGTTCTTAGTTTATTTAATAGTTGTTGTTTTGCTTTGTAGGTTGTGACGATGTTGAAATCCATGCTCCCACTCTGAGAAACTTCAACACTCATGTTTTGGCTATCCAAGGAACTCAGAAAGATCTTCATAACCCATGACAGTATTGTTCAGTCTTATCGTTATACTTAATTTGTTCTTATTTCTGCAAACATTGGGGACAATGTTTAGTTTAAGTTTGGGGGTGTGATGTTGTTTATTTGTTGTGATTGTCCTGAGTATGTACTTGAATTGCTGATTGATCTTTTACATAAGTATGAGCATGATAGCCTAGGATGAGATATAATTGGAAATCTTTGTGATTCTGCTGAAACCTAAGAGCATGACATGAATTTGAGTTAATTTAAAAAAAAATTCTTGAGTTTCTCCTGCACTATTATGCACATAGTCTGTGTTCCTGTAGTTTTGAAATGCTTAGAACAAAGTTATTAGGCGTAGAAGTTTGATGTCACCTCCATAGGTCTAGGAACTGATTTGAGAGTTAAACTACAAGATAGGATGAATGACAATATGAAGTGCACGATCTGTATAATATGTGAAATACTTGGTTTTTGTTGTTTAATAAAGAAAAAAAATTCGTGAGTGATAGCACACAAAATGTGTTATCCTTAGGCTTAATTATTGCTAGTTTTATGATAATTTCAGGGTGTTTACGTGGTTAATTTATTCAATTTCAGGTTAAGAGCTTAAACGGAGCTATTGAAGATAATTTGGATCACTCGAGATTAAAACGGGACTATTTAGAGCTAAAAAGAATACCAATTAGAAGAGAAAGAACAAACCCAAGCATGATGACCCGAGGCGATGGCGTTGCAACGCTGTTTATAGCGTTGCAGCGCCTAATGAGCAGCCAAGAGGCTTTGAAGGCTACAGGCGATGGCGTTTGTAACGCGCTTTTGGCGTTGCAACGCCATCTCGATAAGAAGACGCTTATGAAGAAGATGCGGGTAGCATTGCAACGCCGCCTTGCCTTGGCCGCAACGCTACTTCGCCGAAGGAGGCGCACAGCAGGGTAGTAGCGTTGCAACGGCGCCGATAGTTTCCATATTTACCATGCGTTTAGGTGTGCGTTGTTGTAACGTCCCTAGCGTTGCAACGCCGCTCCATTGATGCCTATAAATACAACCTTATGATTCTTGCAAAAGGGGAGCACAATTTGGTAGAGTTTTTCCCTAAATTCGAAACACACCTTGTAAGAAGAGGGAAAAGAGTAATTTTGGGAGCCAAAGCATTCGTGGAGGTTCGAGATCGAAGACGGGGAGCTCTGAGAGACGAAGGACCGCATCGACACCTAAGTTTATTTCTCTTTCTTTCAATTTGTAACAACATTCTAAGACGTTTCCTACTTGTTTAGTTTGTTTTTATGGTGATTTTTGAGTAGCTAAACATTGTAGTTGGATTTGATTTACTTGTTGTGACTTTATTGCTATGTTTTGAAGCATGTTTTGTCCTTATTTTTGGCAATTCGTTCTTTACTTCTTAATCTGTTGATTCAAGTGGACTCGAGAGATAAAGCTTGAATTAGAGCAACATTGTCAAAACCCTTAGTAGTCCGCACGCACGAGTGACCTAGAATTCTTAGGGAAACACTTAAAGAAGTTACTTAATGCCATGCATGTTGTAGGTTCGTATGGAGACTATGAATTCTATTGCATGTGTGAGGCTCACTAAGAACCGAGAGGTTTTCTTGAGTAATTTACTTCTTGTTTATAAATTCATCTCATGAGGTCAATGCATGTGTAGTTAGGTTATTAATTTGTAAAATCACTTCCTTTAATTCTATCAATTCGTGTCTCCACAAGTTTCTTTGTTTGATTGTCTTTAATTCCTATTTCATCACCTATCCATGTTATGTTTCTTTAGCTAAAATTGAGAAGTAGTATCTTAGTAATTAATTAATCTAGAAACCTATTCCCGAGGACGATACTTGGACTCATAAATCACTATACTAAAACTTGACCCGTACACTGCGGTATTGCAATATAATTTTACGCAACAGTGAGAGCAAAAAGAGCTACCTTCACTGTGATCAGTTAGGCCACTCATTGAGCAAGTGCTCTGGGTAAGGGTCCCTACAGTGGATGTGTGAAAGCTAGTGTCCTTGTACAAGAAAAGAAGAAATTAGAAAAAGTAATAAAAAAAAAAAGTGATTAAGTGCGGAGTACAGTTGTTTATTGCTTGAATGTGGGGAGGCTCGAAGATTAGTAATTATGACCAGTGTAGGGGGAAGTTGAATGGAAAGCCTAATAAAGTTGATCCGGGCTTAGTAAAAAAATAAAGAGAACATTGGCTAATCACACACACACGTAGGAACACTTAGGAAAAGTTTTAAATTGCTTGCTGAAGTGTCTTGTTTGAATGTTTTCTGTGATTACTAGATTTTCTCTTAAATCTGTGAGGCTTGAATCAATTGTATGTATAAGAGCAATCCAATGTTTAATTCTGTTTTTGCTCGGGACTAGCAAAAGTTTAAGTTTGGGGGTGTTTGATAGCACACAAAATGTGTTATCCTTAGGCTTAATTATTGCTAGTTTTATGATGATTTCAGGACTTTTACGTGTCTAAATCATTCAATTTTAGGATAAGAACGTAAACAGAACAATTGGAGACATTTTGGATCACTCGGGATTGAAACGAGGCTATTTGGGACATAAAATAACATCAAGTGGAAGTGAAAGGGCCAAACCAAGATTGAAGACCCGAGGTGATAGCGTTGCAACGCTATGCAAAGCGTTGCAATGCCGAACGTGCAACCATGAAGCATTGAAGTACAGTGTCGATAGCGTTGTAACGCTGCTTTGCAGTGTTTCAACGCTATCTCGATAATGGAACGAGCATGAGGAACCGTGGCGAGTGCGTTGCAACGCTGCCTTTTAGCGTTGCAATGCCATATCGATAAGAAGCGCGTGCGTTAGGGTAGCGGCGTTGCAACGTCATCAGCGTTGCAACACCATCGAGACATTCCTTATATGACCAAACCGCCTAGGGTATAAGCGTTACCTTATTTGTCCCTAAGCGTTACTGTAATTGCACCGATTAAGCCTATAAATAGAACCTTATGTTTTCATTACAAGGGAGCCGAATTTGCTAGATTTCCACCCTAATTTCGAAATACACATTGTAAGAAGAGAGAAAAGAGCGTTTTTGGGAGCCAAAGCATTCGTGCTGGTTCGAGATCGAAGACGGAAGCTCGGAGACGAAGGACCGACATCGACACATAAGTTTAATTTCCTTTTCTTTCAGATTATAACTCCGTTTGTGACGTTTTCTACATGTTTCGTTTGATTTTCATGTGATTTAGAGTAGCTAAATGTTGTAGTTAGGATTTGATTTACTTGTTGAGACTTTCTTACTATGTATTGAAGCATATTTTGTTCTTATTTTTGGCAATTCACTCTTGACTCTTAAATTGTTGGTTTAAGTGGACTCGAGAGATAAAACTTGAATTAGAGCAAAGTGGTCAAAACCCTTAGAAATCTGGCATGAGAATGACCTAAAAATCTTAGGGAAACACATAAAGAAGTTTCTTAATGTCGTGCATGTCATAGGTTCATATGGAGACTATGGAGTTTATTGCATGTGCGAGGCTCACTAAGAATCGAGAGATTTTCTTGAGTATTTTACTTCTTGTTTATAAATTCATCTCATTGGTTCATTGCATGTTTGAATTGAGTCATTAACTTGTAAAATAACTTTCCTCAAATCTATCAATTCGTGTCTCCACATGTTTGTTTGTTTGCTTGTCTCTATTTTCAATCACCTATCCGTGTTATGTTTCTTTAGCTAAATTTTGAGAATTAGTATCCTAGTAATTAATTAATCTAGAAACCCATTCCCGAGGATGATACTTTGACTCATAAATCACTATACTAAAACTTGACTCGTACACTGCGTTATTGCATATCCATAATTATACGCAACACTTGCCCTTTTAGGCGGCAACTTTGTAAGCTCGTTTCCGTTTACCAACCTTCTTCATGTTCTTCTTCTTCCCTTTCAGGTTAGAATAAGATGAAGCCACTATTTTTTATCCAGAGGTCGAACCTCTGTGATAACTCCTATTGGCAACATTTGCCTCACCTTTCGATCCCTGAATTTTCATCAAAGATTGAAAGGCCTGGAGTTCATTCAGAAGGGAGGTAAGATTAAAAGTAAGCTTGTTCATAACAGCATTACTTCTAAACTGTAAGAAACTATCTGGAAGAGTTTCCAGAATGAAGCTTACTTGGCTCGATTCATCGATTGAAGCACCATTCGACTCCGCGATGTTAAAGTGTACCATCATATCAAGGACTTGATCCCGAACAGATGAACCCTCTAGCATCCTCGAGTTGAATATATACTTAAGGGCATTTTGTCGGGCCTGTGTAGACTGTTGCCCAAACATACCCTGCACTGAATCCATGATTTCCTTAGCGGTCATCATGTCCTCATACTTCTTGGCAAATATGTCAAACACACTTGCCAACATATAGACCTTGGCCTTATCATTGGCCTATCATTGGTCTTGATCCATCGATCATATGCATCACGAACATTTCGTGTAGCATTCGAGCGTGGCACCTGAGGACACTCTTCAGTTAGCACAAACTTTAGATCATCCACTACCAAAATAGTGTTAAGTTTGTTTTTCCAAGTCATCATGTTCTTTCCGGTTAATTTTTTCGCACCCAATAAGGAAATAATAGAGATAGACATTTTGCTGAAATTTACAAAAAAAACTTGTATAAGTTTCTCTCTATAACTGTCTAATCCAATCATATTTTAGCTAATTATCTAATGATTCCTAAGTCATTAATAATTTGCAATGATACTCCAAAGGTTTAGAATGTATGACACCAAAGGGTAATAAAAAACACTCCTCCTTTGGATCAAGACATTCTTGACCAAAACCTAAGGCCAGAATAACACTTATTCCTATAGGCTTTAGTTACCATTTATTTGGTCAGGAAACATACACTTCTTAGGTACCTTCTGAGTGTAACCCTCTATCTTTGGACCCCAGAGTCCTCATCCAACAAAATCCGCCGAAGGGAGGACTAGGTTGAAAAACAGACTAAGGAAATATTTTCCCTTTCAGGTGTCCAGTGTGTTCGATCCCCTATGATCAAGCCCTTTGAAGGGATTGTCTGACCGAGGCCAAACTAGCAGGCTGACCATAGTGATCTTACGGTGTGAACCGACAGAAGAGACCATAGGTTTTGTTTTCACTAAACCTGCTCTCACTCACTATAAGTACCCTCTCCATTCAGCTTGATATTGTCTCATACAAACACCATCTGAAGGGAGACACTCTCGTTTGCGCCACGAGGCCAAGTATGAGTCTCACGGTGTGAACTTCCCAAAGAAACGTAGGTGGAGTATATGCATCATATACACTTTTCCTCCCACTGGATACTTTAACTTCATAGGAAAATGACTTAGGTTAAACCCGACTAATGGTTTTACCTAAACTTATCAATATAACTCTTATATCAATAATTAATATAACTCTTATATTGATTTTATCCTAAGTTTGCTAATATGACTCTTTATAATAAACCTACAATACTAAAAATTTGGTTTTTATTGACGCATGACTTCATCGTATAGTTGACGCTTATGACAAAAAACTGTCAATAAAAGGTTCATTTTAAATTTAAAATAAATTATTAATTAAGAATTTCATATATTGACGGTCATTGAACGTCAAAAAAAGTATATATTTAAGTTGACACAATAAACCGTCAAGATTAATAGTTTTATTGACAGTATTTTCAAAAAATCCCGTCAAAATAGAGTGAGTTTCGTGTTTTGTATTAGTTGACGGTTGTTACACGTCAAATATTGGTTGTTTTGTTGACGCCCGAATGAAGCTATTGTTGACGGCGATGCATCGTCAACATATGTTGTTTTTATAGACCGTCAATGACGACTGTCAACATAGGATGTTTTATTTTTTTAAAAAATTAATCGTTTCAACTTCATGAAGCTACGTTTTTATGGTTGATTTAATATTAAAAAAAATAGAATTTAGAAGAGCACAAACCCTATTTCCTTCACACTGTCTCTCCTCCTCACGTTAACAACTACTGAAACTAAAATCAATCATTCTCTAGCCCTAAATCTCATCTCCTCGTGTATGGCACAACAAGGTAACGATAGTGAAGGTAGCAACGACTGACTGTGATTGACATTAGTAAACGATGGCGAAGGTGAGACGACGCAAATGGCAAAAAAAAATCCATCTTCCTCCTCACTATAGACAACGCAAATGGCCATAACGTACGGTCTCATCCCGAAAAACGTCATTCTAAAGGTTCTTTTTAATTTGTTGTTCCCTTTAATTAATGTGTATTCTAAAATTTGTGAGATAGGTTTCTCTAAATTGTTAATATCAATTTCACAATATAACAATCAATTTTAGGTTAGTTGTTTCTAAATTTTTGTTAAAATCATTTATCATGTTATCAGGCTTGTTTAAGTGCACTCTGCTTTATTTTGTTAGCCTTCTTAGTACTGTGTCTTGTTATAAAATTTGTGTGTAGAAGTGTTTTAGAAGTTGTTAACATGTTGTTGGTGTTTTTTATGTTTTTAATCCTATTTATCATTTATATTTTTGAGCTTTCATAGATTTGACTCTTATAGTACAAATTTTTAACTTGTCCAAAAGGTTTAACAAAATAACATTGCAGTACATAGAGGGTTTAATAAAACAATATATACAGAAGCCACGCAAACTGAGCGTAAATAATTGAATTAAAAAACTAATTGTTGTTTCTACGATGCTCACTTGGGCAAGAAATGATGCCAAAATGTAGGCTTTTTGTCATCATGAGCCTTTTAGCTTTTTATATTTGCAGGCTTAAAGAATTTTCACTCTGTCTCTTTTTGTTAGAGAACCTTTAAGCCTGATACATCATTTTTATTTTCATTCTTTGAAGGTAATTAGAAAGTACAAATTTTAGGAAGAAAGTTATTGGGTCTTGGATTTTCGATAGTTGGGTCTTGGATTTTCGATAGTTTCAGCTTTCAAAGTTTAAGGGAAGAATTCAATGTCTTCATGTTATTTTCTCAATTCTGGGTTATCTCTTCTTTGCATGTATAAGCATAGACAGTAGCCACCATTTTTACTTCAAAAAAATGTTTAATTATGTTGAAGTTATAGGTCATTAACGAGGATGAAGATGAGAAAAACAGAAAAATTTCTTGACTTTTGATTTTTTTTCTACTGTTAATAGAATTGCAATTAATGTTGCGTTGGATGAAACCCGATTATCTTGGAAAAAAAGGTTAAATTTGATATAAATCAATGAGATTGTTGATGATTTAATGTGGTTTATAAATGGAAAGATATCTATATTATTCTATTTTAAATCATTGAAATCTTGTCTATTTTAGAAGATGCAAATAATTAGAGCCTTTTTCTTGTCAAGGAGCCGTTTTCTGGGTATGTTTTAGAGTGATTGTGAAATGACCAAAATCACATTTATTATGTCTTTTTAGTTAGTTTTTGACATGACAATTTTGGTTATTTCAAAATTACTCCTATACATGCCCTTATTTTATTAAGTTGACTTTCATTATTCTTGTTTGCTTTTTATAAATGTACATATTTGATATTATCATGTTAATAGAACATGGGCAAATATATAACCGTATGATTTGAAACACTTCCTGAGATTTGTGCTTTGTCCTTGAGTAGGGCAAACCTATCTGAACTTTATAAAATTGTGATGCAATTTGAAATCAATTTTGCTTCCCCTCTATGCTAACTAATTATCAATATTCCTCTCAATCGCATTCTTGTCATCTAATGCTAGTGTGTTTTGAAGTTTCTGCCAAGTTAATGCAGTGTTCTTTTGATTATAAAGGAAATAGTGTGGCAATAATTCTCTTATGATGCAAAAGCAGTTGTATTCAGATGGAGATCTAAAAGTATGTATTGGCTATAATTTTTGTGTTCAGTTCGCAATGAAATTAGAATTAGATCATTGTAGTTTTCGTTTGTGTTCCACGAGTTTAACGTTTTTTGAGACGTGTGTAGATTCTTCTTTAATTTATGCTTTTGGTGTCTGTTTTTTATGTGATTGATGTGATTTTCTCTTCTTTTCCAATGGACGCAGATTTTGATTATCTGTCGATTTAGTATTGAGATTCGAGGTATGTGTTTTAGTTCCTTTGTTAGATGAATACTCGATATTCTAGATTCTTTAGTTCTTTGGTTTTGTTTGTAATATACTATTTCAAAGCAAAAGTTTATTTTTTTTCAGTTCTCTTAAGGTGATATGTTTGTGAATAATTTTTTGGTAAATTACAATGCTCGTGGCGGCCTAAGAAATAATTTTCATTACATTAGTTTTTCTTTTTAGGTTTCTTCACACTAGGTTTAGTCTGTTTTGTTTTGTTTAGAATTCGTACGTACTGGCAGGGGAAAAAGGTGATTCTTCTATCTGACCTCTGCCAGATTCGAAAATTTAAGCATTAGAATTTTTCTGTCACCTGTGACCATCACTTAGAAAACTAAGTCATAATTGGTTGATTTAATAATGATGTGGGTGCAGGTGGATACACATTTCATTCAAAGAAAATTTCGGAAGAAGAATAGTGGGCGACCTTGTAACTCATAATGAGTGTTTTTTTTAACCTTTTACCCTTGTTATAAGTTTTCAATATATTATGTTATTTAATTTTTTTTTATTATTTTTTTTTTTGCAGTTGACGAGACAAGGTAAATTTAGCCAATCGGAGTTGGATGAGAGCTGTGTGATTTCATAGCACAAGACATGTGATGAATGTTTATTAACACTGTTCTTGTCTCAGATGTTAGTTTCTTAAATAACTTACCTGATATGATACGTTGTTATGATAGTTCTTTGTGGATACGTTTACCTTATTAAGTTAATGAAAATTTATTAGTTCATTTTGTGATTATGTTTTTGGATGAAATTTATTCCTGGATGAAAAAGTGGTTAAATTCTGTATATACTTGTGTTTTAGGTAATGTTTTTATCTACTCTTGTGTCAATCTATGCAACTATAACATTGGTAGCTATGTAATTGTTGGTTTGCAGTTGAATTGTTAGTTCGGCAGGTTGGTAATTGCGCTAGCTAGTTGCGAAAATGCGAATTTAATAGTTTTGTACCTTTAAATACAGGTTACAAAAGAGGGGTGGAAAAAATCTGGATATTTTTTTTCTTTTCTAATTACATATAGTTTTCTAATTACATATGGTTGACGGTTAAAAAATGACAACAAAACCATTATAATTGACGGCTCAAATCAGTCAATATATATGTCAAACTTGACAGCACACAACGTCAAATACAATTATAGACGACGGTTAAAACATGTCACGATAAAATTATATTGACAGTAAAAAAGTATCAATAAAAGAAGTATTATTGACGTTTTGGTATGAATGTTAACAATGAAAAAATGTCAACTAAGCCCAATGTTGATGGCTCATAAACGTCAATAAAAATGTAATTGTTGACGGTTGTAAGTTATAGTTGATAGTTAATACATGTCAACATTACTATTATTGATGGTCAAAAAACGTCAATAATAACATAACAATTGACGTTTATTGACCGTCAACTAAAAAAGAAATGTTGACGTTTTATATATGTTGACACTGCCATTATTGACGGCCAAAAAACGTCGACAAAAGTGATAGTTGATATTTTTTAGCCGTCAATAAAGCCCAAATTTGTAGTAGTTATACTCTTCAACACAATCCAAATATTATCTACTACACTGATGTTCAAGATATATTATAACCTTGGAGCTTAGTTTATTGGATTTATAAAGCGAGAGTATAATTTTATCAAAACAAATAACTCTTTATTTATTTGACCAAAATTACATAAGTTTTAGGGCACATATCCCAACAGCCCCCACTCGCATGTCAACCACATGAACGAGTTGGATCACCTCATTTGTATCTATTACAAAGCGGGTCGCATCCATAGCGTATCCAGGATTAGGTCTCCAACCCTATCCATATTTTGTAGATCGTTCGGGTCATAAACTCGAATGTGATCCTCCCTGTGTGCCCACTATACATCGTTCAAGTTCTAGTTCTCTCATAATTCAATGACCCTAGAGCTTAGTTTATTGGATAAATTTTGTAAATATGCGAGACACAAAGTAATGAAAAAATAACTCTTATTTATTTCAATTTGGAATGTTACAAACATATACGAGATTAGGACATATAGCCCAACAAACTCCCACTTGGACTAAGCTAGTGGAGTACAAGATACATTTCTCAAATGTACAGTAATAATACAATAGACTAGGGAATTGAATACCCTTTACAATACTCTCACTTGCCCTAGTAAGGAAGCACTCGAAGACCTAGACTCTCTAGGTGACCCTCAAACACCTTAGTCGTGAGGGCCTTTGTAAATGGATCAACAACGTTGTGCTCCGACGCTATCTGCTGACAGTCACGTCTCCGCGGTGCACAATCTCCCGTATTAGGTGATACAATTGAAGGGATCGAATCCCGCAGCGGAAGCGATTGTAGATCGCGTGTTCATGATTTTGTTACAAGAATCTAATAGAAGAACTAGATCTAAGATTAAGCATGCATTTCTAATTAGGACGACAAGATAACATACCTTTGAAGAAAACTTTCTTCACGATTTCCTCCTCCAACGATCACGATCTCCACAACAAACCGGAGTCGTATGAAGATCCACCACTAGGTCTTCTTCGTTGTTTTCTAGGTGAAGGAGGAATGTGGGTTCCTTTAGGATGACGTGGGGAGGTTTTAAGAGAAGTTGTGTTTGGAACTTTTCCAACAACACAACAATGTGGAACTCTAGGATTACAACCAAAAGCCTACCTTAAAGTTGCATCTTATTCAACTATTTATAGGGAAATAAGATGGAAATTACCATCCTATCCCTCCTTCCTTCTCTCATTAGTATATAGTTAATTTGTGAATCTAATTCACATTAAAACTATATATTATATCAATTATATGACATATAATTGATATAACACCTCATATATGAAATTGAACACTTCAATCTCATTCCTAACTTTATACCCTCAATATTACCATGTTGAGCAAACGAAGGGACCTAATGAATCTACAGTTCATGAGCCCACTGATGTGAGATTAACTGATCAAACTCTTTGATCTAGTTAATCAATATTCATTAACTTCAAGTCACTCCACTATATGTTGGGATTTGTGCCCTAAAACTCGTAGTTTGTAATTATGTTCTAATTAATGTAATAAAGTGTTATTATTTCAATAAAGTGTTATTGTTCGTTATCTACGAGTTTGCCTTTATTTAAACCCTAAATCCAATAAACTATACATCCAAGGTTGTTAAATGAATCTTTAACTGAATGTAATGTACATAAAAAGGATCTCGGTTCGAGATACAACCTAAAGGGTCTATAGTTAGGGGATAAGGTTTGGGTACCTTACCCTGGTAAAACTATGGATGTGGCCCACTTTGTATTTGATACAAACACTGTGATCCTAACGTGTTCGTGTAGATGACATGTGAGTGGGGATACTCTATGTAATGAGATTACATAAGACCGAACCACGAAATAGTAACCTCTAGCTGTAACTCCGTTGACTAGTTAGGTTTCTATTTCACTAGGATGACCTAGGCAACTTGATCTCAATCCTGAGCAGGTTACGAACTCCTCTTTGCGAGGGATTGCCCTTTGACTAGTATGGGTGAGAGTGGCAAGATTCGCCGACTCAATATGCCTACCTTCTTGGGGATAAGACCGAGTGAGCGGCTGGGAACTTAACTTAGCAAGATGGAATTCACTCATTCTCGCCTACTAGGGTAAGTAGAGGAATATTCCCTTAAGTGGTGTCTCCGGGACTTGAACAAAGGGCCCAACCCTCTCATTGGCCCGAGAGGGACTCTGTTTGTTGGTAGGACCACAAACAAATTGTTCATTAGAGGAGCACTGGTACTTAAGGCACAAGATGTAACCCAGGGGTAAAACGGTAATTTGACCCAGTTGGTGTTACAAACATTCGTGAAGGATTGACTTGTTGTTATTGGTCAATATCCGTGGACACAGAAATATATCTGCAGTGAGAAAAGTGCAGCTGTGGGACTTTAGTGGAGTGTTCCCACAGTTAACGAATGTTGATTGGGAGGTTAATGAGATTAACCGAGCAATCTCGTATCGTTGGAGGTTCTGATCTGTAGGTCCATTAGGTCCACCTTCTAGCTCGTAAAGGGTTCTTAGATCATTTGAATTTGAAATGTTCAAATTTATTAGGGAATACATTTAATGTATATTGGTACAATATAATATATAGTTTTGGAACTATATGTTATATATTTAATGTGAATATGATTCAAATTAAATTATATGAGAGAATTGAATATTTGAAAGAGTTCAAATATTATATTAAATATGAATGTGATTCACTTTTGAAAACTATAGGTTAAAATTTAATGTGCATTGGATGTATATTAATACTATAGGTTAAAGGGGAAATATGATTAAATGAGATTTAATATAAATTAAATATATGATATTTAATTTGTATTATTTAAATATGATTTAAATGAATAATTAAATTTGATTTAATTATATGATATTATATTATTATTATTATTTTAATAATAATAAATGAAGGAACGTGTCACTCAGACACGTTCCCCACTATCCCCTTCCTTCTCCCTATCGATAGCTTAACAGGGAGAAGGGGTGTGTGAACTATCAGTCGATCAACAGAATTGCTCTCTCTCTCACTCTCACATTCTCATTCCCTTCTTCTTCCAATTGTTGGAAACCTTCCCACCAAGGTAGATTTAAGAACTCAGAGATATAGGAGGTGATCCAATTGGTAGTGTCTTTCTTGGAGAAAAACAGAGAAGTTCTACTGTATTACTGAAAAGCTAGGAGCAAGAAGTTGTTGTGCTGGAGAATTAGAAACTACAAAGGTATTCTTTTTCTTCCCTTTAGTTTAATTGTTAAACTTGCAGCATGTTTGCATGTAAATTATCCATGTCTAATAGGATTAGAAATTCATGCTTGTTCTGTATTTTTTGGTCAATGTACTGGTTTTTATTTTTAGCAAAACATTCAAGCAAATTAACGATCCCAATCACGTTTTTGCTGCTCAAGGAGATCAGATCTCCATCAATTGGTATCAGAGAAATGCTTGTATTATTTTGTTTTGAAACAAAATTGCATTGATTTTGGTGGGAATTGCATTGGTTTGATGTAATACTGTTTAGGAATTTTTTTGCCATAGTTTACTTTTGATTTTGATCAAATTGTATGTAAAGGCCCCTGCATTTTTGGGTAAAAAGTTCAAAATTGAGTCTGTAATTGAGTTACGAGTCGTTCGGGACAAGTTTCATTCAATTTGGTTGAGAATCGAAGGAGAAATTGAAGAACGAAGCTGCTGTGTTCGTGGAAGAAAATTCGCCGCTGGCAAAGCAAGCGGCTGTAACGTTACTGCATTGTTCATCTGCGTTACAAGAATGGCTGCTGTCGCAACGCCAGCGTTCCCTATCGACGTGGGAGATCAAGGGGTCAGCGGCGTTGCAACGCTGCCCCTCAGTGTTGCAACGCCATCCCGATAGCAGGCGCGCGCGAGGATGAAGCGGGCGTTGCAATGCTAGCATCAGCGTTGCAACGCCGTGAGGTGATTCAAGTAGTGGCAGACCGGTTCGAGCTGGTTCGTTGGTTTTGGTCCAGTTCGAGCAGTTCAAGGTCGGTTCAAGGTGTTTTTGGACCGGTTTCATGAAGTAAATTAATGTAATTTATTTTTTTTTGCACTTTAGGGGCTAAATTATTTCGGTTTTACAGTTATCTATATGAATGTCATTTAGATTATTCCCACCTTAGATAAGCATGTTCATGCATTTTATTTATATAAATGTTATATGAATATGGTTGAATGCATGACTAATTTATTTTTTCATGAGTAATTAATTATAAGTGTTATAATTAGATTATATGGAAAATAAATTGGATGGAACATGAAATTACTTAGTTTAAAATAAATGTTATTTTGTTTATGTAATTTTATAATTCAAGTAGTTGAATATCTTTTATAATTCCAATTTGAATTTAGATTATTGGATTTATAATATAGTTTCTTTATCATAGGTTAATTATTAAAATTTATAAAAGTTATAAATTAAAGGGGTTTTAGAAACCATAACCTATAATAAAGAAATGGTTGCAAACATAGGAACTTGGGTTAAATTTAATTAGTTTTAAATCGTTTAAAATTAATTTAGACCTAAGTTTCAATTTCTAATAGGATTAGAAATAAGTCTTACGTAATATTTTAAATAGTTTAAAATATAGTAGGACTTTGGGACTTTAGTTATAAGGGAACTCTCTGGGGTGAAGCTCTGCATGTCAAGGTGAGGACACTTAAGTCGACAGTTAACTAACACCTCCTACTTGGGAATGACCCGGAACACGAGTTGAATTAACCTCAGTTCTGAATTATCTCTAGGTAATTAAAATGTTTATTCACCTAGACATAAGGTTTTAAGACCTAGTTATAATAGTTATAATAGGCATAGACTTAGATAGATTCTTTTAACCAAAATCCGACTAAGTTAAATATCATACCCTAATTTTAGAAACTTCAGTGGGAGAAAACGAAATGTTTGCATCGAGTTTACTCTCACGTCCTCAAGAGTTCACACCGTGAGTTCCATGCTCGGCTACGTGGCGTCAATAGGGCGTCCCCCTACGGTATGTGTTTGCATGGTTCAATACCAAGGTGAATGAGGGAAGTATCAATAGTAAATGGGAGCAGGTCGCGTGTCAACGTATCCTACGGTCTCCTCCATTAGGTCGCACCGTGAGATTTCTATAGTCCGCTTGCTAGGGTCTCTTAGGTTGTTTGCCAGCAGTTGTCTTTTTTAATAGTAGCCTATTGGCTCGGGCCTATTGGATCTGAAAATGGCAGGGTCACATTTACGGGATGAGTTAAGCTAGTTAACAAATCCTTGACCAAACAAACGGTAGCTAAGGACCATTGGGACATGAGATGTTCTGGTAGTGGGAATTGGCTGAGAAAGTCTCAATTCAAGGGAGGAATGACTGTGCCTGAAGCGGAGGCTTTTGTTCTAAACCCTTGAAGTATCGTTGCAAAATTAAAGGTTTAACTTAAACAATGGTTTTTAGTTTAAACACTAGGGTTCTTTAATAATTTTGCTAAATTAGATTGGTTTTTACAATGGGTTTAAAAGGCATAACTAATTAGAACTATTTTGGATTTTCAGCATGGCGTCCTCAATAATAGCCTTACTTAAAAGCGACCGTTTAACTGGTGAGAATTTTACTAAGTGGAAGTCCAACTTGAATACAATTCTCGTTGTTGACGACCTTCGGTTCGTACTAAGCGAGGAATGTCCTCAGATTCTCGCTCGTAACGCTCCTCAATCATTGAGGCGGCGACGGCCACTGGATCAAGGCCAATGATAAGGCCCTAGTCTACATTTGGCTAGTGTTTCAAGTTACGGCTAAAAGCACGAGGGCATGGTCTCTCATTTCGTGAGATCATGAGTTCACTGCAGCAGAAATGTTTGGACAACTGCCGGACGATTCGCACGAATCCCTCAAATACGTTTATAACTCCCTTATGAAGGAGGGGTCATCGGTGAGAGAACAAGTTCTTGATCTGATGGTCCACTTCAACGTGGCTGAGATGAACGGAGCGGTCATTGACGAGCAAAGTCAGGTATCGTTCATCCTGAAATCTCTTCCGAAGAGTTTCCTGCAATTCCGCAGCAATGCGGTGATGAACAAGATAGAGTATAACCTGACTACTCTCCTTAATGAACTATAGACTTTTCAGTCTCTTATGAAGAATAAGGGATAGGTTGATGGAAAGGCAAATCTGTTTGCCCATTCCAGAAGGTTCCAGAAGGGTTCATCCTCTAGGACTAAGTCCTGTAACTCTTCTTCTGGGCTTAAGAAGACCCAAAAGAAGAAAATAGGAGGGAAAGGGAAGGCACCTGCTGCTGACAAAGGCAAGGAAAAAACCAAGCTTGCGGATAAAGGAAAGTGTTTCCACTGCAACATGGATGGGCACTGGAAGAGAAACTGCTCAAAACACCTTGCTAAGCTCAAAGAGAAGAAAGGTAAATTAGATTTACTTGTTCTTGAAACCTGTTTAGTCGAAAATGATGATTTAACCTGGACACTTAATTCAGGAGCCACTAATCATGTTCGCTCTTCATTTCAGGAAACTAGTTCTGTAACGCCCCTACTTTTCTATGACTATAACTCCTAGGGACATTACTACACATGCATGCATTCTTAGGCCAAAGGACATAAAAAGATCTTTAAATCTCCAATGTTATCAAAATATCTTTAGGGATCCCGATAAAAACATTCAATACATGTAAAAAGAACGATTTTTAGGCTTGGCCTACTTTAAAATCAGAAATTTAAACTTAACTTTGAAATCGAAACGCACGACATCGATTATTTAAAGAAAATATGCGGAAGGTATGACTATTCCCATGGTCCTAACAACGCGCCTCCGTCACTACGCCCGCCCGCACGCCCTTGGCCTTACACGAAAAACATTTTTAAACGAAAGGGTGAGTATTGCAATACAATACCCAGTAAGTGACCTCGCCAACGAGGTTTGGGATATGCAAACACATACAATCATGACTTTTAAACTTGTTCGAATGTACATATGTGGGACCTAAAACTTTCTCATATCATCATGACTATAATCCATGACATCCTTTTTCTTTAAGTGGTCAATTGGTCATCCCGAGTCATTTCATTTTGAGTCCCTCATGGACCTCTGTAATTATTTGAGTCCCTCACGGACACTGTATGGTTTGAGTCCTCACGCACACTCTGTATAGATTGAGTCCCCTCACGGACCCTTGTAATTTGACCCATAGGGTCTCTAATGCATGTTTGACCATGCATACAATGCACTCAGGAGACCAATTTCCACATTTTTCATCAAATCATTTTATGGCATACATAACATGCATGAGGTCCCATCATTCAACATGACTATAGTGCACATGTCACAAAACATTATCATTGATATGCAAATCATGACTTTTCACAATGATTTGGAAATAACACTCATGTATGTAATCATGAAATACTCTCATATAAAGTAATCAGAATAACTCCACGATATAATAGAATATACTTACTTAAAATACAAAGATATTCTCACATAAAATACTAGATTATACTCACATAAAATATTGAGATATCTTCACATAGAATATTAAAGTATTCTCACATAAAATCTTGAAATATTCTCGCGTAAAATCATTAAATCTTTTTAAGTAAAATAACGAACTAATTTCACATAAAATAATGAAACTCGTTTTCTTTAATCCCATTTAAAAAGATTCGGCACGAGATCCATTACCTCGAGCTTTGATCTCACACTTTCCTCCTAATTCTTAAGTTAACGTCTCTTCCAAATAACCTGTAAGCCAAGAATTCTTCTAACTCGTCAACCTACTACAAAACTCATCCAATATAAAGCGTCTAAGTACGTAGGTGTCTATGATTCTCACTTTACTCCAATTACCTTGACTACGAAGAATAAACCGAACGTCAATATGCTTGCTCCAATTTTGGAAGTCTTGGTACTGAACTCCGGCTTGATCCTACAATATTTTCGCGAATCAGATCTAATTAATTCTACACTCCAAAATTGAAGAGGGTTTCGCGTGGCTCACCTAATCCACAACTTTGACCTCGAATACTTCCTGATTGCAGCGTAACAACGAACCAAGGTCGCTGGTCGGACGGTGGAGCGGCGATGGCGACGGCGACAGCGAGCTCACACGGCGATCGGCAAGATCCATCCACCAAAGCAGCAGCTGGCTGGAAGAGAGAGGAGTTCACGATCGGTGGCTTGCGTGCGTGAAGGGCTCGGTACCGTGAAGACTTCGGCGCGCAAAGAGCGTCGGAAGGTTGAGTTCGCGCCAATCCGGACGGCTTGCGAGGACCCAACGGCGGCAACTCCACGCTCGATCTCCGCGCCGATCGCAGCGTTCGCGGCTGGAGTAGTACCGCCGTGGTGCGCGTGGTGGCGGCCGGGCCGTCTTCGGTGAGTGGACTTGCTTGGCGCGAGAACAACACGAGGAGGAATGGCTGGACGGCGGTTTCTGTCGTGGATTCTAGCCGGCGGTGGAGTAGCAGCAATAAGGGTAGGGTTTCAGCTAGGGTAATTAGTAAAAGAATAAGAAGGAGAAGAGGTGATGGTTGTAGGGTTAGGGTTTTCTTTTGGGTTGTAATAATAAGGAGATTAAATACTAACAATTAGGTCAAATTCCAAGTGTCAATTATAACCCTCATTTAGGCATTAACAACTAAAGTGCCATTGACACTTCCTCTTCTTTTAATTTTATAAATAATTTCATCTCAAGGAGAAACAATTCACTTAACTCACACGAAAAAATAAGGTTTCAACCACACCGAGCCTGATAGAATTTACTAAACCGACTTGACATAAAGGCTGTTAGAACAATAACTAAGATAACCAGTCAGTACCTGTGGTTGTGGTCGTCACAATCTTCCCTCCTTAAGAACTTTCGTCCTCGAAAGTTCCTATTCTTGGAATAGTTCTGGGTAAATGGCTCGTACATCCTCTTCTCGCTCCCAGGTAGCTTCTTCCGCACGGTGGTTTTGCCACAACACCTTAACCAAGGTGATCTCACGGTTACGGAGGGTCTTTTGATCTCTTGCAATAATCTGTACAGGTCGTTCGCCATAACTCAAATCTTCTGCTAACTGTAATGGTTCAAAGTCTATGACGTGAGTCGGGTCTGGAACGTATTTTCTCAACATGGAGACATGAAACACGTTGTGAACCGCTGACAGGGAAGGCGACAGTGCCAGTCTGTAGGCCACCGCACCAACCCTCTCTAAAATCTCGAATGGTCCTATGAAGCGCGGACTCAACTTCCCTTTTCGACCAAACCTTAGAATCCCTTTCATTGGGGCCACCTTAAGGAATACGTGGTCCCCAACTTCGAATTCTAGGTCCCTTTGTCTTGTATCTGCATAACTTTTCTGTCTATCTTGGGCGGTCTGCATTCGCACCCTAATCTTCTGTATCGCACTATTAGTGACTTGTACTAATTCTGGACCCAAGAGCTAGCGTTCACCAACCTCCTCCCAGAAAACGGGAGTTCTGCAACGCTTTCCATAAAGGGCTTCAAATGGAGCCATTCCGATGGTCGACTGATAACTGTTATTGTACGCAAACTCCATCAAATGCAAATGGGTGTCCCAACTACCTGGAAAGTCTAAGGTGCAAGCTCGCAACATGTCCTCCAAGATCTGATTCAAACGTTCTGTCTGCCCATCCGTCTGTGGATGAAAAGCCGTACTAAAGTTTAACTGCGAACCTAACGCTTTCTGTAAACTCCTCCAAAAGTTGGAGGTGAAGCGTGGATCCCTGTCTGAAATAATCTTGGCTGGAATCCCATGTAGACGGACTATCTCTTCCAGGTACAGCTGCGCCCACTTATCCGTAGAGTAGGTGGGTTTCCCTGGTACAAAGTGTGCTGACTTTGTTAACCTGTCCACGATGACCCAAATCACTGAGTAACCTCGTAAAGTCCTGGGCAGTCCAACTATGAAGTCCATAGAGATCTCCTCCCACTTCCACTGAGGTACATGTAAAGGCTGAAGTAGTCCTGCGGGCCTCTGTCTAGGTGCCTTCACTTGCTGACAAGTCAAACACCTGCTAACAAACTCTGCCACGTCGCGCTTCATGTTACACCACCAGAATGACTGTTTCAGGTCTCGGTACATCTTGGTACTACCAAGATGTATAGAAAATGGTGAGTTATGAGCCTCGCCTAAGATTTTCGCCTTCAGTTTGTCATCGTTTGGTACACATAATCGCCCCCGAAATAGTAATCCTCCATCCGTGGATAGGAAAACTCGCTAACTCACCTGTGAAGTTCTTGCGCCGTAACTTCTCTACTAAGCGAGGGCCCCTCGTTGAGACTCAACGATGCGTTGCCTCAAAGTCGGTTGTCTGCGATTAATCGAGCTAATCGTGCGTGGTCTTCCCTACTAGTGCGCAATTTCAGCTCGTGCAAACTCGCTGTAACTCGCTCTGCTGTCGAGAACTTCGTCTTTGAAGTATGAATCGCTTTCTACTAAGGGCATCGGCCACGACATTAGCCTTACCGGGGTGGTATTGAATATCTATGTCGTAATCCTTCACTAATTCCAACCATCTGCGTTGCCTCATGTTCAATTCCTTCGGGTGAACAGATACTTTGATTTTTTATGATCCGTAAAAATCAATTTTCTCGCCATACTGTGTAATGTCTCCGGATCTTTAGTGCAAAGACTCACTGCGCTAGTTCTAAGTCATGGGTTGGATAATTCCTCTCATGCGTCTTCAATTGTCGGGATGCATAGGCTATTACTTTTACCGTCTTTGCATCAAAGACACAACCCAAACCTTTCTTAGAAGCATCTTTGTAAACCACTTAAGCTCCTTGTTCCCTGGGATTTGTAAGAATCGGAGTCGACACCAACCTACACTTGAGCTCACGGAAACTCGCCTCACAATTGTCATCCCAAACAAATGGGTTACCTTTGCGCGTCAGCTGAGTCATGGGCATGGCTATCTTGGCGAAATCCTGCACGAAACGTCTATAGTAACCTGCAAGACCGAGGAAACTACGTACCTCTGTGACGGTGGTCGGACGAGGCCATTGCGCGGATCGCTTCCACTTTTTTGGGTCTCACAGAGACTCGACCGGACACCACATGCCCTAAGAAGGATACCTGCCTGAGCCAGAATTCGCACTTGGAGAATTTTGCATACAACTTATTCTCTCTCAGCGTGATTAAAACTTTTCTCAGGTGCCTTTCATGATCTTCATCACATTTGGAGTAAATCAGAATGTCGTCAATAAACACAATCACGAACGTATCTAGAAACTCCTTGAATAGTTGGTTCATCAAGTCCATGAAAGCGGCAGGGGCGTTGGTCAAACCAAACGACATCACTGTGAACTCGTAATGCCCATAACGTGATCTGAATGCTGTCTTAGGAATATCTTCTTCACCGATCCTCAATGGTGTGTGCTTTGATCTCGAGTCAATCTTGGAAAACACCGTTGCTCCCTGCAACTGATCGAACAAATCATCTATTCTAGGAAGAGGGTATTTATTCTTGATCGTAACCTTATTTAACTCTCTGTAATCTATACACAGGCGCATGGACCCGTCTTTCTTTTTCACAAACAACACTGGGGCTCCCCAAGGCGAAACGCTAGGCGTATAAATCCCTTTATCTAGTAAGTCCTCAGAATCGTAGTTTCAGTTCTTTCATCTCTGCGCGGTGCCATCCTCTGTATGGTGCCTTGGATATCTGAGTCGCCCCTAACTCCAATCCTATGTTAAAATCCACCTCCACGACCGGAGGTACTCCGGGAGGTCCTCGGGAAGACGTCTGAAATTCATTCACCATCGGGTACTGATGACACTTTGAGATCTCCGTACACCTCGCATCTAGTATACAAGCTAAGACGCCCCAAGCTCCCCGATGTAATAACTCCACGGCCTTAAGAGCGGTAATCACCTTAGGCCTACTTCCCGCTAGGGTGCCTCGAACACAGAACCGGGTTGGCTGTGGGGAGTGAACACTACCTCCTTCTGAAACAATCAATGCAAGCATGGTTCGCAATAACCGATCCATACCCAATATCACATCAAAGTCAATCATGTCTAAGACCACTAGGTTTATTTGTTAACTCATGGTCCGTGATAGTCACACTACCATCCTTGACTTTCATAGTGGCTAACAAATTTATCCCCGCAGGAGTGGAAACAGACAAAGCGCATCAGAATCGTTCTAATTCTAACTCACTTGACTCACGAAGGATGCGAGAAATAAAAGAATGTGTAGAACTGTAATCAAATAATACAAAGGCAAGGTGCCCAAGTAATGGAAGTGTACAGTAACCACTTGAGTCTGTGCCATGAATGCTTTTACTTGTGCTTGCATAAGCTCTTCCTTGGTGTATTACGGGCTTGGCAAAGAATTTCACTATTGATAACCCGAGGTTGGCTAGCATCGGCTTGACTCTCGGACAAACTATTAGCTCTGTGCCCTTCTTTCCCACATCCAAACACACTCGGACCGGGCCAAACACTTACCCCAATGATGTTTACCACGATCTTTGCATTGTGGCTTATCTCCTTTATTAGTCTGTCTGTTGAGCTCGTGGTTTCGACTGAACTCGCACGAAAGTTTCTGGTCTACGGCGTCTCTTTGCGGGACGCCGCGAGCTTGAAGTGCATTTGTTCCCATTTCCTCTCTCGATTTGCCATGGGTCGCCAGGTTAGCCATTACCTCATGTGTGCATCTGCGTGCACTGCATACCCAAATCAATTCCGCCACTCTCACCGCTGCGGGCGTAGTCGGGAGGTGCTAGTGCTCGTATGAAGCCTCGAACATTTTCATCTAGTCCCATAATGAAACGCTCTGTTTTCTTCGCCTCGGTGTCTACTAACTCGGCGGCAAAACGTGACAAGCGGGTGAATTCTCTCTCATATACCTCACCGCCTCTCGCTTGCAGCTAAAGTCAAGAATTCCGCCGCTTCCTATATCAGAAATGTAGCAGGTAAAATTTCCGCTGAGAATGCTTCCTTAAACAAATTCTAGGTAATCGTCTCTCATTGGCGACTATGGTTTCTGAGCGGACTCCCACCATAAGTAAGCGCGTCTCTCAACATAAAGGTTGCACAGACACCCTCTCGATCCTCGGGCGGTTCATCGATCACGAAAATGGTCTCGATGGAGGACAACCATAACTTCGACCACGGTGGGGTCACTAGAAGACCCATCAAAAGATGCGGGATCATATTTCTCGAAATCCTTGGATACGGACTCGAGAGTTGCATCATTCCGCCCCTGGTTTGTTTGGGCCAACCGAGTGGCTCAGAGCTCGCACTGCAGTGCGCATAGCCTCTACCATCATAGTCATGACATTAGGGTTTCCTTGCTCCACCACCTGAGCGACTTCAGTGCATTCTCTTGGCGATCCGTTGGTCCGGGGGAGATCGCGCGGGTGGAGTAATCTCTTCCTGTTCGGTGGTAATTCGGTTGGGTGTTAACGTTTCCTCCCGTCCTCCGACCCCTACCACGTCCTCTACCTCTCCCTCGACCTCTAGGTGGCATTTTTGTCGAGATTACAATGCAGAGAATTTCTAACTTAGTTTTCATCACCTTCTAAGCGTAAGATAGGATCACCCTTAGGGTTTAAATTCATTTACATTCACAATACTAATTGCATCATAATCATTTACTTCGTTTATAAATTACCGTAACGTAACGGCGGTGGCCAGGGCAACGTCGCTCAACCATGGGAACTACTGCGTGCTTACTCGTAAGCAAGTCTCTGTAAACCCAAACCTAGGGCTCGATACCAACTATAACGCCCTACTTTTCTATGACTATAACTCCTAGGGACATTACTACACATGCATGCATTCTTAGGCCAAAGGACATAAAAAGATCTTTAAATCTCCAATGTTATCAAAATATCTTTAGGGATCCCGATAAAAACATTCAATACATGTAAAAGAAACGATTTAGGCTTGGCCTACTTAAAATCCAGAATTTAAACTTAACTTTGAAATCGTAAACGAGCGACATCGATTATTTAAAGAAAATATGCGGAAGGTATGACTATTCCCATGGTCCTGACAACGCGCCTCCGTCACTCGCCCCGCACGTCCTTGGCCTTACCTGAAAAACATTTTTAAAATGAAAGGGTGAGTATTGCAATACAATACCCAGTAAGTGACCTCGCTACCGAGGTTTGGGATATGCAAACACATACAATCATGACTTTTAAACTTGTTCGGAATGTACATATGTGGGACCTAAAACTTTCTCATATCATCATGACTATAATCCATGACTTCCTTTTTCTTTAAGTGGTCAATTGGTCATCCCGAGTCATTTCATTTTGAGTCCTCACGGACCCCTCTGTAATTATTTGAGTCCCTCACAGACCCCTGTATGGTTTGAGTCCCTCACAGACCCCTGTATAGATTGAGTCCCTCACAGACCCCTGTAATTTGACCCATAGGGTCTCTAATGCATGTTTGACCATGCATACAATGCACTCAGGAGACCAATTTCCACATTTTTCATCAAATCATTTTATGGCATACATAACATGCATGAGGTCCCATCATTCAACATGACTATAGTGCACATGTCACAAAACATTATCATTGATATGCAAATCATGACTTTTCACAACAGTTTGGAAATAACACTCATGTATGTAATCATGAAATACTCTCATATAAAGTACTGTAATAACTCCACCTGATATACTAGAATATACTTACTTAAAATACAAAGATATTCTCACATAAAATACTAGATTATACTCACATAAAATATTGAGATATCTTCACATAGAATATTAAAGTATTCTCACATAAAATCTTGAAATATTCTCGCGTAAAATCATTAAATCTTTTTAAGTAAAATAACGAACTAATTTCACATAAAATAATGAAACTCGTTTTCTTTAATCCCATTTAAAAAGATTCGGCACGAGATCCATTACCTCGAGCTTTGATCTCACACTTTCCTCCTAATTCTTAAGTTAACGTCTCTTCCAAATAACCTGTAAGCCAAGAATTCTTCTAACTCGTCAACCTACTACAAAACTCATCCAATATAAAGCGTCTAAGTACGTAGGTGTCTATGATTCTCACTTTACTCCAATTACCTTGACTACGAAGAATAAACCGAACGTCAATATGCTTGCTCTAATTTTGGAAGTCTTGGTACTGAACTCCGGCTTGATCCTACAATATTTTCGCGAATCAGATCTAATTAATTCTACACTCCAAAATTGAAGAGGGTTTCGCGTGGCTCACCTAATCCACAACTTTGACCTCGAATACTTCACGATTGCGCCAGTAACAACGAACCAAGGTCAGTCATTTGGTCGGACGGTGGGAGCGGCGATGGCGACGGCGACGACGAGCTCACGGCAGTCGGCGGCACGATCCACCAGCAGCAGCAGCGGCTGGAAGAGAGGAGTTCACGATCGGCTGGCTTGCGTGAAGGCTCTCGGCTGTGAAGACTCGACGGCGGCGGCAGCAGCGTCGGAAGGGTTGAGTTCGCGAATCCGGACGGCTTGCAGGACCCAACGGCGGCAACTCCACGCTCGATCTCGGCGACCGCGCAGCGTTCGCGGCCGAGTAGTACCTGCTCGTGGTCTGGCCGGCGTGAGCGGCTGAAGCCGTCTTCGGTAGTGGACTTGCCGGCGCGAGAACAACACGAGGAGGAATGGCTGGACGGCGGTTTCTGTCGTGGATTCTAGCCGGCGGTGGAGTAGCAGCAATAAGGGTAGGGTTTCAGCTAGGGTAATTAGTAAAAGAATAAGAAGGAGAAGAGGTGATGGTTGTAGGGTTAGGGTTTTCTTTTGGGTTGTAATAATAAGGAGATTAAATACTAACAATTAGGTCAAATTCCAAGTGTCAATTATAACCCTCATTTAGGCATTAACAACTAAAGTGCCATTGACACTTCCTCTTCTTTTAATTTTATAAATAATTTCATCTCAAGGAGAAACAATTCACTTAACTCACACGAAAAAATAAGGTTTCAACCACACCGAGCCTGATAGAATTTACTAAACCGACTTGACATAAAGACTGTTAGAACAATAACTAAGATAACCAGTCAGTACCTGTGGTTGTGGTCGTCACAATCTTCCCTCCTTAAGAACTTTCGTCCTCGAAAGTTCCTATTCTTGGAATAGTTCTGGGTAAATGGCTCGTACATCCTCTACTCGCTCCCAGGTAGCTTCTTCCGCACGGTGGTTTTGCCACAACACCTTAACCAAGGTGATCTCACGGTTACGGAGGGTCTTTTGATCTCTTGCAATAATCTGTACAGGTCGTTCGCCATAACTCAAATCTTCTGCTAACTGTAATGGTTCAAAGTCTATGACGTGAGTCGGGTCTGGAACGTATTTTCTCAACATGGAGACATGAAACACGTTGTGAACCGCTGACAGGGAAGGCGACAGTGCCAGTCTGTAGGCCACCGCACCAACCCTCTCTAAAATCTCGAATGGTCCTATGAAGCGCGGACTCAACTTCCCTTTTCGACCAAACCTTAGAATCCCTTTCATTGGGGCCACCTTAAGGAATACGTGGTCCCCAACTTCGAATTCTAGGTCCCTTTGTCTTGTATCTGCATAACTTTTTTCGTTCTATCTTGGGGCGTGCCGCATTCGCACCTAATCTTCTGTATCGCACTATTAGTGACTTGTACTAATTCTGGACCCAAGAGCTAGCGTTCACCAACCTCCTCCCAGAAAACGGGAGTTCTGCAACGCTTTCCATAAAGGGCTTCAAATGGAGCCATTAGATGGTCGATCGATAATCGTTATTGTACGCAAACTCCATCAAATGCAAATGGGTGTCCCAACTACCGGGAAAGTCTAAGGTGCAAGCTCGCAACATGTCCTCCAAGATCCGATTCAAGCGTTCATGCGCCCCCATCCGTCTGTGGATGAAAAGCCGTACTAAAGTTTAACTGCGAACCTAACGCTTTCTGTAAACTCCTCCAAAAGTTGGAGGTGAAGCGTGGATCCCTGTCTGAAATAATCTTGGCTGGAATCCCATGTAGACGGACTATCTCTTCCAGTGCATGCAATTGCGCCCACTTATCAAGTAGAGTAGGTGGGTTTCCACGTACAAAGTGTGTGCCGACTTTGTTAACCCGCCCACGATGACCCAAATCACCGAGTAACCTCGTAAAGTCCGGGCGGTCCAACTATGAAGTCCATAGAGATCTCCTCCCACTTCCACCGAGGTACATGTAAAAAAGGTGAAGTAGTCCTGCGGGCCTCCTGCTCAGGTGCCTTCACTTGCTGACAAGTCAAACACCTGCTAACAAACTCTGCCACGTCGCGCTTCATGTTACACCACCAGAATGACTGTTTCAGGTCTCGGTACATCTTGGTACTACCAAGATGTATAGAAAATGGTGAGTTATGAGCCTCGCCTAAGATTTTCGCCTTCAGTTTGTCATCGTTTGGTACACATAATCGTCCCTGAAATAGTAATCCTCCATCTGTGGATAGGGAAAACTCTGCTAACTCACCTGTAGTTACTGCCGTAAGCTTCTCTACTAACTGAGGGGCCCCCTGTTGAGACTCAACGATGCGTTGCCTCAAAGTCGGTTGTACAGTTAACTGAGCTAACTGTGCCGTGGTCTTCCCTACTAGTACTGCAATTTCAGCTCGTGCAAACTCTGCTGTAAACTCCGCTCTCCTCTCGTAACTCGTCTTTGAAGTATGAACTGGCTTTCTACTGAGGGCATCGGCCACGACATTAGCCTTACCGGGGTGGTATTGAATATCTATGTCGTAATCCTTCACTAATTCCAACCATCTGCGTTGCCTCATGTTCAATTCCTTACGGGTGAGCAGATACTTGAGACTTTTATGATCTGTAAAAATCGAATTTTCTCGCCATCTGAGTAATGTCTCCGGATCTTTAGTGCAAAGACTACTCTCGCCGCTAGTTCTAAGTCATGGGTTGGATAATTCCTCTCATGCGTCTTCAATTGTCGGGATGCATAGGCTATTACTTTACCGTCTTTGCATCAAAGACACAACCCAAACCTTTCTTAGAAGCATCACTGTAAACCACGAAGCTCCTTGTTCCCTCGGGGACTGTAAGAATCGGAGCTGACACCAACCTACACTTGAGCTCCTGGAAACTCGCCTCACAATTGTCATCCCAAACAAATGGGTTACCTTTTTGCGTCGGTGAGTCATGGGCATGGCTATCTTGGCGAAATCCGCACGTAAACGCCTATAGTAACCTGCAAGACCGAGGAAACTACGTACCTCTGTGACGGTGGTCGGACGAGGCCATTGCGTGACTGCTTCCACTTTCGCTGGGTCTACAGAGACTCCAGCTTCGGACACCACATGCCCTAAGAAGGATACCGCACGAGCTGCGAGTCGCACTTGGAGAATTTTGCATACAACTTATTTCTCTCTCGGCGTGATTAAAACTTTTCTCGTGTGCCTTTCATGATCTTCATCACATTTGGAGTAAATCAGAATGTCGTCAATAAACACAATCACGAACGTATCTAGAAACTCCTTGAATAGTTGGTTCATCAAGTCCATGAAAGCGGCAGGGGCGTTGGTCAAACCAAACGACATCACTGTGAACTCGTAATGCCCATAACGTGATGCGAATCTTTGTCTTAGGAATATCTTCACTCGATCCTCAATGGTGGTAGCTTCGATCTCAAAGTCAATCTTGGAAAACACCGTTGCTCCTCGCAATCGATCAAACAAATCATCTATTCTAGGAAGAGGGTATTTATTCTTGATCGTAACCTTATTTAACTCTCTCTGTAATCTATACACAGCGCATGGACCCGTCTTTTTTTTTCACAAACAACACGGGGCTCCCAAGGCGAAACGCTAGGCGTATAAATCCTTTATCTAGTAAGTCCTGTGAATCGTAGTTTCAGTTCTTTCATTCTCGCGGTGGCATCTGTATGGTGCCTTGGATATCGGAGTCGCCCCTAACTCCAATCCTATGTTAAAATCCACCTCCCGACCAGGGAGGTACTCGGGAGGTCCTCGGGAAGACGTCTGAAATTCATTCACCACCGGTACCGATGACACCGAGATCTCCGTACACCTCGCATCTAGTAGTATACAAGCTAAGACGCCCCAAGCTCCCCGATGTAATAACTTCCCGGCCTTAAGAGCAAGTAATCACCTTAGGCCTACTTCCCGCTAGGGTGTGCTCGAACTCAGAACCAAGGTTGGCGTGGGGAGTGAACACTACCTCCTTCCCGAAACAATCAATGCAAGCATGGTTCGCAATAACAGTCCATACCCAATATCACATCAAAGTCAATCATGTCTAAGACCACTAGGTTTATTGTTAACTCATGGTGCGTGATAGTCACACTACCATCCTTGACTTTCATAGTGGCTAACAAATTTATCCCGCAGGAGTGGGAAGCAGACAAAGCGTCATCAGAATCGTTTCTAATTCTAACTCACTTGACTCACGAAGGATGCAGAAATAAAAGAATGTGTAGAACGTAATCAAATAATACAAAGGCAAGGTGCCCAAGTAATGGAAGTGTACCGTAACCACGAGTCGTGCCATGAATGCTTTTACTTGTGCTTGCATAAGCTCTTCCTTGGTGTATTACGGGCTTGGCAAAGAAATTTCCACTATTGATAACCCGAGGTTGGCTAGCACCGGCTTGACTCGGACAAACTATTAGCTCTGTGCCCTTCTTTCCCACATCCGAAAACACACTCGGATGGGCCAAACACTTACCCCAATGATGTTTACCACGTCTTTGCATTGTGGCTTATCTCCACTTGTTAGTCCCTGTCTGTTGAATCGTGGTTTCGACTGAACTCGCACGAAAGTTTCCTCGGTCTATGCGCGCGATGCTGGGACGCTATGAGCTTGAATTTGGTTGTTCCCATTTCCTCTTCGATTTGCCATGGTCGCCCAGAGTTAGCCATTACGATGTGCGATGCGTGCTCGCACCCAAATCAATTCCGCCACTCACCGCTGGAGGCGTAGTCGGGAGGTGCTAGTGCCTGTATGAAGCCTCGAACATTTTCATCTAGTCCCATAATGAAACGCTCTGTTTTCTTCGCCTCAGTGTCTACTAACTCGGCGGCAAAACGTGACAAACGGGTGAATTCTCTCTCATATACCTCCACTGCCCTCCTGTTCTGGCTAAGCTGTAAGAATTCCGCCTGCTTCCTATATCGAGCTGTAGCAGGGTAAAATTTCCGCCAGAATGCTTCCTTAAACAAATTCTAGGTAATCGTCTCTCCGCTGGCGACTATGGTTTCTGAGCGGACTCCCACCATAAGTAAGCGTCGTCTCTCAACATAAAGGTTGCACAGGACACCCTCTGATCCTCAGGGCAGTTCATCAGTCTGAAAATGGTCTCGATGGAGGACAACCATAACTCAGCCACAGTGGGGTCACTAGAAGACCCATCAAAAGATCTGGGATCATATTTCCTGAAATCCTTCAGATACCGGGACTCCAGAGTTGCATCATTCCGCCCCTGGTTTGTTTGGGCCAACTGAGTGGCTATCTGTGAGCTCGCACTGCAGTGCTGCATAGCCTCTACCATCATAGTCATGACATTAGGGTTTCCTTGCTCCACCACTGGAGCGACTTCAGGTGCATTCTCTTGGCGATCTGGTTGGTCCTGGGGGAGATCTGGCACGGGTGGAGTAATCTCTTCCTGTTCCAGTGGTAATTCTGGTTGGGTGTTAACGTTTCCTCCTGTCCTCACCCCCCTACCACGTCCTCTACCTCTCTTTCGACCTCTAGGTGGCATTTTTGTCGAGACTACAATGCAGAGAATTTCTAACTTAGTTTTCATCACCTTCTAACTGTAAGATAGGATCACCCTTAGGGTTTAAATTCATTTACATTCACAATCTGTAATTGCATCATAATCATTTACTTCGTTTATAAATTACTGTAAACGCACTGCGCGGTGACCAACGCGTCGCTCAACCATGGAAACTACTCAGGCTTACTCGTAAGCAAGTCTCTGTAACCCCAAACCTAGGGCTCGATACCAACCGTAACGCCCCTACTTTTCTATGACTATAACTCCTAGGGACATTACTACACATGCATGCATTCTTAGGCCAAAGGACATAAAAAGATCTTTAAATCTCCAATGTTATCAAAATATCTTTAGGGATCCCGATAAAAACATTCAATACATGTAAAAAGAACAGTTTAGGCTTGGCCTACTTAAAATCCAGAAATTTAAACTTAACATTGAAATCGTAAAACGCAGCGACATCGATTATTTAAAGAAAATATGCGGAAGGTATGACTATTCCCATGGTCTCGACAACGCGCTCCGTCACTCGCCCGCACGTCCCTGGCCTTACCTGAAAAACATTTTTAAAACGAAAGGGTGAGTATTGCAATACAATACCCAGTAAGTGACCTCGCTACCGAGGTTTGGGATATGCAAACACATACAATCATGACTTTTAAACTTGTTCGGAATGTACATATGTGGGACCTAAAACTTTCTCATATCATCATGACTATAATCCATGACATCCTTTTTCTTTAAGTGGTCAATTGGTCATCCTGAGTCATTTCATTTTGAGTCCCTCACAGACCCCTGTAATTATTTGAGTCCCTCACAGACCCCTGTATGGTTTGAGTCCCTCACAGACCCCTGTATAGATTGAGTCCCTCACAGACCCCTGTAATTTGACCCATAGGGTCTCTAATGCATGTTTGACCATGCATACAATGCACTCAGGAGACCAATTTCCACATTTTTCATCAAATCATTTTATGGCATACATAACATGCATGAGGTCCCATCATTCAACATGACTATAGTGCACATGTCACAAAACATTATCATTGATATGCAAATCATGACTTTTCACAATAGTTTGGAAATAACACTCATGTATGTAATCATGAAATACTCTCATAAAAAAATCTTTGTAATAACTCCACCTGATATACTAGAATATACTTACTTAAAATACAAAGATATTCTCACATAAAATACTAGATTATACTCACATAAAATATTGAGATATCTTCACATAGAATATTAAAGTATTCTCACATAAAATCTTGAAATATTCTCGCGTAAAATCATTAAATCTTTTTAAGTAAAATAACGAACTAATTTCACATAAAATAATGAAACTCGTTTTCTTTAATCCCATTTAAAAAGATTCGGCACGAGATCCATTACCTCGAGCTTTGATCTCACACTTTCCTCCCAATTCTTAAGTTAACGTCTCTTCCAAATAACCCGTAAGCCAAGAATTCTTCTAACTCGTCAACCTACTACAAAACTCATCCAATATAAAGCGCCTAAGCACGAGGTGTCTATGATTCTCACTTTACTCCAATTACCTTGACTACGAAGAATAAACCTAACGTCAATATGCTTGCTCCAATTTTGGAAGTCTTGGTACTGAACTCCGGCTTGATCCTACAATATTTTCGCGAATCAGATCTAATTAATTCTACACTCCAAAATTGAAGAGGGTTTCGCGTGGCTCACCTAATCCACAACTTTGACCTCGAATACTTCCACGATTGCAGAATAACGAACCCACGGTCGGCTGGTCGGGACGGTGGGGCGGCGATGGCGGCAGCGACGACGAGCTCACGGCGATCGGCGACACGATCCACCAAAGCAGCGAAGAATGGGCCGGAAGAGAGGAGTTCACGATCGACTCGCTTGCGTGAAGGCTCTCGGCTGTGAAGACTCGACGGCGGCGGCAGCAGCGTCGGAAGGGTTGAGTTCGCGAATCCGGACGGCTTGCAGGACCCAACGCCGGCAACTCCATGCTCGATCTCGGCGCCGCTGCGGCGTTCGCGGGCCGAGTAGTACCGCCGTGGTCCAGCGGCGGAGTGGCGGCCGGCCGTCTTCGGTAGTGGACTTGCCGGCGCGAGAACAACACGAGGAGGAATGGCTGGACGGCGGTTTCTGTCGTGGATTCTAGCCGGCGGTGGAGTAGCAGCAATAAGGGTAGGGTTTCAGCTAGGGTAATTAGTAAAAGAATAAGAAGGAGAAGAGGTGATGGTTGTAGGGTTAGGGTTTTCTTTTGGGTTGTAATAATAAGGAGATTAAATACTAGCAATTAGGTCAAATTCCAAGTGTCAATTATAACCCTCATTTAGGCATTAACAACTAAAGTGCCATTGACACTTCCTCTTCTTTTAATTTTATAAATAATTTCATCTCAAGGAGAAACAATTCACTTAACTCATACGAAAAAATAAGGTTTCAACCACACCGAGCCTGATAGAATTTACTAAACCGACTTGACATAAAGACTGTTAGAACAATAACTAAGATAACCAGTCAGTACCTGTGGTTGTGGTCGTCACAAGTTCCTTCAAGGAGCTCGAAGAAGGTGAGATGACGCTCAGGGTCGAAACGGGAGACGTCGTCTCAGCTCGTGCAGTGGGAGATGTCAAGTTATTTTTCGAAGATAGATTTATTTTAATGAAAAATCTGTATATAGTTCCTAAGCTTAAAAGGAACTTAATTTCTATCTCTTGTTTAATAGAACTTGGTTATTGTATTTCTTTTTGAATCAATGAAGCGTTTATTTTGAAAGAGGGTGTCAATATTTGTTCTGCTAAATTGAAAAATGGCTTATACGTACTGAAACCGAATAAAACCAAAGCAATTTTAAATCATGAGATGTTTAATAATGCTAGCACTCAAAATAAAAGGCAAAGAATTTCTCCAAATAATAATACCTATCTGTGGCATCTTAGACTTGGTCATATTAATCTCAACCGAATTGAGAGACTTTCTAAGAATGGACTTCTAAAGAAGTTAGAAGATGATTCTTTACCGCCTTGCGAGTCTTTCTTGGAAGGTAAAATGACCAAATGACCTTTTACAGGAAAAGGTTATAGAGCCGTAGAGCCCCTAGAACTTGTACATTCGGATCTTTGTGGTCCGGTGATGTTAAAGCTCGAAGAGGGTACGAATATTTCATCTCTTTCATAGATGATTATTCGAGGTATGGTTATCTATACCTAATGCATCACAAGTCTGAAGCTCTTGAAAAGTTCAAAGAGTATAAGGTTGAAGTAGAGAATGCATTAGGAAAAACCATTAAAACACTTCGATCAGATCGAGGTGGAGAGTACATGGATTTGAGATTCCAGGACTATATGATAGAACATAGAATTAAATCTCAACTCTCTGCACCTAATACACCACAGCAAAATGGTGTGTCAGAAAGGAGAAATAGAACCTTGTTAGACATGGTTCGTTCTATGATGAGCTATGCTCAATTGCCTACCTCGTTTTGGAGATACGCGCAGAGAGGCTGCAGATTCAAATCTTGAACAGTGTTCCATCAAAAAGTGTTTCAGAAACACCTTTTGAACTTTGGGAGGGGCGTAAACCTAGTTTACAACACGTTTAGGATTTGGGGTTGTCCGGCCCACGTGCTCGTGACAAACCCAAAGAAAATGGAACCTCGTTCAAGATTGTGCCAATTTGTTGGCTATCCCAAAGAAACGAGAGGTGGTCTTTTCTACGACCCACAAGAAAATAAGGTGATTGTATCGACAAACGCCACGTTCTTGGAGGAAGATCACATGAGGAACCATAAACCGCGTAGTAAATTAGTACTAATTGAAGCTACACATGAACCAACAAGAGTTGTTGATCAAGCTGGACCTTCATCAAGAGTTGATGGAGGAGTCAACACCTCAAGTCAGTCTCGTCCTTCTCAATCGTTGGGAATACATCGACGCAGTAGGAGGGTTGTTTCCCAACCTGACCGCTACTTAGGTTTAGCTGAAACTCAAGTTGTCATACCTGATGACGGCGTAGAAGATCCATTGTCTTATAAACAGGCAATGAATGACGTAGACAAGGATCAATGGATCAAAGCCATGGACCTTGAAATGGAGTCAATGGATTTCAATTCAGTATGGGAACTTGTAGACCAACCTGAAGGGGTTAGACCCATAGGGTGTAAATGGATCTATAAGAGAAAGAGAGATGCAGCTGGAAAGGTACAAACCTTTAAGGCGAGGCTTGTAGCAAAGGGTTTTACCCAAAGGGAAGGAGTTGACTATGAAGAAACTTTTTCCCCTGTTGCTATGCTGAAGTCAATAAGGATACTCTTGTCCATAGCCGCGTTTTATGATTATGAAATTTGGCAAATAGACGTCAAGACTGCCTTTTTGAATGATAATCTTGACGAGAGCATCTATATGTCTCAGCCCGAAGGGTTCATTGTAAGCCCTAAACTCTATTTTCTTTTATCATTTTGCACTCGTTCATGATGTTTTGAAATATGCAAAATCGTATAGGTTGCACTAAATGATGTCGTGAACGGATTTGGGAATCTATTCACTTTGGAGCGAAAATGTGTCTAAGCTTCATAAGGAGATAGGTAAGCCATTGAAATAAGCATATTAAAAGTTGCATTGAAGTAAGTTAAAATCATTAGCAAATTGGAGAAGTTTTAGGTGCATCATGTATTGAATGGAAGATCTTATATCTCACAAACTTAGGATAAGTTGGCTAAATGCTTAGGGTTTATTTACACACATATTTTGGTATTTTAAAAAGGTGATTAAGATGTAAATATTGAAGTAGGAGCTGGCCAAAGGAGGTGAAGCCTCGGAGTTAAACATGGCAAGTAGGTGCTGTCAAATTCGCAGAAAAACAGCAAGCAGCTGGAAAATGGGTCATCTTCAAACGATCATATCTCTCACTTTACTAAGTCAAATTCGTTGCTTTTTGAGTCAAATTCTCATAAATTGAGTGTAGAATACGAAACTGGTCGACTTTTATAAAAATAAAGAGAGGACGAAGGAGACAAAAGCAGAACAGTGAGAGGTGTTCAAAATTCTCGGGTAGCAGAGCAGTGTGAGGAGTTCAGTCTGTTTTGAGCTCATTAGGAGGAATTAGAAGCTGCAATTTTGAGGTATGTAAGCTAAGATGTTGTACTTGAGGTTTATCAAAACATATTTGGTAGTTGTGTTGATAAATTTTGATGAATCCAAGCTGAAAGTTGAACCTGTAATTTTAGGTGCAAGGGAAAAAACTGCTAGCAAGGGATTGAAGGAGATTCTCTTCCATTTCTATATACCTTACAACCAATTGTGTGTATGACTATTCTGAATTGAGTTATGGGACTGAATTAGATATGTTTCTAAGGTGCATAAGGAAAGGAATTGATGTTACTAATTTCATTTTCAGGGCAAACAGAGATAGGAAAAACGTATAACCCTTGGAACCCTTTTGGTGATTGTGAGTGACTCTATTTTAGAATCATGCTTGACCTATGTTTTTTTTCAAAAACATAATTGTTGATCATTGAATCCTGTTTGAACTAATTATGTATAGCTTCATGGAGTTTCTAACATAAATTTCATGATGGAACCAAAGCATGTTTTGAATTAGTTTGTAACTATAAACCCAAGTATGGAAACTAAATTATGAAAGTATGTTTTCCTTTAGAGAATGTTTTGTGTAAATCCACTTGGGAACATGTTTAGAAGATAATGTGAAAATGTCGAGAAATTGTTGTATGTGTTATAAAGACTTGATTTCCATGGTAAACATATTATGCCCTTGTTTGTGGTTAACCCTAACATCTGAAGGACATTCGAGAAGGTACTTAGGGGAATGAATCATAATTTCGACATGAAGGACAATGAGAAGGTATTCGGGTAGTAAATGGTCTTACCTTAATACTGAAGGACATAGAGAAGGTATTAGGGAAAACCAAAGGGCCAAAGGTATTCCACGTGCACGTGAGAAAGGTATAAACCTTATTGGTATAAATGTAACTCTACCACCTCTATGGTTCAAAAGTGGTATCATGCCATGTGTTTTATTGTTATGAGCTTTTACATTAATAATCTATCTACCCCTATATAATACTACATTATGAGTTGTGTGCTATGCATAAGTGGTGACTTAAACCTGTAAATTGGAAGCATGGTTTGTTTATGTTTACAAACAGATGTTAAGCTATTTTCTACTTATAGTCTTCCATTATCATGCTTTACCTGTGAGCTTATAATAGACACTCACTGGGCTTCCTAGCTCACGTTTTCATTATGTCTACTCTTTCCAGGTAGCAGACGAGTTTCCAGTGCTTAGCCTTGACAAGACCTATTTGCCACCACGCCATTTAGCTCCTTCTATATACACTTTCTTTTGTATATGGTTTGTAGTGAGAACATATTAGATGAAATTTGTAATAAACTTGGAAGCTTTAAGATTACCTAAAGAACATAGTAATGGAAGTGAATGTGTTTCATTTATAAGTGTATATCAGTGCTTAATTTTTCTTGTTCAAACATGTTGTGTTACGTTTAATTTAAGTTATGTCTTGGGTTAGTCAAGGAAAGCCAAGAGGTTTGGTTATCTTTGTTTTTGCATCTCTTCCTAGGTTAGGCAAGTAAGCTGGGACGGGGTGTGACAACTTGGTATCAGAGCAAAAGGTTTTGGGAAGCGAACTAGGTTCATGCATTAAACTAGGAGCTTGTTGTCTTACCTATTTTAATAAGATTGTATAATTTAGGACCATGGCTCGAGGTGGCAAACGAGGCAGGCAAGTGGAGACTGGAACTCAAGAAGCTACTGGTGATAGAGGAAGAGAGGTATCAGAGGGAGAGTCTAGTCATCCTCAACAAGAGGTGAACATGGAGGAACAGATCTTTACGAGGATAACTCAAAGATTAGCTGAAAGTGTTGGATCAACACAAGCAGATCCAGAAAAAAAGTATGGCATTGAAAGACTGAAAGCCTTAGGTGCAACAACATTTGAAGGCACGACAGATCCCGCTGATGCTGAGGTTTGGTTAAATCTGATTGAGAAGTGCTTTAGGATCATGCAATGCCCTGAAGACAGGAAGGTCGATTTAGCAACATTCTTACTCCAGAAAGAAGCAGATGATTGGTGGAAGATAACAGAGAGCAGAAAAGAGGATGCTTGGAGCTGGAAAGAGTTTCAAAAGGCCTTTGAAGATAAGTATTATCCGAGCTCATATCGTGATGCGAAGAGGAACGAGTTTCTAGGACTCGTTCAGGGGTCGATGACTAGAATAGAATATGAGAAGAAGTTCACAGAGTTATCAAAGTATGCTAGCACTATTGTTGCAAGCGAGATAGATCGATGCAAGAGGTTCGAGGATGGTCTCATGAGGCAGAGATCCGAACGCCCGTGACAAAGAAGTTCGGAGTAAATTTGAGTTCTCAAAGCTTGTGGGGACGGCATTACGAGTAGAGCGAAGCCTAGTAGATGACAGAATGGGAAAAGGGGTTGTAGGTGGTGGTCATACCACTTATTCTGGGTTTACCACGAGACCGATTCCAACGAGGAGATAATAGGAGATTCACTCCAGGTGTCTCTGGAAAAGGAAGCTTTAAACCCCATCGTGGTGGGCAAACTACTCCAAGGACTGGTACAAGTGGACGTGGGGAAAGACAGAGGCAGCAGGGATCAGGTTTTCTGATAGGATCAACAAGGGACTCCCGTACAGAGCAACCCAGTGAGTCAGTAGCTAGTTCAACAAGGAATCCTTTGTGCAACACTTGTGGAAAGTATCATTGGGGTCGATGTTTGAGTGGCGAAAATGTATGTTTCAACTGTGGGCAAGGTGGTCACTTCAAAAGGGAATGCCCCCAACTAATGCAAGAAGGCATGGTGGGACAGAGAACTACATCGCATACTGTAAACCAACAACAAAATACTAGGGCAGCTGGAGGAGAAGGCACTAGTAGTGCTAAGCAGAAGGGACAGGTAGGTCGACCCCGACAACAGGGGAAGATTTACGCTATGACACAGCAGGAGGCAGAAGATGCACCAGAAGTTGTTACGTGTATACTTTTTATTTGTAGTAAACCTGCACATGCATTATTAGATCCAGGAGCTACGCATTCTTTTATCTCTAAAATGTTTGCTGCTAGCATTCTTGCGAAGTTAGAACCTTTATCTGAGGAGCTGTGTATTTATACTCCTATTGGTGATATGTCGATAGTTTGTAGTGTTTATACTAATTGTATGGTGGAAGTGAATGGTATGACTATGACAACTGAACTGATTCCCTTAGATCTCCAAGAGTTCGACGTTATTTGGGGATGGATTTCTTATCTAGGTATCATGCCTTAATGGACTGTCATAGGAAGGAAGTTGTGTTGAGGAAGTTAGGCGACACAGAGGTTGTGTTTAAGGGGCATAGGAAGATATTACCTACTTGTATGATATCAACTATTAATATTTGGAAAATTATTGAAGAAAGGTTGTACAACATATCTTGCATATGTAGTTTGTGCACCAATGAGTAAATCGAAACTCAAGACATTCCAGTGAGTACGTGAGTATTTAGATGTCTTCCCGTAAGAGCTAATGTGGTTGCCACCGATAGAGAGGTGGAGTTTACCATAGACACGATGCCGGGAACAACGCCAATATCTCAAGCCCCGTATAGGATGGCACCGAACGAATTGAAGGAATTGAAAACTCAGTTGCAGGAGTTGGTGGATAAGGGTTATATTCGACCAAGTGTATCTCCGTGGGGAGTACCTGTGTTGTTTGTTAAAAAGAAGGATGGGACATTACGATTATGTATTGATTACCGACAACTGAATAAGGTAACAATACGTAACAAATATCCTTTGCCCCGCATAGATGACCTGTTCGATCAACTAAAGGGTGCCTCAGTGTTTTCCAAAATTGATTTACGATAAGGTTACCATCAGCTGAAGATCAATGATTCTTATGTACCAAAAACAGCTTTCAGGACAAGGTATGGGCATTATGAATTCTTGGTAATGCCATTCGGGTTAACAAATGCCCCAGCAGCATTCATGGATCTCATGAATCGGGTATTTCATCCTTACCTTGATCAGTTTGTGATAGTATTTATTGATGACATCTTGTTGTATTCAGAAAGTAAAGAGAAGCATGAAGAACATCTCAGAATAGTGCTACAAACATTACGAAATTGGAAGTTGTATGCTAAATTTAGTAAATGTGAGTTTTGGCTAGAACAGGTTGTGTTTTTGGGACACGTAGTATCAACAACTGGAGTTCAAGTGGATCCTCAGAAGACAGAAGCTATAGTTAAGTGGGAACAACCCACTTCAATAACGGAAGTCCGTAGTTTTTTGGGACTTGCAAGATACTATCGCGTTTTGTCGAGGGATTTTCGAAGATAGCTCTTCCATTAACCAGTTTGACAAAGAAGAATACGAAGTTTGAGTGGAGTGAAAAGTGTGGAAAAAGTTTTCAAGAGTTAATGAACCGACTTGTCATAGCACCGGTACTAACTCTACCCACCACGGGAAAAGAGTTTGAGGTTTATTGTAATGCCTCACATCAGGGCCTTGGATGTGTACTTATGCAGGATGGGAAAGTGATTGCTTATGCCTCAAGATAGTTAAAAAAAACATGAATGTAATTATCCTACTCATGATCTGGAGCTCGCAGCAGTTGTGTTAGCTTTAAAGATTTGGAGGCATTATCTGTTTGGTGAGAAGTGTTGTATTTACATAGATCATAAAAGTTTAAAATATATCTTTGAACAGAAAGAGTTGAATTTGAGACAACGGCGGTGGCTTGAGTTGATAAAAGATTATGACTGCACGATTGAATACCACCCAGGGAAGGCTATTGTTGTAGCTGATACACTGAGTAGGAAGTCGAAGCAATGTAGGGGTTCACTTAATGCTGTTAGAGTGGCTCTATTTGAGGAACTCAAGGGTTCTAATGCAAAACTGTATGTTGGTGACAAAGGGAACTTGCTAGCTCATTTTGAGTAAGACCTACCTTGATTAATGATGTTATCTCAAGTCAAGCTAAAGACCCTACCACTCAAGAAATTGATAGAAGAGGTGAACTTGAATCGAGAGAGCGATTACGAAGTAAGGCGCGTGATGGAGCGTTGATGAAGTATGGTAGATTTTGTGTATCTAAAGATGAAACTTTGAGAAATGCGATACTAGAAGAAGCACATAGTTCAGCCTATGCGATGCATCCAGGAGGTACAAAGATGTATCGGACCTTAAAGAACCATTATTGGTGGCCAGGAATGAAACGAGAAATAACAGAGTATGTCTCTAAATGTTTAATTTGTCAGCAGGTGAAACCTGAACGACAGAAACAAGGAGGGCTTCTAAATCCACTCCCAAACACCGAATGGAAGTGGGAGCATGTAACCATGGATTTCTTATTTGGACTTCCCCGAACATCGAGTGGTTATGACGGGATTTGGGTGATAGTAGACAGATTGACTAAGACTGCTCGATTTTTACCCGTCAAGGTAACTTTTACGCTTGATAAACGTGCTAAATTATATTGACAAGATTGTAAGCCAATACGGAGCCCCAGTATCTATTGTGTCGGATAGGGATTCGAGATTTACTTCCAAGTTCTGGCCGAGTCTCCAAGAAGCCTTGGAAACTAAGTTGCACTTTAGTACAACATTTCATCCACAAACCGATGGTCAGTCAGAAAGAACCATTCAGATCCTCGAAGACATGCTTCGAGCATGCGTATTGCAATATAAAGGAAGCTGGGAGACTCACCTATCATTGATGGAGTTTTCATACAATAATAGTTATCATTCTAGCATCGGAATGACACCGTACGAAGCATTATATGGAAAGAAGTGTAGAACCCCTATTTGTTGGGGGGAGGTAGGAGAAAGGAAGCTGATAGGGCCAGAGTTGATTCAAGTTACCTCGGAGAATGTTAAATTTATCAGGGAAAGACTGAAGACAGCACAAGATAGACAAAAGAGCTACGCTGACAAATGAAGAAGAGATTTAGAATTCGAAATCGGAGACAAAGTTTTCCTAAGACTATCCCCGTGGAAGAGTATTTTGCGGTTCGGAAGGAAGGGGAAACTGAGCCCGAGATATATAGGGCCTTACGAGATACTGGAGCGTGTAGGGCCATCAGCTTACAGATTAGCTTTACCAATAGAATTGTCTCGGGTACATAATATTTTCCATGTATCAATGTTGAGGAAATACATTTCTCATCCATCACATGTGCTCAAGGTAGAACCAATACAACTTAAGGAGAATCTATCATATGAGGAAGAACCTCTACAAGTACTGGATCAGAAAGAACAAGTGCTTAGGAACAAGTCAATACCACTGGTAAAGGTGTTGTGGAGAAATCACGACGTTGAGGAAGCAACATGGGAGAGCGAAGACCAAATGAAAGAAAAGTACCCACAACTTTTCTCGTGCTGAATTTCGAGGGCGAAATTCCTCTTAAGGGGGTAGTAAATTGTAAGCCCTAAACTCTATTTTCTTTTATCATTTTGCACTCGTTCGTGATGTTTTGAAATATGCAAAATCGTATAGGTTGCACTAAATGATGTCGTGAACGGATTTGGAAATCTATTGAATTTTGAGCTATAATGTGTCTAGGCTTCATAAGGAGATAGGTAAGCCATTGAAATAAGCATATTAAAAGTTGCATTGAAGTAAGTTAAAATCATTAGCAAATTGGAGAAGTTTTAAGTGCATCATGTATTGAATGGAAGATCTTATATCTCACAAACTTAGGATAAGTTGGCTAAATGCTTAGGGTTTATTTACACACTTATTTTGGTGTTTTAAAAAGGTGATTAAGATGTAAATATTGAAGTAGGAGCTGGCCAAAGGAGGTGAAGCCTCGGAGTTAAACATGGCAAGTAGGTGCTGTCAAATTCGCAGAAAAATAGCAAGCAGCTGGAAAATGGGTCATCTTCAAACGATCATATCTCTCAATTTACTGAGTCAAATTCGTTTATTTTTAAGTCAAAATCTCATATATTGAGTGTAGATTACGAAACTGGTCGACTTTTGGAAACATAAAGAGAGGACGAAGGAGAAAAGTGCAGAACAGTGAGAGGTGTGCAAAATTCTCGGGTAGCAGAGCAGTGTGAGGAGTTCAGTCTGTTTTGAGCTCATTAGGAGGAAATAGAAGCTGAAATTTTGAGGTAAGTAAGCTAAGATGTTGTCCTTGAGGTTTATCAAAATATATTTGGTGGTTGTGTTGATAAATATTGAGGAACCCAAGCTGAAAGTTGAACCTGTAATTTTAGGTGGAAGGGAAAAAACTACTAGCAAGTGATTGAAGGAGATTCTCTTCCATTTCTATATACCTTACAAACAATTGTGTGTATGACTATTCTGAATTGAGTTATGGGACTGAATTAGATATGTTTCTATGGTGCATAAGGAAAGGAATTGATGTTACTAATTTCGTTTTCAGGGCAAACAAAGATAGAAAAGTGTATAACCCTTGGAACCCTTTTGGTGATTGTGAGTGACTCTATTTTAGAATCATGCTTGACCTATGTTTTTCTTCAAAATCATAATTGTTGATCATTGAATCCTGTTTGAACTAATTATGTATAGCTTCATGGAGTTTCTAACATAAAGTTCATGATGGAACCTAAGCATGTTTTGAATTAGTTTGTAACTATAAACCCAAGTATGGAAACTAAATTATGAAAGTATGTTTTCCTTTAGAGAATGTTTTGTGTAAATCCACTTGGGAACATGTTTAGAAGATAATGTGAAAATGTCGAGAAATTGTTGTATGTGTTATAAAGACTTGATTTCCATGGTAAACAAATTATGCCCTTCTTTGTGGTTAACCCTTAATACTGAAGGACATTCGAGACGGTAGTTAGGGGGGGAATGAATCATAATTTCCCGATACTGAAGGACAATGAGAAGGTATTCGGGTAGTAAATGGTCTTACCTTAATACTGAAGGACATAAAGAAGGTATTAGGGAAAACCAAAGGGCCAAAGGTATTCCACGTGCACGTGAGAAAGGTATAAACCTTATTGGTATAAATGTAACTCTACCACCTCTATGGTTCGAAAGTGGTATCATGCCATGTGTTTTATTGTTATGAGCTTTTACATTATTGATCTATCTACCCCCTATATAATACTACATTATGAGTTGTGTGCTATGCATATGTGGCGACTTAAACCTGTAAATTGGAAGCATGGTTTGTTTATGTTTACAAACAGATGTTAAGCTATTTTCTACTTATAGTCTTCCATTATCATGCTTTACCTGTGAGCTTATAATAGACACTCACTGGGCTTCCTAGCTCACGTTTTCATTCTGTCTACTCTTTCCAGGTAGCAGACGAGTTTCCAGTGCTTAGCCTTGACAAGACCTATTTGCCACCACGCCATTTAGCTCCTTCTATATACACTTTCTTTTGTATATGGTTTGTAGTGAGAACATATTAGATAGGCTGTAATAAACTTGGAAGCTTTATGATTACCTAAAGAACATAGTAATGGAAGTGAATGTGTTTCATTTATAAGTGTATATCAGTGCTTAATTTTGCTTGTTCAAAGATGTTGTGTTACGTTTAATTTAAGTTATGTCTTGGGTTAGTCAAGAAAAGCCAAGAGGTTTGGTTATCTTTGTTTTTGCATCTCTTCCTAGGTTAGGCAAGTAAGCTGGGACGGGGTGTGACAACAGTATCGAGCAAAAGGTTTTGGGAAGGGAACTAGGTTCATGCATTAAACTAGGAGTTTGTTGTCTTACCTATTTTAATAAGATTGTATAATTTAGGACCATGGCTCGAGGTGGCAAACGAGGCAGGGAAGTGGAGACTGGAACTCAAGAAGCTACTGGTGATAGAGGAAGAGAGGTATCAGAGGGAGAGTCTAGTCATCCTCAACAAGAGGTGAACATGGAGGAACAGATCTTTACGAGGATAACTCAAAGATTAGCTGAAAGTGTTGGATCAGCACAAGTAGATCCAGAAAAAAAGTATGGCATTGAAAGACTGAAAGCCTTAGGTGCAACAACATTTGAAGGCACGCATGCATCCCACTGATGTTGAGGTTTGGTTAAATCTGATTGAGAAGTGCTTTAGGATCATGCAATGCCCTGAAGACAGGAAGGTCGATTTAGCAACATTCTTACTCCAGAAAGGAGCAGATGATTGGTGGAAGATAACAGAGAGCAGAAAAGGGGATGCTTGGAGCTAGAAAGAGTTTCGAAAGGCCTTTGAAGATAAGTATTATCCGAGCTCATATCGTGATGCGAAGAGGAACGAGTTTCTAGGACTCGTTCAGGGGTCGATGACTATAATAGAATATGAGAAGAAGTTCACAGAGTTATCAAAGTATGCTAGCACTATTGTTGCAAGCGAGATAGATCGATGCAAGAGGTTCGAGGATGGTCTGCGAGCAGAGATCCAAACGCCTGTGACAGAAAGTTCGGAGTAGGCTGAGTTCTCAAAGCTTGTGGAGACGACATTACGAGTAGAGCGAAGCCTAGTAGATGACAGAATGGGAAAAGGGGTTGTAGGTGGTGGTCATACCACTTATTCTGTTGGTTTACCACGAGACCGATTCCAACGAGGAGATAATAGGAGATTCACTCCAGGTGTCTCTGGAAAAGGAAGCTTTAAACCCCATCGTGGTGGGCAAACTACTCCAAGGACTGGTACAAGTGGACGTGGGGAAAGACAGAGGCAGCAGGGATCAGGTTTTCTGATAGGATCAACAAGGGACTCCCGTACAGGGCAACCCAGTGAGTCAGTAGCTAGTTCAACAAGGAATCCTTTGTGCAGCACTTGTGGAAAGTATCATTGGGGTCGATGTTTGAGTGGCGAAAATGTATGTTTCAACTGTGGGCAAGGTGGTCACTTCAAAAGGGAATGCCCCCAACTAATGCAAGAAGGCATGGTGGGACAGAGAACTACATCGCATCATCAGTAAACCAACAAAGGCAAAATCTCTGGGCAAATTTGGAGGAGAAGGCACTGATGAGTGCTAAGTAAGAGAAGAGGCGGGTAGGTCGAACCCGACAACAGGGGAAGATTTACGCTATGACATAGCAGGAGGCAGAGGATGCACCAGAAGTTGTTACGGGTACACTTTTTATCTGTAGTAAACCTGCACATGCATTATTAGATCCAGGAGCTACGCATTCTTTTATCTCTAAAATGCTTGCTGCTAGCATTCATGTGAAGTTATAACCTTTATCTGAGGAGCTGTGTATTTATACTCCTATTAGTGATATGTCGATAGTTTGTAGTGTTTATACTAATTGTAATGGGGTATATGGATGCCCTAGTTTATTGTATTTCTATCTCTTGTAACCACTATTTTAGATTATGATGTACCCCACTAGAGTTTGTAGTTCAAGTGGGAGTTTGTTGGGATTTGTGCCCTAAAACTCGTAGTTTGTAATTATGTTCTAATTAATGTAATAAAGTGTTATTATTTCAATAAAGTGTTATTGTTCGTTATCTACGAGTTTGCCTTTATTTAAACCCTAAATCCAATAAACTAAACATCCAAGGCTGTTAAATGAATCTTTAACTGAATGTAATGTACATAAAAAGGATCTCGGTTCGAGATATAGCCTAAAGGGTGTAAACCCGAGATTTTTCTTTCGAACTTCCTTATAAATAAAACAAAAGAAAAGAAATGAAGTGAATGGTAAAAGGAAAACAAGGAAGGAAAATCTTAAACCATTTTGGTTTGATTTGCTTTAAAAATAATGAAGAAAGGAAAATGAAAGGAATGGATATTATACTATGTTTTGTTTTGTTTAGAAAAGAAAAGAAAAGAAAAGAAAAGAAAGAAAGAGATAAAGGAGAAATTAAAAAAAAGAAAAAGAAAAGAAAAAGCAAAAGGGAAAAAGACAAAGATTTGCCTCCACCGATTGCTTTTCTTTAAGTTATTTTAAAACCATTTTTAAAACTCATTTTTCACAAAAGAAAGCTGAGGCCTCGTGAGGTGAAGTTCAAGGAAGAAGAAGAATCTGGTTTTGGGGTTGAAGTTGCAGAAAAAAAAGGAGAAGAACTCAAAGTAGCAGCAAGGAAACCATTTCATCCCAGTTCTGATATTTTGATCTTTTCGAGCTCAACAAGAAGATGTAAGAGTTGAGTTTTTGATTCATGAAAGTTAACTCAATTTGGAACAAAGTTCGTGAAGGAAGCTCGAGCTAATACTGAAGTTAACTTATTGTTTTGTGAAGAGGAAGGCAGAAGACAGAATTTGCTATCAAATCCAGAAGCCTTTGATGTTTTGGTTGTACTGATCTGTAGAGTTGGAATCAGAAGCTCTAATTGGTATGGTTCAAAAGCTTATTGAATGTCCTACAACTTTCATGAAACAATCGTGAGTATAAAATATCTAGAAGATATTTAAAATATCAGGTTAAATTTATTGTGCGTGACAGAAATCGAATGAAAAAGTTGTAAGTCCTGTTTTGAGGAAACTAGACTTCGAGGTATTTCTGAACAAATCCGTTTGGAATTTCAATTTCATGTCTTCATATGATTTTTAAAGGATTCAAAAAAGAAGAGTTTGGTATAAATTACATTATTTTTGGATAAGTAATGAAAAAGTTATGGCTGTCTGAAAACAGGGCAGAAAATCTGAAAATGCTGGAAATTGGAAAGTGTGTTTTCTTGCAGTTTTAAAGTAAAAAATCATGAGCTCGAGGTTCTAATGGTTGAGTTGGTTTGTTTGACAGGCCAATAGCAAATAGGTCAAGTTTACAAGCCAAGGTTCTAATTCTAATACTGTGAGTGACTCTATTTTAGAACTATGCTTGACCTATGTTTTTCTTCAAAAACATAAGTGTTGATCATTACATCCTGTTTGAACTAATTATGTATAGCTTCATGGAGTTTTCTAACATAAGTTCATGATGGAACATAAGCATATTTTGAATTAATTTGTAACCATAAATCCAAGTATGGAACCTAAATTATGAAAGTATATATTATAAAGACATGATTTCCATGGTAAACAAATTATGCTCTTGTTTGTGGTTAACCCTTAATACTGAAGGACATTCGAGAAGGTACTTAGGGGGGGAATGAATAATGATTGTTGGGTTTTATGTCCTAAAAACTCGTGGTTTTGTAAACTGAATGTATATTCTATATCACAATAAAGTTGTTATTGAAATTTATTCAGTAAAGGTGTTATTGACTATTGTGTATTGTATAACCTTAATCCAATAAAGAACCCTTGGCTATAGGATGAATACTTGAACTTTATGTGTGACATAAAAGTGGATAAAGTTCAAGTTATAGCCAGAACAGTCTATAGTATAAGGATAGGGTTGGGGACCTTATCCTGGAGATATTATGGACGCGGCCCACTTTGTAGAGAACAAACGATGTGATCCTTAATCGTTCATGTGGAGACATGTGAGTGGGGCGCCTATGCAATGAGTTTGCATAAGATCGATCAGCGCAATAGTCACTTAGACTTTATAACTCCGCATCGTCTTAATCGACTATATTCAAACGATGACCTAGGTAACTCGATCTTAATCCTGAGCGTTCTATGGACCCCTGTTTATTCGGATTATCCTTAGAAATGCATGGGTGAGAGTGGCTCGAGACTGCCGACTCAATAAGCCTCCCATTTCAGGGATAAAACCGGGTAGATAGCTGGGAACATAGTTCGGCAAGATGGAATTCATTCCTACCCGCTTTAGGGATTAGTAGAAAGGTTGTTCCCTTAAGTACTGCCTCCGGGTCTTGAACAATGGGCCCATCCCTCTCATTGGCCCGAGTGGGATTTGGTTTCTTTGGTTGGACCACAAACCAATTGTTCATTAGAGGATCGGTGGAACTTAAGGAACAGAGAGGTAATTACAGGGGCAAAACGGTAATTTTGACCCAGTTGTAATTACGAATGACCAGTGAAGGATCGACTTACTAATCATGGTTATATCAAATGGACATAAATATATCTACAGTGAGGAGAGTGCAACCACTGGGCTTTAGTGGAGTGTCCCGGTGGTTAACGAATGTTGATTAGCTAGGCTAAAGAGTTTGGCCGGTTAATCTCGTATCGTTGGAGCTCATGATCTGTAGGTCCATTAGGTCCTCCTTACTAGCTCGGACTTAGCCTTATAACTTTTGAGAGAAAAGAATTTGAATTGTTCAAATTCAAGTTTGGAAGAAAGCGTTATTTATATGTGATATATTTAACGAATCATAGCTTACTTATGAATTAAACTATGATTAAAAAGAGGTGGATATATTTTAAATATGATTTAAATATCGGGATCGGTTTATAGCATGAATAAGGATTCATGTTCGAAAAATCGATCGAGATCGGCAATTTATTTAATTTAATATTTGATATTAAATTAAATTAAAAAATTAATTAATTAATTAAATTAATTTTGAATTATTTAATTAATTATATTAATTTTAATTAAAAATCAATTTAATATTGATTTTTGAATTAAAATTAAATGTAAAATGAGGGATTTTCATGAAAAACAAGTTGCCAACTTGCCCAATCTTACTCATCTTCAAAATTCACCAAAATTGGCCACCTCCATCTCAAAGCATCCTCATCACCCTTGAGTTGTCACTCCATTGAAGCTTTTTGAAGCTTTATATAATGGTGATTTGGGGTGTTTTGAGAGAATTACACGAGAAAATTCAATATTCCCGAATTAGTGACCTTTGAGGACATTTCTTCAAAATTCTCTCAACTTAGGATCCCACAATCCGTTCTAAGGCCCGAGGTTAGTAGGGAAGACTCTAACGGTCGTCCACGAAGTGTTCGTGTTTGAAAACCATCAACCTAAGGGTGAAGAGAATTTGATCTTCAAAGTTGAGTTTTCTATCCCTCTGTTTTTTCGAGCTTTGAGCATGCATTTTATTTTACAAAATTCATCAACTTAGAGTGTTCAAGATCCAAAATTGCTTCCGTTTTCTTAATCTACACTCTTTCAATTGGTATCGAGCAATTTTGAGCACTCAATTTGATCAATTGTGTTCTGTGGTGGGTGTTTTATGAAATACAATTTTTCCGGTATCTAAAGTGTTCTTCCGACTTTGGCATTTAAATTGAGCATCAATTTGTGCTTTATTTTCAAATTGCTCAAGTGTGTTTGAGCATTAATGTGTGTAGAATAATTTGTAAATATCAAGTCGATTGGAGTTTGGGAAGGCCTTCAATTTGATGAAAGAAGCCACGGAGGTCCAGAAAATTAAAAAACAGAGGTCGCTTTTAATTCTCGCATTTTCTCTCACGTAATTTTTCCGATCTCCCGCGTGTTTTTATTTTAAAAGGAAGAAGATGTTTTTTTTGTTTGTTGACTTTGACCTTGGTTCGTTGACTTTGACCGGTTCAATGGTTTTTGGACCGGTTCGGCTCATTTTCGGTCCGGTTCGAGTGGTTTAAGACCTGCTTCGACTATTTCGAGGCGCTTTTTCCATTTTGGAGGTCCGTTTCACCATTTGGAGGCTCGTTTCAGTCTTTTACAGCCCGGTTTAACCTTATGAAGGTCCGGTTCACACATTTGCAAGCTGGTTCGACCCAAATTCGAAGAGTTCGAAGTGGTTCGATGTTAATTCTAGATTATTATTGTAATAATTTAGTAGTTTGCTTGCATTAGATGCCAAAACCAGTCCACTTTAGTGTGTTTAATTAATTATGCATTGTGAATGTATGTTTTAATTAAATTCCCTAATTATATGTGCATAAAGTATGCCATATAGATTTTAAAATCCCACCATAGGAAGCATGCTCCATGCATTGAAAGTATGTTATAAGTGTTATAATATATTGTATGCATGTTTATTGGGTTTCATAAGAATTAATATAAGAGTTATATTAATTTATGAAACAAATATTATATGTTTTAATTATAATTAATATAAGAGTTATATTAATTAAAAAAAAAAAATAAACATATAATTGTTATGCATTTATTCATGTGATGAATTTGTTATAAATGTATGTTTATCCATATGATGAATGATGAAATAATTTATAACATAGAAATGCATGTAACCTAAGGTTAATTAATTAGTTTTAAAATGGTTTTAGAACTGGAAATTAATTAGATCTAAGGTTATCTAGTTCTAATAAGATTAGAATTAGGAAACTAATAATTTATAAACTTTGATTAAAGAGGGACTCGACTACTCGGAAGGTTCCGCTAGGTTGGGGTACTTAAGTCGATTTGAAAGCGAACACCCCTACCCGAACCGACACAGGAGTGAATTTAATCCATAGGTTTATAAATTATCTTTCGTGAGTGGCGTTTATTAAAAGTTAATAAATTAAACTCATAGACCTAGGTTTATTAAAAGGTTAATAGACTTAGGTAATTCCAAAGATAATTGTTATATTGGTAGACTTAGGTGATATTGTTTTAGCGGAATATGCCTAAGTAAAAGTATACCCAAACATTTTTAAAATACTTAGTGGGAGTGAAAAGGTATATATGATATATCAATTTCCTCTTACGCTCTTCACAATGTTCACACCGTGAGATTTATGCTCGGCCTCGTGATGTCAATAGGGCATCCCCATTCGGATGGTGTTTGCATAAATCAAGAGCAAGGTGAATGGAGAAAGTATTTATAGTAAGTGAGCGAAGGAGGTGTGTCAACACATCCTACGGTCTCCTCCATTAGGTTGGACCGTGAGATTCCCATGTTGCGCCTCGCAGTTGCCAAAGTAGCACCAACCATTCGGAGGGATGTAACATGGGATTCGGAACAACTCAAACTCCAGAAATGGATAGGGTCTCTTAGGTCCATTCCCAGCTTTGTCTCTCCAGTTCGGTAGCATTGTTGGGGCCGACCTTTGAGGTCTGAAAATGGCGGGTTACACTTACAAGAATTGCTAAGTGTTAGTAAATTCTTGACCAAAGTTGCGATAACTAGAATGTTATAGGAATAAGAGTTATTAAAGTATTAACATTTAGTCAAGAATGTCTTGGTTCGTTGAAGGAGTGATTGATCGCCTCGGTAGCGGTTGCTCGGACTCACTGAAGTATCGTTGCAAAAACAATAATGAGTTATGGGTACATTATTACTTTTGCTAAATTCTTAAATTGGATAGGTTACAAACAATTCACTAATAGAATTCATTCTTTTTCCAGCATGTCGAACTCTTTTATCCAATTACTCGCCTTCAATAAACTTAGCGGCGATAATTATGGAAACTCGGAAATCAAACTTGAATACGATTCTTGTTCTTGATGATCCGAGGTTCGCCTTAACGGAAGAATGTCCTTCCCTCCAAACTCATCGCAAACCGAATGGTTCGGGATGCTTATGAAAGATGGATTAGGGCTAATGAGAAGGCTCGAGTCTATATCTTAGCCAACATATCGATGTGTTGTCTAAGAAACATGAGACCATGGTCACCGCAAAGGAGATCATGGGATCGCATTCTGACGATGTTTGGACAACCGTCCTCATCGGTCCATTATGATCTTTGTCAAATATGTTTACAACTCCCGTATGAAGGAGGAGCCTCATAGGGAACATGTCCTTGACATGATGACCCTTCTTCAACGTGGTGAAGTAAATGGGGCGATCATTGATGAGAGAAGTCGTAACCTTTATTATGGAATCTCTCCGAAGAGTTTCTGCCATTCCGCACAAATGCGGTGATGAATAAAATAGAGTATAACCCGACTACTCTCCTCAACGAGCTGAGACTTTTGAGTCCCTCATGAAATCAAAAGGAAAAGAGAAGGAGGCAAATGTTGTCACTTCAAAGAAGTTCCTTAGAGGATCGTCCTCCTGGGACCAAGTCCGGTCCTTCTTTTCTAAGAATAAAGGTATTGGAAGAAGAAGAAGAAGAAGGACAAGGGAAGGGACAGAGCCCCCACACGCAAGGCCAAAGCCACAGGAAAATGTTTCACTGTGGTGTGATTTGGCACCTTTGGAAGAGGAATCGCTGCGAAATACCTTGCAGTAAAAGAAAGGCGAGAAAGAAAAACAAGGTAAATATGATTTACTCGTTATTGAAACATGTTTAGTGGAACATGATGATTCCACTGGATATTAGATTCAGGAGCCACTAACCATGTTTGTTCTTCTTTTCAGAAACTAGTTCCCGGCAAAGACTTTGTCGATGGGGAGATATCTCTCGGGGTTGGAAGGAGAGGTTGTCTCAAACAAAGCAAATGGGGAGCTGTGAAGTTGTTGTTTAGAGATAGATTTCTTTTATTAGAAAATATACTTTTGGTTTCGGAATCAAAAGAAATCTTGTATCTATCTCTTGTTTACTTGAACATATGTATAAAGTGTCTTTTGATCATAATGAAGCGTTCATTTGCAAAAGAGGTGTACGAATATGTTCTCGCTAAACTTGAAAACAACTTATACGTGTTAAGACCAATCTGAAGTAAAAGCTATTTTGAACACTTTGAAATGTTTAAAATAAATTGATACTCAAAATAAAAGGCGAAACTTTCTCCTAGTACCTATCTTTGGCACTTGAGACTAGGCCACATTAATCTCAATAGGATTGGGAGACTGGTCAAGAGTGGTCTCCTAAGTCAGTTAGAGGACAACTCTTTACCACCATGTGAGTCATGTCTCGAAGGAAAAATGACTAAAAGACCTTTTTCTGAAAAAGGTTATAGAGCCAAAGAGCCCTTGCAACTCGTGCATTCGGACCTTTGTGGTCCTATGAATGTCAAGGCACGAGGAGGATATGAATACTTCATCAGTTTTATTGATGATTATTCTAGATATGGTTATCTTTACCTAATGCATCATAAATCTGAAACCCTTGAAAAGTTCAAGGAATATAAGGCAGAAGTTGAGAATACATTAGGTAAAACGATTAAAACACTTCGATCAGATCGAGGTGGAGAGTATATGGATTTGAGATTCCAAGACTATATGATAGAACATGGAATCGTATCCCAACTCTCAAAGACCCGGCACACCTCAATGAGAATGGTGTATCTCGAGAGGAGAAATAGAACTCTGTTAGACATGGTTCGATCCATGATGAGCTACGCCACCGCCTAGTTCGTTTTGGGGATATGCAGTAGAAGCTGCTGTATATATTTTGAACATGGTTCCCTCTAAAAGTGTTTCAGAAACACCCTATGAGTTATGGAAAGGGCGTAAAGGGAGTTTACGCCACTTCAGGATTTGGGGATGTCCGACACATGTGTTGGTGTCCAATCCAAAGAAACTGGAACATCGTTCAAAATTATGCCTATTCGTAGGATACTCCAAGGAAACGAAAGGTGGTCTGTTTTATGATCCTCAAGAGGACAAGGTACTTGTGTCGACAAACGCCACATTCTTAGAGGAAGACCACATGAGAGATCATCGCCTCGTAGCGAGGATTGTCTTAAGTGAAATTTCCAGGAAGTTACGAGATAAATCAACAAGAGTTGTTGATGAAGTCGGTCCTTCTCAAGAGTTGAGAATGCCTCGACGTAGTGGGAGGGATGTTAGACAACCCGACTGTTACATGGGTTTGACCGAAACCCAAGTCGTCATACCGATGATGGCATTGAGGATCCATTGACCTATAAACAGCAATGAATGATATAGATAGGGACGAGTGGATTAAAGCCATGGACCTTGAAATGGAGTCAATGTACTTCAATTCGATCGGAAACTTGTAGATCAACCGGATGGTGAAAGACCTATCGGTTGCAAGTGGATCTACAAGAGGAAACGAGATCGCTTCGGTAAGGTGCAAACCTTTAAGGCTCGACTTGTGGCAAAGGGTTATACCCAAAGGGAAGGGGTAGACTATGAAGAAACTTTTTCCCTGTTGCCATGCTTAAGTCCATTAGAATACTCTTGTCCATTGCCACGTTTTATGACTATGAAATTTGGCAAATGGATGTCAAGACAGCGTTTCTAAATGGCAATCTTGAAGAGAGTATGTATATGGATCAACCAGAAGGGTTCATAGTTCGTGGTCAAGAGCAAAAGGTTTGCAAGCTTAAACGATCCATCTATGGATTGAAACAAGCTTCTAGATCTCGGAATATAAGATTTTGATCGCGATCAAATCTTATGGCTTTGAAACAGAATATTGACGAGCCTTGTGTTTACAAGAAGATAGTCAATACCATCGTAGCTTTCTTAGTTCTATACGTAGACGATATCTTGCTCATTGGGAATAATACAGATTCTCGGTGGCGTTAAGCAATGGCTAGCGACCCAATTCCAAATGAAAGATTTGGGAGAGGCTCGATTTGTTCTTGGAATCCAAATTGTTGGAATCGCAAGAACAAAACGCTAGCATTGTCACAAGCATCTTATATTGACAAGATGTTGGTTAGATATAAGATGCGAGAATTCCAAGAAGGGTTTATTACCTTTCGTGCATGGAATTCATTTGTCTAAGGAACGATGTCCTAAGACACCTCAAGAAGTTGAGGATATGAGACGCATTCCCTATGCATCCGCCGCCGGTAGTCCGATGTATGCCATGTTATGTACTCGACCCGACATATGCTATGCAAAGTGGGAATAGTCGCAGATATCGATCTAATCCGTGATATGATCACCGGATCGCCGTTAAGAACATCCTCAAATATCTTAGGAGAACGAGGGACTATATGCTCGTGTATGGCGCAAAGGATTTGATCCTTGCAGGATACACTGACTCTGATTTTCAGACTGATGTGGATTCGAGGAAATCCACATCGTAATCGATGTTCACTCTTAACGGAGGAGCTATAGTATGGAGGAGTATAAAGCAAGGTTGTATTGTCGACTCCACCATGGAGGTCGAGTGCGTCGCGACTTGCGCAAGCGCGAAGGAGGCTGTATGGCTTAGGAAGTTCTTAACTGATTTGGAAGTTGTTCCAAATATGAATTTGCCTATCACCCTTTATTGTGATAATAGTGGTGCAGTGGCAAATTCCAAAGAACCTAGAAGCCATAAGCGCGGAAAGCACATAGAGCGCAAATATCATCTCATCAGGGAGATTGTGCAACGAGGAGACGTGATTGTCACGCAGATTGCTTCGGAGCACAACATTGCTGATCCGTTTACAAAGCCCCTCACGGCTAAAGTGTTTGAGGGACACCTAGAGAGTCTAGGACTACGGGTTGTATAGTAGGGCAGTTTTTCTTTGCTCAGCATGTTTTACCCCACAGACGTTTTAGTCCAAGTGGGAGATTGTTGGGTTTTATGTCCTAAAAACTCGTGGTTTTGTAAACTGAATGTATATTCTATATCACAATAAAGTTGTTATTGAAATTTATTCAGTAAAGGTGTTATTGACTATTGTGTATTGTATAACCTTAATCCAATAAAGAACCCTTGGCTATAGGATGAATACTTGAACTTTATGTGTGACATAAAAGTGGATCAAGTTCAAGTTATAGCGTGAGCAGTCTATAGTATAAGGATAGGGTTGGGGACCTTATCTCGGAGACACTATGGACGCGCCCACTTTGTAGAGAACAAACGATGTGATCTTAATCGTTCATGTGGAGACATGTGAGTGGGGCGCCCTATGCAATGAGTTTGCATAAGATGGATCGCGCAATAGTCACTTAGACTTTATAACTCCGTTTCATCGTCTTAATCGACTATATTCAAACGATGACCTAGGTAACTCGATCTTAATCCTGAGCGTTCTATGGACCCCTGTTTATTCGGATTATCCTTAGAACTGCATGGGTGAGAGTGGCTCGAGACTGCCGACTCAATAAGCCTCCCATTTCAGGGATAAAACCGGGTAGATAGCTGGGAACATAGTTCGGCAAGATGGAATTCATTCCTACCCGCTTTAGGGATTAGTAGAAAGGTTGTTCCCTTGGCATCGACTCGGGTCTTGAACAATGGGCCCATCCCTCTCATTGGCCCGAGTGGGATTTGGTTTGCTGGTTGGACCACAAACCAATTGTTCATTAGAGGATCAGTGGAACTTAAGGAACAAGAGGTAATTACAGGGGTAAAACGGTAATTTTGACCCAGTTGTAATTACGAATGACCAGTGAAGGATCGACTTACTAATCATGGTTATATCAAATGGACATAAATATATCTACAGTGAGGAGAGTGCAACCACTGGGCTTTAGTGGAGTGTCCCGGTGGTTAACCAATGTTGATTAGCTAGGCTAAAGAGTTTGGTCGGTTAATCTCGTATCGTTGGAGCTCATGATCTGTAGGTCCATTAGGTCCTCCTTACTAGCTCGGACTTAGCCTTATAACTTTTTGAGAGAAAAGAATTTGAATTGTTCAAATTCAAGTTTGGAAGAAAGCGTTATTTATATGTGATATATTTAACGAATCATAGCTTAATTATGAATTAAACTATGATTAAAAAGAGGTGGATATATTATAAATATGATTTAAATATCGGGATCGGTTTATAGCATGAATAAGGATTCATGTTCGAAAAATCGATCGAGATCGGACAATTTATTTAATTTAATATTTGATATTAAATTAAATTAAAAAATTAATTAATTAATTAAATTAATTTTGAATTATTTAATTAATTATATTAATTTTAATTAAAAATCAATTTAATATTGATTTTTGAATTAAAATTAAATGTAAAATGAGGGATTTTCATGAAAAACAAGTTGCCAACTTGCCCAATCTTACTCATCTTCAAAATTCACCAAAATTGGCCACCTCCATCTCAAAGCATCCTCATCACCCTTGAGTTGTCACTCCATTGAAGCTTTTTGAAGCTTTATATAATGGTGATTTGGGGTGTTTTGAGAGAATTACACAGAAAATTCAATATTCCCGAATTAGTGACCTTTGAGGACATTTCTTCAAAATTCTCTCAACTTAGGATCCCACAATCCGTTCTAAGGCCCGAGGTTAGTAGGAAGACTCTAACGGTCGTCCACGAAGTGTTCGTCTTTGAAAACCATCAATCGGGTGAAGAGAATTTGATCTTCAAAGTTGAGTTTTCTATCCCTCTGTTTTTCCAGCTTTGAGCATGCATTTTATTTTACAAAATTGATCAACTTAGAGTGTTCAAGATCCAAAATTGCTTCCGTTTTCTTAATCTACACTCTTTCAATGATATCCTTATACTGAAGGACAATGAGAAGGTATTCGGGTAGTAAATGGTTTTACCTTAATACTGAAGGACATAGAGAAGGTATTAGGGAAAACCAAACGGCCAAAGGTATTCCACTTGCACATGAGAGAGAGAGAGGTATGAACCTTATTGGTATAAATGTAACTCTACCACCTCTATGGTTCGAATGTGGTATCATGTCATGTGTATTATTGTTATGAGCTTCTATATTATTGATCTATCTACCCTCGATATGATAGTACATTTCGAGTTGTGTGCTATGCATAAGTGGTGACTTAAACCTGTAAATTGGAAGCATGGTTTGTTTATGTTTACAAACAGATGTTAAGCTATTTTCTACTTATAATCTGCCATTATTATGATTCACCTGTGAGCTTATAATGTTTTAAAGATAAACACTCACTGAGCTTTTTAGCTCATTCTTTCAATGTTTTCAAACCTTTTCAGGTAGAGATCGAGCTCTTGGTACCTGACATCCTACCATATTCTGCTGGAAGTTTCATAAGTTTGATATTTTGTACGTGGCTGGTGTTGTATAGCAAGTCGTTATGTAGCTATAGTTGTTTGTACATAAGAGGTTGTATAAACAGTGGGTTGACATGTTCTGGGTTGTGATGCTATTGTTCGTCTAAGTTTTCAAATGAGAGACTTAAGAAATGTTTCTCACTATGTATGTTTAGTAGTTATCAAGTTTCCGTTGTGTTATGTTAAAGTTTACCATATACGAGCATAGTATGTTTATCAGGTAGAACAAGGTCATCAGGTATTGATAAGAGGTGAACAATGTCTGTTGGCTTCATGCCTCTTTCAGGGCTAAGTTAGCAGGTGGTGCGGAGGGGGTGTGACAAAGGGTCTATAGTTAGGGGATAAGGTTTTGGTACCTTACCCTAGTAAAACAATGGATGTGGCCCACTTTGTATTTGATACAAACACTTTGATCCTAACGTGTTCGTGTAGATGACATGTGAGTGGGGATATCCTATGTAATGAGATTACATAAGATCAGGACCACGAAATAGTAACCTCTAGTCAGAACTCAGTTGACTAGTTAGGTTTCTATTTCACTAGGATGACCTAGGCAACTTGATCTCAATCCGAGAAAGATTACGAACTCCACATTTGCAGGGATTGTCCTTTGACTAGTATGGGTCAGAGTGGCCCGATTCGCCGACTCAATATCCCTACCTTCTTGGGGACAAGATCGAGTGAGCTGCTGGGAACTTAACTTAGCAAGATGGAATTCACTCCTTCCCGCCTACTAGGGTAAGTAGATGAATGTTTCCTTAAGTGGTGTCTCCGGGACTTGAACAAAGGGCCCGACCCTTTCATTGGCCCGAGAGGGACTCTGTTTGTTGGTAGGACCACAAACAAATTGTTCATTAGAGGAGCACTGGTACTTAAGGCACAAGATGTAACCCAGGGGTAAAACGGTAATTTGACCCAACTGGTGTTACGAACATTCGTGAAGGATTGACTTGCTGTTATTGGTTAATATCCGTGGACACAGAAATATATCTGCAATGAGAAGAGTGCAGCTGTGGGACTTTAGTGGAGTGTTCCCGTAGTTAACGAATGTTGATTGGGAGGTTAATGAGATTAACCGAGAAATCTCGTATCGTTGGAGGTTCTGATCTGTAGGTCCATTAGGTCCACCTTCTAGCTCGTAAAGGGTTATTAAATCATTTGAATTTGAAATATTCAAATTCATTAGGGAATACATTTAATGTATATTGATACAATATAATATATAGTTTTGGAACTATATGTTATAAATGAAATGTGAATATGATTCATATTAAATTATGTGAGAGAATTGAATATTTGTAAGAGTTCAAATATTATATTAAATATGAATGTGATTCACTTTTGAAAACTATAGGTTAAAATTTAATGTGCACTAGATGTACATTAAAACTATAGGTTAAAGGGGAAATATGATTAAATGAGATTTAATCCAAATTAAACATATGATATTTAATTTGTATTATTTAAATATGATTTAAATGAATAATTAAATTTGATTTAATTATATGATATGATATTATTATTATCATTTTAATAATAATAAATGAAGGAACGTGCCACTCAGACACGTTCCCCACTATCCCCTTCCTTCTCCCTATGGATAGCTTAACAAGGAGAAGGGGTGTGTGAACTATCAGTCGATCAACAGAATTGCACAAGCGATTGGAGAATTGCTCTCTCTCTCACTCTCACATTCTCATTCCCTTCTTCTTCCAATTGTTGGAAACCTTCCCACCAAGGTAGATTTAAGAACTCAGAGATATAGGAGGTGATCCAATTGGTAGTGTCTTTCTTGGAGAAAAACAGGGAAGTTCTCACAGACATCGAAAAGCTAGGAGCAAGAAGTTGCTGTGCTGGAGAATTAGAAACTACAAAGGTATTCTTTTTCTTCCCTTTAGTTTAATTGTTAAACTTGCAGCATGTTTGCATGTAAATTATCCATGTCTAATAGGATTAGAAATTCATGCTTGTTCTGTATTTTTGGGTCAATGTACTGGTTTTTGTTTTTGGCAAAACATTCAAGCAAATTAACGATCCCAATCGCGTTTTCGCTGCTCAAGGAGATCAGATCTCCATTACTATAGACTTGTAGCTGCACTCTCCTCACTATAGATTATATTGTGTCCATTGATATAATCATTACCTATGAGTCGACCCTTCACAGTGAAGGGAATGAGAATCCCCGCGCAGCGGAAGACGATCGAATCGTCGTGGTATCATCATGCAACATGCTTATTAAAATTGATCTAACTATTAGATCTAGGCTAAACATGCTGAAATTTTACAGCAAGAAGAAAAACACTTACTTGTTGTAGACCAATTCAGCAAACTCTCCTTGTTAATCACGAACTCTTCGTGCTTCTTGATCTCTACGAACTCTTCCACGATCAGATCTCAAACACTACCAAATGATCTTCTTGGTTGTTCTCTTTTGGTTGTTCTCTTTTGGAGAAGGGAAGTTGGTGGGAACTTTTGTTTTTGGAATGAGAGGAGAAATGAGAAAATGGAGAGAGTTCACTTTTGGATTCTTAGATCAAAATTAAAAAATGAGAACTTAGCTTTGCATAGCTTACCAAACCCATCTTACAAAGGGTTTATATAGTGGAATGATGAAGTTCACAACTTCACATTATTACCACTTTACCACAACCATATGTTATGTAAATCTTATTTACATAATTATATAATATAAGATATCTCATATCTTATGTTGCAAATCTCATTTGCAATAATTGTGGATTTAATTAAATTGAATCACATTCAATTTATTTTCTCTCTATCAATTTCTCCAATTAGCCTTTAATTCAACAATTAGGCTAATATATAGTTTATTATGAATCTCATTCATATTAAACTATATATTATATCATCTATATGATATAAATACTCTTAAAGTGAAATTGAACACTTCAATTTCATGCCAAAACATTAACCCTTCTTTTATCCTGCATTGAGCCAACCAAGGGACCTAATGGACCCACAGTGGCGGGCTCCAATGATTTGAGGTTAACCGGTCAAACTCTTTGACCCGGTCAACCAATGTTCATTAGCTACTGAGAACACTCCACTAAAGCTGTAGTTTGTATTCCCATCGATGTAGAATATTACGTGTCCACTTGATATAACCAATGCCCATGAGTCGACCCTTCACAAAGTTGTTCAGAGACACGGTGGGTCAAATTACCGTTTTACCCCTGTGTCCTCATCTTGTTCCTTAAGTCCCCACTGCTCCTCTAATGAACAACATATTGTGATGGTCCAACCATACACAACACCCTTCTCGGGCCAGTGAGAAGGTGGGCGCCCATTGTCCAAGCCCTAGAGACAGCACTTAAGGGAACAACCCCTCTAGATTCCCTATAGGCGGGAACGAGTGAATTCCATCTCGCGTAATTAGGTTCCCAGCTCTCTACTTGGTTCTGTCCCTAAGAAGATAGGCATATTGGGCAAGTAACTGATACTACCCTCACCCGTACTAGTCAAAGGACAGACCCCCGCAGACAGGAGTTCGTAATACGCTCAAGATTCAGGTCGAGTCACTAATGGTCATCTATGAATTTATTAGTCTTTACTGTCAACGGTGTTATATCAGTAAGTCTAATAATTCACGGTTCGGTCTTGTACAATCTCATTGTACAGGATGCCCCCACTCGCATGTCAACAACATGAACGAGTCAGATCACCTCGTTTATATCTAATACAAAATGGACCGCATCCACAGTGTATCCAGGATTAGGTCTCCAACCTCATCCTTATATTGTAGACCGTTCGGGTCATTAACTCGAACGTGATCCTCCTTGTGTGTCAACTACACACCGTTCAAGTTCTAGTTCTCTCATATGAATGACCCTAGATCTTAGTTTATTGGAAAGGTTTAAAATATTTGCGAGACACAAAGTAAAGAAATGAATATCTCTTATTAATTTCAAAAACAATATTTTACAAACACGAGATTAGGACAGAAATCCCAACACACAGATTGTTCGTAATCACAGTTGGGTCAAAATACCGTTTTACCCCTGTGATTACCTCTTTGTCGCTTAAGCACCACTGATCCTCTAATGAACAAAAAGTCTATGGTCCTACCATAAACTCATACCCTCTTAAGCTAGTTTAGAGGGTGGGGCCCCGTTGTTCAAGATCTGGACTCAGTTCTTAAGGGAACAACCTATCTAATTCCTTAGTGTAGGAATGAGTGAATTTCATCTTGCATAGTTAAGTACCCAGCTACCTATGAGGTTTTGTTCCTGAGAAGGTGAAGGGAATGAAAATCCCCGCGCAGCGGAAGACGATCGAATCGTCATGGTATCATTACGCTACTAGAATTTTGTCAAAATGATCTAACACTTAGATCTAAGTTAAACATGCAAAAGAGGAAGAAATTAGAGCGAGAAGATATTTACTTACTTGTTGTAGACAGATCTTCAAAGTTCCTTCCTCTATCACGAACACTTCGTGCTTCTCGATCTCAACGAAATCTTCTCTCGAACAGAAACCCAAACACAACCACTTGGAGTCTCGGTTGTTCTTCCTTTGGAAGAAGGAAAGTTGTGGGACTCTAGTGTTTTGGAGAGGGAGGAGAGTTGAGAGAGTAGAGAGAATCCTTGATCTCTTCTCTTTGATGAAAATCAAAAAATGAGAGACTTCCTTACTAATCCCTTCTTGCAAAGGGCTTAAATAGTGGAAAGGATGAAGCTAAAATCTCCACATTATTACCACTTTACCACAACCATAGGTTATGCAAATCTCATTTGCATAACCACATAATATAAGATATCTCATATCTCATATTGCAAATCACATTTGCAATAATTGTAGATTAATTAAATTGAATCACATCCAATTTAATTTCTCTCAATTAATTTCTCCAATTAGCCCTAATTCAACATTTAGGCTAACCTATAGTTTATTATGAATCTCAATCACATTAAACTATATATTATATCATTCATATCTCATATAAATGACATAAATTCCCTTTAAGTGAAATTGAACACTTCAATTTCATACCAAAACATTAACACTTCTTTTAACCCAAATTGAGCCAACCGAGGGACCTAATGGACCTACAGTGACGGGCTCCAATGATCCGAGATTAACTTATCAAACTCTTTGACCCGGTTAATCAACATTCATTAGCTACGGTAACACTCCACTATAGCCCGTAGCTGCACTCCCGTCAGTGCAGAATATTACGTGTCCACTGATATAACCAATACCCATGAGTCTACCCTTCACAGGTTGTTCGTAGACACGATTGGGTCAAATTATTGTTTTACCCCTGTGTCTACTTCTTGTCCTTAAGTCCCCACTGCTGCTCTAATGAACAACATATTGTGATGGTCCAACCATACACAACACCCTTCTCGGGCCAATTAGAAGGTGGGCGCCCATTGTCCAAGCCCTGGAGACAGCACTTAAGGGAACAACCCCTCTAGTTTCCCTAAAGGCGGGAACGAGTGAATTCCATCTCGCGTAGTTAAGTTCCGAACTACCTACTTGGTCCTGTCCCTGAGAAGATAAGCATATTGGGCGAGTAACAGTGACCACCCTCACCCGTACTAGTCAAAGGACAGAGCCCCCGCAGACAGGAGTCTGTAACACGCTTAGGATTCAGGTCGAGTCACTAATGGTCATCTACGAAGTTATTAGTCCTTACTGTCAACGGTGTTACATCAGTAGGTCTAATAATTCACGGTCCGGTCTTGTACAATCTCATTTCACAGGATGCCCCCCCTCGCATGTCAACCACATGAACGAGTCAGATCACCTCGTTTGTATCTAATACAAAGCGGGCCGCATCCACAGTGTATCCAAGATTAGATCTCCAACCCTATCCATATACTGTAGACCGTTCGGGTCATTAACTCGAACGTGATCCTCCCTGTGTGTCCACTACAAACCGTTCAAGTTTTAGTTCTCTCATAAATTCAATGACCCTGGAGCTTAGTTTAGAGGAAAAGTTTGTAAATATTGCGAGACACAAAGTAATGAAATAAATAACTCTTATTAATTTCAAATAGTAATTTACAAACACGAGATTAGGACAAAAATCCCAACAAACTCCCACTTGGACTAAGCTAGTGGAGAAAATACATTTCTGAAATGTACATAAATTACAATGAAGTAATACAATAAACTAGGGCATTGAATACCCGTTTACACATCTCCCACTTGCCCTAGTAAGGAAGCTCTCGAAGACCTAGACTCTCTAGGTGACCCTCAAACACCTTAGCCATGAGGGGCTTTGTAAATGGATCAACTACGTTGTGCTCCGACGCTATCTGCGTGACTGTCACGTCTCCGCGGTACAATCTCCCGTATCAGATGATACTTGCGCTCAATGTGTTTGTCTCTCTTATGGCTCCGAGGCTCACGTGAGTTGGCTACTGCACCACTGTTATCACAGAACAGTGTGATCGACAAGTTCATATTTGGAACAACTTCCAAATCGGTCATGAACTTCCTAAGCCAAACAGACTTCGCTGCGCCTTCACAAGCCGCAACATACTCCGCCGATAGTGGAATCGGCGATGCATCCCTTCTTGATGCTTCGCCATACTACAACTCCTCCATTCAGAATGAAGGCTGGCCCCGAAGTGGATTTCCTAGAATCCTTATCGGTCTGAAAGTCAGAATTCGTGTATCCCGTAAGGATCAAATCCCCACTGCTATACACTAAGCTGTAGTTCCTCGTTCTCCTAAGATACTTGAGGATTGCCTTTACGGCTGTCCAGTGATCTAATCCTAGATTGGACTGATATCTACTGACAATCCCTACTGCCTAACAGATGCGGGCCTAGTACGCAGCATGACATACATCAAGCTCCCTACAGCTGAAGCATGGGGTTCACTTGTGTAAGCAAATTCTATCTCATTCCCAATGAGAAGAATATCATCCACATACAACACCAAAAATGCGACAGTTTTTTCAACGATTTTCTTGTAGACACAAGGCTCGTCGACATTTTGATCAAAGCCATAAGATTTGATCGCCTCATCAAACCTTATATTCCAAGACCTCGAAGCTTGTTTCAGCCCATTAATGGACCTATGAAGCCAGCAAACCTTTTGCTCTTGGCCTTGGGCAATGAACCCTTTGGGTTGGTCCATGTAGATGGTCTCATCAAGTTTGCCATTCAGAAAGGCTGTCTTGACGTCCATCTGCCATACCTCTTAGTCATAATACACGACAATGGCCAGAAGGATCCTGATCAACTTTACCATGGCAATAGGTGAAAAGGTCTCCTCATAGTCAACCCCTTCAACCTGGGTAAAATCCTTTGCCACTAGTCGGACTTTGAAGGTCTGCACCTTTCCATCTACGCCACGTTTACGCTTGTAGATCCATTTGCAACCAATAGGTTTTACCCCATCTGGTTGATCCACAAGCTCCCAGACATAATTGAAGTACATAGACTTCATTTCCTGGTCTATAGCTTTAATCCATTCGTCTTTGTCAACATCAACCATTGCCTGATCATAGGTCAATGGATCCTCACAGTCATCATCAGGAGCGACAACTGAGGTTTCAGCTAAACCCATGTAGCAATCAGGCTGTCTCACAACCCTCACACTACGTCGAGGCATTCCCAACTCTTGGGAACGGATTTGACTAGACGTGCTAGGATCAACAACACTTGTTGATGTACTAGCCCCATCAGAAACTCTTGTTGATGTACTGTCCATTTCATTTAACACAATTTTACTCCTTGGTAAATGATCCCTGACGTGGTCTTCCTCTAGGAAAGTGGCGTTTGTCGACACAAGCACCCTATTTTCCTTAGGATCGTAAAATAGACCACCCCTAGTCTCTTTAGGGTAACCTACAAATAGGCACAATTTCGAATGGTGTTCCAAATTTTTCAGGTTTGACACCAACACGTGGGTCGGGCATCCCCAAATTCTGAAGTGATGTAAACTGCCTTTACGTCCACTTCAGAGCTCGAAAGGCGTTTCACAAACATTCTTCGAGGGAACATTGTTCAAAATATAAATCGCAGTCTCAACTGCGTAACCCCAAAAAGAATCAGCGAGACGAGCATAGCTCATCATCGACCGAACCATGTCCAACAAGGTTCTGTTTCTCCTCTCCGATACACCATTCTGCTGTGGCATACCAAGTGCTGAGAGTTGGGACGTAATTCCGTGTTCTATCATATAGTCCTGGAATTTAGTGTCCATGTAATCTCCACCTCAATCCGATCGAAGTGTTTTAAGCGATTTACCTAAGAGGTTCTCAACCTCAGTCTTGTACTCCTTGAACTTTTCAAGAGTTTCAGACTTCTTGTGCATTAGGTAAATATACCCATACCTCGAGTAATCGTCATGAAAGACACAAAGTATTCATAACTTAGAGAGCTTTAACATTCATCGGACAACAGAGGTCAGAATGTACTAACGCAAGAGGCTCTTTGGCTCTATATCCTTTTCCACTAAAAGGACGTTTGGTCATCTTGCCCTCAAGGCATGACTCACACATCGGCAAAGAGTTTTCTTCCAACTCGTTTAGAAGTCCATTCTTCACTAGTTTCTCAATCCTATTGAGATTAATGTGGCCTAACCGTAGATGCCAAAGATGGGCATTTTCCTTTAGAGAAACTTTCGCTTTCTTAGTTCGTGTTTCTGTAGTTTTAAACAATTCAATATTCAAAATACTTTTGACCGAATTAGGTTTCAAAACATACAGATTATGCTCAAGTGAAGCTGAACAAATAACATTGCCTTTGAAAGAAATAAACACTTTATTTAATTCAAAAGAAACACATATAGATTGTTCAATTAGGCAGGAAATGGAAACAAGGTTTCTAGTAAACCCTGGTACGATGTACAAATTATCTAATAATAAGTACTTCTCGCCAAAATGTAGCTTCACCGTGTCGATCGCTGCAGCAGAGACAAGCTCCCCGGATCCAACCCGTAGAGTCACCTCACCCTCTCGCAACGGCTGCCAGGAATCAATCCCCTGAAAAGAAGAACAAACTGGTTAGTGGCGTCCGAATCCAATTTCCAGGAAGAGTCACTACCCTCCACTAAATAGGTTTCTGTCACAAGTAAATCACATTTACTTTGATTCTTCCTCTCGGTCAGGAATTTGGGACAGTTCCTCTTCTAGTGTCCGCCCCTATTGCAATGGAAACACTTTCCTTTCTTTGCAACTTCCTTGACCTTCTTGCCCTTGCGGGCGGAAGCTCAGTCAATTTTACCCCTCTTCATCTTCTTCTTCCCTTTCGGGCGTGAATGAGCAACAGGTTTAGTCCCAGAGGTCGAACCCTTGTGATAAGACCTGTAGGCAACATTTGCCTCAGATTCCGATGCCTTGACCTTGTTCAAGGACTGGAAATTCTGTAGCTCATTGAGGAGGGTAGTAAGAGTGTAGCTAATTTTGTTTATAACAGCATTGCTACGAAACTGAAGGAAACTCTTCGGAAGAGTCTCCAAAATAAAACTGACTTGGCTCGACTCGTCGATCGAAGCCCCGTTCATCTCAGCCTGATTAAAGTGGGTTATCATGTCTAGAACATGTTCACAGACAGACGACCCCTCTTTCATCCGTGCATTGAAGACGTATTTGAGCGAGTCATTTCGGACCTGAAAGGACTGTTGTCCAAACATTTCCTGCAAGGACTCCATGATCTCCTTGGCGATGACCGTCAGCTCATGCTTCTTTGCCAAAACATCAGACATGTTGGCAATGATGTAGACCTTGGCCTTTTCATTGACCATGATCCATCGATCGTATGCATCGCGAACACTTCGCGACGCAGTCGAGCCCGACATCTGAGGACACTCCTCAGAGAGCACGAACTTAATATCGTCAGTTACCAAAATTGTGTTTATGTTGTTTTTCCAACTTTGGTAATTATCTCACAGTAATTTATCGGATCCGAGTAGAGCTATAATTGCGCTTGACATGTTTTAAGCTGAAAAATTAAGAAAACTTTGTGTTAGTCTCGCAAAAAACTTTTGAAATCCAATCAAGTTTTAGCAAAATTGTTTCATGATCCCTAGGTCATTCAATATTTTGCAATGATATCATAAAGGTTTAGAATGACCGCCACCGAAGGGTGAACAGAACACTCCTCCTCTAGGACGAAACTTTCTCGATCAGACCCTAATCCCAAAATAACTCATATTCCATTAGGCGTCCAATTACTATTGTTCGGTCGAATTCATTAACACTTAACGAATTCTGTGAGTATCACCCTCAATCTTTAAGTTTCCAAGCATCCGTCCAAACAATAGCCACGGAAGGGTAAACCAAGAAGGAAAACCAACTAGGAAACTATATCCCTTTCGAGAATTCACGATGTTCCGACTCCCATGATCAAGCCCTCCGAAGGGATTGTCTGGTCCAGGCCAAACTAGCAGGCGGATCATAGGCGTCTCACGGTGTGAATCGAAAGAAGAGACCATGGGTCTTGTTTTCACAACTCCCGCTCCCACTCACTATAAGTACTCTCTCCATCCACGATGATATTGACCTATACAAATTTCACCCGAAGGGGGACGCTCCCATTTGCGCCACGACGCCGAGTATAGATCTAACGGTGCGGACTTAACGGAGATTTGTGGTTGGAAATTCAAATGTATCTCATACACTTTATTTCCTCCCACTCAACACTTTAATTTTAATAGGGATTGACCTAGATAAACCGGCTAAAATTTACCTAAGTCTACCAATATAACTCTTATATGGTATTAACCTAAGTTTATAATCACATTATTACTTAGGTCTATGTGAGTAAATTAAAACACTTTTAATTAGCGGCACTCACCGACAAGTATAATCTAAGAATCTCCGGACCGAATTCACTCCTAGGTCGGTTTTCAGGTAGGGGTGTTCCGCAAGCGTCAACTTAAATACCCCAACCTTAGACAAAACCTTCCTTAGACAGAGTTACTAATCAGCCTCCATTCATAGACTAAACTTTGATTTCCTAATTTCTAATCTCATTAGAAAATAGAAAACCTAAGTCTAATTATTCAAGTTCTAAACTCTTTAAAACTAATAATTAACTTAGGTTGCATGCATTTCTATGTTATAGTGCTTGATCATTCATCACATGAATAACTATATACTATAACATAATATTATTCATCACATGAATATAAATGCATGAGCATACTTTAATCTAAAAAATATAACACTTATATTAATTAAATTAAACATGCATTTAATTATATTATAACTCTTATAATATAACCTATCATGCAAACTATATATTATAACTCTTATAATATAACCTATCATGCAAACTATATATTATAACTCTTATAATATAAATGATGCATGAAAATGTTTAACCTAAGGTGGAATTTTAAATCTATATGACATATATTATGCACATAGAAATTAATTAAAATATACATCTCATGCATAAAATAATTAAATAGCAAAAATGGACCGGTTTTGGCGCCTAGGGGCAATTATTTAATTAAATAACATTAATATAACACTTATATTAATATTATTTAACAAAATAATTAATTAAATAAATAAAAAACATTTTACAAAAATATAATTAAAAATACAATTTAATTTCAGAAAACAAACTACCCACTAAGCCATCAGCAACTGGCCACGTCTTGCAACTGCTCGCGAACTGCCCCTCAACGCTGCAGCTTTCAGCGTTGACCCAGCGTTCTCAACGCCAGCGGCGTTGCAACACTACGCCTAGTGTTACAACGCTGTCCTGCAGCGCGCCTTGCTCCCGCTGGCACAACGTTGAGACGCATTCATCCCACCTATTTTAACAAAAAACAGTGCATAACGAAGAACCATCGAAATAGCTCTGATACCAATTGAAGGGAATGAAAATCCCCGCGCAGCGGAAGACGATCAAATCGTCATGGTATCATTACGCTACTAGAATTTTGTGAAAATGATCTAAATTTTGTGAAAATGATCTAACACTTAGATCCAAGTTAAACATGCAAAAGAGGAAGAAATTACAGCGAGAAGATGTTTACTTGTTGTAGACAGATCTTCAAAGTTCCTTCCTCTATCACGAACACTTCGTGCTTCTCGATCTCAACGAAATCTTCTCTCGAACAGAAACCCAAACACAACAACTTGGAGTCTCGGTTGTTCTTCCTTTGGAAGAAGGAAAGTTGTGGGACTCTAGTGTTTTGGAGAGGGAGGAGAGTTGAGAGAGTAGAGAGAATTCTTGATCTCTTCTCTTTGATGAAAATAAAAAAATGAGAGACTTCCTTACTAATCCTTTCTTGCAAAGGGTTTAAATAGTGGAAATGATGGAGTTAAAATCTCCATATTATTACCACTTGACCACAACCATAGGTTATGCAAATCTCATTTGCATAACCACATAATATAAGATATCTCATATCTCATATTGCAAATCACATTTGCAATAATTGTGGATTAATTAAATTGAATCACATCCAATTTAATTTCTCTCAATTAATTTCTCCAATTAGCCCTAATTCAACAATTAGGCTAACCTATAGTTTATTATGAATCTCATTCACATTAAACTATATATTATATCATTCATATCTCATATAAATGACATAAATTTCCTTTAAGTGAAATTGAACACTTCAATTTCATACCAAAACATTAACCCTTCTTTTAACCCAGATTGAGTCAAACGAGGGACCTAATGGACCTACAGTGACGGGCTCCAATGATCCGAGACTAACCTATCAAACTCTTTGACCCGGTTAATCAACATTCATTAGCTACAGTAACACTCCACTATAGCCCGTAGCTGCACTTCCGTCAGAGCAGAATATTACGTGTCCACTGATATAACCAATACCCATGAGTCTACCCTTCACAGGTTGTTCGTAGACACGTCTGGGTCAAATTACCGTTTTACCCCTGTGTCTACCTCTTGTTCCTTAAGTCCCCACTGCTCCTCTGATGAACAACATATTGTGATGGTCCAACCATATACAACACCCTTCTCGGGCCAGTGAGAAGGTGGGCGCCCGTTGTCCAAGCCCTGGAGACAACACTTAAGGGAACAACCCCTCTAGTTTCCCTAAAGGCGGGAACGAGTGAATTCCATCTCGCGTAGTTAACTTCCCAGCTACCTACTTGGTCCTGACCCTAAGAAGATAGGCATATTGGGCGAGTAACAGTGACCACCCTCACCCGTACTAGTCAAAGGACAGAGCCCTCGCATGGGCGAGGAGTCCGTAACACGCTCGAGGATTGTGTCGAGTCACTAATGGTCATCTACGAAGTTATTAGTCCTTACTGTCAACGGTTTTACATCAGTAGGTCTAATAATTCACGGTCCGGTCTAGTACAATCTCATTGCACAGGATGCCCCCACTCGCATGTCAACCACATGAACGAGTCAGATCACCTCGTTTGTATCTAATACAAAGCGGGCCGCATCCCCAGTGTATCGAGGATTAGGTCTCTAACCCTATCCATATACTATAGACCGTTCGGGTCATTAACTCGAACGTGATCCTCCCTGTGTGTCCACTACACACCGTTCAAGTTCTAGTTCTCTATGACCCTGGAGCTTAGTTTATTGGAAAAGTTTGTAAATATTGCGAGACACAAAGTAATGAAATAAATAACTCTTATTAATTTCAAACAGTAATTTACAAACACGAGATTAGGACAAAAATCCCAATAGAAGGTAGGCTTATTGAGTCGGCTACAGGCCATTCTCACCCATACTAGTCTAAGGCAAACCCCTATAAGAAGGAGTTCTTAACTTGCTAAGGATTCAGGTCGAGTCACTAATGACCATCTATAAATTATCAGTCTTATCCTGTTAACGGGGTTATACGGGTCAGACTAAAAATTTGCAGTCCGGTCTTGTATGAACTCTTCATACAGGATGCCCCCGCTCGCATTTGTGAGTTGGATTATCTCATTTGTACTAATTAGAAAGTGGGTCGCATCCATGGTGTTACTAGAATAAGGTTTCCAACCATATTCTCATACCATAGACTAGGTTATACTCTTGAACACAATCAAAATAGTGTCTACTACATTGATGTTCAAGATATATTATAACCTTGGAGCTTAGTTTATTGGATTTATAAAGCGAGAATATAATTTTATCAAAACAAATAACTCTTTATTTATTTGACCAAAATTACATAAGTTTTAGGGCACATATCCCAACAATGTCAAATGTCCTAATCTCGTACATGTTTGTAATATTACCTATTGAAATAAATAAGAGTTATTTTTTCATCACTTTGTGTCTCGCATATTTAGAAACTTTATCCAATAAACTAAGCTCCAGGGTCATTGAATTATGAAAGAACTAGAACATGAACGGTGTGTAGTGGACACACAGGGAGGATCATGTTCGAGTTAATGACCTGAACGGTCTACAGTATACGGATAGGGTCGGAGACCTAATCCTGGATACGCTGTGGATGCGACTCGTTTTATATTAGATACAAACGAGGTGATCCAACTCGTTCATGTATATGACATGCGAGTGGGGGCATCTTGTGCAATGAGATTTTACAAGACCGGAACGTGAATTATTAGACCTACTGATGTAACACCGTTAACAATATAGGACTAATGACTTCGTAGATGACCATTAGTGTCTCGACCTTAATCCTGAGTATGTTACGGACTGCTGTCTATGGGGGTCTGTCCTTTGACTAGTATGGGTGAGGGTGGTCACAGTTACTCACCCAATATGCCTATCTTCTCAAGGATAGGACCACGTAGGGAGTTGGGAACTTGACTACGCGAGACGGAATTCACTCATTTCTGACTTAGGGAAACTAGAGGGGTTGTTCCCTTAAGTGTTGTCTCAAGGGCATGGACAACGGGCACCCACCCTCTCACTTGCCCGAGAGGGGTGTTGTTTATGGTTGGACCATACAACGTTATTGTTCATTAGAGGAGCAGTGGGGACTTAAGGAGCAAGAGGTAGATACAGGGGTAAAATGGTAATTTAACCTAGTAGTGTCTACGAACAACCTATGAAGGGTCGACTCACGGGCATTGGTTATATCAATGGACACAACTTGTCCTACAGTGATGGGAGTGCAGCTACGGGCTTTAGTGGAGTGTTACCGTAGCTAATTAATGTTGAATAATCGGGTCAAAGAGTTTGATAGGTTAGTCTCGGATCATTAGAACTCGTCATCTGTAGGTCCATTAGGTCCCTCGGTTGGCTCAAACTAGATAGATAGAGGGTTTACAATTTGATGTGGATTTAAAGTGTTCAAATTCATTAAAAGGGTATTTATGTCATTTATATGAGATATGATTGACATATTATATCGTTTAATGTGAATGAGATTCATAATAAACTATTGGTTAGCCTAATTTCTTAATTAGTACTAATTTAGAGAAATTAGATTGAGAGAAATTAAATTGAATGTGATTCAATTTAAAATCCACAATTATACAAATGTGACTTGTAAAATAAGGTATGAGATATCTTATTATATGTGGTCGTGCAAATATGATTTGCATAACCTAAGGTTGTGGTAAAATGGTAAATAGGTGGAGAATTCAACTCCACCTATCACCATTATATAATACCTTTGTGAGAAGGCATTAGTAAGATTTGTCATTTTTTGGATTTCCATCCAAGAGCTCTCTCTCATTCTCTCAACTCTCTCACAAATTCTCTCTACCTTAAACCAAAGGGAGTCCCACCACTCTCCCTCCACCGAATGAGAACAATCGAGAAGATCAATTGGAGGTGTCCAATTCGTTTGTTGTTCGAGAGATCGTGATCGTGGAGAACGAGAGCACGAAGAGTTCGTGACTGGAGAAGTAATTCACGAAGAAGGGTTCTTCAACAAGTAAATACCTTTTCCTTACTATTTTTTCCTTCTTAGAACAACATGTTCAGCCTAAAATCTATAAGATAGGTTTGATTTTAAGAAATGTTTTTCACAACGGTCACCACGACATTTCAAGTCGTTTCCGCTGCGGGAGTTTTATTCCTTTCAGACCTAAAGCTTGTGGAGTACATAATTTAAACATTACAATAATGTAAAATACAATAAACTAGTGCATTTAAACCCTGTGTACAATATACTCCGACTTGCCCTAGTTGGAGAAGACTTGTAAACCTAGACCTTCTAGGTGACTCTCAAATACTTTAGCCGTGAGAGCCTTTGTAAAAGGATCAACAATGTTGTGCTCTGAGGCTATCTTCATGACGATCACGTCTCCTCGATGCACGATCTCCCGGATGAGATGATATTTTCGCTCAATATACTTACCCCTCTTGTGACTTCGGGGTTCCCTTGAATTTTCCACGGCACCACTATTATAAAAATACAGCGTGATAGGCAAACTAATATTTGGAACAACTTCCAAATCTAACATGAATTTCCTTAACCAAACGACCTCTTTAGTTGCTTCATAAGCTGGTACAAATTCGGCCTCCATGGTGGAATCAGAGATGCATCCCTGCTTGATGCTTCGCCATACTACAACTCCTCCATTAAGAGTAAGTACTGACCCTGATGTAGATTTCCGAGAATCTTTATCAGTTTGAAAGTCAGAATCTGTATATCCTGTAAGGATGAAATCATTAGTCCCATACACAAGCATGTAGTTCCTTGTTCTCCGAAGATACTTAAGGATCGTTTTAACCGTTGTCTAGTGTTCAGGTCCTGAATTGGATTGATATCTACTGACCATTCCAACTGCAAAACAAATGTCAGGCCTAGTACACAACATGGCATACATCAGGCTCCCAACAGCTGATGCATAAGGAATCCGTCTCATATCCTCAACTCCTTGAGGTGTCTTAGGACACTGTTCTTTAGACAAATGAACTCCATATCTAAAAGGCAATATACTCTTTTTGGAGTCTTTCATCTTAAACCTCAACAACACTTTGTCGATGTAAGATGTCCGAGACAAGGCTAGTGTTTTGTTCTTGCGGTTCTGGACAATCTGGATCCCTAGAACAAACTACGCTTCACTCAAATATTTCATTTGGAATTGCGTGACTAGCCAATTCTTAATGTCAGTAAGATAACCTACATCATTCCCAATGAGTAGGATATCATCCACATATAGAACTAGGAATGCGACAGAACTATTGATGATTTTCTTGTAGACACAAGGTTCATCATCATTCTGGTCAATACCAAAGATCTGATTGCCTCATCAAATCTTATATTCCAGGACCTAGAGGCTTGTTTCAGTCCATAGATTGACCTTTTAAGCCTGCAAACCTTTTGCTCTTGTCCTGGTTCAATGAACCCTTTGGGTTGGTCCATATAGATATTCTCGTCAAGATTGCCATTCAAGAATGTTGTCTTGACATCCATTTGGCATACCTCATAGTCATAATATGCGGCAATGGCAAGTAAGATACGGATAGACTTTACCATAGCAACAGGTGAAAAGGTTTCCTCATAGTCAACCCCTTCAACCTGGGTAACCCTTTGCTACTAATCTAGCTTTAAAGGTTTGCACCTTTTCATTTACATCACGCTTTCTCTTGTAGATCCACTTACAACCTATGGGTTTTACCCCATTCGGTTTATCTACAAGATCCCAAATAGAATTGAAGTGCATAGACTCCATTTCTTGGTCCATAACTATGACCCATTTGTCTTTGTCTTTGTCAACCATCGCTTGATTATAAGTCAATGGATCCTCATAGTCGTCATCTGGTATGAAAACTTGGGTTTCAGATAAACCCATGTAACGGTCAGGTTGTGTTATAACCCTCCCACTACGTCGAGGCATTCTTAACTCTTTAGATGGACACTCATGACTAGACAAGCTAGTATCAACAACTCTTGTTGACATACCAGCATTATTAGCTATTGTTCCGTCTAATTCACTTAACACAACTTTACTTCTTGGTTTGTGGTTCCTGATGTTGTACTCCTCTAAGAAAGTGGCATTTGTCGACACAGTACCTTTTCTTCCTTAGGATCATAGAATAAGCCACCTCTTGTCTCTTTTGGGTAGCCTAAAAATAGACACAATTTTGAACGTGAATCCAACTTCTTTGGATTTTTCACAAGCACATGTGTTGGACAACCCCAAATTCTGAAATGACATAAACTACCTTTACGTCATTTCCAGAGTTCAAAAGGTGTTTCAGAAACACTTTTTGATGGCACATTGTTCAAAATATATGTCGCAGTCTCTACTGCGTAACCCCAAAAGGAATTAGGGAGATGAGTATAACTCATCATAGATCGAACCATGTCCAACAAGGTTCTATTTCTCCTTTCCGATACACCATTTTGCTGACCATACCGGGTGCTGAGAGTTGGGATGTAATTCCATGTTCTATCATATAGTTCTGGAATTTCAAATCCATGTACTCTCCACCTCGATCTGGTCAAAGTGTTTTAATTATTTTACCTAATTTATTTTCAACTTCAGTCTTGAATTTCTTGAACTTTTCTAGTGCTTCAGACTTATAATGCATTAGGTAAATATGCCCAAATCTGGAATAATCATCGATGAAAGAGGTTCTTTGGCAATGATGTTTGAAATAAAACAAGTTATTTAATAAAAGAATTTTAAAAATGGAGCATTCTTATTTCAGAAATCCATTGTAACGACCCAAAAAATTTGAGACGAATCTACGCTAGGCAAGTTACTCTGCTACACCGTTCGTGCCAAAATTTCGGGAGCATAACGACATAGCAAGGAGAAAACTGAATTTTTTCTAGCAACCTATCAAGGAGAAAACACTTCAAGAGAAAAGAAGAATGCCCAACCCCCCACCAAACTTCAATCGGAATATGGGTTGAGCTACATCCAGTGTTCCAAAGTACATTCTCTTTGACAAACAAACACACAGCGGAAAGAAAACTCAACCAGAATGAAAACTCGATAGCTAAGAAGTACAAGTGAAAAACACAGTGTCGCGCGACAAGACATGTAAAATAGATACTCAAACAGGACAATTTCAAGAGAGAACTCTAAGTCAAAAGAAAACATGAAGGAAACAGGGTCCCACAGCCTCGTCGGGTCGTCGTCGTCATCAACCGCCCCGGGGTTTCTTACCTGCAACCAAAAACAACAAAGTAGACGGGTGAGTATAAAAATACTCAGTAAGCAACCCACTCACGTCCAAACAAACTAACAAAGAACCAAACAAGACTCGTCTTCTAAACTCACTCAACCCCAAACAGGTCTCACACTTAGCACACTTCACCTTGAGCCCCCCTATGGTAATGACTCGAGCTCTACCTTCGGTCCTGAACCTTTAATTTACGATGCAATGAGAGAAAGCAACTCTTACGCCACTACACAGTGGCATAGAGCAGAGCAGGAACGTATCCTACACGCCCTATGGGGAATCTGATGGAGATCTGATCTCCTTGAGCAGCGGAAACGTGTTTGGGATCATTAATGTGCTTGATTGTTTTGCTTAAAACAAAAACCAGTACATTGATAAATGCAGAACAAGCAAGGAATTCTAATCCTATTAGACATGAATAATAGCATACATGCAAACATATTAAATTTAACAATTAAACTGAGAAGGGAGGTGAATAAATTACCTTTGTAGCTTTTTCGCAGCAACTCCTTGCTCCACGATAAACAACAAGGAAGAACTTCTCTGTTTTTTCGCTGTGTAACAACACCACCACTTGGATCACCTCCTATATCTCTGAGTTCTACTTAGATCCTCCTTGGTGGGAAGGATTCCAACTTTTGGAAGAGTTTTGGGAATGAGAGTGAGAGAGAGAGAGAATTTTTCCTTCTGTGAGTACCAATCTGATTGATCGATAAAACCAAATGAGCAACCCCCTTCTCCATGTAAACTGTCGATAGGGAGAAAGGGAGGGGTAGTGGGGAACGTGTTTGGATGACACGTTCCCTCATTTATTATTAAAATAATAATAATAATAATATAATAATTAAATCAAATTTAATTATTAATTTAAATTATATTTAATTATTAATTTAAATCATATTTAATTATTAATTTAAATCATATTTAAATAATACGAATTAAATATCATATATTAAATTTGGATTAAATCTCATTTAATCATATTACCCCTTTAACCTATAGTTTTAATGTACATCCAATGCACATTAAATTTTATCCTATAGTTTGCAAATGTGAATCACATTCACATTTAATATAATATTTGAACTCTTTCAAATATTCAATTCTCCCATATAATTTAATATGAATCATATTCACATTAAATTTATAATATATAGTTCCAAAACTATATATTATATTGTATCTAAATACATTAAATATATTCCCTAATGAATTTGAACATTTCAAATTCAAATGATCTAAGAACCCTTTACGAGCTAGAAGGTGGACCTAATGGACCTCTGATCGTAAGCTCCAACGATACAAGATTGCTCGGTTAATCTCATTAACCTCCCAATCAACATTCGTTAACTGCGGGAACACTCCACTAAAGTCCCACAGCTGCACTATTCTCACTGCAGATATATTTCTGTGTCCATGGATATTGACCAATAACAACAAGTCAATCCTTCACGAATGTTCGTAACACCAGTTGGGTCAAATTACTGTTTTACCCCTGGGTTACATCTTGTGCCTTAAGTACGAGTGCTCCTCTAATGAACAATTTGTTTGTGGTCCTACCAACAAACAAAGTCCGAGAGGGTCGGACCCTTTGTTCAAGTCCCAGAGACACCACTTAAGGGAACATTCCTCTACTTACCATAGTAGGCGGGAAGGAGTGAATTCCATCTTTCTAAGTTAAGTTCCCAGCCGCTCACTTGGTCTTGTCCCCAAGAAGGTAGGCATATTGAGTCGGCGAATCTGGCCACTCTCACCCATACTAGTCAAAGGACAATCCCTCGTGAACAGGAGTTCGTAACCTGCTCAGGATTGAGATCAAGTTGCCTAGGTCATCCTAGTGAAATAAAAACCTAACTAGTCAACAGAGTTACAACTAGAGATTACTATTTCGTGGTTCGATTTTATGTAATCTCATTACATAGGATATCCCCACTCACATGTCATCTACACGAATACGTTAGGATTAGAGTGTTTGTATCAAAGACAAAGTCGGCCACATCCATAGTTTAACCAGGGTAAGGTACCCAAACCTTATCCCCTATCTATAGACCCTTTAGGTTGTATCTCGAACCGAGATCCTTTTTATGTACCCTACATTCAGTTAGAGATTCATTTAACAGCCTTGGATGTTTAGTTTATTGGATTTATGGTTTAAATAAAGGCAAACTACGGGTTTTAGGGAACAAATCCCAACAAACTCCCACTTGCACTAAAACTCTAGTGGGGTACAACATAATCTAAAACAGTGGTTACAGAGATATAAATATAATAAACTAGGGCATCCATATACCCCATTACATATCTCCCACTTGCCCTAGATTAGCCTATGTACATATCTCGTAGACCAAGACTTTCCAGATGACCCTCGAACACTTTAGCCGTGAGAGTCTTTGTAAACGGATCAGCAATATTGTGCTCGGCGATCTTCGTGGATCATCACATCTCCTCGTTGCACTATTTCACGATCGGGTGATACTTCCTCTCGATGTGCTTACCTCGCTTATGGTGTGAGGTTCTTCGAATTGGCTACCGCACCACTGTTGTCACAGTATAAGGTGATGGGAGATTCCATATTTGGAACAACTTCCAAATCAGTAAGGAATTTCCTTAGCCAAACAGCCTCTCTAGCTGCTTCACAAGCAGCGACATACTCAACCTCCATTGTGGAGTCAGCGATGCATCCTTGCTTGATGATTCGCCATACTATAGCCCCCCCGTTAAGGGTGAAAACGGATCCCGATGTAGATTTTCGAGAATCTTTATCGGTCTGAAAATCAGAATCAGTGTATCCAGTAAGGATCAAATCCTTAGACCCATACACAAGCGTATAGTCCCTCGTTCTCCTTAGATACTTGAGGATATTTTTAATCTGTTGTCGATGGTCTAACCACGATTGGGTGGTACCTCACCGACTATTCCCTTTGCATAACAAATGTCCGCCCTTGTGCAAAGCATAACATACATTAAGCTACCTACTGCAGAGGCATAGGGAATATGTCTCATATCCTCAACTTCTTGAGGTGTCTTGGGACATTGTTCCCTAGACAGATGAACTCCATGCCTGAAGGGTAATAAGCCCCTCTTGGAATTCTGCATCGAATATCTAGACAACATTTTGTCGATATAAGACGTTTGAGACAATCCTAGCGTTTTGTTCTTGCGATTCCTGAAGATCTGAATCCCAAGAACATATTGCGCCTCTCCCAAATCTTTCATTTGGAATTGGGTCACCAGCCAATTCTTTATGTCAGTAAGGTATCCTACATCATTCCCAATGAGTAGGATATCATCCACATAAAGTACTAACAAAGCTACTTTGTCGTTGATGATACTCTTGTAAACACAAGGCTCATCAACGTTTTGGTCAAAGCCGTAAAACTTGATCGCAGTATCAAATCTTATATTCCAAGATCTTGAGGCTTGTTTCTACCCATAAATGGATCGATTGAGCTTGCAAACTTTTTGCTCCTGACCTTGGGCTATGAACCCTTCGGGCTGAGACATGTATATGCTCTCGTCAAGATTACCATTCAAAAAGGCAGTCTTAACGTCCATTTGCCAAATTTCATAATCATAAAATGCGGCTATGGACAAGAGTATCCTTAAAGACTTCAGCATAGCAACAGGGAAAAACGTTTTTTCATAGTCAACTCCTTCCTTTTGGGTAAAACCCTTTGCTACAAGCCTAGCCTTAAAGGTCTGTACCTTTCCGGCTGCATCTCTCTTTCTCTTATAGATCCATTTACACCCTATGGGTCTAACCTCTTCAGGTTGGTCTACAAGTTCCCATACTGAATTGAAGTCCATTGACTCCATTTCAAGGTCCATGGCTTTGATCCATTGGTCCTTGTCTACGTCATTTATTGCCTGTTTATAAAACAATGGATCTTCTACGCCGTCATCAGGTATGACAACTTGAGTTTAGCTAAACCCAAGTAGCGGTCAGGTTGGGAAAAAACCCTCCCACTGCGTCGAGGCATTCCCAACGATTGAGAAGGACGAGACTGACTTAAGGTGCTGACTCCTCCATCAACTCTTGATGAAGGTCCAACTTGATCAACAACTCTTGTTGGTTCATGAGTAGCTTCATTTAGTACTAATTTACTATGCGGTTTGTGGTTCCTCATGTGATCTTCCTCTAAGAACGTGGCATTTGTCGATACAATCACCTTTTTTTCTTGTGGGTCGTAGAAAAGACCACCTCTCGTTTCTTTGGGATAGCCAACAAATTGGCATAATCTTGAACGAGGTTTCAATTTCTTTGGGTTTCTCACGAGCACGTGAGCCGGACAACCCCAAATCCTGAAGTGTTGTAAACTAGGTTTACGCCCCTTCCAAAGTTCAAAAGGTGTTTCTGAAACACTCTTTGATGGAACACTGTTCAAGATTTGAACTGCAGTCTCTACTGCGTATCCCCAAAACGAGGCAGGCAACTGAGCATAACTCATCATATAATGAACCATGTCTAACAAGCTCTAAGGGCTAAGTGTTGAGATTTAATTCCATGTTATCATATAGTCCTGGAATCTCAAATCCATATACTCTCCACCTCGATCGGATCGAAGTGTTTTAATGGTTTTCCCTAATGCATTCTCTACTTCAGCCTTATACTCTTTGAACTTTTCAAGATCTTCAGACTTGTGATGCATTAGGTATAGATAACCACACCTCGAATAATCATCTATGAAAGAGATGAAATATTCGTACCCTCCTTGAGCTTTGACATTCACCGGACCACAAAGATCCGAATGTACAAGCTCTAAGGGCTCTATGACTCTGTAACCTTTTCCACTAAAAGGTTGCTTGGTCATTTTACCTTCCAAGCAAGACTCGCAAGGCGGTAGAGAATCATCTTCTAACTTGTTTAGAAGTCCATTCTTAGAGAGTCTCTCAATTCGATTGAGATTAATATGACCAAGTCTAAGATGCCATAGATAGGTATTATTATTTGGAGAAATTCTTTGCCTTTTATTTTGAGTACTAGCATTTTTAAACATCCCATGATTTAAAATTGCTTTGGTTTTATTCGGTTTCAGTACGTACAAGCCATTTTTCAATTTAGCAGAACAAATATTGACACATTCTTTCAAAATGAACGCTTCATTAATTGAAAAAGAAATACAATATCCAAGTTCTATTAAACAAGAGATAGAAATTAAGTTCTTTTTAAGCTTAGGAACTATATACAGATTTTTTAATAAAAGAAATCTATCTCCGAAAAATAGCTTGGCATCTCCCACTGCATAAGCTGAGACGACGTCTCCCGTTCCGACCCTGAGCGTCATCTCACCCTCTTCGAGCTCTTTGAAGGAACTAGTTTCCTGAAATGAAGAGAAAACGTGATTAGTGGCTCCTGAATCAAGTATCCAGGTCAAATCATCATTTTCCACTAAAAAAGTTTCAAGAACAAGTAAATCTGATTTACCTTTCTTCTCTTTGAGCTCAACAAGGTATTTTGGGCAGTTTCGCTTCCAGTGCCCATCCATGTTGCAGTGGAAACATTTTCCTTTATCTGCAACCTTGGCTTTTTCCTTGCTTTTGTCAGCAGCAGGTGCCTTCCCTTTCCCTCATATTTTATTCTTTTGGGTCTTCTTAAGCCCAGAAGATGAGCTACAGGACTTAGTCCTAGAGGATGAACCCTTCTGGAACCTTCTGGAATGGGCAAACAGATTTTTCTCTCCATCAGCCTGTCCCTTATTCTTCATAAGAGACTGGAAAGTTTGTAGTTCATTAAGGAGAGTAGTCAGGTTATACTCTATCTTGTTCATCACCGCATTGCTGCAGAATTGTAGAAAACTCTTCGGAAGAGACTCTAGGATGAACGATACCTGACTTTGCTTGTCAATGACCGCTCCGTTCATCTCAGCCACGTTGAAGTGGACCATCAGATCAAGAACGTGTTCTCTCACCGATGACCCCTCCTTCATACGGGAGTTATAAACGTATTTGAGGGATTCGTGCCGAATCTGTCCAGACGGTTGTCCAAACATTTCCTGCAGCGAACTCATCATCTCACGAGCTGAGACCATGCCCTCGTGCTTTTTGTCCAGAACTTCAGAAACACTAGCCAAAATGTAGACCTTGGCCTTATCATTTGCCTTGATCCAGCAGTCGTACGCCTCATTAACAGATTGAGGAGCGTTGCGAGCAGGGATCTGAGGACATTCCTCAGACAGTACAAACTGTAGGTCGTCAACAACGAGAATCGTATTCAAGTTGGACTTCCACGTAGTAAAATTCTCACCAGTTAAACGGTCGCTTTTAAGTAAGGCTATTATTGAGGACGACATGCTGAAAATCCAAAATAGTTCTAATTAGTTATGCCTTTTAACCCATTGTAAAAATCAATCATATTTAGCAAAATTATTAAAGAACCCTAGTGTTTAAACTAAACCCACTGTTTAAATTAAATCTTTAATTTTGCAACGATACTTCAAGGGTTTAGAACAAAAGGCTCCGTCGGGCGGTCAGTCATTCCTCCCTTGAATTGAGACTTTCTCAGCTAATTCTCACTACCAGAACATCTCATGTCCCAATGGTCCTTAGCTACCATTTGTTTGGTCAAGGATTTGTTAACTAACTTAACTCATCCCGTAAATGTGACCCTACCATTTTCAAATCCAATAGGCCCGAGCCAACAAGCTACTATTAAGAAAGACAACTGTTGGCAAACAACTTAAGAGACCCTATCCATTTCTGGAGTTCGCGGTGTTCCGATCCCTATATAGTCAGGCCCTCCGTAGGGTTTGGCTATTCTAGGACAACCTAGCAGGTGGACTATAGAAATCTCACGGTGCGACCTAATGGAGGAGACCGTAGGATACGTTGACACGCGTCCTGCTCCCATTTACTATGGATACTTCCCTCATTCACCTTGGTATTGAACCATGCAAACACATACCGTAGGGGGACGCCCTATTGCGCCACCGTAGCCGAGCATGGAACTCATGGTGTGAACTCTTGAGGACGTGAGAGTAAACTCGATGCGAACATCTCGTTTTCTCCCACTGAAGCTCCTAAAATTAGGGTATAGGTTTAACTTAGTTGGATTATGGCTAAAAGAATCTATCTAAGTCTATGCGTATTATAACTATTATAACTAGGTCTTAAAACCTTATGTCTAGTTGAATAAACATTTTAATTACCTAGAGATAAAATAGAACTAAGGTTAATTCAACTCTGTTCGAGGTTAAATTCGGTTCAGGGTAGGAGGTGTTAGAGTTAACCGTCACTTAAGTACCCCAACCTTTGTATGAACTTCACCGGTAGAGTTCCCTTATAACGAAAGTCCTAAAGTCGTACTATATTTTAAACTATTTAAAATATTACGTAAGACTAATTTCTAATCGTATTAGAAATTAAAACTTAGGTCTAAATTAATTTTAAACAATTTAAAACTAATTAAATTTAACCCAAGTTCCTATGTTTGCATGCATTTCTTTATTATAGGTTATGGTTTCTAAAACCACTTTAATTTATAACTTTTATAAATTTAATAATTAACCTATTATAAAGAAACTATATTATAAATCCAACAATCATTATTCAAATTGGAATTATAAAAGGAATTCAACTAATTGAATTATAAAATTACTTAAACAAAATAACATTTATTTTAAACTAATTAATTTCATGCTCCATGCAATTTATTTTCCATATAATCTAATCATAACAATTATAATTAATTACTCATGAAAAATAAATTAATCATGCATTTAACCATATTCATATAACATTTAAATAAATAATATGCATGATCATGCTTATCCTCAGGTGGGAATAATCTAAATGACATTCATAAAGACATAAAACTGTAAAACCGGAATAATTTGGCCCCTAAAGTGCAAAAAAATAAAATTACATTAATTTTATTTCATGAAACCGGTCCAAAAATACCCTGAACCGACCTTGAACTGCTCGAACCGGACCAAAACCACTGAACCAATCAAACCGGTCTGTAGCTGCTGGAATGCCCCACGGCGTTGCAACGCTGATGCAAGCGTTGCAACGCCCTCTTTGTCCTTTTGCGCGCCTGCTATCGGGGTGGCGTTGCAACGCTGAGGGGCAGCATTGCAACGCCACGACCCCTTGAGCGCGCGTCGATAGGAGCGCCGGCGTTGCGCGACGCCGTTCTTGCCGCGTTGTAACGATGATGAACGGCGCGTTGCAATCTTCTTTGCCGGCAGCAGCTTTCTTCTTCGAACACAGCAGCTTCGATCTTCAATTTTTCCTTCGATTCTCAACCGAATTGCATGAAACTGGTCCCGAACGACTCGTAACTCAATTACAGACTCTATTATGCACTTTATGCCCAAAAACGCAAGGGCCTTTACATACAATTTGATCAAAATCAAAGTAAACTAAGGCCAAAAAATTCCTAAACAAGTTTTACAGCAAACCAAATGCATTTCCCACCAAATCAATGCAATTTTGTTTCAAAACAAAACAAATCAAGCACTGCTCTGATACCAATTGATGGAGATCTGATCTCCTTGAGCAGCAGAAACGTGTTTTGGATCGTTAATGTGCTTGATTGTTTTGCTTAAAAGAAAAACCAGTACATTAATAAATGCAGAACAAGCAAGGAAATTCTAATCCTATTAGACATGGATAATAGCATACATGCAAACATATTAAATTTAACAATTAAAGTGAGAAGGGAGGTGAATAAATTACCTTTGTAGCTTTTTCGCAGCAACTCCTTGCTCCACGATAAACAACAACAAGGAAGAACTTCTCTGTTTTTCTCTGTGTAACAACACCACCACTTGGATCACCTCCTATATCTATGAGTTCTACTTAGATCCTCCTTGGTGGGAAGGATTCTAACTTTTGGAAGAGTTTTGGGAATGAGAGTGAGAGAGAGAGAGAATTTTTCCTTCTGTGAGTACCAATCTGATTGATCGATAAAACCAAATGAGCAACCCCCTTCTCCCTGTTAAACTATCGATAGGGAGAAAGGGAAGGGTAGTGGGGAATGTGTCTGGATGACACATTCCCTCATTTATTATTAAAATAATAATAATAATAATAATATAATAAAATCAAATTTAATTATTAATTTAAATCATATTTAAATAATACAAATTAAATATCATATATTTAATTTGGATTAAATCTCATTTGATTATATTACCCATTTTAACCTATAGTTTTAATGTACATCTAGTGCACATTAAATTTTATCCTATAGTTTGCAAATGTGAATAACATTCACATTTAATATAATATTTGAACTCTTTCAAATATTCAATTCTCCCATATAATTTAATATGAATCATATTCACATTAAATTTATAATATATAGTTCCAAAACTATATATTTTATTGTATCTAAATACATTAAATATATTCCCTAATGAATTTGAACATTTCAAATTCAAATGATCTAAGAACCCTTTACGAGCTAGAAGGTGGACCTAATGGACCTACAAATCAGAAGCTCCAACGATACAAGATTGCTCGGTTAATCTCATTAACCTCCCAATCAACATTCGTTAATCATGGAACACTCCACTAAAGTCCCACAGCTGCACTTATTCTCACTGCAGATATATTTCTGTGTCCATGGATATTGACCAATAACAACAAGTCAATCCTTCACGAATGTTCGTAACACCAGTTGGGTCAAATTACTGTTTTACCCCTGGGTTACATCTTGTGCCTTAAGTACGAGTGCTCCTCTAATGAACAATTTGTTTGTGGTCCTACCAACAAACAAAGTCCCTCTCGGGTCAATGAGAGGGTCGGACCCTTTGTTCAAGTCCCAGAGACACCACTTAAGGGAACATTCCTCTACTTACCCTAGTAGGCGGGAAGGAGTGAATTCCATCTTGCTAAGTTAAGTTTCCAGCCGCTCACTCGGTCTTGTCCCCAAGAAGGTAGGCATATTGAGTCGACGAATCTGGCCACTCTCACCCATACTAGTCAAAGGACAATCCCTCGCGAACAGGAGTTCGTAACCTTCTCAGGATTGAGATCAAGTTGCCTAGGTCATCCTAGTGAAATAGGAACCTAACTAGTCAATGGAGTTACAGCTAGAGATTACTATTTCGTGGTCCGGTCTTATGTAATCTCATTACATAGGATATCCCCACTCACATGTCATCTACACGAACACGTTAGAATCACAGTGTTTGTATCAAATACAAAGTGGCCCACATCCATAGTTTAAACAGGGTAAGGTACCCAAACCTTATCCCCTAACTATAGACCTTTTAGGCTGTATCTCGAACCGAGATCCTTTTTATGTACACTACATTCAGTTAGAGATTCATTTAACAGCCTTGGATGTTTAGTTTATTAGATTTAGGGTTTAAATAAAAGCAAACTCGTAGATAATGAACAATAACAGTTTATTGAAATAATAACACTTTATTACATTAATTAAAACATAATTACAAACTACGAGATATAGGGAACAAATCCCACAGAATCACCCCTAAGCCAGCACGGGATAATGGAAAGCAACCACTCCCTGACGGGGACGTACCTCAGGCTCTCACAACACAATAAGCTAGCATAGAGTAGTGAGGTACGTAACCAACACACCTTATGGGGAATCGCCTCTAAGCTAGCATGGGATAATGGAAAGCAACCACTCCCTAATCTCAACGGGGACGCACCCCAGCCTCACGAGCCTATCATATATCGTCAACCAATAGGTTCCGACTCGCTCAAGCGTAACTCAGGATTTAGTAAGTGTTGGGTTCCGCGCATTATAAGGTTACTTAAGGTTCTAACTAGGCATTCCTAATATCCTCAACCCATTCTCAAGCAAGGTTTAAAATGTCGATGTCGATGGAAATATCGAAGTCTCAATTTCATGGAAATGTCGATGGAAATATCGATAAAATGTCGATGTCGATGGATATTTCTGGAAAATTTAAAAAGAATAAAAAATTTAAAAATATATTTAAATTAGAAAATAAACCTTCAACCCTTTTTAAATAAGTTAAAATACTTGTCATAATATTATATTCACATTATGTTACATTTTGCTGTAATTTTCTTTAATATTCCATCAATTTTGTACGATATAATGAAAATGTCGAATTACCCCTAGTGTCGATGTCGAACCCATGGACATGTGGAAATATCGATAGAAATATCGACATGTCGACGAAAATTTAATACCATGTTCTCAAGGGCCCCAAATTCAGCAAGATTCTCACTTTTAGCCAACACCTCGAACTACCCAAATTCCACTTTCAGACCACACTCAGATGGACGTCTGACTTAGCCTTACCCCAAGCCCACACAGGTTTGCTCAGCTCCTTGCTTCACGTTGGTAAACGCCTCCCTAACTAGCATTCTGACATAGCCCAGACCCACCCCGCAGGACGCTCGTAAGCCATGTCTCCCTCCGAATCTGTTGCCACACTCAACATGACTCACCTCGAGGCATTCTCGTCTTTGGTCTGTTGCCATGACTACTATGGCTCACCACAAGACATCAGCAATACACATTCTCCATGCTAGTTTCCTTGCCACACAAGGTTGTAGGACAACGTCACCTAAACAAGGAATAAGGTAGGGACTACTAGTCTGAGGGGTTCCATGACACAACTCTCTAAACTTGGTACTAAGACCATAATCGAAGATACAAACTAACAAGCATGCGAACAACACAAGCTGCATATCGATTATGATCCACAACCACACATGCGCGAACTCGATCACGATCGGAACCAACCCCTTTTAACATACCCGACAACGCAAGGTTTCAACCACAAACTATGCAAGCAAGCTCCCTCACTTATGAGCTCGCTTTGTGGATCAAGTTGGCTATACCGATCCAAGCAACTGAAACACGAGCCAAAGCTTAAGGCGTTACACTCAACGGACACACTTGGCCCAAACCACAGTTACCAAAACATTAGTTCGCAACCTCGAACCCTTTGTCAGGAACCGTCTCACGCTTAGGCGATCATAAGCCCAACACAGTAGTCTTCTAATTGGTTTGGTCAACTACACTTTGCCGCACTCGCCCATCTATTGTTTACTCGTGACTCACAAATTCCAACTACCAATCTCGAGGTGGAACCCGAGCATAGAACCACCTTTCAACTACGGCAATCTCAGACTCACAATGTTCTCTCTCAGCTTAATACGATCAAAGGCTTAAAGTCTCACTCTTAAATTGAAGCCTTAGCCCCTATTCCAACATTAACTACTTTCTTAGTCCATTAGTGGTACAAGCAACACCAACACAAACCCAAACTCAAACATATGCATCACAACATAGTTTTTGTGCATTACACACAATTCGCAGACTATCACTTTCAAACAAACACAAACAATAACTTTAAGGGGCTTAATCCAAAAGACTACTGACAGATACTCGAAGCTTTAAGAGCTCAATCTCGTGCACCACGCAAACCCCTAAACACGATCGAGGCCCTAACTCACCGATGGCGGCGGCGACGACAACTCTTTCGGCGAGCGGCGGCGGTGGCGGCGCGTGGAGCATAGATCTGAGATGCCCATGGCCCGATCTATTCAAAACCAACCACCAATCAAAGAGAACCACATTAGAAATGCTTGAACCAATCGAACCAAAACTATGATTTTCTTGAAAAACACTTACCGGCAAGCTACGACGATCGGAGGGGAAAAAGGCAATCAGAGGGCGAAGGAGAGAGGCGGACGAGAGGGCAAGGGATGAGCTGTTAGAGGGCGAGGGAAAAGACGACAGTTTGGGCGAGAGGGCGAGGGAAACAGATGAGCGGCGAGAGGGCGAGGGGGAGAGAGACACGGACGAGATGGAGACGGTTGGAGCTGCCCACGCCGGCGGGTTGAAGCTGTGAGACGAGGAGAGGGGCTCGGGGGAAAGGGGAAAGCTGCACGGTTCCTTCTCTTCTCCCTTTTTTTTTCTTTTTTTTTTAAACTAAGACAAAAGTAAAACAAAAGGAAACCCTACTAAGGGAAAAAAGAGAGGAGATTACCACGATTTCCTTCTCCAAAACGCTCGATAAGAATCCCAAGAGTTGCAAACCCAATTTAAAGGTGAGGCTTAAATACTTGAGTCCCTGAAATTACCGGGCGTCACATCCATTTTTAAATGAGGCAATTTTTTTTATTTCAAATATCATTGCCAAAATGTAATTTTGAAAAATTGAAGGATTCTTATTTTAGAAATTCAGTTTTAAAAATGGCAAATTTGTTTTATGCAAACTTTGATGCCAAAATATAATTTTGAAAAGTTGGAGGGTTTTTATTTCAAAAATAAAATTTTAAACAAGGCAAATTTGTTTTATTTCAAACTTTAATTCCAAAATGCAGTTTTCAAAATTAGAGGGTTCTTATTTCAGAAATCCAATTTTAAAAGGGGGCAAATTTGTTTTATTTCAAACTTTGATACCAAAATGCAATTTTAAAAAACTAGAGGGTTCTTATTTCAGAAATCCAATTTTGAAAGAGGGCAAATTTGTTTTATTTCAAACTTCATTGTCAAGCTGTGATTTTTTTTAAAAAAAAAGGGTCCTTATTTCATAAATCTCATTTTCAAAAGGGCAATTTATTTTATTTCAAACTTTATTTTCAAAATTAAAGTTGAGAAAATAGAGGATTCTTATTTCAGAAATCCTAACTTTCATGTCAAAATTTATGCCAACAAATTAAGTAAATTTAAATTTTATTGAAATCAAATAAAACATAAAAGATATATTAATTTGCCAAACAACCCTATAGATAAAGTTACTCGAATCTAACCAAATCAAAATATGAAGAATGTTCAATCCATTAAAATATTATATACAGTGGTCAAATCTACCAAATTAAAATACATGTTAAGCCAAATTAAAATATATTATGATACACATTCAGATTTTCAAAAAAAAAAAAAAAGATATACATTTTATGAAACATACACCATGGTCAAATTTTATCATCTCAAAAATATTCAAATACGCAGGGGTAATTCATGAAAATATGAAAATCAATACATTAACCAAAAAATATGTAGCAATTCATGAAAATATACAGGTCAACAAACTGACCAAATTTCAACAAAAGAAATTTTAACACAGTGGCCAAATTATATACATGCATTAACCAAATAAGGTAGAGACCAAATCAAGCCAAATAAAAATATAGTTGGCAATCTAGGGGTACATAAATTATTAGGCCAAATCAAAATACACAACCAATTCAATAAATGATTAAATCTAAGGTCAAACTAAAACCTCACTGATTCACCATTAAAATATTCACAAAAAGGAAGAATTTCTTAATCTAATTTTCAACATATGTATGGGTAATTCATGAAAACGTGGAATCAAATCCAATGTCAAATCAAAATACAGTGGCCAAATTAAATCAATAAATCAATATGCAATGGTCATTAAATATAGAGACCAAATCAAATCATAATACTTCTCGAAAATTGGTCACATTCAGATACACCTACGAATTGGCCAAGTCTAAATACAAAATGAACGTGAGGAAAATACAGTGGCTGTATTGGCCAAATCTAAATACACAAAGGAATGGAAGGAAAATATAGTAGCCAAATTAGCCAAACTAAAACCTACATGATTTGCTATAAAAAAGAATGCAGACATACAGAGGCCAAATGACCAAATTTAAAAAAAAAGCATGAAGGCAAATGAAACCAAGCGGGAAACATACATTTTTATCTTTCTCTCCCTTTTTCATCCATGGGCTCCCTTTAAATCATCTAACGTCCTCTCTTTAATCTTCTAGCCTCCATACTTCGTCTCAATCTTTTTATTTTTTTCTCCTCCATTTTCCTCCCCTCCTTTTGAATCTTCTGATCTCCCTTTCCCTCTTCATCCAATCCCCCGATCAATGGCTTTTTTTTTAAAAAAAAAAAAGAAAAACTGCCAAGGGGAGTTCGTGGAGAAAGAATCGTGAAGAAAGGAAAAATGGGAGAGTGTGGGGGGAAGGTAAGAAAAATGGGGAGCGTGAAAAAGATAGGTGGGAAGTTAGATATTTAAAATAATAATAAATAATAAAAATAATAAAATAAAATAAATAAATTTCTTTTTTTTAACAATTTTTTTTAAAAATAATATTTAAATTAACAAACCATTTTAGTTTTTTTTTTTAAAAAAAACTTTTATTTACAAGAAACAATAATAATAATAAAAATAAAAATTACCGGACCAAATACGGTATCTATAGGCTCTATAACCTTTTCCATTAAAATGTATTTTAGACATTTTGCCTTCTAGGCAGGATTCACATACAGGTAAAGTTTTTTCTTTTAACTCATTTAGAAGTCTATTCTTTACCAATCTCTCAATTCTATTGAGGTTAATGTGACCCAATCAAAGATGTCAAAGATGAGCATTTTCTTTAGGAGAAATTATACGTTTCTTAGTTTGTGTGTTTGCAGTTTTAAATAATTCAGTGTTCAAAACCATTTTGATTGAATTAGGCCTTAAAACATACAACTCATTCTCTAATGAAGCTACACATATTTCAATACCATTCTTAAAAATAAACACTTTATTAGAAGAAAATGATATTCAAATACATTGTTCTACTAGGCAAGAAATTGAAATTAGGTTTCTAGTCTACCCTGGTATCACTAGTATATTGTTCAACAACATATGTTTCTTGCCAAACAATAGCTCCATGGTCCCCACTGCTACAGTTGAGACAACTTCCCATTTCCAACACGGAGTGTTATCTCTCCTTCTTATAGCTGCTGCCAAGAACTAATTCCCTGAAAAGAAGAACAAACATGATTAGTGGCTCCTGAATCCAATATCAAGGCAGAATTATCATCATCCACTAAACAAGCTTCTAAGCAAAGTAAATCATATTTACCTTATTTCTTCTTTTATGCAATGTACTTCAGACAGTTCCGTTTCCAATGCTCGTCTTCATTGTACTGGAAACATTTTCCTTTGTCTGCAACTTCTTTAACCTTCTTGCTCTTCTGGGCGGCAGCTTTGTCAGCCCGTTTCCCTTTACCAACATTTTTCATGTTCTTCTTATTCACTTCCAGGTTAGAAGAAGATGAAGCCACTGATTTTGATCCAAAGGTCGAACCTCTTGATGGAGATCGGATCCCCTTGAGTAGCGGAAACATATTTTGGAATCGTAATTGCAAGTTCGTTTTGGTTGAAAAACAAAAATCAGTACATTGGGAAAAATACAGAAAAAGCATATATTTCCTAATCTAATTAGGCAGGGATATAAACATGCAAACATGTTGTGTAAAACATTAAACTAAAAGGAAATAGATAGATAACTTTGTAGTTTTAATTCAGCAACTCCTTGCTCCAAATTGACAGCAACACAACAACCAAAAAATCTTCTCTGTTTTCTCCAACATGACAGCACCACGAGGAAAACCTCCTATCCTCTGAGTTCTACTTAGATCCTACCTCGGTGGGAAGGTATTCAAACTTTTGGAAGAAGAGAAAAGGGAATTGAGAGAGAGAGAATTTTTCTTGAGAGAGCAATTCACAATTGCAGAAATTTCATCGAACTGCCAAACCCCTCTTCTTCGAGAGGTTATGCCAGAGGAGTTCTTCCGTCACACTCCCTATCGATAGGGAGTTAGTGGGGAAAAAGGGAACGTGTCCTCCTGACACGTTCCCATTAATTAATTAATTATTAATTATTAATTAAACCTAATTTAATTAATTATTTAATTAAATATCATGTATTTAATTAAACTTAAAATATCATATATTTAAATAAGATTAAATCATATTTAATCCATTTCTCCTCTAATCTATAGTTTTAATGCACATCTCATGCACATTAAATTTTAACATATAGTTTTCAAATATGAATCACATTCACATTTGAATTTAATATTTGAACTCTTTCAAATATTTAATTCTCTCATGTAATTTAATATGAATCATATTCACATTAAATTTATATGTTTAGATTTACTATTTATGAGTTTTAGAGCATAAAACCCAACTAGGGCAGATTTAGTTTGCGCAAACAATTCTAATGGGATGAATGAAAGAACGATCAACTAAGATATAAAAATCAACTAGATATGTGAGCTCATTGATCTATACCAAAATATCTTCAACAATTCTAATGGGAAGAATGAAAGAACGACCCAGTAATTGAATTACTACATTAGTTAGTCTGTTGCAAGTTTTTTAATTTCAAATCATGATAAACAGAGTATGACATGTGATTAATGGAAGCCCTTAAATCTAAATGACTAAAATCCATAAAGAAAAACACAGATCAATGTTGAATTATATTGAGGCTCAATAGAACAAGCATTCTTAGGATACATTCACCAAAATCAAATACAACAAAACATAATACCTTCACATTATTTCACTCAATACTTTCAAAATATTTTGGGTGATTTTACTCTTAAAATAAGAACATAGTATATTATTTTTCTAAACTTGCAAATGAATCAAATGTCCACCACTATAGATGAATTCAGTGGTCCTGAAAGAATATTGTATATGCTCAGTAAAGTAAATAAGGGGCATCAAAATAGTCCAAAAATTATTCTACATGTTTACCAGTTTTATTACAGTAAAGATAAAAATATTTATAAAGTATGTTAGTTTCACTCATATATTTTATCTCATAAAAATTTATCAAGTAGAAAATACATAAGAACTATAGTATACTATATATACGGTCATTATTGGAATTTTAATCATTAATAACATGTAAATAGTAAACTTTAATATTTAAGAACGTTATTCCTTAAACATCAAACCATTTGGAAAATAATCTCGATTTCGATTTACATCGTCCCAGGTTTTCAGTTATGTATGCGCTCAAATGTATAATGGGTGTTGGTCTTCAAGTAAATTCCATTATCTCGAACACACCAAATGCAATTCCGCTGACATCTGAAAGTAAGCCAACCAGATTTCTCTAGCCAAAACACATTAAACGAAGCATGACTCTTCATATTCCGCATGTAGCACCAATAGAGTGTTGTCTGAAAAAAATTCTCCTTAAAATTCCAAGAAAACTGTTGTCTCACCGGTAGGGTTCACTCGCCTAGATCATCATCTTTAGACTTGCAATGAAGAAACAAAGATTCTTTGCTCATGTCATTCAAAATGTTAATTTTCCATGAACTTAATGGAACCTCTCTGCCTGGCTGCCCGTAGCATCCTCCAACCAATGCTAAAACCAGACCCAAAATCGCTAAACACTTGAGAGTTTCCATGCTTTTTTGAAATAGTTGCTTATGCTCTTCCTTGCCACTATATGTTTCCCTTTATAATTTTTCCCACTTTTTCACTAACGATTCAAAGAACAAAATATTGAAAAATAGTCACCAAGCGTGTTTGGTTTTCTATTTTTAATTTTAAAAAAATAGTTACCAACCAAATGTTGTTTTTTCTAAAGAAAAAATAGAAAATGCTTAAAAATAGTAAACATATAACAGAAAACTAAGAATCAAAATTAACAAAAATATTAAATCGGTCTAACAGACATTTCTTTCAGTAAAAAAAAAAAAAACTCCTAAGTTAAATAAGTATGATCCCTCTTACATGTTTTGGTGTATGCTCTAATCTCGTGTAGTTTGTAATACAATTGATTTAAATGAATAAAAGTTATTTATTTATCAAACTTCGTATCTCGTATTTTATAAACTTAATCCAATAAACTAAGCTCCAGGGTCATATTAGTTGACACACGGGGATGATCACGTTTGAGTTAATGACCCGAATGGTCTACATTATACGGATAGGGTTGGAAACCTTATCTTGATGACACTGTGGATGTTGCCCGCTTTGTATTAAATACAAACGAGGTGATCCAGCTCGTTCATGTTGTTGATATGCGTGTGGGGGCATCCTGTGCAATACGATTGTACAAGACCAGACCATGAATTATTAGACCTACTGATGTAACACCGTTAATAATATATGACTAATAGCTTCGTAGATGACTATTATTGACTCGTCCTTAATCCTGAGCGTGTTACTAACTCTGTCTACGGGAGTCTGTCCTTTGACTAGTATGGGTGAGGGTGGCCTGAGTATGCCAAATATGTCTACCTTCTTGGGGACAGGTCCTCGTGGGGAGCTGGGAACTTAACTACACAAGAAGGAATTCATTAGTTCTCGACCTAAGGAAACTAGAGTGGTTGTTCCCTTAAGTGTTGTCTCCAAGGCTTGGACAACAGGTCCCACCTTCTCACTGGCCCGAGAGGGACGTTGTTTATGGTTGGATCATGCAACAAAGTTGTTCATTAGAGGAGCAGTGGGACTTAAGGAACAAGAGGTAAGCATAGGGGTAAAACGGTAATTTGACCCAATTGCGACTACGAACAACCTGTGATACGTCGACTCACGGGCATTGGTTATGTCAATGGACACAACTTTTCCTACAGTGATGAGAGTGCGACTACGGGCTTTAGTGGAGTGTTACCGTAGTTAATGAATGTTGATTAACTGGGTCAAAGAGTTTTATCGGTTAATCTCGTATCATTGGAGCTCGTCATCTGTAGGTCAATTAGGTCCCTCGGTTGGCTCAAATTTGACTAAATGAGGGTTTACAGTTTGGAGTGGATTTGAAGTGTTCAAATTCATTAAAAGGGTATTTATGCCATTTATATGTGATATAATGAACATAATATATAGTTTGATGTGAATGAGATTCATAATAAACGATAGTGTAGCCTAATTAATTATTTAGGAAAAATTTGGAGAAATTGAATTGAGAGAAATTAAATTGAATATGATTCAATTTAAAATTCCACAATTATACAAATGTGATTTGTGTAATAAGGTATGAGATATCTTATATTATATGATATTCAAATATGATTTGCATATTATATAGTTGTGTTATTTTGGTGAATTGGTGGAGATTTTAACTCCACCACCCACCACTATAGGTTTCTCTTTATAATGTTTCTCACTTTTTCTCTATAGATTCAAAAAACAAAAATGTGAAAAATAGTCACCAAACGTGTTTTTGGTTTTCTATTTTTCTTTTTTTAAAAAATAGTACTAAACAAATGTGATTTTTTCTAAAGAAAAAATAGAAAATGCTTAAAAATAGTAAACATATAACAGGAAACTAAGAATCAAAATTAACAAAATTATGAAATCAATCTAACAAACATTTCTTTCAGTAAAAAAAAATATCCTAAATGAAATAAGTATGATCCCTCTTATAGTGCTGATAATCACATGAAATGGGTTTGTTTCAACATTTTCTCTTGCTTATTCTTGATCAAAATTGAGTGGAAATGTAACGATCATAAATTTTAGAATGGTCTTACTAAGTAGGTTAACAAAGTTACACTGCGTATGTATTCCCAAAATTTCGGCAGCATAACGAGATAACTAGGAGCAATCCAAAAAGTTCTAGAACCTGGCTAAAATAACAAACCAGTTCTTAGCTCATAAAAATAATTTCTAGCTAGCCTCCACCAATTTTCACTTACAGAATAGGTTAGGATCCACAACCAAAGAACTACCGGAATAAATCCTACAACAAGCTTGGAATTGAAAAAAAGCATAAATGTAACTACAACCTAACTTAAAACTATTGCTTGAGTTCAACGGAAACACAAAAGAAATTAAGCTATAATAAAAATAGAGACTAGGGACAAAGGAAAGTCTTCATAGTTTCACAAAGTTATCTTCAATCGTCACACATCTCGTGGTTTAACGTTGTCTACAAAAAAAAAGCATCAAGGTAACATGGTGAGCATAAAAATATAATCAGTAAGTAGTCTACTTAAGGTCCAAACTATAACGAAAAAAATAAAGGTAACGTTTCTCCAGCTTCACACACTACTGAACAAGCAAACTCCTAGGTAGTATGCACGAATTTCTAATATCACGATCTTCCTCACATCCTTGTTCTGCCAACACCAATTTGGAACCACCAAAGGACACTACCAATAAAGAAACATCCCAATGTCTCTGTGATTTTTTAGATTTGGCTTGTAGAACCAATCTCGATTGGAATGGAATGTAAGATTTAGAGAAGAAAAAAATGAGAGAGATTTGAGAGGAGGTAGATATCCAAAAGTTCTAGCAACGAAACATCACCACCTTCCTCTACGTTCTTAAAGGGGAGTGAGAGTGTAACGACCCTAATTTTTGAAACCCAAATCTCATAGAGGCGTTACTAAGCAGCACCACATTTTTGAAACCCAAATCTCTTAGGGGCGACCCTAATTTGGCAGTGTAACGACGTTGCAAAGACAAAACCCACATTTTTCCTAACCTATTCTAATCATAACAAGGCTCTAAAAGGTTTACTAAACACCCAACCTCTTCCAAACTGCAATCAATGATAGGTTGGGTTCGAAACAGATCAGAAACACACAACAGTTAAGCAACAACAGAAAAGAAATGAATAAGAGACTAGCTTCACAATTAAGAAGAACAAGACCCTAAAACATCCTATGAGGCAATCAACAAGGAAGCTTAACAACATACATAAAGTCTCAATCTATTAAGAAGGTACAACAGGAATATAAAGTACTAGAATAGCTACTAAGAACTAAAAAACACCAAAGAACATCCTCATAGCCTCGCCAGGTTGCCACCATCGTCATCCATCCCACAATTCAACTTTTATCTACAAACAAGACAGTAAAAAGAAATGGGTGAGTATAAAAATACCCAGTAAGTACCCACTTACGTCCAAACCTATCTCAACAAAACAATGAGACTCATCTTGTCACACCCCCTCCCGAACTACCTGCTAACCTGGCCTAGAAGATAGAGTGAAGCCAACAAACGTCATTTACCTCTTCAATGATACCTGTTGACCCTGTTATTCGTGATAAACATGCTATACTCGTATATAAACTACTTTAAATACAACACAACGGAGCCTTGAAGATTACCATACATACGTAAGGAGAAGTTCTATTTAAACCTCACTAGAAAACTAAGCAGATAGGGAGCACTACAACCAAAATCATATCCAACTATGATTTATACAACTACAACCTCTAGTCCATACACGAACATAACTATACAGTCATTTCAAAATATCTACACCATATACGGACTTGCTATACAACCCCACCCACGTACAAAATATCAAACTTTGAGAGCTTTCAGGAGACTATAGAAATATTTCAGGCACCAAGAGCTCGATCTCTACCAAAAAAGTTGGAAAACATTGAAAGAATGAGCTATGAAGCTTAGTGAGTGAATAAGTTTAAAACTATCAACTCACAAATCATTTCACCTAATAATCTATGAGCATATGCATCTGTAATCAAGCGTTAAATATAAACGTATAAACACAATAGCTTTTTCAGAAATCTAGCAAGTATGTCATTAAAATCTTGCAAGGCATATCAAGAATATTAACCATTTAAAACATATGACAGTCTACGTTGTGTAGGGCACGCTCAGTTCCACCAACGTTTACTCTATGATGTAGTAGGGCCGCCCAACACTCCCATCGTCTTTGTCATAGCAACACTCACGACGACATTGTTGTCACGGAGTACACTTAACGCCGACAACAGAAAATTACTTGTGTGCACACGGTACTATACGGTCGGGCTCAATATCTCAGTCATTTACTCATTCGAGTCTTAGAAAAACACATGAAAATACTTGAACATGCCTGCGTATCCCTTTTTTTCGTACAACTCAAGCTTACTCAGCTTGTTCGTGAAAACTGGAAATCTTTAAACAATACTTGCAGTACATACTTGCTTGAAATTATAACATTTCCACTAAATTTCAGAAAATCAATAAACATATGTTCGATGTAAATTTCATTGGGAAAATCTAAGCTCACAACGAGAATTTGAAATCATTCCTAGGAAACCATGTATGCTTATAAGTATGGGTTCAAAAAACATAAAGCATTTAAGCTAATTCACCCCTAGGAAGTCTTGTATTTCCATAAGCATAAATTCAAGCATAAAAATCATTTTCGAAACTCGTTTTGTCACTCACATAGTTAGAACTAGATCCCCGACTCGTATACTTGACCTATTTCCTCTTGGCATTTCAAACAAACAAAAACTAAGCATTAGAACTTCAATCTCATGAATTTCAAACTTAAGATTACAAATATCATTCCATCCATTTTCCTGCATTCTATAAATTTCATACCATGACTCCACATACTCATAACTTCTTCATTACATAGCCAAAAATGATGTATTTTATACCAAACTCTTCCTTTTTGAACCCTCTAAAACGTATCTGAAGAAATGGAATTTAAATTCCCAAAGGATGTGTCTGTAAATACCTTGAAAACTACTTCCTTAAAATTAAGCTTCTGCTATTTCCAGAATCATTTTTCTATTGCACACCACACTGGACCTGAATTTTAAAGTCACTTCCAATAATTTTTTACTCACGACTTCTTCATGAAAGTTATAGGAAATTAAATACGCTTTCTAACCATACATAACGGAGCTTCTAGTTCAAACTCTACAGATCAACATGTCTCAAACACAAGAGGTTTCTCAAATTTGACAACAAATTCTCTCCCCTGAATTCCTCTTCACAAATCAATAACTTAAAGTCCGATTTGGCTCGAGCTTCCTTCACGAAATTTGTTTGAAAATGGGTTAGCTTTCAATAAATTCAAACCACACCTCTTAACCCTTCTTGTGGAGCTTAAATCGATTTAAACATCAGTAGTGGGTAGAATTGATCACCTTGTTGCCATGAAAGTTTGTGTTGAGTTTCTCCCTTTCTTCTTCAACCATAAACTCCAGCAAACTCTCTCTTCTTCTTCCTTCAACCCTCTCCCACGAAATGTTGTGGTTTTTTTTGTAAATGAGAAGCAAATGGGAATAAAAATGGGTTAAAAAGGGAGTTACGTGGTGGTGCTCTTCCCACATTAATTTCCACTTTCCTTTTTCCTTTTTTTTAAAAAAATCATATTTCTTTTTATTTTTCTTTTTTTAACTCAAAAATACCAAAAATTTCCATATATATTTTTTTTATCTCTTTGTTTTTTTTAAAGAAATTCGAAGGAGAGATCTTGGGTCTACACTTCTACTAAACTTACTTAATCCCAATCAGGTCTCACATTTGGCACACTTCACCATGAGCCCCTTGTGGTAATAACTCGAGCTCTACCTTTAGTCCTAGAACTTGATTGACGATGCTATGAGAGATAACAACTCTCATGCCATTACACGCTTGCATAGAGCCTTGAAGGTACGTAACCCACACGCTCTATGGGGAATCGCCTCTAAGCCAGCACGAACAATGGAAAGCAACCACTCCCTGACGAGGACGTACCCCATGCTCACTTCAACGCTAGCATAGGGTCATGTATTCAACACCCTCTATGGAGATACGCCCCTAAGTTAGCACGGACAATGGAATCCACCACTCCCTGAATGGGGACATACCCCAAGTTCACTATCAAAATATCGTCAATCCAGAGGTTCCGACTCACTCAGACGTAACTTAGGGTTTAGTAAGTGTTGGGTTCCGCGCTTTATAAAGTTACTAGGGGTTCTAACTACGCATTCCTAATATCCTCAACCCATTCTCAAGGGTCCCATATCAAGCTAGGTTCTCACTTTTAGCCAACACGTCAAACTACCAAGATTCAACTTTCAGACCACACTCAGCTAGACGTCCGACCTAGGCTTACCCCAAGCCCACACAGGATTGCACAACTCCTTGTTTTGTGTCGGTATACGCCTCCCTAACTAGCATGCTGACATAGCCCAGACCCACCCCGCAGGACGTTCGTAAGCTATGTCTCACTCTGAGTCTTTTGCCACACTCATTGTGACTCACTGTGAAGCACTCTCGTCTTTGGTTTGTTGCCATGATTACTATGGCTCACAAAAAAACATCATTGCCCCTGGTCTGTTGTCACACACATTGTGACTCACAATGAGACATCATCGCCTCGGGACTGTTGTTACACACATTGTGACTCACCACGAGACGACCCCGGGACTGTTGTCACATACATTGTGACTCACCACGAGACATCATCAATACACATAGTCCATGTTAGTTTCTCGCCACACAAGGTTGTAGGACAACGCACCCTAAATAAAGAGTAAGGTAGGGACTACTAGCCTGAGGGGTCCTATGACGCAACTCTTTTAACTTGGTACCAAAGTCATATTCAGAGATAAGTACTAACAACCATGTGAACAATAAAAGCTACATATAATTTATGATCCTCAACCACACATACGACAAACATAACTCAAGTCAACTCAAAGTTGACTAACAACCAAGATTCACATTTACGTTTACTTTGCTCCTTACCTCATATCTAGTGTGCGAGGAATAATACAAATGGCTACTTACCTTTGCCAAACTAAAACCCATAATGTTATCAAGTACCTAGTTTGTGAAACTAGAGCCTAACAATACAAACAATTCAACCTCCACCTCACATAATAAAACACATAGTGTATATAAACATCATAAATATGATAAAACATGATTCATAGGCATAGGATAACATACACATAATCATGCCAAGTATAAAGCTCATAAAACATAATAAGACATATAGTCCATAGATACATGATAAATATGATCAAACATGATTCATAGGCTCGAGATAACATACACATAATCATGCCAAGTATAAAGCTCATAAAACATACTACACAATTTCCATAAACACTTTAAATAGCTAAACCAAAGTCTAATACTAGAAACAACTCAAGAATACACAAACAAGCAATGCTGATAACCTTACTCCTTCACTTAGGAGTGATAGCACACAAAATATGCTATCCTTAGGCTTAATTATTGCTAGTTTTGTGACGACCATCATCACAGGTATTATTATTAATTTTATTTAACGCTCTTGTAAACGCCGTGTTTAGTTGGATTGGTGATTTTAATCAAGCTCATGCGAGAGGAGGCCGTATTTTGTTTAACTTATGTGAATTATTTCTTGTCTATTGAGACTAACTATAAAAATTAAAGGGAAAGGTAAGTGTAAGGGCATTTTGGTGAATTAGTTCTAAATTAGGGTGATCTAGCACACAATTTGACCTAGATAGATGGTATATATATATCATGAGAAAACCCTAGCCTCCACACCTACTCATCATTGTATCAAACCCAAACCCTAGCCCTAAAAGAACACACATTTTCTCCTTCTTGTTGAATTGCAAACCCTAACCCTAAAGGACTCAAACCTTTCTCCTTTCACTAAACCCTAGCCGTCGGCAAGAAGAGGACTGCAGCCTCCGGTCGTGCCTCTCCGCCGCAAACTCGCCGGATTGTCCTCTCCTTCTCTTTCTCTCGACCCTAGCCGGCGCCTCCACGTTGCCCTAGCCGCCGGTCTGCACGAAGAAGCTTCGCACGCCCAGCCGAACCGCAACCATCGAACGAGGCTGCACGCACCACCGGAGTGTGGTGGTCTCGCTCGCTCACCGAACACCACCGCCGTCTTCGAGGAACGCGCACGACCAGCAGCCTCCCGAGTCTCTAGGTATCCTCGCCGGCGAACGCAGAGCAAGGGGCGCTTCACCGCTCGTCTGCAACCGCCAGCCTTGAGTCGCCGCCGCTGCTCGTGAGATCGGGGAGTGCAGCCGTCCGCAACCTCCCCGCGTGCGCCTGGAAGCCCTACCGCCGCCGCGGAAGATCGGATCCGCCCCGGCCGTCCGCGAATTTCACACAGCCGCCGCCAAGCGAACTCGCGACGGCGAGAGTCACCTCCTACACCGTCGTCGTGGTTTTACAGCAGCAAGTTTGTTGGTCGGTGAGCGTTTAATTCGAGTTTCGTGCTTAACTAGTAATATTGCGACCTATCGATAGGATTAAACGTTCGATTGAGATTTTAAGTGATGAGTTCGAACACGCCCTTGTAGGAACCGAACTTGGAACGGAATTGGAAGTCGATTGCCAAGCAAACTAAGAATTATTGAGTTCTCGCGTTGAAACCGAGGTAAAGCGGATAGGATATTTTAATACGGTGAGTTTAAGTATCGCACGATTAGGGTTTAAGTGTGAATATTTGGAGTTTAATTTGGAAATTATGATGTGAATCGAGTTTCGCTAAAAGGAGAATAGGCAGGAGTTCGATTAGATTTTGGAATAAAAATCGAAGCTTGAGGTAAGGGACCTCGTCTGCGAACTTTTAAATGGGAGTAAATGAAAATGATTTTTATGATTTTATGTGCAAATATTTCGATGTATTATGTGAAAATGAATCATTATTTTATGTGAAAGTATTCTCGTATGTTATGTATAAAGATCCCATTATTTTATGTGAAAATAGGACAGAAGGCAGTGTGTATGAGAATGTTTCATGTTTATTACAAAAGTATGATTTATCACCCTGTCCATGAGAAAGTATGAATGATGTGTTAATGATGATAATTGTGATATGTACACCATGATTATGTGGTGATGGGACCTTATGCATGATTTGTATGTCACGACATGAATTATTGAATAGTGTGGACATTGGTTATCCCGAGATCATTTGAAATGACTCGGGATGACGATCGACCTCACAATTATATGAATAGCCATGGATTAAAGACCTGGCAACTGAATGAATAGCCATGGATTAAAGACCTGGCAACTGAATGAATAGCCATGGATTAAAGACCTGGCAACTGAATGAATAGCCATGGATTAAAGACTGGCAGCCCGAATGAATAGCCATGGATTAAAGACTGCAATCGAATGAATAGCCATGGATTAAAGACACTGCAATCGAATGAATAGCCATGGATTAAAGACTGGCAATCGAATGAATAGCCATGGATTAAAGACCTGGCAACTGAATCAATAGCCATGGATTAAAGACCTGGCAACTGAATGAGCAGTCATGGATTAAAGGCCTGACAATTACTATACAGCCATGGATTAAAGACCTGGCAACTCTAGAAAGTTTTAATTCCCATCTATGTATGTTATGAATGAGTTTAGAGATCATGATTGTATGTGTATGCATATCCCAAACCTCGGTAGTGAGGTTACTTACTGGGTATTATTTATGCAATACTCACCCTTTCTTTTAAAAATGTTTTTCATGTAAAGGGAAGGACGTGCGTGCGGGCGTGTGACGGAGAGCGTGATTAGGACCATGGGAACCAGCATGATTTTCCGCATAGTCTTATTTTGAACTATTTTTGTCTCCATGATTTAAATTGAAGTTGAACTTGTTTACAGTTTTAATAGGCCAAGTTGATTTAACGTTTTAACTGATTTTTACTGTTTTGTTTTGGGATCCCTAGAACTGTTTACGATAAATGGAAATTTCTTTCAAGTTCTTTTATTTCTCGGCCTATAAATGCATGCATGTGTAGTAATGTCCCTAGGATTTGGTCATAGAAAAGTAGGGCGTTATGGTTGGTATCGAGCCCTAGGTTTAAGGGTTCAGAGACTTGCTTACAGAGTAAGCACAGAGTAGTTCCCATGGTTTAACAACGCTTCCAGTCACCGCCAGGTACGTGCTGATATTTTATTAAGAAAGTAAATGATTATGATATGATACAATATTATGCATATACATAACCCTAAAAGCCCCAAGGGGTGATTCTATCTTACGATTTGATAATGAAGGAAACTGAGTTAGAAACTCTCTATGTTGTAGTTTTGACATAATGCCACCTAGAGGCCGAGGGAGAGGTAGGGGACGTGGTAGGGGCCGGAGGGCAAGAGAAAACATTGACGCCCAACCGGAATTACCCCTGGATCAGGAAGAGATTACTCCACCCGTTCGAGACCTTCCCAGGACCCGCCTGAACGTCAGGAGAATATACCGCATTGCCCCCGCGGGCGCACTGAGGGAACGCCAATGTTATGACTATGATGGTGGAGGCCATGCGAGCCTAGTGCGAGCCACGTAGCCACCCACCGCCCAAGCAAATCGGGGTAAACGACGCAACTCTAGAGTCTCGTTACCGAAAGACTTCGTGAAGTATGATCCGAGATCTTTCAATGGGTCTTCCAGTGACCCCCATCGTGGCGGAGTTGTGGTCGTCCTCCATTGAGACCATCTTCGATCGATGAACCGCCACGAGGACCCAGAGGGTGTCTGTGCGACCTTCATGCCGAGGATGACGCGTACTTGTGGTGGGAGTCCGCCAAGGAACCATTGTTGCCATGGAGAAACGATTACTTGGAACCTATTCAAGGAAGCATTTCGCGGGAATTCTATCCTGCTGCGGCTCGTTACATGAAGAAGCAGAATTCTTACAATGCGAGTAACAGAGGGTGAGAGATATATGAGAGGGAATTTACCCGTCTATCCCGTTTTGCCCCCGAGCTAGTGGATACAGAAGCAAAGAAGACTGAGCGCTTCATCATGGGGCTAGATGAGAATGTTCGAGGCTTTATTCAAGCATTAGCACCTCCTGATTACGCCTCCGCAGTGAGAGTGGCGGAACTGATTTGGGTGCAGGCTCAGACTGCACAGCCGGTGGTAGTTAACTCGGGGCAGCCCTTAGCGAATCATAAGAGGAAGTGGGACCAGCCCCATTCCAGCTCACAGCGCCCCAACAGACACCGCATAGGACAGTGGCATTTCCGTCATGAGTCCCGGCCCGTAAAACCACCGATCAACGGATCGGGAATAGCGGCGGAGAGATAGGCCACAGTGCAAGGAATGTGGTAAATCGTGACTGGGTAAATGTATGGCCCGATCCGAGCGTGTTTCAAGTGTGGAAAGGAAGGGCCGCGAGCTAATATCCGCTCGAATCAAGCCAAAGACTAGCCGACCCACAGATTATGAGTAGTGGGCTGCTTTGTGAAGCCGCCATACAACAGTGGGGAGAGCCTATGCAAGCACCGGTCGAGACATCTATGGCTCGGACTCGGTGGTTCTGTGTACACTTCCATTACTTGGGCACCTCGCCTTTGTCTTGTTTGATTCGGGTTCCACGCACTCTTTTATTTCTGCATCCTTTGTAAGTCAAGCTGAGTTAGAACTAGAACAGTTACAGTATGCCCTATCTGTCTCCACTCCTGCGGGAATAAATTTGTTGGCCAATATGAAAGTCAAGGATGGTAGTGTGACCATCGCAGACCATGTGTTAGCAGTGAACCTAGTGGTCTTAGATATGTTTGATTTTGATGTAATTTTAGGCATGGATGGTTAGCGCTTGAGAACCATGCTTGTATTGATTGTTTCAAGAAGGAGGTAATGTTCACTCCTCCTAACCAACCCAGCTCTGAGTTCAGAGGCCTGAGAGCAGGAAGTAGGCCTAAGGTAATTACTGCCCTTAAGGCCAGAAAGTTATTGCATCGGGGAGCTTGGGGCGTCTTAGCCTGCATATTAGATGCAAGGTGCACAGAGATCTCAGTGACATCGGTGCCTGTAGTGAATGAGTTTACAGATGTCTTCCCCGAGGACCTCCCCGGAATACCTCCAGTCAGGGAGGTAGATTTTAACATCGGATTGGAATTGGGGACGACCCCGATATCCAAGGCCCCGTACAGAATGGCACCAGCAGAGTTGAAAGAACTAAAAGTACAGTTACAAGACTTGCTAGACAAAGGGTTTATACGCCCAAGCGTTTCACCCTGGGGAGCACCTGTATTGTTCGTGAAAAAGAAAGACGGATCCATGCGCCTGTGCATAGATTACAGGGAGTTGAATAAAGTTACAATCAAGAATAAATATCCTCTCCCCAGAATAGATGATTTGTTCGACCAGTTGCAAGGAGCGACAGTGTTCTCTAAGATCGATCTGAGATCAGGCTACCATCAGTTGAGGATCGGTGAGGGGATATTCCTAAAACGAAAGATTCGAGATCACGTTATGGGCATTACGAGTTCCAAAGTGATGCCGTTTGGCTCGACCAATGCTCCGCGCGCCTTCATGGACTTGATGAACCGTTTGTTCAAGGAGTTTCTTGATACGTTCGTGATTGTGTTCATCGATGATATATTGATCTACTCCTGTGTGATGAAAAACATGAAATGCACGAGGAAAGTCTTACTCACACCGAGAGAGAATAAGTTGTATGCAAAATTCTCCAAGTGTGAATTTTGGCTCGCATGTATCTTTTCTAGGGCATGTGGTGTCCGAAAGTCGAGTCATTTGTTGATCCAAAGCAAAAGTGGAGGCCGCCACACGGTGGCCTCGTCCCGACCACCCGTTCTGGTGCGTACGTAGTTTTCTCGGGTCTTGCAGATACTATAGGCGCTTTGTGCGAGGATTTTGCCAAGATAGCCATGCCTATGACTCGATTGACGCGTAAAGGAAACTCATTTGTTTGGGATGATGCTTGTGAGGCGAGTTTCGGGAACTCAAGCACAGATTAGTGTCGGCCCCGATTCTTACAGATTCCCGAGGAACAGGAGCTTTGTGGTTTCAAGTGATGCTTCCAAGAAAGGGTTGGCGTGTCTCGATGCAAAGACGGTAAAGTAATAGCTTATGCATCCCGACAATTGAAGACATACGAGAGGAACTATCCAACTCATGACCGGAACTAGCAAAGAAGTGGTATTTTGCGTTAAAAATGGAGACACTACCGTATGATGAGAAAATTGAGATTTTTACAGCATCATAAAAGTCCAAGTATCTGTTCACCCGAAGGAATTGAACATGAGGCAACGCAGATGGTTGGAATTGGTGAAAGATTATGATATTGACATACAGCACCATCCGGTAAGGCTAATGTAGTGGCCGATGCCCTCAAAGCAGAAGCGGTGCATACATCGCTGCTTGAGTGACAGCACAGACAGCAGAGATTCTGAGCAGAGTTTGCTCGAGCTGAAATTGCAGTGCTAGTAGGAAAGACCACGACTCAGTTAGCCCAGTTAACAGTGCAATCGACCTTGAGGCAACGTATTATAGAGGCTCGGCGGTGGACCTCGATTAGTGGAAAAACTTACTGCGCAGTAGCTACTGAGTGAGTTGACAGAGTTCTCCCTATCCACAGATGGAGGATTGCTATTATTTGGGGGGCGGTGTGTGTGCGGACAATGACAAGATGAGAGCTGAGATTTTGAACGAAGCCCACAACTCACCATTTTCTATGCATCCTGGCAGTACCAAGATGTACCGAGATCTGAAACAGTCGTTTTGGTGGTGCAACATGAAGCGCGACGTGGCAGAGTTTGTCAGCAAGTGTTTGACTTGTCGGCAGTGAAGGCACCTAGACAGAGGCTGCGCAGATTGCTGCAACCATTACATGTGCCTCAGTGGAAATGGGAGGAGATCTCTATGGATTTCATAGTTGGATTGCCTAGAACTTTACGAGGTTACACAGTGATTTGGGTCATAGTGGACAGGTTAACAAAGTCAGCACATTTTATACCAGGGAAACCCACCTATTCTACAGATAAGTGGGCGCAGCTTTACCTGGAAGAGATAGTCCGTTTACATGGAATCCCGGTCAAGATTATTTGAGATAGGATCCACGTTTCACCTCCAACTTCGGAAGAGTTTACAGAGAGCTTTGGGTTCGCAGATTGAACTTTTAATATGACTTTTCATCCATGAGCGGATGGGGCAGACGTAACGATTGAATCGAGATATTAGAGGATATGTTGCGAGCTTGCACTTTAGACTTCCCAGGCAGTTGGGACGCTCATTTACATCTGATGGAGTTTGCTTATAACAACAGTTATCAGTCGACCATCGGAATGGCTCCATTTGAAGCTCTCTATGGAAAACGTTGCAGAACTCCAGTTTTCGGGAGGAGGTTGGTGAACGCCGCTTGTTGGGTCCAATTAGTTCGAGATCACTAATGAGGCAATGCAAAAGATCGTGGCACGAATGCGAGACCGCCCAAGTCGAGACAAAAGAATTATGCCGACACGAGAGGCGAAGGACCTAGAATTCGAGGTTGGGGACCACGTGTTCCTTAAGGTGGCCCCAATGAAGGAAATTCGAGGTTTGGCCGTAAAGGAAGTTAAGTCCGCGATTCATCGGACCATTTGAGATTTTAGAGAGGATCGGTGCGGTGGCCTCTGATTAGCACCGCCGCCTTCTCTTTCATTGGTTCATAACGTATTCCATGTCTCCATGTTGAGAAAGTACGTCCCAGATCCGACTCATGTCATAGACTTCGAACCATTACAGTTAACAGGATCTGAGTTATGGTGAACGCACCGGTACAAATTATTGCAAGAGATCGAAAGACCCTCCGTTAACCGTGAGATCAGCTTAGTTAAGGTATTGTGGCAGAACCACCGCGCGGAGGAAGCTACTTGGGAGCGAGAAGAGGAAGTACGCGCTAAATATCCTGAACTATTCCAAGAATAGGAACTTTCGAGGACGAAAGTTCTTAAGGAGGGAAGATTGTGACGACCATCATCACAGGTATTATTATTAATTTTATTTAACGCTCTTGTAAACGCCGTGTTTAGTTGGATTGGTGATTTTAATCAAGCTCTCGGCGAGAGAGGAGGCCGTATTTTGTTTAACTTATGTGAATTATTTCTTGTCTATTGAGACTAACTATAAAAATTAAAGGGAAAGGTAAGTGTAAGGGCATTTTGGTGAATTAGTTCTAAATTAGGGTGATCTAGCACACAATTTGACCTAGATAGATGGTATATATATATCATGAGAAAACCCTAGCCTCCACACCTACTCATCATTGTATCAAACCCAAACCCTAGCCCTAAAAGAACACACATTTTCTCCTTCTTGTTGAATTGCAAACCCTAACCCTAAAGGACTCAAACCTTTCTCCTTTCACTAAACCCTAGCCGTCGGCAAGAAGAGGATCGCATGACCTCGGTGCGTGCCTCTCCGCCGCAAACTCTCGCGGATTGTCCTCTCCTTCTCTTTCTCTCGACCCTAGCCGGCGCCTCCACGTTGCCCTAGCCGCCGGTCTGCACGAAGAAGCTTCGCACGCCCAGCCGAACCGCAACCATCGAACGAGGCTGCACGCAGCCACCGGAAGTGTGGTCTCGTTCTGGTCTACCGAACACCACCGCCGTCTTCGAGGGAACGCACGACCAGCAGCTCCCGAGTCTCTAGGTATCCTCGCCGGCGAACGCAGAGAGCGAGGCGCTTCACCGCTCGCTCGCAACCGCCGCCTTGAGTCGCCGCCATTGCTTTCGTGAGATCGGGAGGCGGCCGTCCGCAACCTCCCCGGCGCAGCCGGAAGCCCTACCGCCGCGCGGAAGATCGGATCCTCGTCCACCGGCCCGCGAATTTTCCAAGAAACGCCGCCGACGAACCTGCACGGCCGAGAGTCACCTCCTACACCGTCGTCGTGGTTTTACAGCAGCAAGTTTGTTGGTCGGTGAGCGTTTAATTCGAGTTTCGTGCTTAACTAGTAATATTGCGACCTATCGATAGGATTAAACGTTCGATTGAGATTTTAAGTGACAGGTTCGAACACGTCCTTGTAGGAACCGAACTTGGAACGGAATTGGAAGTCGATTGCCAAGCAAACTAAGAATTATTGAGTTCTCGCGTTGAAACCGAGGTAAGCGGATAGGATATTTTAATACGGTAGTTTAAGTATCGCACGATTAGGGTTTAAGTGTGAATATTTGGAGTTTAATTTCGGAAATTATGATGTGAATCAGGTTTCGCTAAAAGGAGAATAGGCAGGGAGTTCGATTAGATTTTGGAATAAAAATCGAAGCTTGAGGTAAGGGACCTCGTGCCGAACTTTTAAATGGGAGTAAATGAAAATGATTTTTATGATTTTATGTGCAAATATTTCGATGTATTATGTGAAAATGAATCATTATTTTATGTGAAAGTATTCTCGTATGTTATGTATAAAGATCCCATTATTTTATGTGAAAATAGGACAGCAGTGTGTATGAGAATGTTTCATGTTTATTACAAAAGTATGATTTATCACCCTGTCCATGAGAAAGTATGAATGATGTGTTAATGATGATAATTGTGATATGTACACCATGATTATGTGACTGATGGGACCTTATGCATGATTTGTATGTCACGACATGAATTATTGAATAGTGTGGACATTGGTTATCCTGAGATCGCTGAAATGACTCAGGATGACCAGTCGGCCTCACAATTATATGAATAGCCATGGATTAAAGACCTGGCAACTGAATGAATAGCCATGGATTAAAGACACGCAATCGAATGAATAGCCATGGATTAAAGACCTGGCAACTGAATGAATAGCCATGGATTAAAGACCTGGCAACTGAATGAATAGCCATGGATTAAAGACCTGGCAACTGAATGAATAGCCATGGATTAAAGACCTGGCAACTGAATGAATAGCCATGGATTAAAGACACGGCAATCGAATGAATAGCCATGGATTAAAGACTGCAATCGAATGAGCGATCATGGATTAAAGGCACGACAATTACTATCTGACCATGGATTAAAGACACGCAACTCTAGAAAGTTTTAATTCCCATCTATGTATGTTATGAATGAGTTTAGAGATCATGATTGTATGTGTATGCATATCCCAAACCTCAGTAGCGAGGTTACTTTTATCGGGTATTGTTTATGCAATACTCACCCTTTCTTTTAAAAATGTTTTTTGAGGTAAAGGGAAGGACGTGCGGGCGTGTGTGGGACGGAGAGCGTGATTAGGACCATGGGAACCAAAGCATGATTTTCCGCATAGTCTTATTTTGAACTATTTTTGTCTCCATGATTTAAATTGAAGTTGAACTTGTTTACAGTTTTAATAGGCCAAGTTGATTTAACGTTTTAACTGATTTTTACTGTTTTGTTTTGGGATCCCTAGAACTGTTTACGATAAATGGAAATTTCTTTCAAGTTCTTTTATTTCTCGGCCTATAAATGCATGCATGTGTAGTAATGTCCCTAGGGATTTGGTCATAGAAAAGTAGGGGCGTTACAAGTTTTGTAATGATTTCAGAGCTTTTACGTGTCTAAATTACTCAATTTCAGGTTCAGAGCTTAAACAAAACAATTGGAGACATTTTGGATCATTCGAGATCGAAACAAGGCTATTTGGAGCTAAAAATAACATCATTTAGAAGTAGAAAGATCAATCAGAGCTTGAAGACCCGAAGTCATGGTGTTGCAACGCCATGCTTGATTTTTAGAGGCATTGAAGACCCCAGACGATAGCGTTGCAACGTTGCCTTGCAGCGTCGCAACGCTACTTGGATAAGAGGCGTGTGCGTTAGTGTAGCGGCGTTGCAACGCTGCCCTCAGCGTTGCAACGCCATTGAGACATTCCATATATGCCAGTCCTTAGGGTATAGCGTTTCAACACTCTTCCTAGCGTTGCAACGTTGTACCGTTGATGCCTATAAATAGAACATTATGCATTCTTGTAAGGGGAGTCGAATTTGGTAGACTTTTGACCCTATTTTCGAATTACACTTTGTAAGAAGAGAGAAAATAGCGTTTTTGATAGACAAAGCATTCGTGAAGGTTCGAGATCGAAGACGGGAGCTCAGAGACGAAGGACCGACATCGACACATAAGTTTAATTTCCTTTTCTTTCAGATTGTAATACCGTTTTAAGACGTTTTCTACATGTTTAGCTTGGTTTTCATGTGATTTAGAGTAGCTAAATGTTGTAATTAGGATTCGATTTACTTGTTAAGACCTTTTTGCTATGTATTGAAGCATGTTTTGTTCTTATTTTTGGCAATTCGTTCTTCAACTCTTAATATTGTTGGTTTAAGTGGACTCGAGAGATAAAACTTGAATTAGAGCAAAGTTGTCAAAACCCTTAGGAGCCTGGCATGAGAATGACTTAGAAATCTAAGGGAAACACATAAAGAAGTTGCTTAATGTCGTGCATGTCATAGGTTTATATGGAGACTATAGAATTTATTACATGTGTGAGGCTCACTAAAAATCGAGAGGTTTTCTTGAGTATCTTACTTCTTGTTTATAAATTCATCTATTTGGTTCAATGCATGTGTTGATTAAGTCATTAACTTGTAAAGTCACTTTCCTCAAATCTATCAATTCATGTTTTCATGTGTTAGTCTGTTGTTTGTCTTCATTTTCAATCACCTATCCATGTTATGTTTTTTTAGCTAAAATTGAGAATTAGTATCTTGGTAATTAATTAATCTAGAAACCCATTCCCGAGGATGATACTTGGACTCTTAAATCACTATACTAAAATTTGACCCGTACACTGCGGTATTGCATTATCAAAATTATATGTAACAAGTTTTTGGCGCCATTGCCGGGAATGGCGATTATTTAGATTAATTAATATTAGGAGAAATTTGAGGTTTTAGACTAAAGTTTGTTTGTGTGTTTTTCCTTATTTGTTTTTGTGTGTTGTTTGTTTCCTTATTTGTGTTATTTTAGTTTTGTGTATTTTTGAGTCTTTGTCTCCTGTTTTTTGTTGTGTTGCTATTGTGTAGAAGTCTTGATCTGAATTATTAATTTCTCAAAGTATGACTTTGCATGATTTTTCTCCATCTTTCTATTGTCCATTCCACGACCCTAGGTATGTGCATCATGATTTCTCTGAATACCATATGTTTAATTTTTACCATTTTGTACCTGAAATTTATAAAAATTCTTATGATGGTAGTTATTTAGGCATTTGGAACCATAATTTTTCGTACTTTGACCTACCTAATGAAGGATCTTCTCTTGTGGACCAATTAATGGAATATACCTTAGAATTAAAAATTAAAAATTTGGTTCATAATGAATTAGAAAGGTTGAATAGGTTAGAAGCTGAGGTGTTAGGACTTTGGGAAATAGTACAGGATAGATCTCAATATCTCAGTCAACTAGTAATTTCCCTTAAGGCCCTACAGGAACAATTTCTTATCCTTACCACTCAGGAGGTGCCTCCTAAGAGGACTTGTTCATACGATAGTGAGGATAGTTTGGGGGAGATTGAAACACACCAGAGACAGGTTAGTGGGTTAGACGATGATGAGATAATCACTTCCACAGAGGAAATCCAGGTGACAGAGTTAGAGGCTGAGAAGTCCTCTCTCCTTTTATCCTCATAATTTTCCTTAATTTTTTATAACTATTTGTCCTATACTTACGAGTCTTGCTTTGATTTTAGTTCTTTCATTTCATTAAACAAAAATACCAAAAATAATTATATGTCTGGTGTCCAGGAGAAACAAGATAGCCTTTTAGACTTAGAAGGCTATATTGATGCAAGCAAGAAGGGCCCAAAGAAATATAAGCAGTTCTATGTGCCCTGATAAGTCACCATCTAGCTAAAGACGTTAAAGAAAGCGCTTCTTTGGAGGCAACCCAAGTTTTATATTTTATGTTTTATGTTTTTGTATTTTCTGTCTTTTTATGTGTTATTTCATTTTCTAGTGTTGTTGTTTTTATCTAACTTCTTATCTTTTGTACCTCCAGGTGTATGCCCAAGGAGAGAGCTGCAGACTTGCACCCTTTTGATCTTGAGATCGAGAGGACCTGTAGGAGACTCCTAAGGGAAGGAAGAGCAGAACCTCAAGCAATGGCTGATCAGGAGCTTATCAATAACCCTAAACCCATCAACGAGTATTTCCAACCTGTTTTTGATTCTGAGCAGGCTGGAATAGTCTATGCCCCTATAAATGCTAACAATTTTGAACTTAAGACAGGACTTATACAGATGGTTAGGGAATGTGCTTTTCGAGGATTAGCCACAAAAGATCCTAACTCACACTTGCAGAATTTCTTAGAAATCTGTGGTACATTTAAGATGAATGGTATCTTTGCTGATAATATTTGTTTATGTCTCTTTCCTTTCTCTTTGCAGGGCAGAGCTAAAGAATGGCTAGGGTCCCTTCCCTCAGGCAGTATCACTTCTTGGGAGGAGTTGGCCCAAGCCTTCATGACCAAATTCTTTCCACCTGTAAAGGCTGCAAAGTTAAGAACGAAGATAGGAACATTCAGGCAGCAGGAAGGAGAGCAACTATTTGAGGCCTGGGAAAGGTACAAGGACATGCTCAGGAGGTTCCTACAACATGGCTACCCAGATTGGCTCCAGGTACAATTGTTTTATAATGGACTGGAAGGTAAGACCAGGACCGTTCTGGATGCCACTGCTGGAGGGGCTTTCATGGCGAAGACTATGCAAGAAGCACGTGCCCTCCTCGAGGAAGTGTCAACTGCCAGCTATCAGTGGCCTACAGATAATGACAGATCTAAACCAGTAATTGGATTGTATCAACTAGATGGGGTAACCTCCCTTAGATCTCATATGGCATCTCTCACTCATGCTCTGAATAATTTTGCAAGATCACCCCAGACAATGGTTCCATCTCAATGCTCCTAGCCAAATGGAGAATCCACTTTGGAGCAACTACATTACCTGAACAATAGAAGCAACAACTATGGAGGAAACCAGACTCAGAATAACCTCCCAACACATTATAATCCAGGTTTGAGGTATCATGAGAATTTCTCTTATGCTAACAATAAAAATGTGTTGAATCCTCCTACAGGATATGCTTCTACATCAGAGAGGAAACCATCTCTGGAAGAGACATTACACTCCTTTATAGCTGAATCCAGAAGTCGGTCCAACCAGCTGGAGAATGCAGTCACCAGTCTATCTAGTATGTGACTAGTCATGGAGCTACAATAAAGAATATCGAGACTCAGATTAGCCAAATGAACACATCACTCCGAGTGCTGCAAGATAGAAAAGAAACACCTTGAGGGAGTACAGTCTAGCTAAAGATGATAAACAAAGCGCTTCTTGGGAGGAAACCCAAGCTTTATATTTTTGTTGTTTTCTTGATTTAGTTATTTTTCAGTTCTTAGTTTACTCATTCGTTTGTTTTGCTTTATAGGTGGTGATGATATCCCCCTTCGTTGAAATCCCATACTCCCGTTCTGAGGAACTCCAACACACATGCTTTGGCTATCCAAGGAACTCAGAAAGATCTCCATAACTCAGGACAATATTGTTCACTCTTACCCTTATACTTAATTTGTGCTTATTTTTGCAAACATTGGGGACAATGTTTAGTTTATGTTTGGGGGTGGGATGTTGTTTATTTGTTGTGACTGTCCTGAGTATGTGCTGGAATTGCAGATTGATCTTTTATTGAGTATGATAGCCTAGGATGACATATAATTGGAAATCTTTGTGATTCTGCTGAAACCTTAGAGTATGACATGAATTTGAGTTAATTTAAAAAATTTTCTTGAGTATTTCCTGCACTATTATGCACATAGCCTGTGTTCCTGTAGTTTTGAAATGCTTATAACAAAGTTATTAGGCTTAGAAGTTTGATGCCACCTCGATAGGTCTAAGAACTGATTTGAGAGTTAAACTGCAGGATAGGGTGAATGACAATATGAAATGCATGACATGTTTAGTATGTTAAACAGTTGGTTTTTGTTCCTTGTTCGCTAAAGAAAAAATTCGTGAGCGCAAAAAGAGTTACCTTCACTGTGATCAGTTAGGCCACTCATTGAGCGAGTGCTTTGGGTAAGGGTCCTTGCAGTGGATGTGTGAAAGCTAGTGTCCTTCCACAAAAAAAAAAAAAAGAAGAAGAAGAAAATTGAAAAAGTGATAAAAAGTGGGTAAGTGCTGAGTAGAGTTATTTAATTATTGAATGTGGGGAGGCTCAAAGATTAGTAATTATGACCAGTCTAGGGGAAAGTCGAATGGAGAGCCTAATAAAGTTGATCCGGACTTAGTAAAAATGAAGGGAACATAGGCTAATCACACACACACGTAGGAACACTTAGGAAAAGTTTTAAATTGCTTGCTGAAGTGTTATGTTTGAATGTTTCCTGTGATTACAAGATTTTCTCTTATATCTTTGAGGCTTGAATCAATTGTATGTATAAGAACAATCCGATGTTTAATACTATTTTTGCTCGGGACTAGAAAAAATTTAAGTTTGGGGGTGTTTGATAGCACACAAAATGTGCTTTCCTTAGGCCTAATTATTGATAGTTTTGTAATGATTTCAGAGCTTTTACGTGCTAAATTACTCAATTTCAGGTTAAGAGCTTAAACAAAATAATTGGAGACATTTTGGATCACTCGGGATCGAAACGAGGCTATTTGGAGCTAAAAAGAACATCATTTAGAAGTAGAAAGATCAATCCGAGCTTGAAGACCCGAAGTGATGGCATTGCAACGCCATGCTTGCTGTTTAGAGGCCTTGAAGACCCAAGACGATAGCGTTGCAACGCTGCCTTGCAGCGTCGCAGCGATATCTCAATAAGAAGGCACATTTGAAGAACTGCACTAAGAGCGTTGCAACGCTGCCTTGCAGCGTCACAACGCTACTTTGATAAGAGGCGCACGCGTTAGGGTAGCGGCATTGCAATGTTGCCCTCAGTGTGGCAACGCCATCGATACATTCCATATATGCCAGCCGCGTATGGTATAGTGTTGCAACGCTGTACCGTTGATGCCTATAAATAGAACATTATGCATTCTTGTAAGGGAAGCCGAATTTGGTAGACTTTTGACCCCATTTTCGAAATACACATTGTAAGAAGAGAGAAAAGAGCATTTTTGGGAGTCAAAGTATGCGTGGAGGTTCGAGATCGAAGACGGGAGCTTGGAGAGGAAGGACCGACATCGACACATAAGTTTAATTTCCTTTTCTTTCAGATTGTAATACCATTTTAAGACGTTTTCTACATGTTTAGCTTGGTTTTCATGTGATTTAGAGTAGCTAAATGTTGTAATTAGGATTCGATTTACTTGTAAAGACTTTTTTGCTATGTATTGAAGCATGTTTTGTTCTTACTTTTGGCAATTCCTTCTTCAACTCTTAATTTTTTTGGTTTAAGTGGACTCGAGAGATAAAACTTGAATTAGAGCAAAGTTGTCAAAACCCTTAGGAGTCTGGCATGAGAATGACTTAGAAATCCAAGGGAAACACATAAAGAAGTTGCTTAATGTCGTGCATGTCATAGCTTTATATGGAGACTATAGAATTTATTGCATGTGCGAGGCTCACTAAAAATTGAGAGGTTTTCTTGAGTATCTTACTTCTTGTTTATAAATTCATCTCTTTGGTTCAACGCATGTGTTGATTAAGTCATTAACTTGTAAAGTCACTTTCCTCAAATCTATCAATTCATGTTTTCATGTGTTAGTCTGTTGTTTGTCTTCATTTTCAATCACCTATCCATGTTATGTTTTTTTAGCTAAAATTGAGAATTAGTATCTTGGTAATTAATTAATCTAGAAACCCATTCCCGATGACGATACTTGGACTCTTAAATCACTATACTAAAACTTGACCCGTACACTGCGGTATTACATTATCAAGGAGCTTGGTTTTAATCCAAATGACTACTTACCTTATGTTTGAAGATTCAGGAAAAGAATGTGTGCCCCTAAACAACCACAACGATGTCTAAAACAAACTTAAGAAGTCGAAACTGATCAGATTAAATTAAGTCCGACGAGCGGCGGTTCGGCTGCTTTCTGGTGTCAGCCCGATGATTTTTCGGCTAGATGAAGAATGAGATGAAGAAAGTGAAGAAATAAGAAGAAAGAAAACAAGAAGGAGTTTTGAAGCGTGTATTTTAAGTTGTAAATACTCTAGTTTTAAAAGGCACAAAAAAGTCTCAATACTTTTAGAAAAAGGAATCCTAATCCTTTTTAGAAAAATGAATCTTAAAACTTTTAAAAACATAAATCTTAATCATTTTTTTTTAAAAAAAATTGAAACCTCATTCGTATCTAATTATCCAAAGATTCAAATTAAATCAAATACATTTAATGCATCTGATTTTACGAGGCGTCATAGAGAGAGGGAGGAAACAAATCGTAGTTTTCCCGCGTCTTCCCAAACTTCCAGCATTTGCTGGAAGTTATTCTATTAAATTAAAACTAATAATATTAATTTAATTAACAATTAATTAAATCAATAATAAATAATTAAATATATGATATTAATTTAATTAACAATTAATGAAATCAATAATCATTAACTAAATTAAATTTAATTAATATCCATTTCAATTATATTTAAATGAACATCTCTCACATAACCTATAGTTTTAATTAAATTTAATAAAATTAACTAGTTAATTAATTCACCAATTAATGAATGGCTAAATTAAATATAATTTATTTAATTTAGACCATATAATTGAATCATATCCAATTGTAATTCTCTCATAACCTATAGTTGTAATGTACATCAAATGTGCATTAAATTTAGTCTATAGTTTTAATATGAATCCAAATTCACATTAAAATAATATTTGAACTTCTTTAATTATTAAATTCTCTCATAAATTAATTTTGAATCACATCCGAAATTAAATTTATATTTTAAAGTTTTAATCAAAATATAAACTTTATATTATAATATATTAATATATTATAATGATTCCCTAAGTGAATTTGAACATTTCAAATTTCAATCAAGATCAAATAGCCTTAGCACTCTTTACGAGCTAGAAATGGGACTTAATGGACTTACAGATCAGAAGTTCAAACGATACAAGATTACTTGCCTAATCTCATTAACCACATCAATCAACATTCGTTAACTGCGGATACACTCCACTAAAGGCTCACAGTTGTACTCTCCTCACTTTAGATATATTTTATGTCCATAGATATAGACCAATAACAACAAGTTAATTCTTCACGAGTATTCGTAACGAAAGTTTGATCAAATTATCATTTTACCCCTAGGTTATATTTATGACCTTAAGTATCAGTGCTCCTCTAATGAAGAACCCGTTTAAGGTCCAACCAATAAACAGAAAACCCTTTTTGGGCCAATGAGCGGGTAGGGTCCTTTGTTCAAGTCCCAGAGAGACCACTTAAGAGAACACCTCATCTACTTTCCATATAGTAGGGAAGAGTGAATTTCATCTCGTGTAATAATGTTTTCAGCTCCCCACTTGGTCTCGTCACCAAAATGGTATGCACATTGATTCGAAAATGTGACCACTATCGTCTATATAGATCAAATGATAATCTCTCACGAATAGGAGTTCATAATACACTTAGAATTAAGATTAAGTTGCATAGATCATCCTATTCAAATAAAAAACAAAACTAGTAAACAAAGTTACATCCAATGGGTACCACTTCGTGGTTTGGTCATATGAAAACTCATTACATAGGATACCCCCCTTCGTATGTCAACTATACAATTGTGTTGGATCATTGCGTTTGTATGAAATAATAAATGGGTCATATCAATAGTGTTACCAGGATATGGTACACAACCTCATCCTTATACTATAGACCATTTAGCTTGTTTCTTGAACATTGATTTTCATATGTCTCCACATACAGTTCAAGACACATGCTACAACCTAGGATGTTAGTTTATTTGATTTAAGGTTATTTTAAACAAAACTAATACAACATTCAACAAAAACTTTTATTGAATAACCTCAATAACACTTTATTGATAATAATATAATATTTTTACATTTACTATCTATGAGTTTTAGGGCATAAAATCCAACAGGGCAGATTTAGTTTGCACAAACAATTCTAATGGGATGAATGAAAGAACGATCAACTACCATATAAAAATCAACTAGATATGTGAGCTCATTGATCTATACCAAAATATCTTCAACAATTCTAATGGGAAGAATGAAAGAACGACCCAGTAATTGAATTACTACATTAGTTAGTCTGTTGCAAGTCATTTAATTTTAAATCATGATAAAAAGAGAATGACATGTGATTAATGGAAGTCCTTAAATCTAAACGACTAAAATCAATAAAGAAAAACACATATCAATGTTGAATTATATTGAGGCTCAATAATACCTTCACATTATTTCACTCAATACTTTCAAAATATTTGCGTGGTTTTACTCTTAAAATAAGAACATAGTATATTATTTTCCTAAACTTGCAATTGAATCGAATCTCCACCACAATAGATGAATTCACTGGTCCTGAAAGGACATTGTATATGCTTAGTAAAGTAAATAAGGTTCATATATGAAATTATATAATTAGAACTTGGACAAAATAGTCCAAAAGTTATTCTACATGTTTGCAAGTCTTATTACAGTAAAGATAAAAATATTTATTAAGTATGTTAGTTTCACTAATATATTTTATCTCATAAAAATTTATCAAGTAGAAAGTACATAAGAACTATAGTATACTATATATACAGTCATTATTGGAATTTTTATCATTGATAACATGTAAATAGTAAACTTTAATATTTAAGAGTGTTATGCCTTAAACATCAAACCATTTAGAAAATAATCTCGATTTCAATTTACATCGTCCCAGGTTCCCAGTTATGTATGCGCTCAAATATATCATGGATGTTGGTCTTCAAGTAAATTCCATTATCTCGAACAGACCAAATGCAATTTCGCTGACATCTGAAAGCAAGCCAACCGGATTTCTCTGGCCAAAACACATTAAACGAAGCATGACTCTTCATATTCCGCATGTAGCACCAATAGAGTGTTGTCTGAAACAAATTCTCCTTGAAATTCCAAGAAAACTGTTGTCTCACCAGTAGGGTTCGCTCGCCTAGATCATCATCTTTAGACTTTCAATGAAGAAACAAAGATTCTTTACTCATGTCATTCAGAATGTTAATTTTCCATGAACTTAATGGAACCTCTCCGCCTGGTTGCCCGTAGCATCCTCCAACCAATGTTAAAACCAGACCGAAAATCGCTAAACACTTGAGAGTTTCCATGCTTTTTTGAAATAGTTGTTTATGCTCTTCCTTGCCACTATATGTTTCTCTTTATAATTTTTCTCACTTTTTCTGTAACGATTCAAAAAACAAAAAAGTGAAAAATAGTCACCAAGCGTGTTTGGTTTCTATTTTTAATTTAAAAAAATAGTTACCAAATAAATGTTGTTTTTTCCAAAGAAAAAAATAGAAAATGCTTAAAAATAGTAAACATGTAATAGAAAACAAAGAATCAAAATTAACAAAATTATGAAATCGGTCTAACAGACATTTCTTTTAGTAAAAAAAAAAAAAATCTCCTAAGTTAAATAAGTATGATCCCTCTTATATGTTGGGGTGTATGCTCTAATCTCGTGTAGTTTGTAATACAATTGATAAAATGAATAAAAGTTATTTATTTATCAAACTTTGTATCTTGCATTTTATAAACTTAATCCAATAAACTAAGCTCCAGGGTCATGTTATTTGAGAGAACTAAAACTTGAATGGTGTGTAGTTGACACACGGAGATGATCACGTTCGAGTTAATGACCCGAATGGTCTACATTATACGGATAGGGTTGAAAACCTCATCCTGGTGACACTGTGAATGTTGCCCGCATTGTATTAGATACAAACGAGGTGATCCAGCTCGTTCATGTGGTTGACATGCGTGTGGGGCATCTTGTGTAATGAGATTGTACAAGACCAGACCATGAATTATTAGACCTACTGATGTAACACCGTTAATAGTATATGACTAATAACTTCGTAGATGACCATTATTGACTCGTCCTCAATCCTTAGCGTGTAACGAACTCCTGTCTGTGGGAGTCTGTGTAACGCCCATACTTTTCTAAGACTCATTTCCTAGGGACATTACTACTCATGCATGTAGTTTTAGGCCATATAAGTATAACATAAAAAAAATAGTTAAACTCACAAAACAAAACTACTTTTAGGGGATCCCAAGATACATCAAAACACTTAAGTAATGTAAAAATAGTGTTTGGCCTCAGTTTTAAATCTCTAGACTACTTAGGCGGAAAAACAAAATCAATTAAAATGACTGCTAGTCCAAATAAATGCGGAAAACATGACTGGGTCCCCATGGCCTTCGTAACGCATCCCGTCACTCGCCTTGTATGCCCTTCCCTTTACCTGAAAACATTTTAAAAAGAAACAGTGAGTATTATAATAATAATACCCAGTAAGTGATCTCGCTATCGAGATTTTTTTTGGGATATGCATACACATACAATCATGACTATAAAAATTTCATGTGTGGGACTTAACTCTCATAAAACTATCATGACTATTTTCTTTAGCTTTTAGTGGTCAATTAAGTTCTCCTGAGAGCATGTTGAGTCCAAAGACTCCTGTACTATGGAGTCCTCCCTAACCCCGGGAGCATGGTGAGTCCGAAGACTCATGAATCATGTTGAGTCTGAAGACTCCTATCATATCGGGTCCTCTCAAAACCCTAGGAGCATGTTAGTGAAGGGAATGAAAATCTCCGCGCAGCGGAAAACGATCGAATCGTCAAGGTATCGTTACGCTACTTGATGTTTGTTAAAACGATCTAACTCTTAGATCTAAGTTAAACATGTAAAGGAGGAAGAAATTACAACATGAAGAAATTTACTTACTTGTTGTAGACAGTTCTTCAAAGTTCCTTCCTCTATCACGAACACTTCGTGCTTCTTGATCTCAACGAAATCTTCTCTCGAAGAAAAACTCGAACACAACCACTCGGAGTCTCGGTTGTTCTTCTTTTTGAGAGAAGGAAAGTTGTGGGACTTTTGGTTTTGGAGAGGGAGGAGAGTTGAGAGAGTTGAGAGAATTCTTAATCTCTTCTCTTTGATGAAAATCAAAAAATGAGAGAATGAGTTACTAATCCCTTTTTGCAAAGGGTTTAAATAGTGGAAATTGATGGAGTTAAAATCTCCACATTATTACCACTTTACCACAACCATAGGTTATGCAAATCTCATTTGCATAACCATATAGTATAAGATATCTCATATCTCATATTGCAAATCACATTTGCAATAATTGTGGATTAATTAAATTGAATCACATCCAATTTAATTTCTCTCAATTAATTTGTCCAATTAGCCCTAATTCAACAATTAAGCTAACCTATAGTTTATTGTGAATTTCATTCACATTAAACTATATATTATATCATTCATATCTCATATAAATGACATAAATGCCCTTTAAGTAAAATTGAACACTTCAATTTCATACCAAAACATTAACCCTTCTTTTAACCCAGATTTAGCCAACCGAGGGACCTAATGGACCTACAGTGCGGGCTCCAATGATCCCAGATTAATCTGTCAAACTCTTTGACCCGGTTAATCAACATTCATTAGCTAAACACTCCCCTATAGCCCGTAGCTGCACTCCCGTCAGTGCAGAATATTACGTGTCCACTGATATAACCAATGCCCATGAGTCGACCCTTCACAGGTTGTTCGTAGACACGGTTGGGTCAAATTACCGTTTTACCCATGTGTTTACTTCTTGTTCCTTAAGTCCCCACTGCCCCTCTAATGAACAACATATTGTGATGGTCCAACCATAAACAACATCCTTCTCGGGCCAGTGAGAAGGTGGGCGCCCGTTGTCCAAGCCCTTGAGACAAAACTTAAGGAAACAACCCCTCTAGTTCCCTAAAGGCGGGAACGAGTGAATTCCATCTCGCGTAGTTAAGTTCCCAGCTCCCTACTTGGTCATGTCCCTGAGAAGATAGGCATATTGGGCGAGTAACTGTGACCACCCTCACCCGTACTAGTCAAAGGACAAACCCCGCAGAAAAAGTTTGTATAACACGCTAAATATTCAGTCGAGTCACTAAGGGTTATCTCGAAGTTATTAGTTCATCACAGCGGTGTTACATCAGTAGGTCTAATAATTCACGGTCCGGTCTTGTACAATCTCATTGCACAAGATGCCGCCACTCGCATGTCAACCACATGAAAGAGTCAGATCACCTCGTTTGTATCTAATACAAAGCGGGTCGCATCCACAGTGTATCCAGGATTAGGTCTCCAACCCTATCCAAATACTGTAGACCGTTCGGGACATTAACTCGAACGTGATCCTCCTTGTGTGTCCACTACATACCGTTCAAGTTCTAGTTCTCTCATAAATTCAATGACCCTGGAGCTTAGTTTATTGGAAAAGTTTTTAAATATTGCGAGACACAAAGTAATGAAATAAATCCCAACAGTTAGGTCCGAAGACCACTTTCATATGTGGAGTCCTCTCAAACCCCTAATGTCATATGGAGAATAATTACCACGAACATTCATATCTCTATCATGTACATACAATCATGCATGAGGTCCCATCTTCCTTTCATATTCGATGATGCACATGTCATAACTCATATTAAATCACATATCATAACATATTTTCATAACAATTAAGCTATCAATCAATCATCAACCGTAACATAACTTTCATAAGCTTTCTATTTAAAATACTTTCATGACATTTAAGGTATCATTCAATCATAAATAATACTTTTCGAAATCATTAAAATAATTAAGCATAGTAAAATTCATGACTTTTATCCCATTTTAAAAGGTTCAGCACGGGGTCCCTTACCTTAGCTTTACTTTGAAGCTTCTAATGCTTCGTTCCTAGTTCGTCTTCCATTCAGTCACTCAATAATCGAACCCCTAGGTCAAATTCATAAATTTCTTAATTAAACCCTCCATCACTAGCTTATATTTGAAATCCAACAATAAATAGGTTGAAATACATCTAACGGAGGGTTGAAAGGGACTCGGAGAACGAAACAGATGAAATCGGGCGAGCTCTGGCGAACGGCGGCACGTGTGGTGGCGGACGGCGGCGCATGAAGTGGCGGGCGATAATGATTCGGCACGTGGAGCTCGTTTTTGGATTCCTTGTGAGCTGGTCTACTCGGAACCAACCTTAAAACTCTAAAAATAGACCAAAAGCTCCCTCAAAAGCTCGAACCAAGAGCTGAACTGGCAGTCGTTTCTTCAACGCTTTTCAGCTAATGAGGGTGAATCCAATCCGATGACTGGTGCAGAGTTCAACGCGGCTTCCTTGCGGTGCAACTTGGCTTGGTCGTTCAGAGGTCGATCGAGTAGAATGGACACAGAAAATGAAGGAGAGGCGGTGGTCGGTGTTCGATGGACAACGCCGATTTAGCGGCTGGCGGAATCTTCGATCGGCGATGAGGACTCGCGAACCAAGTTCACTACAGTCGACAACGTTCCGATCTGAGGCAGCGACTTCTCGAGTTTCTCAGGCGATGGTGTTCGGCGTAGCTGGGTTCGAGTTGTCGACATGTGAAGGTCCTTGTCTACGGCTGAAGGTTGGAGAAGAAGTTTCTCGAGAAGCGTGATTAATGACTTAAAAGAAACCCTAATTTATATTCTTCTGAATTTACGAACTTGCCCTTAACACTTTCTCTAACTACAATTATGCTCTTTAGCCTATTTAAAGCTCTAAATTTAACTCTAATAATTTCAAAAGTTTTCAATTTAACTATCCTTAATTTAAATTAAGGAGCCTAAGACCCAAATAATTAATTTTCCATTAAAACAATTTGACCCAAAGATATATCTTAAAAGGCATCTGGAATTCACAGTCATTACAGTTTGTCCTTTCACAAGTACGGGTGAGGGTGGCCTGAGTACGCCAAATATGTCAACCTTCTTGGGGATAAGACTTTGTGGGGAGCTGGGAACTTAACTACCCAAGAAGGAATTCATTCGTTCCCCACCTAGGAAAACTAGAGGGGTTGTTCCCTTAAGTGTTGTCTCCAAGACTTGGACAACGGGGCCCCACCTTCTCACTGGCCCGAGAGGGACGTTGTTTATGGTTGGATCATGCAACAAAGTTTTTCATTAGAGGAGCAGTGGGAACTTAAGGAACAAGAGGTAAGCATAGGGGTAAAACGGTAATTTGACCCAGCTGTGACTACGAACAACTGTGAAGGGTCGACTCACGGGCATTGGTTATATCGATGGATACAACTTGTCCTATAGTGTTGAGAGTGCAACTACGGGCTTTAGTGGAGTGTTACCATAGTTAATGAATGTTGATTAACTGGGTCAAAGAGTTTGATCGGTTAATCTCGTATCATTGGAGCTCGTCATCTGTAGGTCCATTAGGTACCTCGGTTGGGTCAAATTTGACTAAATGAGGGGTTACAGTTTGGAGTTGATTTGAAGTGTTCAAATTCATTAAAAGGGTATTTATGCCATTTATATGTGATATAACGAACATAATATACAGTTTGATGTGAATGAGATTCATAATAAACTATACTGTAGCCCAATTAATTATTTAGGAAAAATTTGGAGAAATTGGATTGAGAGAAATTAAATTGAATATGATTCAATTTAAAATTCCACAATTATGCAAATGTGATTTGTATAATAAGGTAATAGATATCGTATATTATATGATATACAAATATGATTTGCATATTATATAGTTGTGGTATTTTGGTGAATTGGTGGCGATTTTAACTCCACCACCCACCACTATAGGTTTCTCCTTATAATTTTTCTCACTTTTTCTCTAACGATTCAAAAACAAAAATGTGAAAAATAGTCATCGAACGTGTTTTTGGTTTTCTATTTTTATTTTTTAAAAAGTAGTTACTAAACAAATGTGGTTTTTTCTAAAGAAAAAATAGAAAATGCTTAAAAATAGTAAACATATAACAGAAAACTAAGAATCAAAATTATAAAAATTATGAAATCGGTCTAACAGACATTTCTTTCAGTAAAAAAAAAAAAATCCTAAATGAAATAAGTATGATCCCTCTTATAGTGCTAATAATCCCATGAAATGGGTTTGTTTCATTTTCTCTTGCTTATTCTTGATAAAAATTGATTGGAAATGTAACGATCATAATTTTTAGAATGGTCTTACTAAGTAGGTTAACAAAGTTACATTCGTATGTATTTCCAAAATTTCGGCAGCATAACGACATAACTAGGAGAAATCCAAAAATTTCTAGAACCTGGTTAAAATAGCGAACCAATTCTTAGCTCATAAAAATAATTTCTAGCTAGCCTCCACCAATCTTCACTTACAGAATAGGCTGGGATCCACAACCAAAGAACTATTAGAATAAATTCTACAACAAACTTGGAATTGAAAAGAAACATAAATGTAACTACAACCTAACTTAAAACTATTGCTTGAGTTCAACGGAAACACAAAAGAAATCAACCTATAATAAAAATCGAGACTAGGGACAAAGGAAAGTCTTCATAGTTTCGTCAGGTGATCTTCGTCGTCACCCATCTCGTGGTTTAACGTTATCTACAAAAAAAAAAGCATCAAGGTAACATGGTGAGCATAAAAATATAATCAGTAAGTAGTCCACTTAAGGTCCAAACAATAACAAAAAAACTAAAGGTAACGTTTCTCCAGCTACACACACTACTGAACAACGCAACTCCTATTCAGGCTTCTACGTTTACACTCCTCGCCTCGGGTCCGCCTCTCTGGTAATGTCTCGAGTTCTACCATCGATCCTGCAACATAGGATGACGAATGACATTGAAAGAAAGCAACTCTCACGCCTAATCACCTCGCTTGCATAGAGCCATGAAGGAAAGCAACTCTCACACTCTAAATGATGGGGAACCACCCCTAGACTATCACACTGGATGAAAGAAAGTTACAAGCATCTTACACTTGTTGGGAAAAATTGCCCCCTAAGCTAGTGTGTCAAAGAAGGAAAGCAACCCCCAACCGAACGCAGTAGGGGATATCACCCTTGAACTAGCTCAAATAAAAGAGAAAACAACCCTAATGTCCACACTCAGTTTCACCAACCTAAAGGTTCAGACTCATCCATGGGTGACACGAGGGTCGATGGTGCTAGTTGGGCATGCTTGATTCAAAAATCCTTTGCAAAGCGGAAGTTTATTAGAAGTCGAATCGTATTTTAATTTGGTTTAAAAAATACAAATATGTCGGCAAAAATATAAAGAAACAACAAAAATAATTTCTACAGAGTTAAAAGTTAGAAAACTTACTTTAATCTTAGGTAGTATGCACGAATTTCTAAGATCACGATCTTCCTCAAATCCTTGTTCTGCCAACACCAATTTGGAACCACCAAAGAACACTACCAATAAAGAAACCTCCCAATGTCTCTGTGATTTTTTAGATTTGGCTTGTAGAACCGATCTCGATTGGAATGGAATGTAAGATTTAGAGAAGAAAAAAATTAGAGAGATTTGAGAGGAGGTAGATATCCAAACGTTCTAGCAACAAAACATCAACACTTTCCTCTATGTTCTTAAAGGAGTGAGAGTGTAACGACCCTAATTTTTGAAACCCAATTCTCTTAGGGGCATTACTAAGCAGAACCATCTGCGTCGAAACCTTGGCAGCGTAACGACGTTGCTAAGACAGAACCCACATTTTTCCTAACCTATTCTAATCGTAACAAGACTCCAAAAGGTTTACTAAACACCCAACCTTTCCCAAACTGCAATCAACGAGAGGTTGGGTTCGAAACATATCAGAAACACACAACAGTTAAGTAAGAACATAAAAGAAATGAATAAGTGACTAGCTTCACAATTATGAAGAATAAGAACCTAAAACATCCTATGAGTCAATCAACAAGGAAGTTTAACAACATACATAAAGTCTCAATCTATTAACAAGGTACAACGGAAATATAAAGTACTAGAATAGCTACTAAGAACTAAAAAACACCAAAAAACATCCTCATAGCCTCGCCAGGTTACCACCATCGTCATCCATCCCACAGTTCAACTTTTATCTACAAACAAGACAATAAAAAGAAAGAGGTGAGTATAAAAATACCTAGTAAGTAGCCCACTTACGTCCAAACCTATCTCAGCAAAACAATGAGACTCATCTTGTCACACCCCCTCCGATTTTCGGCGATACGTACTAACAATCATGTGAACAATAAAAGCTACATATAATTTATGATCCTCAACCACACATGCAACAAACATAACTTAAGTCAACTCAAAGTTGACTAACAACCAAGATTCATATTCACGTTTACTTTACTCCTTACCTCATATCTAGTGTGCGAGGAGTAATACAAATGGCTACTTACCTTTGCCAAACTAAAACCCATAAAACATGTTATCAAGTACCTAGTTTGTTAAACTAGAGCCTAACAATACAAACAATTCAACCTCCACCTCACATAATAATACACATAGTCTATATAAACATGATAAATACGATCAAACATGATTCATAGGCATAGGATAACATACACATAATCATGCCAAGTATAAAGCTCATAAAACATAATAAGACATATAGTCCATAGGTACATGATAAATATGATCAAACATGATTCATAGGCTCAAAATAACATACACATAATCATGCCATGTATAAAGCTCATAAAACATACTACACAAGTTCCATAAACACTTTAAATAGCTAAACCAAAGTCTAATGCTAGAAACAACTCAAGAATACACAAAGAAGCAATGTTGATAACCTTACTCCTTCACTTAGGAGCTTGGTTTTAATCCAAATGACTACTTACCTTATGTTTGTGTTGGGATTTATGTCCTCATCTCGTGTAGTTTGTAATATTCCAACTTGTAAATGAATAAGAGTTATTTATTTCAACATTGTGTAATAAATAAGAGTTATTTATTTAAAATTTGTGTCTCGCATTTTTCATAAACTTAATCCAATAAACTAAGCTCCAGGGTCATTGCATTAGGAGAGAACTAAGAACTTGAACAGGGTGTAGTGGACACACAGGGAGGATCACGTTAGAGTTAATGACCCGAACGGTCTACAGTATATGGATAGGGTTGGAGACATAATCCTTGATACACTGTGGATGCGGCCCGCTTTGTATTAGATACAAATGAGGTGATCTAACTCGTTCATGTGGTTGACATGTGAGTGGGGGCATCCTGTGCAATGAGATTGTACAAGACCGGACCGTGAATTATTAGACTTACTAATGTAACACCGTTAACAGTATAGAGTTAATAAATTCGTAGATGACCATTAGTGACTCGACCTTAATCTTGAGCGTGTCACGGAATCCTGTCTGCGGGGCTCTGTCCTTTGACTAGTACGGGTGAGGGTGGCCATTGTTCCTCGCCCAATATGCCTATCTTCTCAGGGGCAGGACCACGTGGGGAGCTGGGAACTTGACTACGCAAGAAGAAATTCACTCGTTCCCGACTTAGAGAAACTAGAGGGGTTGTTCCCTTAAGTGTTGTCTCCAGGGCTTGAACAACGGGGCCCCACTCTCTCATTGGCCTTAGAGGGTTGTTGTTTATGGTTGGACCATGCAACGTAGTTGTTCATTAGAGGAGCAGTGGAACTTAAGGAGCAAGAGGTAGACACGGGGGTAAAACGGTAATTTGACCCACGTTTGACTACGAACAACCTGTGAAGGGTCGACTCATGGGTATTGGTTATATCGATGGACACAACTTGTCCTACGGTGATGAGAGTGCAACTACGAGCTTTAGTGGAGTGTTACCGTAGCTAATGAATGTTGAATAACCAGGTCAAAGAGTTTGACAGGTTAGTCTCGGATCATTGGAGCTCGTCACGTGTAGGTCCATTAGGTCCCTCAGTTGGCTCAAATTGGACAAATTGAGGGTTTACAGTTTGGTGTGAATTTGAAGTGTTCAAATTCATTATTTGGGTATTTATATCATTTATATGAGATATAGATGACATATTATATAGTTTGATGTGAATGAGATTCATAATAAACTATAGTATAGCCTAATTGATTAATTAGTGCTAATTGGAGAAATTGAATTGAGAGAAATTAAATTGAATGTGATTCAATTTATAATTCCACATTTATGCAAATGAGATTTGTATAATAAGGTATGAGATACCTTATATTATATAATATGAAAATGTGATTTGTATATTATATGGTTGTGGTAAAATTGTGATTTGGTGGAGGTTTTAACTCCATCACACAATAGTATTTAAAGGCTTTGCAAGAAGCCTTTGGTATGCCATTTGCAATTTTTTGGATTTCCATCCAAAGAGAGCAAGTGTTTTCTCTCTAGAATTCTCTCAATTCTCTTTGGAACTTCTCCTCACCCAAAATCAAAGGGAGTCCCACCTACTCTCCCTCAACCTCCCGAGAACAACCGAGAAGACCCTTTGGAGGTATCTCCCTGTTCGGATCGTGGTTCGTGTTCGAGGAGAACGTTGGATCGAGAGAGATCGTGACCGAAGAAGTAGAAAACGTTGAAGAAGTGTTCTTCAAGAGGTTAGTGTCCATTATACTTACTGTTTTCTCTACTATTTTGCATGTTTAGCCTAGGATCTATGAGATAGATTCATTTTTAAGATAGGAATTACACAACGGATCAACGACGTTTCACAACGTCTTCCGCTGCGGAAATTCAAAATCCCTTCAATTGGTATCAGCGCCAATCGTTGCTCTTCGTTGTGTATTCTGTGAATTCTTAAAATTAGGTGGGTAGCATTAATTTTCATGAGATGAATGTTAATTGTTTGCATTTTGGATGTTTTCGATTTTTTGGCACTTTTTAGATTTACATTAAAGTTGATGAGATCAATGTAAGGGCCCGTTGTTTTGGGCATTTTTAATGTAAATCGAGTCTGTAAGTCCGTGTCGTTCGTGACAAGAGTTGTCATGAAGAAAACGGAGCAAAAACGAGCGATTTCGGTGAAAAAGCGGCAAAATTTGTGTTCTTTGGAAGTTCATCGGCGTTGCGGCGACGCCATCCTTGCCGCCGAGGTCTTTGTAGTGCGTTACTGTAACGCTAGCGGTGGCGTTGCAACGCCACAACGTTGAGAACGTTGGGCGCGATGCTATACATTATAGCGTTGCAACTCGATAACAACGTTGTAACGCCTGGCGTAGTGGTGCGTGGAGCGCGCGGAAATTTCTCTGACGTTGTACGTGTTCAACAGTTCGACTCTGGGCTAGTGCAACTGCTGTTTTTATTTATTTATTTATTTATTTCTTTGTAAAAATGGTTTTTTAAATGTTTTTTATTTAATTATTTTAATTAATATTAATATAAATGTTATATTAATGTTAATTAATTTAATTTTATGTCCCTAGGGTGCAAAAAATCGGTCCAATATTGCTATTTAATTATTTTTTGCATGAGATGTATGATTTAATTATTTCTATGTGCATAAAGTATGCCATATAGATTTAAAATCCCACCTTACGTTAAACATTTCATACATCATATTTATATTATAAGAGTTATAATATATAGTATGCATGATAGAATTATATTATAAGAGTTATAATATAATGTTTGCATGATTTAGTTTATTTAATATAAGTGTTATATTTTTTAAATTAAAAGCATGCTCATGCATTTAATTCATGTGATGAATGTATGTTATAGTATAGTATTATTCATGTGATGAATGATCAAGTACTATAACATAGAAATGCATGTAACCTAAGTTAATGATTAGTTTTAAAATGTTTAGAACTTGAATAATTAGACTTAGGTTTTCTAGTTCTAATAAGATTAAAATTAGGAAATCAAATATAACCTTTGAATGGAGACTGATAAGTAACTCTGTCTAAGGAAGGTTTTGTCTAAGGCTGCGGTATTTAAGTTGACGCTTGCGGAACACCCCTAGCTGGAAACCGACCTGGGAGTGAATTCGGTCCGGAGATTCTTAGGTTATATTCTCGTGAGTGCCGTTAATTAAGAGTTAATTAATTTACTCACATAGACCTAAGTTAATAATGTGATTATAGACTTAGGCTAACCCAATATAAGAGTTATATTGGTAGACTTAGGTAAATTTTTGCCGGTTTATCTAGGTCAATCCCGATTATTTTAAAGTGCTGAGTGGGAGGAAATAAAGTGTATGAGATACATTTAATTTTCCATCCACAAATCTCCGTTAAGTTCGCACGGTGAGATCCATGCTCGGCCTCGTGGCACAAATGGGAGCGTCCCCCTACGGGTGGCATTTGTATGGGTCAATATCAACGTGAATGGAGAGAGTACTTATAGTGAATGGGAGCGGGACTCGTGGAAAGCAGGACCCATGGTCTTTTCTTTCGATTCACACGTTGAGACGCCTATGATCCACTTTCGCTAGTTTGGTCCGGGACTGGACAATCCTCTGGAGGGCCTTGATCATGGGAGTCGGAACACCGTGAATTCTCGAAAGGGATACGATTTCCTTGTTGGTTTTCCTTCTTAGTCCTCCCTACGACGGCTATTGTTTGGACGGATACTTGGAAATTTAAAGATTGAGGGTGACACTCACAGGATTCATTAAGAGTTAATGGATTACGTAGAAAAATGGTAAATGGATGCCTAATGGAATAAGAGTTATTCTGGTATTAGGGTCTGGTCGAGAGAGTCTCGTCTTAGAGGAGGAGTGGGTTTGTCTACCCTACGGTGGCGGCCATTCTAAACCTTTAGGGTATCATTGCAAATTTTTGAATGACCTAGGGATCATAGGATAAAATTTGCTAAAACCCGATTGGATTTTCAAATGTTTTTGCAAGACTAATACAAAGTTTTTCATTTTATTTCAGCAACAAAATGTCAAACGATTTTAACGCTCCTTTAGCTTCCGTTAAGTTAGTCGGCGATAGTATTTCGTGGAAAAACTTTATAGACACGATTTTGGTAAATGACGACCAAGAGTTCGCGCTCACTGAGGAGGGTCCTCAGGTGCTCGGTTCAACGGTCCTATTCAACAATCTACAAACCTTTCAGTCCTTGGTGCAAACTATGGGACAGGAAGCTGAGGCAAGTGTTGCCTTAAGACCTTTTCATAGGGGTATGACCTCTGGGATAAAGTTTGTAGACTCTTCAGGCCCTAAGGGGAAGAAGGAGAAGTTGAAGGAAGTTAAGGTTGACCGCGCTGCCGCCCTAAAAGGCAAAGAAATCAAGGATGTTGCCAGAAAGTGTTTCCATCGCAACGGGGATGGACACCTGAAAAGGAGTTGTCCCAAGTTCCTTGATGAAAAGAAGATGACAGGTAAATGTGATTTACTTGTCACAGAAACTTGTTTAGTGGAGAGTAATGACTCTGCTTGGATATTGGATTCAGGCGCCACTAACCACGTTTGCTCTTCTTTTCAAGGATTAAGTTCCTGGCAGCGGCTGCAAGAAGGTGAGATAACACCCAGGGTTAGATCCGGAGAAGTTGTCTCAGCTGCAACAATAGGCACGATGAAGCTGTTCTTTGGCGGGAAGTACTTATTATTGGATAATATGAACATAGTTCCTGGGTTTACGAGAAACCTAGTTTCTATTTCCTGCCTATTAGAACAAAATATTTCTGTTTCTTTCAACAGTAATAAAGCGTTTATTTCTCGAAATGGAAATTTGATTTGTTCTGCTTCGCTTGAGAGCAATTTAAATGTTTTGAACCCTAATTCGGTCAAAAGTGTTTTGAACACCGAATTGTTTAAAAGCAAATTGAACGCTTGAACTAAGAGATTAAAAGTTTCTCCAAAAGAAAGTGCCCATCTTTGGCATCTACGGTTAGGCCACATTAATCTCAATAGGATTGAGAGACTAGTGAAGAGTGGATTTCTAAGAGAGTTGGAAGAAAAATCTTTACCGGTATGTGAGTCATGCCTTGAAGGCAAAATGACCAAACGTCCTTTTAGTGGAAAAGGATATAGAGCCAAGGAGCCCGTTGAGCTTATACATTCTGATCTATGTGGTCCGATGAATGTTAAAGCACGAGGTGGTTACGAATACTTCGTATCTTTCATAGATGACTATTCGAGGTATGGGTACATTTACCTAATGCATAGGAAGTATGAAACACTTGAAAAGTTCAAGGAGTTCAAGACTGAGGTTGAGAACCTGTTAGGTAAATCGATTAAAACACTTCGATCGGATCGAGGTGGAGAGTATATGAACACGGAATTCCAGGACTATATGATAGAACATAGAATTACGTCCCAACTCTCAGCACCGGGTATGCCACAGCAGAATGGTGTATCGGAGAGAAGAAACAGAACCTTGTTGGACATGGTTCGGTCGATGATGAGCTATGCTCGTCTCCCTAATTCTTTTTGGGGTTACGCAGTGGAGACTGCGGTTTACATTTTGAACACTGTTCCGTCGAAGAGTGTTTGGAAACACCTTTCAAACTCTGGCATGGTCGTGAAACCAGTTTACGTCATTTCAGAATTTAGGGATGCCCGGCCCATGTGTTGGTGTCAAACCCGAAGAAGTTGGAACCCCGTTCAAAGTTGTGCCTCTTTGTAGGTTACCCAAAAGAGACTAGAGGTGGTTACTTTTACGATCCTAAAGATAATAGGGTGCTTGTGTCGACAAACGCCACTTTCCTTGAGGAAGACCACATCAGGGATCACTTACCAAGGAGTAAGATTGTGTTAAATGAAATGGACAGTTCATCAGCAAGGGTTGTTGATGGTGCTAGTACGTCAACAAGTGTTATTGATCCTAGCTCGTCTAGTCAAGTCCGTTCCCAAGAGTTGGGAATACCTCGACGTAGTGGGAGGGCTGTGAGACAGCCTGAACGTTACATGGGTTTAGCTGAAACCCAAGTCGTCACCCCTGATGATGACTGTGAGGATTCATTGACCTATGATCAGGCAATGGCAGACGTTGACAAAGACGAATGGATTAAAGCCATGGACCAGGAAATGGAGTCGATGTACTTCAATTCCGTCTGGGAGCTTGTGGACCAACCGGATGAGGTTAAACCTATTGGTTGCAAGTGGATCTACAAGCGTAAACGTGGCGTAGATGGGACGGTGCAGACCTTCAAAGCTCGACTAGTGGCAAAAGGTTTTACCCAGGTGGAAGGGGTTGACTATGAGGAAACCTTTTCACCTATTGTCATGGTAAAGTCGATTAGAATCCTTCTGGCCATTGCCGCATATTATGACTATGAGGTATGGCAGATGGATGTCAAGACCGCCTTTTGAATGACAACCTTGACGAGACCAACCTACATGGACCAGCCCAAGGGGTTCATTGCCCAAGGCCAAGAGCAAAGAGTTTGTCGGCTTAAAAGGTCTATTTATGGACTGAAACAAGCCTCGAGGTCTTGGAATATAAGGTTTGATGAGGCGATCAAATCTTATGGTTTTGATCAAAATGTTGACGAGCCTTGTGTCTACAAGAAAATCGTCGACAAAACTGTCGCATTTCTTATATTGTATGTGGATGATATCCTTCTCATTGGGAATGAGGTAGGATTTCTTACTGACATTAAGGAATGGTTGGCTTCGCAATTCCAAATCAAAGATTTGGGAGAGGCAGAATATGTTCTAAGTATCCAGATAGTCCGGAACCGGAAGGACAGAACGCTAGCCATATCTCAGGCATCTTACATTGACAAGATGTTGTCTAGGTATAAGATGCATAACTCCAAGAAGGGCTTGCTGCCTTTCAGGCATGGGGTTCACCTGTCTAAGGATCAATGTCCTAAGACGCCTCAAGAGGTTGAGGATATGAGACGAATCCCCTATGCTTCAAAGATGGCACTGATGTATGCCATGTTGTGTACTAGGCCCGACATCCATTATGCGCGGTTGGGATTGTCGGTAGGTATCAATCCAATCCAAGAGTAGATCACTGGACAGCCGTAAAGGCAATCCTCAAGTATCTTAGGAGAACGAGGAACTACAGCCTTGTGTATGGGAGTGGGGATTTGATCCTTACGGGATACACAGATTCGACTTTCAGACCGATAAGGATTCTAGGAAATCCACGCCACTTGGTCACCTTCATTCCGAATGGAGGAGGCAGAGTGTGGCGAAGCATCAAGCGAGGATGCATCATCGATTCCACGATGGAAGCGAGTATGTTGCGGCTTGTGAAGTCGCAAAGGAAGCTATTTGGCTCGGGGAAGTTCATGACGGATTTGGAAGTTGTTCCAAATATGAACTTGCCTATCACAATCGTTTTGTGACAACGGTGGTGCGAGAGCCAACTCGAGAGAACCTCGGAGTCATAAAAGGGCAAGCATATAGAACGTAAGTATCACCGATCACGGGAGATTGTGCACGCATGAGAGCGTGATGATCACGCGAGATAGCTTTTGAGCACAACATTGCTAATCCATTTACAAAGGCCTTCACGGCTAAGGTGTTTGAGGTCACCTAGAGAGTCTAGGTCTTGAGTGTTTCTGACTAGGGCAAGTGGGAGTATTGTAAAGGGTATTCAATGCCCTAGTTTATTGTATTACTTTATTGTATTACTTTTTCTTGTACATTTGAGAAATGTATCATGTACTCCACTAGCTTAGTCCAAGTGAGAGTTTGTTGGGATGTATGTCCTCATCTCGTGTAGTTTGTAATATTCCAAGTTGTAAATGAATAAGAGTTATTTATTTCAACATTGTGTAATAAATAAGAGTTATTTATTTAAACTTTGTGTCTCGCATTTTCATAAACTTAATCCAATAAACTAAGCTCCGAGGTCATTGCATTATGAGAGAACTAAGAACTTGAAGCGGTGTGTAGTAGACACACGGGGGAAGATCACGTTCGAGTTAATGACCCGAGCGTCTCTGATATATGGATATGGTTGGAGACCTAATCCACGGATACAACTGTGGATGCGACTCGCTTTGTATTAGATACAAAGCGAGGTGATCTAACTCGTTCATGTGGTTGACATGCGAGTGGGGGCATCTGTGCAATGAGATTGTACAAGGCCGGATTGTGAATTATTAGACTTCGCGATGTAACACCGTTAGCGAGTATAGTGCTAATAAATTCGTAGATGACCATTAGTGACTCGACCTTAATCCACGAGCATGTCACGGACTCGCTTTTGTGGCTCTCATCCTTTGACTAATACGGGTGAGGGTGACCACTTTGTTGCTCGCGCCCAATATGCCTATCTTCTCGTGGGCGAGGACCACGTGGGGAGGCTGGGAACTTGGCTACGCAAGAAGGAATTCACTTGTTCCGACTTAGGAAAACTAGAGGGGTTGTTCCCTTAAGTTTGTCTCTCGGGCTTGAACAAGCTGGGCCCCACTCTCTCATTGGCATGAGAGGGTTGTTGTTTATGGTTGGACCATGCAACGTAGTTGTTCATTAGAGGAGCAGTGGGACTTAAGGAGCAAGAAGTAGACACAAGGGTAAAACGGTAATTTTACCCAGCATAACTAAAATCATTTAAAAATACAAAACATTTACAAACTAATTAACTTTGGCCTCAATTTAAAAATCGTTATACTACATAAGCGGAACTAAAATCATTTAAAAATACTTTATAAATCATGTATGCAGAAAATCTTGACTTGGTTCCCATGGCTTCTGTAGCGTATCCCCGTCATCACTACTTTGATATGCCCTCGCATTTACCTGAAAATATTTTAAAAACGGAGAAAAACAAAACAAAGGTAAAGGGGTGAGTATTATAAAATACCCAGTAAGTGGGGGTCGGGAAATGCAAACACATGCACATGACTTTCCTTTAGACCTGACTTTTAAACATGACTACTATTCGTGACTTTTAAAATCATAAAGCTTTCTGTAGTGAGACCTAAAACTTTCTTTCATAAAATCATGACTTTTTCTCTTTAGCTTTACGTGGTCAATTGAGTCTACCTGAGTCTTTTCATATTGAGTCCCTCACAGACCCCTATAGGTTTGAGTCCCTCACAGACCCCTATAAGATTTGAGTCCCTCACAGACGCCTATAAGTTTTGAGTCCCTCACAAACCCCTATAAGTTTTGAGTCCCTCACAGACCCCTATAAGTTTGACCTATGGGGTCTCTGATGCATGTTTTACCATGCATAAATTCTCAGGAGACCAATTGCCACAGCCTATAAAGCATGTCCATATACATACAATATGCATGAGGTCCCATATGTCAGTCACACGTACAAATGCAGTCATAATGATGCACAATCACATAATCATGACATAACTTTCATAGCTTTGAAACTTGAGTCAATCAATCATAAAGCATAAATACATTTACATTTTCAAATACATGTTCATCACAATGGCATAACTGAAAATCTCGCTCTATGCTCTATGTAAATATACATAACCGTGTTAAAACTCATTTTCAAATACTTTGAAATCATTTCCATTCGGGTCCACTCAAACCCTTAAATAATATGAAATTCTCTTAAAAGTTAAAATCGTGCATTGGGGACCTCTCGAACCCTTCGGAGTAGTAATTCTTGGAAAATCATTCTCGAAGGCAATCCTTGAAATTCATTTTTTTCAATGAACACATGAGTTCACCATTTTGAAATAAATCTTTCAAAGACAAACCTATTTACCCCTTTTTTTATTAATTTATATAAAAATCTCTTACCTTAGCTTAGTTTGAAACTCCTCAAGCTCCGTTCCTAGCTCAGGGCTCATCACAATCGTGTTTAATACGCCAAATCCCTAAATCCAATTCATAAATTCCCTAAATTAATTAACATAACCATAACTTTGAGCCTACATAGCAATTAGTTGAAACATCAAGTAATAATCAAGCGAATTTACCCAAATGGAGGCTTAAAACGGATTCGGGGAACAGAACGGATGCAATCAGGCAATTTCCAGTGAACGACGGCGCGTGGGATACGGCGGCAGCGCGTGGAGACTGACCTTGGAGTGCTCGTAGGCCGATCTACTAAGAATCAGTCTTGAAACTCCAAAAACTGGTCGGAAAGGTCGTGAACCACTCGAACCACAGTGACGCCGGTTTGGGTCTCACAGCCGAACGGACACGAGGTACCGTGGAGTTGACGGACAACGCAAACCAACTGAGTTGCAGACTGCCTCGGGACGACGAGGTATAACGATAGAAAGAGACCCTTCGGTAGCAGTCGATCAGAGGGTGGTCAGTCGACGATTGAAAGGAGAAGACTATCAATCTGTGCAGTGGACCTAGTGTTGAAAGTGACCCGATTCGTTTCAGACGGGTAGGTGACGTCGATTCAACGCTGATGGCTAAACGGAACTCGTCGAAGGCTGGCAAACGGAGACCAATCGGACTACGAGACGAAAACAAGCGAAGGAGGCTGGGTTGTTGACTACCATCGTGAAAAGGAAGAAGGAGATGGTACACTCGTAAAACGTGCCATACAAGATGAAATGAAAACCCTAAATCTCTCTTTTTAAACCAAAAATTATGAAAATGCCCATTTCTTTAACTCCTAACTACGAAAATGCCCCAAAGTCTCAATAAAACCTCATTTATCTAATTTCTTTAATTTGCACAAGAACACCAAATCATTTTAAGGACCCCACTTAAATACTTTCAATTAAATTAATCCAAAACACACTTTAACAAGTACTTGGAGTTCTGGGTCGTTACATCAAATGTGCATTAAATTTAGTCTATAGTTTTAATATGAATCCAAATTCACATTAAAATAATATTTGAACTTCTTCAATTATTAAATTCTCTCATAAATTAATTTTGAATCACATCCGAAATTAAATTTCTATTTTAAAGTTTTAATCCAAATATAAACTTTATATTATAATATATCATAATATAATATAATGATTCCCTAAGTGAATTTGAACATTTCAAATTTCAATCAAGATCAAATAGCTTCAATACCCTTTACGAGCTAGAAAGGGGACTTAATGGACTTACAGATCAGAAGTTCCAACGATACAAGATCACTTGCCTAATTGCATTAACCACATCAATCAATATTCGTTAACTGCGGATACACTCCACTAAAGGCTCACAGTTGTACCCTCCTCACTTTAGATATATTTTATATCCATAGTGTTGGAATTTTGTCCTAATCTCGTGTTTGTAATATATTGTTTGAAATTAATAAGAGTTATTCATTTAATCACTTTGTGTCTCGCAATATTTATAAACTTTTCCAATAAACTAAACTCCAGGGTCATTGAATTTATGAGAGAACTAGAACTTGAACGGTGTGTAGTGGACACACAGGGAGGATCACGTTTGAGTTAATGACCCAAATGGTCTACAATATATGGATAGGGTTGGAGACCTAATCTCGGATACACTTGTGGATGCGGCCGCTTTGTATTAGATACAAACGAGTGATCGACTTCGTTCATGTAGTTGACATGCGAGTGGGGGCATCTGTGCAATGAGATTGTTCAAGGCTGGACCGTGATTTATTAGACCTCACGATGTAACACCGTTGTGATGAGGACTAATAACCGTAGATGACCATTACGGACTCGACCTTAATCTCGAGCGTGTTCTGGACTCATGCTGCGGTGCATTCTTTGACTAATACGGGTGAGGGTGGTCACGATTTACTCGCCCAATATGCCTAGCTTCTCGGGACAGAACCAAGTAGGGGAGCCGGGAACTTAACTACGCGAGATGGAATTCACTGTTCCCGCCTTTAGGGAAACTAGAGGGGTTGTTCCTTGAGTCTTTGTCTCTAGGGCTTGGACAACGGCGCCCACCTTCTCACCGCCCGAGAAGGGTGTTGTGAATGGTTGGACCATCACAATATGTTATTCATTAGAGGAGCGGTGGGGACTTAAGGAACAAGAGGTAGACACGGGGGTAAAGCGGTAATTTGACCCAGTAGTGTCTCACGAACAACCCGTGAAGGATCGACTCATGGGTATTGGTTATATCGGTGGACATGTAATATTCTACAGCGACGGAGTGTGACTACGAGCTATAGTGGAGTGTTACCGTAGCTAATGAATGTTGATTAACCGTGTCAAAGAGTTTGGCGAGTTAATCTCGGATCATTGCGACCCGTCATTGTAGGTCCATTAGGTCCCTCGATTTGGCTCCATCCAGGTTAAAAGAAGGGTTAATGTTTTGGTATGAAATTGAAGTGTTCAATTTCACTTTAAGGGCATTTATGTCATTTATATGAGATATGAATGATATAATATATAGTTTAATGTAAATGAGATTCATAATAAACTATAGGTTAGTCTAATTGTTGAATTAGGGCTAATTGGAGAAATTGATTGAGAGAAAATTAAATTGGATGTGATTCAATTTAATTAATCCACAATTATTGCAAATGAGATTTGCAATATGAGATATGAGATATCTTATATTATGTGGTTATGCAAATGAGATTTGCATAACCTATAGTTGTGGTAAAGTGGTAATTATGTGGATATTTTAACTCCACCAATTTCACTATATAAACCCTTCTTGCTAGAAGGATTGTAACTTAATCTCTCATTTTTTTATTTTCATCAAAGAAGAGAAGAAGAACTCTCTCAACTCTCTCTCAAATCTCCTCCCTCTCCAAAACTAAGATCCCACCATCTTCTCTTCTCCAAAAGAGAACAACCGAGAAGATCGCTTGGTGGTGTTCGAGATCATTTTGATATAAGTATTCGTTGAGATCGAGTTGCACGAAGAGTTCGTGACTGGAGGAAGAAATTTGCTAAGTTTATCTACAACAAGTAAGTAAGATCTCTTCTTGCTGTAAATTTCTTCATCTTTAAGCATGTTTAGCCTAGATCTAAGTGTTAGATCATTTTTTAATAAACACTAGTTGCATTTTGATACCTCGACGATTCAATCGTCTTCCGTTGCGTGGGACTTTCATTCCCTTCACATAGATATAGACCAATAACAACAAGTTAATTCTTCACGAGTGTTCGTAACGAAAGTTATGAAGAACCTGTTTAAGGTCCAACCAATAAACAGAAAATCCCTTTTGGGTCAATGAGCGGGTAGGGTCCTTAGTTCAAGTCCCAGATAGTCCACTTAAGAGAAGACTCATCTACTTTCCATATAGTAGGGAAGAGTGAATTTCATCTAGTATAATAATGTTTACATCTCCCCACTTGGTCTCGTCCCAAAAATGGTTGGCACATTGATTAAAATATGTGACCACTATTGTCTATACAGATCAAATGATAATATCTCACGAACAGGAGTTCATATTACACTAAGAATTAAGATTAAGTTGCATAGATTATCCTATTCAAATAAAAAACAAAACTAGTCAACAAAGTTACATCCAATGGGTACCACTTCGCGGTTTGGTCTTATGAAAACTCATTACATAGGATACCCCCTTCGCATGTCACATATACAATTGTGTTGGATCATTGCGTTTGTATGAAATAAAAAACGGGTCGTATCAATAGTGTTACCAGGATATGGTACACAATCTCATCCTTATACTATAGACCATTTAGCTTGTTTCTTGAACATTGATCTTCATATGTCTCCACATACTGTTCAAGACACATGCTACAACCTAGGATGTTAGTTTATTTGATTTAAGGTTATTTTAAACAAAACTAATACAACATTCAACAACAACTTTTATTGAATAACCTAATAACACTTTATTGATAATAATACAATATTTTTACATTTACTATCTATGAGTTTTAGGGCATAAAATCCAACAAGGCAGATTTAATTTGCACAAAAAATTCAAATGGGATGAATGAAAGAACGATCAACTAGGATATAAAAATAAACTAGATATGTGAGCTCATTGATCTATACCAAAATATCTTCAACAATTCTAATGGGAAGAATAAAAGAACGAGTCAGTAATTGAATTACTACATTAGTTAGTCTGTTGCAAGTCATTTAATTTCAAATCATGATAAACAGAGAATGACATGTGATTAATGGAAGCCCTTAAATCTAAACGACTAAAATCAATAAAGAAAAACACAGATCAATGTTGAATTATATTGAGGCTCAATAATACCTTCACATTATTTCACTCAATACTTTCAAAATATTTGCGTGGTTTTACTCTTAAAATAAGAACATAGTATATTACTTTCCTAAACTTGCAATTGAATCGAATCTCCACCACTATAGATGAATTCACTGGTCCTGAAAGGACATTGTATATGCTTAGTAAAGTAAATAAGGGTCATATATGAAATTATATAATTAGAACTTGGACAAAATATTCCAAAAGTTATTCTACATGTTTGCCAGCTTTATTACAGTAAAGATAAAAATATTTATTAAGTATGTTAGTTTCACTAATATATTTTATCTCAGAAAAATTTATCAAGCAGAAAGTACATAAGAACTATAGTATACTATATATACAGTCATTATTGGAATTTTTATCATTAATAACATGTAAATAGTAAACTTTAATATTTAAGAGCGTTATTCCTTAAACATCAAACAATTTAGAAAATAATCCCGATTTTGATTTACATCGTCCCAGGTTCCCAGTTATGTATGCGCTCAAATGTATTATGGGTGTTGGTCTTCAAGTAAATTCCATTATCTCGAACAGACCAAATGCAATTTCGCTGACATCTGAAAGCAAGCCAACCAAATTTCTCTGGCCAAAACACATTAAACGAAGCATGACTATTCATATTCCGCATGTAGCACCAATAGAGTGTTGTCTGAAACAAATTCTCCTTGAAATTCCAAGAAAACTGTTGTCTCACCAGTAGGGTTCGCTCGCCTAGATCATCATCTTTAGACTTGCAATGATGAAACAAAGATTCTTTCCTCATGTCATTCAAAATGTTAATTTTCCATGAAGTTAATGGAACCTCTCCGCCTGGCTGCTCGTAGCATCCTCCAACCAATGTTAAAACCAGACCCAAAATCGCTAAACACGTGAGAGTTTCCATGCTTTTTTGAAATAGTTGTTTATGCTCTTCCTTGCCACTATATGTTTCTCTTTAAAATTTTTCTCACTTTTTCTGTAACGATTCAAAAAACAAAAAAGTGAAAAATAGTCACCAAGCGTGTTTGGTTTTCTATTTTTAATTTTAAAAAAAATAGTTACCAAACAAATGTTGTTTTTTCTAATGAAAAAATATAAAATGCTTAAAAATAGTAAACATGTAACAGAAAACAAAGAATCAAAATTAAAAAATTTATGAAATCGGTCTAACAGACATTTCTTTTAGTAAAAAAAAAATCTCCTAAGTTAAATAAGTATGATCTCTCTTATATGTTGGGGTGTATGCTCTAATCTCGTGTAGTTTGTAATACAATTGATTTAAATGAATAAAAGTTATTTATTTATCAAACTTTGTATCTTGCATTTTATAAACTTAATCCAATAAACTAAGCTCCAGGGTCATGTTATTTGAGAGAACTAAAACTTGAACGGTATGTAGTTGACACACGGAGATGATTACGTTCGAGTTAGTGACCCGAATGGTCTACATTATACGGATACGGTTGGAAACCTCATCCTGGTGACACTGTGGATGTTGCCCGCTTTGTATTAGAAACAAACGAGGTGATCCAGCTCGTTCATGTGGTTGACATGCGTATGGGGGCATCCTGTGCAATGAGATTGTACAAGATCAGACCATGAATTATTAGACCTACTGATGTAACACCGTTAATAGTATATGACTAATAACTTCGTAGATCACCATTATTGACTCGTCTTAATCCTTCGCGTGTTACGAACTCCTGTCTACGGGAGTCTGTCCTTTGACTAGTACGGGTGAGGGTGGCCTGAGTACGCCAAATATGTCTACCTTCTTGGGGATAGGACTTTGTGGGGAGCTGGGAACTTAACTACGCAAGAAGGAATTCATTTGTTCCCCACCTAGGGAAACTAGAGGGGTTGTTCCCTTAAGTGTTGTCTCCAAGGCTTGCACAACGGGGCCCCACCTTCTCACTGGCCCGAGAGGGACGTTGTTTATGGTTGGATCATTCAACAAAGTTGTTCATTAGAGGAGCAGTAGGGACTTAAGGAACAAGAGGTAAGCATAGGGGTAAAATGGTAATTTGATCCAGTTGTGACTACGAACAACCTGTGAAGGGTCGACTCACGGGCATAGGTTATATCGATGGACACAACTTGTCCTTCAGTTATGAGAGTGAAACTACCGGCTTTAGTGGAGTGTTACCGTAGTTAATGAATGTTGATTAACTGTAACACCCCTACTTTTCTATAACTAAACTCTTAGGGACATTACTACACATGCATGCATTTATAGGCCAAAAGATATAAAACGATCTTTAAATCTCCAATAGAAAATAAATTGTCTTTAGGGATCCCAAAACAAAAACATTCAAAAGCAGTAAAAAGGAGAGCGGTTTAAACATGGCTCGCTTAAAATCACGAAAGTTAAACTTAACCTCAAAAACCATAAAACGACAACATTAGTTATCAAAGAAAATATGCGGAAAACATGACTATTCCCATGGTCCTGGCAACGCGCCTCCGTCACTCGCCCTGCACGTCCTTGGCCTTACCTGAAAAACATTTTTAAAAGAAAGGGTGAGTATTGCAAAACAATACCCGATGAAGTGACCTCGCGCACGAGGTTTGGGATATGCAAACACATACAATCATGACTTTGAAACCTGTTCGGAATGTACATATGCGGGACCTAAAACTTTCTCATATCGTCATGTCTATAATCCATGACTTCCTTTTTCTTTAAGTGGTCAATTGGCCATCCTGAGTCATTTCATTTTGAGTCCCTCACAGACCCCTGTATGGTTTGAGTCCCTCACAGACCCCTGTATAAAATTGAGTCCCTCACAGACCCCTGTAATTTGACCCATAGGGTCTCTAATGCATGTTTGACCATGCACACAATGCACTCAGGAGGCCAATTTCCACATTTTTCATCAAATCATTTTATGGCACACATAACATGCATGAGGTCCCATCATTCAACATGACTATAGTGCACATGTCACAAAACATTATCATGGATATGCAAGTCATGACTTTTCACCTCAGATAAGATATAACACTCACGTATGTAATCATGCAATATTCTCATAGAAAACACTGTAATATCCTCTCATGAAATACTGGAATATTCTTACATAAAATACAAAGATATTCTCACATAAAATACTAGATTATACTCACATAAAATCTTGAGATATCTTCGCGTAGAATATTAAAGTATTCTCACATAAAATCTTGAAATATTCTCGTGTAAAATCATTAAATCTTTTTAAGTAAAATAACGAACTAATTTCACATAAAATAATGAAATTCGTTTTCTTTAATCCCATTTAAAAAGGGTTCGGCACAAGGTCCTTTACCTCGAGCTTTGATCTCACACTTTCCTCCTAATCCTTAAGTTAACGTCCCCTTCCAAATAACCTGTAAACCAAGAATTCTTCTATTTCGTCATCCTACTATACAATTCATCCAATATACAGAGTCGAAGTACCTAAGTGTCTATGATTTTGACTTTATTCTAATTACCTTGACTCCGGGGAATGAGCTGAATGTTGATTTGTTTGCTCCAAAAATACTTGGAAGTCTTGATCCCGAAATTCAGCTCGTTCCTACAATATTTTCATGCGAATCAGATCTAAATAATCCTATACTCCAAAATCGAAGAGGGTTTCGCGTGGCTCACCTAATCCACAACCTTGACCTTGAATACTTCTCGATTGCGGCGTAATCAACGAACAACGGTCGCTGGTCGGATGATGGGGCGGCGATGGCGAGCTCACGACAGTCGGCGGCACGCTCCACCAGCAGCAGTAGCGGCTGGAAGGAAGGGGCTCACGGTCGGCTGACTTGCGTGGGCGGCTGAGACGCCTTCGGTGAAGCAGACGCGAGCGGCGGCTGGATGGTCGGGACGACCGGTGGGAGCGACGCAGCGGCGGCCTGGATGGCTGGGGACGTCGCGCGCGGCCCAGGCTCGCGAGCCGCAGCGTAGGCGACTGGGATGTGCGTGCTAGGCTCCGGCGTGCTCTTCGTACGTGAGCTGCAGACGAGGCGGATGGAGCAGCCTCTGTTTGTGTATTTGCCGGCGAGAACAGCTGAAGTAAATGTGAGCAGATGGCTTGCCGGCGGTAGGAGCAGCACAAAGAGGTGGTTGTCGGCTAGGGCAAGGAGGAGAAGAAGGAGATGTTTATCAAACTAGGGCTAGGGTTTTCTTTTGGATTAAATACTAAGGAGACTAATTATTAGGGTTTAGGTCAAATTCCAAAGATCACAACTAACCCTCATTTATGCATTAATCACTAAAGTGCCATTGTCATTTCCTTTTCCTCTATTTTAAATATAAGTGTAAATTTATCTAAAGGAGAACACTTCACTATAGACTAAATAAAATCAAGGACTCACTCTCACCGAGCCTGATGAAAATTCACTAATCCGCCTGAACACAAAGGTTGATAGAACGTTAAATAAAATAAATAACTAGTACCTGTGGTTGTGGTCGTCACAATCTTCCCTCCTTAAGAACTTTCGTCCTCGAAAGTTCCTATTCTTGGAATAGTTCTGGGTATTTAGCTCGTACTTCCTCTTCTCGCTCCCAGGTAGCTTCTTCCGTGCGGTGGTTTTGCCATAGCACTTTAACTAAGTTGATTTCACGGTTACGGAGGGTCTTTTGATCTCTTGCAATAATCTGTACCGGTCGTTCGCCATAACTCAAATCTTCTGCTAACTGTAATGGTTCAAAGTCCACGACATGAGTCGGGTCTGGAACGTATTTTCTCAACATGGAGACATGAAATACGTTGAACCGCCGGATGTGGAAGGGAAAAGCGGCGATGCGATCTGAGGCCACCACACCAACCCTCTCTAAAATCTCGAATGGCCCTATGAAGCGCGGACTCAACTTCCCTTTTCGCCCAAACCTTAGAATCCCTTTCATTGGGGCCACCTTAAGGAATACGTGGTCCCCAACCGAATTCTAGGTCCCCGTCTTGTATCGGCATAACTCTTTTTATGCGCTTTGGGCGATGCGTGCATCCGTCCCCTAATCTTACGTATCGCACTATTAGTGATCTGCATTGCTAGTGCTGGACCCGATGGCGGCGTTCACCCACCTCCTCCCGTAAGACGGGAGTTCTCGCAAGCGTTTTCCATAGAGAGCTTCAAATGGAGCCATTCCAATGGTCGATCGATAATCATTATTGTAAGCAAATTCCATCAAATGCAAATGTGTGTCCCAACTACGGGAAGTCTAAAGTGCAAGCTCGTAACATGTCTTCTAAGATCTGGTTCAAGCGTTAAAATGCGCCCATCCGTCTGCGTGGATGAAAAGTCGTACTAAAGTTCAACTATGAACCTAACGCTTTTCGTAGGCTCCTCCAAAAGTTGGAGGTGAAACGTGGATCCTCATGCGAAATGATCTTGGTGGGATCCCATGTAAACGGACTATCTCTTCCGGTGTAAAGTCGCGCCCACTTATCAAGTAGAATAGGTGGGTTTCCACTGTATGAAATGTCTTGACTTTGTTAATCTGTCTACAATGACCCAAATTCTTGAGTAACCTCGTAAGGTTCTAGGCGATCCGACTATGAAATCCATAGAGATCTCCTCCCATTTCCTTTGGGGCACATGTAAAGGTGCGCGAGAGTCCGCGGGCCTCTGCCTCAGGTGCCTTTACTGGCGACAAGTCGAGCACTTGCTAACAAATTACGCCACGTCGCGCTTCATGTTACACCACCACCGCAACGATTTGGACCTCGATACATCTTGGTACTACGGGATGCATAGCGAATGGTGAGTTATGAGCTTCGCTTAAGATTTACGCCTTGATTTGTCATCGTTTGGAACACATAATCGTCCTTGGAATAGTAATCCTCCATCCGTGGATAGTGAAAACTCGCCAACTCACTGCGATTCTATCGAAAGCTTCTCTACTAACTAAGGGTGCACTCACGACATTCGACAATGCGTTGCCTCAAAGTCGGTTATCGATTAATTGAGCTAATTGTGCCGTTGTCTTCCCTATTAATCCGCAATTTCGGCTCGTGCAAACTCGCTGTAGCTCGCTCATCGGAACTCTCGTCTTTGAAGTATGAACCGGCTTTCATCGAGGGCATCGGCCACGACATTAGCCTTACCAGGGTGGTATTGAATGTCTATATCGTAATCCTTCACTAATTCCAACCATCTGCGTTGCCTCATGTTGACTCTTTCGGGTGAACAAGTACTTGAACTTTTATGATCTGTAAAAAATGAATTTTCTCGCCATAAAGGTAATGTCTCGGATCTTTAGTGCAAAGACCACCGCCGCTAGTTCCAAGTCATGAGTTGGATAATTCTCTCGTCGTCTTCAATTGTCGGGATGCATAGGCTATTACTTTCCCATCTTGCATTAGCACGCTTGCCCAAACCTTTCTTAGAAGCATCACTTTGTAAACCACGAAGCTCCTGTTCCCTCGGGATTTGTAAGAATCGGAGCCGACACCAACCTACACTTGAGTTCCCGGAAACTCGCCTCACATTTATCATCCCACACAAATGGGTTACCTTTTATGCTGTGTCACGGTGGGTCATGGGCATGGCTATCTTGGCGAAGTCCCGCACGAAACGTCTATAGTAACTCCGCAAGACCCAGTGAAAAACTACGTACCTCAGAATGCGGTGGTGGGACGAGGCCAGCGTGTGACGGCTTCCACTATTTGGGTCAACAGAGACTCACCTCGGACACCACATGCCCTAAGAAAGATAGATGCGCCGAGCGAGTGCGCTTCGAAAATTTTGCATATAACTTATTTCTCTCTCGGCGTGAGTAAAACTTTTCTCGGTGCCTTTCATGATCTTCGTCACATCCGGAGCATATCGAATATCGTCAATAAATACAATCACGAACGTATCTAGAAACTCTTTGAATAAGCGGTTCATCAAGTCCATGAAAGCGCAGCGGGGCGTTGGTCAAACCAAGCGGCATCACCGTGAACTCGTAATGCCCATAACGTGATCTCGAATCTTTGTCTTAGGAATATCCTCTTCACCGATCCTCAATCGATGGTAGCTTCGATCTCGGATCAATCTTGGAAAACATTGTTGCTCCTCGCAATCGATCGAACAAATCATCTATTCTAGGAAGAGGGTATTTATTCTTGATCGTAACCTTATTCAACTCCTCATAATCTATACACAGGCGCATGGACCCGTCTTTCTTTTTCACGAACAACACTGGGGCTCCCAAGGCGAAAGCGCTAGGCGTATAAATCCCTTGTCCAGTAAGTCTTGTAAATCGTAGTTTCATTCTTTCAACTCTGCGGTGCCATTCTCAGACGGTGCCTTGGATATCGGAGTCGTCCCCTAACTCCAATCCGATGTTAAAATCCACCTCCCTGACCGGAGGTACTCCGGGGAGGTCCTCGGGAAAAACGTCTGGAAATTCACTGAGATCTCCGTACACCTTGCATCTAGTATGCAAGCTAAGACGCCCCAAGCTCCCCGATGTAATAACTTCCTGGGCTTAAGGGCCGTAATCACCTTGGGCCTACTTCCCGTTAGGGTGCCTCTGAACCTGTAACCAGGTTGGCCAGGGGGAGTGAACACTACCTCCTTCCTGAAACACTCAATGCAGGCATGGTTCTGTGCTAACCAGTCCATACCCAATATCACATCAAAGTCAATCATGTCTAAGACTACTAGGTTTACTGTTAACTCATGGTCTGCGATAGTCACACTACCATCCTTGACTCTCATAGTGGCTAACAAGTTTATCCCCGCAGGAGTGGAGACAGACAACGCATACTGTAACTGTTCTAATTCTAACTCAGCTTGACTTACGAAGGATGCAGAAATAAAAGAGTGTGTAGAACCAGAATCAAATAGTACAAAGGCAAGGTGCCCCAGTAATGGAAGTGTACCTGTAACCACGGAGTCTGTGCCATGAATGCTCTTACTTGTACTCGCATAAGCTCTTCCTTGGTGTATTACGGGCTTGACAGCAGCCCCACTATTGATAACCTGAGGTTGGCTAGCACTGGCTTGACTCGGACAGTTATTAGCTCTGTGCCCTTCTTTCCCACATCTGAAGCACACTCCGGACCGGGCCAAACACTTACCCCAATGATGCTTACCACAGTCTTTGCATTGTGGCTTATCTCCACTGTTAGTTCCTATCCTCGTTGACTCGTGGTTTCGGACGAAACGCACGAAAGTTTCCTGGTCTATGCGGTGTACGCTGGGGACGCTGCGAGCTTGAATTTGGCTGATCCCATTTCCTCTTATGATTTGCCAAGGGTTGCCCCAGGTTAGCCATTACTGCCATGCGATCTGTGCTCATACCCAAATCAATTACGCCACTCTCACTGCGGAGGCATAATCAGGAGGTGCTAGTGCTTGGATGAAGCCTCGAACATTTTCATCCAGTCCCATGACGAAACGCTCAGTTTTCTTCGCCTCTGTGTCTACTAGCTCGGGGGCAAAGCGTGACAAACGGGTGAATTCTCTCTCATACACCTCCACTGTCCTCCTGCTCGCTCACATTGTAAGAATTCCGCCGCTTCCTATAACGAGTGCGCAGCAGGTAAAATTTCCGCCGAACGCTTCCTTAAGCAGATTCGTGTAATCGTTTCTCCACTGGCGACTATGGTTCCCTGGGCGGACTCCCACCATAAATAGGCGTCGTCTCTCAGCATGAATGTAGAATAGGACACCCTCTGGTCTTCAGGGCAGTTCATCAGTCTGAAAATGGTCTCGATGGAGGACAACCATAATTCGACCCACGGTGGGGTCACCAGAGGACCCATCAAAAGATCTGGGGTCATACTTCCCGAAATCGCCGGATATCGAGACTCGGGGTTGCATCATTACGTCCCTGACTCGCTTGGGCCAACTGAGTGGCTACTGTAGCTCGCACAAGAGTCTGCATAGCCTCTACCATCATAGTCATGACATTAGGGTTTCCTTGATCCGCCATCTGGAGCGATCTGCAGTGCATTCTCTGGCGACGGTTGGTCTGGGGGAGAGTGCAGCGCGGGTGGAGTAACCTCTTCCTGTTCGATGGTAATTCGGTTGGGTGTCAACGTTTTCTCTTGCCCTCCCACCCTACCACGTCCTCTACCTCTCCCTCGACCTCTAGGTGGCATTTTTGTCAGTACTACAATGCAGAGAATTTCCAGCTTAGTTTTCATCACTTTCTCATTGTAAGGTAGGATCACCCTTAAGGTTTAAATTCATTTACATTCACAATACAGATTTACATCATAATCATTTGCTTAATTTATAAAATACCGAGCGTACACAGCGGTGGCCAGGAGCGCGTTGTTCAACCATGGGAACTACTGCGTGCTTACTCTGTAAGCAAGTCTCCACGTAACCCTTAAACCTAGGGCTCGATACCAAAGCTGTAACACCCCTACTTTTCTATAACTAAACTCTTAGGGACATTACTACACATGCATGCATTTATAGGCCAAAAGATATAAAACGATCTTTAAATCTCAATAGAAAATAAATTGTCTTTAGGGATCCCAAAACAAAAACATTCAAAACAGGTAAAAGGAGCGGTTTAAACATGGCTCGCTTAAAATCTCCGAAAGTTAAACTTAACCTCAAAAACCATAAAGCGACAACATTAGTTATCAAAGAAAATATGCGGAAAACATGACTATTCCCATGGTCACGGCAGCGCGCCTCCGTCACACTCGCCCCGCACGTCCTTGGCCTTACAGAAAAACATTTTTAAAAGAAAGGGTGAGTATTGCAAAACAATACCCAGTAAGTGACCTCGCGCTCGAGGTTTGGGATATGCAAACACATACAATCATGACTTTGAAACACATTGGAATGTACATATGCGGGACCTAAAACTTTCTCATATCGTCATGCCTATAATCCATGACTTCCTTTTTCTTTAAGTGGTCAATTGGCCATCCTGAGTCATTTCATTTTGAGTCCCTCACAGACCCCTGTAGTTATTTGAGTCCTCATGAGACCTGTATGGTTTGAGTCCCTCACGGACACTGTATAAAATTGAGTCCTTCATGGACACTGTAATTTGACCCATAGGGTCTCTAATGCATGTTTGACCATGCACACAATGCACTCAAGAGGCCAATTTCCACATTTTTCATCAAATCATTTTATGGCACACATAACATGCATGAGGTCCCATCATTCAACATGACTATAGTGCACATGTCACAAAACATTATCATTGATATGCAAGTCATGACTTTTCACCTCAGATAAGATATAACACTCACGTATGTAATCATGCAATATTCTCATAGAAAACACTGTAATATCCTCTCATGAAATACTGGAATATTCTTACATAAAATACAAAGATATTCTCACATAAAATACTAGATTATACTCACATAAAATATTGAGATATCTTCGCGTAGAATATTAAAGTATTCTCACATAAAATCTTGAAATATTCTCGTGTAAAATCATTAAATCTTTTTAAGTAAAATAACGAACTAATTTCACATAAAATAATGAAATTCGTTTTCTTTAATCCCATTTAAAAAGGGTTCGGCACAAGGTCCCTTACCTCAAGCTTTGATCTCACACTTTCCTCCTAATCCTTAAGTTAACGTCCCCTTCCAAATAACCTGTAAACCAAGAATTCTTCTATTTCGTCATCCTACTATACAATTCATCCAATATACAGAGTCGAAGTACCTAAGTGTCTATGATTTTGACTTTATTCTAATTACCTTGACTCCGGGGAATGAGCTGAATGTTGATTTGTTTGCTCCAAAAATACTTGGAAGTCTTGATCCCGAAATTCAGCTCGTTCCTACAATATTTTCATGCGAATCAGATCTAAATAATCCTATACTCCAAAATCGAAGAGGGTTTCGCGTGGCTCACCTAATCCACAACCTTGACATTGAATACTTCTCGATTGCGGCGTAATCAACGAACAACGGTCATTGGTGGATGGATGATGATGGGCGGCGATGGCGGCGGCGGCGGCTAGCTCGCGGCGATCGGCGACACGCTCCACCACCCAGCGATGGCGGTGGAAGGAAGGGCTCACGGTCGGTCGGGCTTGGTGTGCGGTGAGACGCCTGGGTGAAGCGGTGAAGCGATGGCGGCGGTGATAACTCACCATAAGTGAGTTATTTTATTAGAATTTTAGTGTTTAACCCACTTGAATTGCATTTAATTTAGTGATCCTCATGTTATTTTATCCCTAAATTATGTGTGTTAGCTTTAAAATCTTGAATTTAAGCATTAGGTGCAAAAAGAATTAATTTTGATGTTTTTGTGCTTTAATTTAAGAAATTTAGGAAAATAAGCTAACGGTTAATTAAAGACCGAAATTTGAGATTTTTCTTAACTCCAAAAATCCTTGCGTATTTTGATTTATAATTGACTTCATATATTTATTTGGGATTTTCCTGTGTGCAGGAGAGTATAAAAATTTACAAGAGTCCCTAAGGGCATTTTAGGGAAGGGTAAGATGGTCTTTCTACCCCTAAGGGCATTTTTGTAATTTATGGAATTAGGGCAACACCATCTTATATAAAGAGGCTAGGGTTTACAAGTGTAAAAGGAGAGTGGGAGTTGCCACAAAAGGGAAGAGAGAGAGAGAGAAGGGGCGATTGCTACAACAAAGGTGTGCGTTGAAGAGAAGAATCATGAAGGTGCCATTGTTGTAGCAATCGTGCGATTGAGGAAAAAATCAAAGCTTGAAGGTGCCATTGTTGTAGCAAAAATCGTGCAACTCGGTTTTTCACAGGCGACAGTCACAAAGTTGTCGTTTTCTGAAGTTTAAACCGTTGGATTGTGCTGCAATTTTGACAGATTGTTCGAGACTCATAGGACTTTATTTTGAACGGTTGGATCGTCGTTCTGAGCTTTGGTGTACCAGATATTTCTGTCGGATTAGGAGATCAGAGCAGTTCGGTTTTTCACCAGCGGCGCTCACAAAGTTGTCGATTCCCTGAGTTTCAACCGTTGGATTGTCCTGAAATTTTGACAGCTTGTTCGAGACTCATAGAGCTTCGTTTTGAACGGTTGGATCGTTGTTTTGAGCTTTCGTTGATGAGATATTGCTATCGAACTGAACCTGAAAAATAAGGCCACCTGCTGTGTAACGTTTTCCCTATCTCTAAGTGTTATTGCTTGTTGTCAACCACCAATTTAATTATGAAATTTTGGGCTGTTTACGTACTAATTTAGACTACTTTTGCTCACTGTTTTAGACATAACTCGTGACTGTTTTAGGCTAGAATTGTGGTTGATTTAGACTAATTTAGTGAACATTGTTGGTTGCTTTTATTGGACTCCTCGATCAATAAAAGCATGCTTAAACTAGAGATATGTGACTCGATTTTAATCATGAACTAAATTGTCTTGGGCAAGGGTTAGGTTGTTTTAATGTAATTTTGGATTAAATTTATGGTTGATGTCATTGATTGAATTTATGAAATTTTATTAAATTTAACGTTGCATGAGAATTAAAATTGGCCTTTTTAACTTCTCTATAATTCATAAACTTGGGAAAGCTAATGAATTAGAAAACTAAAATTTCATTCTAGGATCATTGAGTTGATTAGGGATAATTAACCCACCTAGAACCTAAAATCATGGGCATAATTTAGATCACAATTGGGAAATTGTAGGTTTTAAAACTTAGTGATTTTGGAAAGAATCATTTGAATGCATGTGTAGGTAAATTCAAGGCATCACTCAAAATTTATTCCAATTGAACATTAGAACTCTAACCTAACACGAGCTTATTTTTCATTACAAATCTACTCTCTTATCTCTCTCGCCTTCTTGTTTGCATTCTCCTCTCCCGCTTTAAATTAAGTTATTTTCTTTTGTCTTATCTTTTCTTTCGTACTTATCAATTTATTTATTTACAACAATAATTTGCACACTCATGCATTGCACTAAAATAAGGAAAATTTGCTAGAACACTCACTAATTTAGGTCTAACTAGTCCTCGTGGGATCGATACTCTTATCTTATCACTTGCTGACACTCGACCGTATATACTTGCACGTCGTAAAAGTGTCTGAGTCTCATTCTAATTTGCATTAGTTTAGGGCACTCGATATTTTCGCATCAAGTTTTTGGCGCTGTTCTGCCGGGATTAGTTTTGATTCTTATCTTGTTTGAGTTGATTTTAGTGAATTTTATCCTTGTTTCTTGTTGGGTGTGTCTTATTGTCTTTGTTTAGTGTTTTTATCTTTGTTGAGTCTTGGTTATTGTTTTCGGTTGTGCTAGTGCATATTGTGTTTTTTAGTGCTGTTATAATTGATTCATTATTTTATTATGGCTTATGATAACTTTGGGTGGTCTTACGTGCCCAATGAGCAACCACAATATAGTTCCTTTTCTTATGATTATCCCTATGCCAATTTAGAGTCTTCTAGTGAGGGGTATGGAGCTTATGGCTATCAAATGCCTAATTACCATCATCATACTGAACCTATGACTCATGGGAACCACATGTATGATAATAATGAGAGCAATTGGGCCTATGAACCATATCCTAGGGTTTTGAGTCATATCCTTCCTATATTCAAGAAACCCGGTAGAAGACGAATCTTCCCTTAAAATATTGTTATTAGAATATATGAGAACCACAGTAAGAGAGGAATAAGCAAATAGAAGAGATGAATAATCAAATAGGGAGTCAATTCAACGCCTAACGGATACACTTGTCTCTCCTTAGAGAACAAATGTACTTAGACTCATCGAGGTTGAACACCCTAGGGGGAAGATAGTGAAGGAGGACCCACACTCTTAGATAGTTCGGTGAGTCACTTGATCACCGACCCATCGATAGATCCTCGGGATCTTAGTCCTTCACATTTTTACGAGTATAGGCATTTAGAGAATTGTGCTTTAGATGTAAAAGAACTAGAACACAGTAGCACTCACCGGGATGGAGTTAGTGAGAGTGTGGAAGAAGTGGAGCCTGTTGAGTCAAGCCGGGAGGTAGAGTTTGAGGCTTTTGAGTCTATGTCGAGTTCTATCTTCCGATTTTTCTCTTATTGGTGAATGTTTTTCTTTCTATGCTCTCGAGTCGGTGTCTTTTTGTGAGTCTCCATTTCATTTTCCCTGTTTTTCCTTCTTTTCTTTTACCAAATAAAAACCAAAAATGTTTACTTTGTTGTTGTTCCTTCTTTTCTTTTAATATATGAAAAATCAAAAAAATATATTTGTTTTGGGCTCTCACGAGAAGCTAGTATTCTTGCTAGCTCACGATTTGTTTTGTAGATTCAAGAAAGAGAGGCCAGAAGAAGTGGGAGAATTTTTACGCACCTTGACGAGCCCACGTATACTACGTCAAGCTAATGACGTAAAACAAGCGCTTCTTGGGAGGCAACCCAAAGTTTATTTTGTTTGTTTCTGTTTTTAATTTTTTTATTTTTGCTTTTGTTTCATTTTTAGTTGTTTTTATTTTTAAATAAATAACCCTTACCTATTTTTATGACTCCTTAGGGTTTGATGATTGATATGTTGTAGTAGAGGTCTCTTCGATTGAGGCGTGATTGTTCTCCCTTCCATCTTTATTAGTTGTCCTTAAGCATGCTTAAGTGAGTAGATTATACATTAAGGGCAATGTGTGCTTTAACCATGAGGGGAGGTGTGTTGTTCGAATCGAGTTTGGGCTTAATTGAAAATTTTTGGTGATGAGACTGTGTCTTTGCTAGAGTTTATAGGGTGTTGCAAGCCTTTGTGTTTATAAAGTTATTTACTTGCTTTAGGACTTCAAAATGATCTATTTTGACTACTGGATTCCATGTTAGTTGTTGGTTTCATGGTCTTTGATATGCATGATGTAGGTAGTTGATTCATTATGTTTAAGCAAGTAAAAATAGAAAGATGGTTGTTGTTCCTTGTTGAAAAATTAAGTTTCTGCAAGTTTTTTTAATGGTAAAAAGTGTGTTGTCATTGGTAGAAACTTGATATGCATCTCCTTGAAAATAAAAAGTTAAGGTCAAATCTCAAGGTTAATAAAAATAAGAGTTGTTGCTTGTGTTTGAGGCAAGAGTATGTTATCTTATTTGGTGTTTCTCGAGGTCAAGCTTGTCATTAGGGTTCTCTAGTGCGCTTATGGTTAGTGTGTCAATCAAAGTAGTTAGGATTCAACTCCTAGGCCAAAAAGTTCGAAAACTAGAAGCCATGACAAGTTAGGTAACCCATATATTTTTTAGAGCACTCCAAAATTAGTAAACTTCAAATTTGTGATCATTTCAAGTTTGGGGGAGTTACCCGACCTCCCTAACTCAATGAGGACATTGAGTACTCTAAGTTTGGGGGGAAAGGTAAATTCTTCGTGTTTATTTTTAAGGAAAAAAAATAAAAAATAAAAAAAGAAAGAAAGAGTATGCAAACCTTTCATTTTCCTAAAACTCCATTGGGCTAGATAAAATGTGTTACTTATTTTGTTACTTAGAGTCAGTTCAGGCAACTTGGTGCTCGATGTCGAAGTGCAGGCACTAACCATGTTGGCCTCTTGGAGCGAAGGTATCAAGCAAGAAGCCTATTCCCATTGCTTAGGTGCGCTGCGTTAACCACGTGTGCCATTCTAAGAACTACGGGAAGTCCCATTGCTTAGGTGTGCTGCGCTAAACACGTGTGCCATTCTAAGAACTACGGGAGAGTCAAAAAAAGAAATAAAAAAAAAAAAAAAAAAAAAAGAAAGTAAAAAAAAAACCTTGTCCTTAGCAGTGAGTTTTATGGAAATTGAGGGGAATAATGCACATATCTATTTTTTAAAAAAATAATATATATAAAAAGTAAAAGGAATGATCATTAAATTGTAGCCATGCGAGTTTTGGAGTATGACTTATTTTTAACTATGGGTTGCTTGATTTGAATGATTAGGATTCTAGTGGTTGAACTTGAGGGTAGATGTTGAATCCTAGTTGGTTTTTCTCTTGGTTATTGATGAATAAGTATAGCTAAGAAACCTCCAGGTGAGCCACAAAGAGAGCATTGAATGAATGGTGACTTGTAGCTAGAGCATAAGTTCTCAATCCTTATTTAGTTACCCAAATGATTTGAGTCTTTAAAGGTTTTTAAAGTTTTTAGGGAATAGAACTCATTGAGGACAATGAGTAGTTCAAGTTTGGGGTTTGATAACTCACCATAAGTGAGTTATTTTATTAGAATTTTAGTGTTTAACCCACTTGAATTGCATTTAATTTAGTGATCCTCATGTTATTTTATCCCTAAATTATGTGTGTTAGCTTTAAAATCTTGAATTTAAGCATTAGGTGCAAAAAGAATTAATTTTGATGTTTTTGTGCTTTAATTTAAGAAATTTAGGAAAATAAGCTAACTGGTTAATTAAAGATAGAAATTTGAGATTTTTCTTAACTCCAAAAATCCTTGCGTATTTTGATTTATAATTGACTTCATATATTTATTTGGGATTTTCTGTATGCAGAGAGAGAGTATAAAAAATTTACAAGAGTCCCTAAGGGCATTTTAGGAAGGGTAAGATGGTCTTTCTACCCCTAAGGGCATTTTTGTAATTTATGGAATTAGGGCAACACCATCTTATATAAAGAGGCTAGGGTTTACAAGTGTAAAAGGAGAGTGGGAGTTGCCACAAAAGGGGAAGAGAGCGAGAGAGAAGGGGCGATTGCTACAACAAAGGTGTGCGTTGAAGAGAAGAATCATGAAGGTGCCATTGTTGTAGCAATCGTGCGATTGAGGAAAAAATCAAAGCTTGAAGGTGCCATTGTTGTAGCAAAAATCGTGCAACTCGGTTTTTCACAGGCGACAGTCACAAAGTTGTCGTTTTCTGAAGTTTAAACCGTTGGATTGTGCTGCAATTTTGACAGATTGTTCGAGACTCATAGGACTTTATTTTGAACGGTTGGATCGTCGTTCTGAGCTTTGGTGTACCAGATATTTCTGTCGGATTAGGAGATCAGAGCAGTTCGGTTTTTTCACCAGCGGCGCTCACAAAGTTGTCGATTCCCTGAGTTTCAACCGTTGGATTGTCCTGAAATTTTGACAGCTTGTTCGAGACTCATAGAGCTTCGTTTTGAACGGTTGGATCGTTGTTTTGAGCTTTCGTTGATGAGATATTGCTATCGAACTGAACCTGAAAAATAAGGCCACCTGCTGTGTAACGTTTTCCCTATCTCTAAGTGTTATTGCTTGTTGTCAACCACCAATTTAATTATGAAATTTTGGGCTGTTTACGTACTAATTTAGACTACTTTTGCTCACTGTTTTAGACATAACTCGTGACTGTTTTAGGCTAGAATTGTGGTTGATTTAGACTAATTTAGTGAACATTGTTGGTTGCTTTTATTGGACTCCTCGATCAATAAAAGCATGCTTAAACTAGAGATATGTGACTCGATTTTAATCATGAACTAAATTGTCTTGGGCAAGGGTTAGGTTGTTTTAATGTAATTTTGGATTAAATTTATGGTTGATGTCATTGATTGAATTTATGAAATTTTATTAAATTTAACGTTGCATGAGAATTAAAATTGGCCTTTTAACTTCTCTATAATTCATAAACTTGGGAAAGCTAATGAATTAGAAAACTAAAATTTCATTCTAGGATCATTGAGTTGATTAGGGATAATTAACCCACCTAGAACCTAAAATCATGGGCATAATTTAGATCACAATTGGGAAATTGTAGGTTTTAAAACTTAGTGATTTTGGAAAGAATCATTTGAATGCATGTGTAGGTAAATTCAAGGCATCACTCAAAATTTATTCCAATTGAACATTAGAACTCTAACCTAACACGAGCTTATTTTTCATTACAAATCTACTCTCTTATCTCTCGCCTTCTTGTTTGCATTCTCCTCTCCCGCTTTAAATTAAGTTATTTTCTTTTGTCTTATCTTTTCTTTTCGTACTTATCAATTTATTTATTTACAACAATAATTTGCACACTCATGCATTGCACTAAAATAAGGAAAATTTGCTAGAACACTCACTAATTTAGGTCTAACTAGTCCTCGTGGGATCGATACTCTTATCTTATCACTTTGTCGCACTCGACCGTGTATACTTGCACGTCGTAAAAGTGTCTGAGTCTCATTCTAATTTGCATTAGTTTAGGGCACTCGATATTTTCGCATCGGCGATTTGGATGGTGGGACGACTTCGGTGGGAGCGAGACGCGCAGCGGCGGCTGCCGGATGGTGGGGACGCGCGCGCTTAGGCTCCGCGAGCTGCAGCGTGGCGGCCCGGGATGTGCGTGCTAGGCTCAGGCGTGCTCTTCGTACGTAAGCTGCAGACGAGGCGGATGGAGCAGCCTCTGTTTGTGTATTTGCCGGCGAGAACAGCTGAAGTAAATGTGAGCAGATGGCTTGCCGGCGGTAGGAGCAGCACAAAGAGGTGGTTGTCGGCTAGGGCAAGGAGGAGAAGAAGGAGATGTTTATCAAACTAGGGCTAGGGTTTTCTTTTGGATTAAATACTAAGGAGACTAATTGTTAGGGTTTAGGTCAAATTCCAAAGATCACAACTAACCCTCATTTATGCATTAATCACTAAAGTGCCATTGTCATTTCCTTTTCCTCTATTTTAAATATAAGTGTAAATTTATCTAAAGGAGAACACTTCACTATAGACTAAATAAAATCAAGGACTCACTCTCACCGAGCCTGATGAAAATTCACTAATCCGCCTGAACACAAAGGTTGATAGAACGTTAAATAAAATAAATAACTAGTACCTGTGGTTGTGGTCGTCACATTAACTGGGTCAAAGAGTTTGATCAGTTAATCTCGTATATTTGGAGCTCGTCATTTGTAGGTCCATTAGGTCCCTCGGTTGGCTAAAATTTGACTAAATGAGGGTTTACAGTTTGGAGTGGATTTGAAGTGTTCAAATTCATTAAAAGGGTATTTATGCCATTTATATGTGATATAATAAACATAATATACAGTTTGATGTGAATGAGATTCATAATAAACTATATTCTAGCCTAATTAATTATTTAGGAAAAATTTGGAGAAATTGGATTGAGAGAAATTAAATTGAATATGATTCAAATTAAAATTCCACAATTATGCAAATGTGATTTGTGTAATAAAGTATGAGATATCGTATATTATATGATATACAAATATGATTTGCATATTATATAGTTGTGGTATTTTGGTGAATTGATGGAGATTTTTACTCCACCCACCACTATAGGTTTCTCTTTATAATTTTTCTCATTTTTTCTCTAACGATTCAAAAATAAAAATGTGAAAAATAGTCATCGAACGTGTTTTTGGTTTTCTATTTTTATTTTTTAAGAAGTAGTTACTAAACAAATGTGGTTTTTAGAAATAGTAAACATATAACAGAAAACTAAGAATCAAAATTAACAAAATTATGAAATTAGTCTAACAGACATTTCTTTCAGTAAAAAAAAAAAATCCTAAATGAAATAAGTGTTGGGATTTGTGCCCTAAAACTCGTAGTTTGTAATGATGTTCTAATTAATGTAATAAAGTGTTATTATTTCAATAAAGTGTTATTGTTCCTTATCTACGAGTTTGCCTTTATTTAAACCCTAAATCCAATAAACTAAACATTCAAGGCTGTTAAATTAATCTTTAACTGAATGTAATGTACATAAAAAGGATCTTGGTTCGAGATACAGCCTAAAGGGTCTATAGTTAGGGGATAAGGTTTGGGTACCTTACCTTTGTAAAACTATGGATGTGACCCACTTTGTATTTGATACAAACACTGTGAAACTAACGTGTTTGTGTAGATGACATGTGAGTGGAGATATCCTATGTAATGAGATTACATAAGACCGGACCACAAAATAGTAACCTCTAGTTGTAACTCCGTTGACTAGTTAGGTTTCTATTTCACTAGGATGACCTAGGCAACTTGATCTCAATCCTGAGCAGGTTACGAACTCCTGTTCGCGAGGGATTGTCCTTTGACTAGTATGGGTGAGAGTGGCCAGATTCGCCGACTCCATATGCCTACCTTCTTGGGGACAAGACCGAGTGAGCGGCTGGGAACTTAACCTAACAAGATAGAATTCACTCCTTGCCGCCTACTAGGGTAAGTAGAGGAATGTCCTTTAAGTCGTGTCTCTGGGACATGAACAAAGGGCACGACCCTCTCATTGGCCCGAGAGGGACTCTATTTGTTGGTAAGACCACAAACAAATTGTTCATTAGAAGAACACTGGTACTTAAGGCACAAGATGTAACCTAGGGGTAAAACGGTAATTTGATCAAGCTGATGTTACGAACATTCGTGTGGGATTGACTTGTTGTTATTGGTCAATATCCATGGACACAGAAATATATCTACAGTGAGAAGAGTGCAGCTGTGAGACTTTAGTGGAGTGTTCCCGCAGTTAACGAATGTTGATTGGGAGGTTAATGTGATTAACCGAACAATCTCGTATCGTTGGAGCTTCTGATCTGTAGGTCCTTTAAGTCCACCTTCTAGCTCGTAAAGGGTTCTTAGATCATTTGAATTTGAAATGTTCAAATTCATTATGGAATATATTTAATGTATTTAGATACGATATAATATATAGTTTTGGAACTATATATTATAAATTTAATGTGAATATGATTCATCTTAAATTATATGAGAGAATTGAATATTTGAAAGAGTTCAAATATTATATTAAATGTGAATGTGATTCACATTTGCAAACTATAGGATAAAATTTAATGTGCACTAGATGTACATTAAAACTATAGGTTAAAGGGGTAATATGATTAAATGAGATTTAATATAAATTAAATATATGATATTTAATTTGTATTATTTAAATATGATTTAAATGAATAATTAAATTTGATTTAATTATATTATTATTATTATTATTTTAATAATAAAATGAGGGAACGTGTCATCCAGACACGTTCCCCACTACCCCTCCCCTTCTCCCTATCGACAGTTTAACAGGGAGAAGGGGGTTGCTCATTTGGAGAGATCAATCGATCAATTTGTTGAAAGACTGCAAGATTTCTCTCTCTCTCTCAATTCTATAATTCCCAAAACCTTCTAATTGTTGGAATCCTTCCCACAAAGGATTTTGTTCTAAGAACTCAGAGATATAGAAGGTTTTCTCTGTTGGTGGTGTCCTGCTTGGAAATATAAAGGAGTGTCTGTGTTACTGCTTTGTTGATTTCTCTAGGAGTAAGGAGTTGTTTTTCTGCGAATCTACAAAGGTATTCTTCTTCCCTTTAGTTTAATTGTTAAACTTAACATATGTTTGCATGTATGCAATTAATCCATGTCTAATAGGATTAGAATTTTCATGCTTGTTCTGTATTTTTGGTCAATGTACTCGTTTTTGTTGCAATTAAAACAATCAAGCACATTAACGATCCCAAACACGTTTCCGCGGCTCAAGGAGATTAGATCTCCATCAATTGGTATCAAAGCAATGCTGGAAAATGCATTTGGTTTGCTGTAAAACTTGTTTAGGAATTTTTTGGCCTTAGTTTACTTTGATTTTGATCAAATTGTATGTAAAGGTCCCTGCGTTTTTGGGCATAGAGTGCATAATTGAGTTTGTAATTGAGTTACGAGTCGTTCGGGACCAGCTTCATGCAATTCGGTTGAGAGTCGAAGGAGAAATTAAAGAACGAAGTTGCTGTGTTCGAAGAAGAAAGCTGCTGCCGAAGCAACAGCGTTGCAATGCTACCAGCAGCGTTGCAACGCCAGCGCTCCCTATCGACGCGGGCGCTCAAGGGGTCAGCAGCGTTGTGACGCTGCCCCTCAGCGTTGCAATGCCACCCCGATAGCAGGCGCGCAAAAGGACAAAGCGGGCGTTTAACGCCGTCGCATCGGCCATGGTAACGCAGTGGGGCATTCCAAAGAATTGCGGACCGGTTCGACTGGTTCAGTAGTTTTGGTCCAGTTTGAGCGGTTCAAGGGCGGTTCAGGGTATTTTTGGACCGATTTCATGATATAAATTAATGCAATTTTATTTTTTTTGCACTTTAGGGGCCAAATTATTTCGGTTTTACAGTTTTATGTCTTTATGAATGTTATTTAGATTATTCCCACCTTAGGATGAGCATGATCATGTATTTTATTTATATAATTGTTATATGAATATGGTTAAATGCATGATTAATTTATTTTTCATGAGTAATTAATTATAATTGTTATGATTAGATTATATGGAAAATAAATTGCATGGAGCATGAAATTACTTAGTTTAAAATAAATGTTATTTTGTTTAAGTAATTTTATAATTCAATTAGTTGAATTCCTTTTATAATTTCAATTTGAATATTGATTGTTGGATTTATAATATAGTTTCTTTCATAGGTTAATTATTAAATTTATAAAAGTTATAAATTGAAAGGGTTTTAGAAACCATAACTTATCATAAAGAAATGCATGCAAACATAGGAACTTGGGTTAAAATTTAATTAGTTTTAAATCATTTAAAATTAAGTTAGACCTAAGTTTTAATTTCTAATAGGATTAGAAATTAGTCTTACGTAGTATTTTAAATAGTTTAAAATATAGTAGGACTTTAGGACTTTGGTTATAAGGGAACTCTCAAGGTGAAGTTCTCATCTAAAGGTGGGGGTACTTAAGGTGGCAGTTAACGGAAGACTTCCGCACAGGAACTAACTCGGAACCTGAGTTGAATTAACCTTAGTTCTGTTTTATCTCTAGGTAATTAAAATGTTCATTCACCTAGACATAAGGTTTTAAGACCTAGTTATAATAGTTATAATAGACATAAACTTAGATAGATTCTTTTAGCCAGAATCCAGTTAAGTTAAACATATACCCTAATTTTAGGAACTTTAGTGGGAGAAAACGAGATGTTCGCATCAAGTTTACTCTCACGTCCTCAAGAGTTCACACCGTGAGTTCCATGCTCGGTTATGTGGCGTCAATAGGGCGTCCCTCTACGATATGTGTTTGCATGGTTCAATACCAAGGTGAATGAGGGAAGTATCCATAGTAAATGGGAGAAGGACGCGTGTCAACGTATCTTACGGTCTCCTCCATTAGGTCGCACCGTGTGATTTCTATAGTCCGCCTGCTAGGTTGTCCTGGAACAGCCAAACCCTCCGGAGGGCCTGACTATAGGAATCAGAATACCGCGAACTCCAGAAATGGATAGGGTCTCTTAGGTGGTTTGCCAACAGTTGTCTTTCTTAATAGTAGCCTATTGGCTCGAGCTTATTGGATCTGAAAAATGGTAGGGTCACATTTACGGGATGAGTTAAGTTAGTTAACAAATCCTTGACCAAACAAATGGTAGCTAAGAACCATTGGGACATGAGATGTTCTGGTAGTGAGAATTGGCTAAGAAAGTCTCAATTCAAGGGAGGAATGAGTGACCGCCCGACGGAGGCTTTTGTTCTAATCCCTTGAAGTATAGTTGCAAAATTAAAGGTTTAATTTAAACAGTGGGTTTAGTTTAAACACTAGGGTTCTTTAATAATTTTGCTAAATTTGATTGGTTTTTACAATGGTTTAAAAAGGCATAACTAATTAAAACTATTTTGGATTTTCAACATGTCGTCCTCATAATAGCCTTACTTAAAAGCGACCGTTTAACTGGTGAGAATTTTACTACGTGGAAGTCCAACTTGAATACGATTCTCGTTGTTGACGACCTACGATTTGTACTGTCTGAGGAATGTCCTCAGATCCCTGCTCGTAACGCTCCTCAATCTGTTTAGGAGGCGTACGACCGCTGGATCAAGGCCAATGACAAGGCCAAGGTCTACATTTTGGCTAGTGTTTACGAAGTTCGGCCAAAAGCACGAGGGGCATGGTCTCACTCGTGAGAACATGAGTTATTTGCAGAAATGTTTGGACAACCGTGCGGATAGATTCGACACGAATCCCTCAAATACGTTTATAACTCCCGTATAAAGGGAGGATCATCGGTGAGAGAACACGTTCTTGATCGATGGTCCACTTTAACGTAATTTGAGATGAGCGGAGCGGTCATTGACGAGCAAAGTCGGTATCGTTCATTCGGAATCTCTTAGAAGAGTTTCCTTTAATTCCGCAGCAATGCGGTGATGAACAAGATAGAGTATAACCTAACTACTCTCCTTAATGAACTACAGACTTTCAAGTCTCGTATGAAGAATAAAGGACAGGCTGATGGAGAGGCAAATCTGATTGCCCATTCCAGAAGGTTCCAGAAAGGTTAATCCTCTGGGACTAAGTCCTGTAGCTCATCTTCTGGGCTTAAGAAGACCCAAAAGAAGAAAATAGGAGGAAAAGGAAGGCACACATTCTGCGACAAAGGCAAGGAAAAACCAAGCTTGCAGATAAAGGAAAATGTTTCCAACACGCAACATGGGATGGGCCTTTGGAAGAGAAAGCGCGCCCAAAATACCTTCTTTGAGCTCAAAGAGAAGAAAGGTAAATCAGATTTACTTGTTCTTGAAACTTGTTTAGTGGAAAATGATGATTTTACCTGGATACTTGATTCAGGAGCCAATAATCACGTTTGCTCTTCATTTCAGGAAACTAGTTCCTTCAAGGAGCTCGAAGAGGGTGAGATGACGCTTAGGGTCGAAACAGGAGACGTCGTCTCAGCTCGTGCAGTGGGAGATGCCAAGCTATTTTTCGGAGATAGATTTCTTTCATTAAAAAATTTGTATATAGTTCCTAAGCTTAAAAGGAACTTAATCTCTATCTCTTGTTTAATAGAACTTGGATATTGTATTTCTTTTTCAATTAATGAAGCGTTCATTTTGAAATAAAGTGTCAATATTTGTTCTGCTAAATTGAAAAATGGCTTGTATGTACTGAAACCGAACAAAACGAAAGCACTTTTAAATCATGAGACGTTTAAAAATGCTAACACTCAAAATAAAAGGCAAAGAATTTCTCTAGATAATAATACCTATCTATGGCATCTTAGATTTGACCATATTAATCTCAACCGGATTGAGAGACTTTCTAAGAATGGACTTTTAAATAAGTTAGAAGATGATTCTTTACCGCCTTGCGAGTCTTGCTTGGAAGGTAAAATGACCAAGCGACCTTTTACTAGAAAATGTTACAGAGTCGTAGAGCCCCTAGAACTTGTGCATTCAGATCTTTGTGGTCCAGTGAATGTCAAAGCTCGAGGAGGGTACGAATATTTCATCTCTTTCATAGATGATTATTCGAGGTATGGTTATCTATACCTAATGCATCACAAGTCTGAAGCTCTTGAAAAGTTCAAAGAGTATAAGGCAGAAGTAGAGAATGCATTAGGAAAAACCATTAAAACGCTTCGATCCGATCGAGGTGGAGAGTATATGGATTTGAGATTCCAGGACTATATGATAGAACATGGAATTAAATCTCAACTCTTAGCACCTAATATACCACAGCAAAATGGTGTGTCAGAAAGGAGAAATAGAACCTTGTTAGACATGGTTCGTTCTATGATGAGCTATGCTCAATTGCCTGCCTCGTTTTGGGGATACGCAGTAGAGACTGCAGTTCAAATCTTGAATAGTGTTCCATCAAAAAGTGTTTGAAACACCTTTTGAACTTTGGAAGGGCGTAAACCTAGTTTACAACGCTTCAGATTTGGGGTTGTCCGGCTGCGTGCTCGTGACAAACCCAAAGAAACTGGAACCTCGTTCAAGATTGTGCCAATTTGTTGGCTATCCCAAAGAAACGAGAGGTGGTCATTTCTTCAACCCACAAGAAAACAAGGTGATTGTATCGACAAACGCCACGTTCTTGGAGGAAGATCACGTGAGGAACCACAAACCGCGTAGTAAATTAGTACTAAATGAAGCTACACATGAACCAACAAGAGATGTTGATCAAGCTGGACCTTCATCAAGAGTTGATGGAAGAGCCAACACCTCATGTCAGTCTCGTCCTTCTCAATCGTTTGGAATGCCTCGACGTACTGGGAGGGTTATTTTCCAACCTGATCGCTACTTGGATTTAGCTGAAACTCAAGTTGTCATACCCGATGACGGCGTAGAAGATCCATTGTCTTATAAACAGGCAATGAATGACGTAGACAAGGACCAATGGATCAAAGCCATAGACCTTGAAATGGAGTCAATGGACTTTAATTCAGTATGGGAACTTGTAGACCAACTTGAAGGGGTTAGACCCATAGGGTGTAAATGGATCTATAAGAGAAAGAGAGATGCAGCCGGAAAGGTACAGACCTTTAAGGCTAGGCTTGTAGCAAAGGGTTTTACCCAAAGGGAAGAAGTTGACTATGAAGAAACTTTTTCCCCTGTTGCTATGCTGAAGTCTATAAGGATACTCTTGTCCATACCACATTTTATGATTATGAAATTTGGCAAATGGACGTCAAGACTGCCTTTTTGAATGGTAATCTTGACGAGAGCATCTTTATGTCTCAGCCCGAAGGGTTCATAGCCCAAGGTCAGGAGCAAAAAGTTTGCAAGCTCAATCGATCCATTTATGGATTGAAACAAATGTCAAGATCTTGGAATATAAGATTTGATACTGCGATCAAGTCTTACGGTTTTGACCAAAATGTTGATGAGCCTTGTGATTACAAGAGGATCATCAACGACAAAGTAGCTTTGTAAGTACTTTATGTGGATGATATCCTACTCATTGGGAATGATGTAGGATACCTTACTGACATAAAGAATTGGCTGGCGACCCAATTCCAAATGAAAGATTTGGGAGAGGCAGAGTATGTTCTTGGGATACAGATCTTTAGGAATCGCAAGAACAGAACGCTAGCACTGTCTCAAGCGTCTTATATCGACAAAATGTTGTCCAGATATTCGATGCAGAATTCCAAGAGGGGCTTATTACCATTCAGGCACGGAGTTCATCTGTCTAGGGAATAGTGTCCCAAGACACCTCAAGAAGTTGAGGATATGAGACATATTCCCTATGCCTCTGCAGTAGGTAGTTTAATGTATGTTATGTGGTGCACGAGGTCGGACATTTGTTATGCAGTGGGAATAGTCAGTAGGTACCAGTCCAATCCAGGGTTAGACCACTGGACAACAGTTAAAAATATCCTAAAGTATCTAAGGAGAACGAGGGACTATACGCTTGTGTATGGGTCTAAGGATTTGATCCTTACAAGATACACTGATTCTGATTATCAGACCGATAAGGATTCTCAGAAATCCACATCGGGATCAGTTTTCACCCTTAACGGGGGAGCTATAGTATGGCGAAACATCAAGCAAGGATGCATCGCTGACTCCACAATGGAGGCTGAGTATGTCATTTGCTTGTGAAAGCACTAAAGAAATTTGTTTGGCTAAGGAAATTCCTCATTTGGAAGTTGTTCCAAATATGGAATCTCTCATCACCTATATCTTTGTGACAACGGTAAAGTGCGATAGCCAATTCGAAGGAACCTCGCAGCCATAAGCGAGGTAAGCACATCGAGAGGAAGTATCACCTGATACGAGAAATAATGCAACGAGGAGATGTGACAGTCACGAAGATCGCTTCGGAGCACAATATTATTGATCCGTTTACAAAGACTCTCACGGCTAAAGTGTTCAAGGGTCATCTGGAAAGTTTGGGTCTACGAGATATGTACATAAGATAATCTAGCGCAAGTGGGAGATATGTAATGGGGTATATGGATACCCTAGTTTATTGTATTTATATCTCTGTAACCACTGTTTTAGATTATGTTGTACCCCACTAGAGTTTTAGTGCAAGTGGGAGTTTGTTGGGATTTGTGCCCTAAAACTCGTAGTTTGTAATGATGTTCTGATTAATGTAATAAAGTGTTATTTTTCAATAAAGTGTTATTATTCCTTATCTAGGAGTTTGCCTTTATTTAAACCCTAAATCCAATAAACTAAACATCCAAGGCTGTTAAATGAATCTTTAATTGAATTTAATGTACATAAAAAGGATCTCGGTTCGAGATACAGCCTAAAGGGTCTATAGTTAGGGGATAAGGTTTGGGTACCTTACCCTGGTAAAACTATGGATGTGGCCCACTTTGTATTTGATACAAACACTGTGATCCGAACGTGTTCGTGTAGATTACATGTGAGTGGGGATATCCTATGTAATGAAATTACATAAGACCGGACCACGAAATAGTAACCTCTAGCTGTAACTCCATTGACTAGTTAGGTTTCTATTTTACTAGGATTACCTAGGCAACTTGATCTCAATCCTGAGCAGGTTACGAACTCCTGTTTGTGAGGGATTGTCCTTTGGCTAGTATGGGTGAGAGTGGCCAGATTCGCCGACTCAATATGCCTACCTTCTTGGGGACAAGACCGAGTGAGCGGCTGGGAACTTAACTTAGCAAGATGGAATTCACTCCTTCTCGCCTACTAGGGTAAGTAGAGGAATGTTCCCTTAAGTGGTGTCTTCGGGACTTGAACAAAGGGCCCGACCCTCTCATTGGCCCGAGAGGGACTCTGTTTGTTGGTAGGACCACAAACAAATTGTTCATTAGAGGAGCACAGGTACTTAAGGCAAAAGATTTAACCTAGGGGTAAAACGGTAATTTGACCCAGCTGATGTTACGAACATTCGTGAAGGATCGACTTGTTGTTATTGGTCAATATCCATGGACAGAGAAATATATCTGCAGTGAGAAGAGTGCAGCTGTGGGACTTTAGTGGAGTGTTTCCGCAGTTAACGAATGTTGATTGGGAGGTTAATGAGATTAACCGAACAATCTCGTATCGTTGGAGCTTCTGATCTGTAGGTCCATTAGGTTCACGTTCTAGCTCGTAAAGGGTTCTTAGATCATTTGAATTTCAGATGTTCAAATTCATTAGGGAATATATTAAATGTATTAAGATACGATATAATATATAGTTTTGGAACTATATATTATAAATTTAATGTGAATATCATTCATATAAAATTATATGAGAGAATGAAAATTTGAAAGAGTTCAAATATTATATTAAATGTGAATGTGATTCACATATGCAAACTATAGGATAAAATTTAATGTGCACTGGATGTACATTAAAACTATAGGTTAAAGGGGTAATATGATTAAATGAGATTTAATCTAAATTAAATATATGATATTTAATTTGTATTATTTAAATATGATTTAAATGAATAACTAAATTTGATTTAATTATATTATTATTATTATTATTTTAATAATAAAATGAGGGAACGTGTCATCCAGACACGTTCCCCACTACCCCTCCCCTTCTCCCTATCGACAGTTTAACATGGAGAAGGGGGTTGCTCATTTGGGGAGATCAATCGATCAATTTGTTGAAAGACTGCAAGAATTCTCTCTCTCTCTCAATTCTAGAATTCCCAAAACCTTCCAATTGTTGGAATCCTTCCCACAAAGGATTTTGTTCTAAGAACTCAAAGATATAGAAGATTTTCTCTGTTGGTGGTGTCCTGCTTGGAAATACAGAGGAGTGCCTGTGTGAAGGGAATGAAAGTCCCTCGCAGCGGAAGACGATTGAATTGTCGAGGTATCAATATGCAACATGCTTTTATTAAAATCGATCTAACACTAGATCTAGGCTAAACATGCTTCAAAGAAGAAGAAATTTATAGCAAGAAAAGATCTAACTTACTCGTTGTAGACAAAACCAGCAAATTTCTTCCTCCGGTCACGAACTCTTCGTGCAACTCGATCTCAACGAACTTTTCTATCAAAGTGATATCGAACACCACCAAGTGATCTTCTCGGTTGTTCTCTTTTGGAGAAGGGAAGATGGTGGGATCTTAGTTTTGGAGAGGAGGAGATTAGAGAGAGTAGAGAGAATTCTCTTTTCTTCTCTTTGGTGAAAAACAAAAAATGAGAGAGTTCCTTACAATCCTTCTTGCAAGAAGGGTTTATATAGTGGAATTAGTGGAGTTAAAATGTCCACATAATTACCACTTTACCACAACCATAGGTTATGCAAATCTCATTTGCATAACCACATAATATAAGATATCTCATATCTCATTTGCATTAATTGTGTATTAATTAAATTGAATCATATCCAATTTAATTTCTCTCAATCAAATTCTCCAATTAGCCCTAATTCAACAATTAGGCTAACCTATAGTTTATTATGAATCTCATTCACATTAAACTATATATTATATCATTCATATCTCATATAAATGACATAAATGCCCTTAAAGTGAAATTGAACACTTCAATTTCATACCAAAACATTAACCCTTCTTTAATCCAGATGGAGCCAACCGAGGGACCTAATGGACCTACGATGGCGGGCTCCAATGATCCGAGATTAACTCGCCAAACTCTTTGACCGGTTAACCAACATTCATTAGCTACGGTAACACTCCACTATAGCCCGTATTTGCACTCCCGTCGGTCGCGAGAATATTACGTGTCCACCGATATAACCAATACCCATGAGTCAACCCTTCACGGGTTGTTCGTGAGACACACTGGGTCAAATTACCGTTTTACCCCCTGTGTCTACCTCTTGTTCTATAAGTCCTCACTGCTCCTCTAATGAACAACATATTGTGATGGTCCGACCATACACAACACCCTTCTCGGGCAAGTGAGAAGGTGGGCGCCCATTGTCCAAGCCACGGAGACAACACAAAGGGAACAACCCTCTAGTTTCCTAAAAGCGGGAACGAGTGAATTCCATCTCGCGTAGTTAAGTTCCCAGCTCCTACTTCGTTCTCGCCCCCGAGAAGATAGGCATATTGGGCGAGTAACTGTGACCACCCTCACCCGTACTAGTCAAAGAACAGACCCTCGCAGACAGGAATCCATAACACGCTCAGGATTCAAGTCGAGTCACTAATGGTCATCTACGAAGTTATTAGTCCTTACTGTCAACGGTGTTACATCAGTAGGTCTAATAAATCACGGTCCGGTTTTGTACAATCTCATTGCACGGGATGCCCCCACTCGCATGTCAACTACATGAACGAGTCAGATCACCTCGTTTGTATCTAATACAAAGTGGGCTGCATCCACAGTGTATCCAGGATTAGGTCTCCAACCCTATCCATATACTGTAGATCGTTCGGGTCATTAACTCGAACGTGATCCTCCCTTCGTGTCCACTACACACCGTTCAAGTTCTAGTTCTCTCATAAATTCAATGACCCTGGAGCTTAGTTTATTGGAAAAGTTTATAAATATTGCGAGACACAAAGTGATGAAATGAATAACTCTTATTAATTTCAAACAATATATTACAAACACGAGATTAGGACAAAAAATCCAACACTGTGTTGCTGCTTTGTGGATTTCTCTAGGAGCAAGGAGTTATTGTTCTGCGAATCTACAAAGGTATTCTTCTTCCCTTTAGTTTAATTGTTAAACTTAACATATGTTTGCATGTATGCAATTAATCCATGTCTAATACGATTAGAATTTCCATGTTTGTTCTGTATTTTTGATTAATGTACTGATTTTTGTTTCAATTAAAACAAACAAGCTCATTAACGATCCCAAACACGTTTCCGCTGCTCAAGGAGATTAGATCTCCATCAATAAGTACGATCCCTCTTATAGTGCTAATAATCCCATGACATGGGTTTGTTTCAACATTTTCTCTTGCTTATTCTTGATCAAAATTGATTGGAGGTGTAACGATCATAATTTTTAGAATGGTCTTACTAAGTAGGTTAACAAAGTTACATTGCGTATGGATTCCCAAAATTTCGGCAACATAACGACATAACTAGGAGCAATCAAAAAATTTCTAGAACCTTGTTAAAATAGCAAACCAGTTCTTAGCTCATAAAAATAATTTCTAGCTAGCCTCCACCAATCTTCACTTACAGAATAGGTTGGGATCCACAACCAAAGAACTATCATAATAAATCCTACAACAAGCTTGGAATTGAAAAGAAACATAAATGTAACTACAATCAAACTTAAATCTATTGCTTGAGTTCAACGGAAACACAAAAGAAATCAACCTATAATAAAAATAGAGACTAGGGACAAAGGAAAGTCATCATAGTTTCGTCAGGTGATCTTCGTCGTCGCCCATCTCGTTATTTAACGTTATCTACAAAAAAAAGCATCAAGGTAACATGGTGAGCATAAAAATATAATCAGTAAGTAGTCCACTTAAGGTCCAAACAATAACAAAAAAACTAAAGGTAACGTTTCTCCAGCTACACACACTACTGAACAACGCAACTCCTATTCAGGGTTCTACGTTTACACTCCTCGCCCCGGGTCCGCCTCTCTAGTAATGTCTCGAGTTCTACCATCAATCCTGCAACATAGGATGACGAATGACATTGAAAGAAAGAAACTCTCACGCCTAATCACCTCGCTAGCATAGAGCCATGAAGGAAAACAACTCTCACACTCTAAATGATTGGGAATCACCCCTAGATTATCACACTGGATGAAAGAAAGTTACAAGCATCTTACACTTGTTGGGAAATATTGCCCCCTAAGATAGTTTGTCGAAGAAGGAAAGCAACCCCCAACCAAACGCTGTAGGGGATATCACCCTTGAACTACCTCAAATAAAAGAGAAAACAACCCTAATGTTCAAACTCAGTTTCACCAACCTAAAGGTTCAGACTCGTCCATGGGTGACACGAGGGTCGATGGTGCTAGTTGGGCATGCTTGATTCGAAAATCTTTTGCAAAGCGGAAGTTTATTAGAAGTCGAATCGTATTTTAATTTGGTTTAAAAAATACAAATGTATCGGCAAAAATATAAAGAAACAACAAAAACAATTTCAACAAAGTTAAAAGTTAGAAAACTTACTTTAATCTTAGGTAGTATGAAGGAATTTCTAAGATCACGATCTTCCTCAAATTCTTGTTCTGCCAACACCAATTTGGAACCACCAAAGGACACTACCAATAAAGAAACCTCCCAATGTCTCTGTGATTTTTTAGATTTGGCTTGTATAACCAATCTCGATTGGAATGGAATGTAAGATTTAGAGAAGCAAAAAATGAGAGAGATTTGAGAGGAGGTAGATATCCAAAAGTTCTAGCAACGAAACATCAACACTTTCCTCTACGTTCTTAAAGGAGAGTGAGAGTGTAACGACCCAAATTTTTGAAACCCATTTCTCTTAGGGGCGTTACTAAGCAGCACCATCTGCGTCGAAACCTTGGCAACATAACGACATTGCTAAGACAGAACCCACATTTTTCCTAACCTATTCTAATCCTAACAAGACTCCAAAAGGTTTATTAAACACCCAACCTTTCCCAAACTTCAATCAACGATAGGTTGGGTTCGAAATAGATCAGAAACACACAACAGTTAAGCAACAATATAAAAGAAATGAATAAGAGACTAGCTTCACAATTAAGAAGAACAAGAACCTAAAACATCCTATGAGTCAATCAACAAGGAAGCTTAACAACATACATAAAGTCTTAATCTATTAAGAAGGTACAACGGAAATATAAAGTACTAGAATAACTACTAAGAACTAAAAAACACCAAAGAACATCCTCATAGCCTCGCCAGGTGTGACGACCACAGCCACAGGTACTGACTGTTTATTGTATTTAACATCCGATCAATCTTTAAGTTGGGTCAGACTAGTAAATTTTAGCATGCTCGGGAGTTTGAACTATGAATTGCATATGATTTTAAGAGATTTGCTCCTCTTGAAATGATTATACTTACATATAAAAATAAAGGAAAGGGAAGTGACAATGGCACTTTAGTAAATAATGCCTAAGTAAGGGCTAATTGGGACTTTTAGCAATGACCTAGACCCTCATTATTTAACCATGCTTAAGCTTGCAATAAAAAAGAAAAAAGAGAAAAACCCTAACCCTAAGTTCTCCATCTCCTTCTCCCTCATTTTGCCCTAACCGAAACCCTACCCTCTTGTGGTAACCCCAGCCGGCCGCAGCCAAGGATCGTCCCCAACCGCTCGTGACTGCACCTTGCGCCGCCGCCGCCTGCGCGCTGGAGCTTCCAGTCGCTTCAATGCTCGCTGCAGCTGCTGCCGTCACTTGGCCGCCTACGCTTGCAGCCACGCCGGAGCTCGCGAACGAAGGAGTCTCGCCGTCGAAGCTTTGGACGCACACTTCCAGTAGATTCGAAGCCTTCAGCCGCTGCTGCTGCTCGTGACTGCACCGGCCGCCGACACCTCAGCCATTCGCAAGCTCCACATCTCCAGCCGTCGCTGCTGCTGCTGCCATTCGTGGGACGGCGCGCGCCGCCTTCGCCGCTCAGAGGACCACCGCCGCCGATCAGCTGCGTGCGACCAACCCACCAAATTCTGACCTCGAAATTGCAGCCCGGTGAGCGACTCGTTACGCTTCCGATTTGAGAGAGTTATGCAATGACTTTATTGGTTATTAAAACGTTTATGTGAGAACTTAAGTGACTGCTTGAACACGACTTGTAGGGACCGAGTTTAGAGCGGAGTTGAAGGCCAAACATCAAGGCGAACTAAGGAATATTAGGCCTATACGTTGAACTTGAGGTAAGCGGGGCATGAAGCCTCAAGAACTTAAATTAAGTACCTTTACGTTTATGAATTTGGAGTATGCTCGGAGTATAATTTCGGGATTAATGTGTGAATCAGGCTCTACAAAAGAAGCGTACTCAAGGAACTAGGGTTAAGTTTTGGAGTAGAATCTAAGCTAAGGTAAGGGACCTTGTGCCGAACTTTTCTAAATGGGATTAAAGAAAATGAATTTCATTATTTTATGCGAAATTAGTCCGTTATTTTATGTGAGAATATTTCCGTATTTTATGTGAGAATATTTCAGTATTTTAGGTGAGAACATTTCAGTATTTCATGTGAGAATATTGCAGCATTTTATATGAGAATATTTCATGATTTCATGCAAAAGTTTTCTACTAGTGAAAAGTTATGATTTGCATATCAGTGTTATGTTTCATGACATGTGCACTATAGTCATGTTAGATGATGGGACCTCATGCATGTTATGTATGCCATAAAATGATTTGAGTTAAAGTGTGGAAATTGGTCTCCTGAGTTCATTGTATGCATGGTCAAACATGCATTAGACCCCCTATGGGTCAAGCTTATAGGGTGCGTGAGGGACTCAATTCATACAGAGGGTCTGTGAGGACTCAAAATACTTATAGAAGTGCGTGAGGACTCAAATACTTATAGGGGTCTGTGAGGGACTCAAAATGAAATGACTCAGGATGACCAATTAGCCATTTAAAGTAAAAGGGAAGTCATGTATTACAGTCACGTTTGATACGAGAAAGTCTTAGGTCCCACATATAAAAATCTTAACCAAGTTTAAAAGTCATGATTGTATGTGTGTGCATGTCCCAAACCTCGGTAGCGAGGTCACTTACTGGGTATTGTATTACAATACTCACCCTTTTATTTTAAATGTTTTTCAGGTAAAGCTAAGGACGTACGGGGTGAGTGACGGAGGCGCGTAGTCAAACCATGGGAATAGTCATGTTTTCCGCATTTTGTTTTCCTTAATAACTGATGTTGTCGTTTTATGATTTTGAAGTTAAATTCTATTTTTCAGGATTTTGAGAAGGCCAAGTTTAAACTGTTCTTTTAAATGCTTTAACGTTTTCTTCGGGATCCATAAAGGAAATTTTGTTACAATGACAATTTAAATAGCTTTTATGTGTTTTTGGCCTAAGAATGCATGCAAGTGTAGTAGTGTCCCTAAGAGTTATAGTTACAGAAAAGTAGGGGCGTTACACCAGGTTGCCACCATCGTCATCCATCCCACAGTTCAACTTTTATCTACAAACAAGACAATAAAAAGAAAGAGGTGAGTATAAAAATACCCAGTAAGTAGCCCACTTACGTCCAAACCTATCTCAGTAAAACAATGAGACTCATCTTGTCACACCCCCTCCGATTTTCGGCGATACGTACTAACAATCATGTGAACAATAAAAGCTACATATAATTTATGATCCTCAACCACACATGCAACAAACAGAACTCAAGTCAACTCAAAGTTGACTAACAACCAAGATTCACATTCACGTTTACTTTACTCCTTACCTCATATCTAGTCTGCGAGGATTAATACAAATGGGTACTTACCTTTGCCAAACTAAAACCCATAAGACATGTTATCAAGTACCTAGTTTGTTAAAGTAGAGCCTAACAATACAAACAATTCAACCTCCACCTCAAATAATAATACACATAGTCTATACAAACATGATAAATACGATCAAACATGATTCATAGGCATAGGATAACATACACATAATCATGCCAAGTATAAAGCTCATAAAACATAATAAGACACATAGTCCATAGATACATGATAAATTTGATCAAACATGATTCATAGGCTCAAAATAACAGACACATAATCATGCCAAGTATAAAGCTCATAAAACATACTACACAAGTTCCATAAACACTTTAAATAGCTAAATCAAAGTCTAGTGCTAGAAACAACTCAAGAAATCACAAAAAAGCAATGTTGATAACCTTACTCCTTCACTTAGGAGCTTAGTTTTAATCCAAATGACTACTTAACTTATGTTTGAAGATTCAGGAAAAGAATGTGTGTCCCTTAACAACCGCAACGATGTCTAAAACAAACTTAAAAAGTCGAAACTGATCAGGTTAAATTAAATCTGGCGAGCGACGGCGATCCGACTGCTTTCTGGTGTTGGGCCTACGATTTTCCGGCGGGATGAAAAATGAGATGAAGAAAGTGAAGAAACGAAGAAGAAAGAAAAGAAGGAGTTTTGAAGCGTGTCTTTTAAGTTGCAAATACTCTAGTTTAAAAAGGTACCAAAAAGTCTCAATCCTTTTAGAGAAAGAAATCCTAATCCTTTTTAGAAGAATGAATCTTAAACCTTTTAAAAACATAAATCCTAATCATTTTTTTTAAATATAATTGAAACCTAATTCGTATCTAATTATCCAAAGATTCAAATTAAATCAAATACATTTAATGCATATGATTTTACGAGGCGTTAAAGAGAGAGGGAGGAAAGAAATCCTAGTTTTCCCGTGTCTTCCAAAACTTCCAGCAACTGCTGGAAGTTATTCTATTAAATTAAAACTAATAATATTAAATTAATTAACAATTAATTAAATCAATACTAAATAATTAAATATATGTTATTAATTTAGTTAAAAATTAATGAAATCAATAATCATTAATCAATTAAATTTAATTAATATCCATTAAAATTATATTTAAATGAACATCTCTCACATAACCTATAGTTTTAATTAAATTTAATAAAATTAACTAGTTAATTAATTCACCAATTAATGAATGGCTAAATTAAATATAATTTATTTAATTTAGACCATATAATTGAATCATATCCAATTGTAATTCTCTCATAACCTATAGTTGTAATGTACACCAAATGTGCATTAAATTTAGTCTATAGTTTTAATATGAATCCAAATTCACATTAAAATAATATTTGAACTTCTTCAATTATTAAATTCTCTCATAAATTAATTTTGAATCACATCCGAAATTAAATTTATATTTTAAAGTTTGAATCAAAATATAAACTTTATATTATAATATATCATAATATATTATAATGATTCCCTAAGTGAATTTGAACATTTCAAATTTCAATCAAGATCAAATAGCCTCAACACCCTTTACGAGCTAGAAAGGGGATTTAATGGACTTACAGATCAGAAGTTCCAACGATACAAGATTACTTGCCTAATCTCATTAACCACATCAATCAACATTCGTTAACTGCGGATACACTCCACTAAAGGCTCACAGTTGTACTCTCCTCACTTTAGATATATTTTATGTCCATATATATAGACCAATAACAACAAGTTAATTCTTCACGAGTGTTCGTAACGAAAGTTGGATCAAATTATTGTTTTACCCCTAGGTTATATCTATGGCCTTAAGTATCAGTGCTCCTCTAATGAAGAACTCGTTAAAGGTCCAACCAATAAACAGAAAACCCCTTTTGGGCCAAAGAGCGGGTAGGGTCCTTTGTTCAAGTCCTAGAGAGACCACTTAAGAGAAGACTCATCTACTTTCCATATAGTAGGGAAGAGTGAATTTCATCTAGTATAATAATGTTTACATCTCCCCACTTGGTCTCGTCCCAAAAATGGTTGGCACATTGATTAAAATATGTGACCACTATTGTCTATACAGATCAAATGATAATATCTCACGAACAGGAGTTCATATTACACTAAGAATTAAGATTAAGTTGCATAGATTATCCTATTCAAATAAAAAACAAAACTAGTCAACAAAGTTACATCCAATGGGTACCACTTCACGGTTTGATCTTACGAAAACTCATTACATAGGATACCCCCTTCGCAGGTCACCTATACAATTGTGTTGGATCATTGCATTTGTATGAAATAAAAACTGGGTCGTATCAATAGTGTTACCAGGATATGGTACATAACCCCATCCTTATTCTATAGACCATTTAGTTTTTTTCTTGAACATTGATCTTCATATGTCTCCACCTACAGTTCAAGACACATGCTACAACATAGGATGTTAGTTTATTTGATTTAAGGTTATTTTAAACAAAACTAATACAACATTCAACAACAACTTTTATTGAATAACCTCAATAACACTTTATTGATAATAATACAATATTTTTACATTTACTATCAATGAGTTTTAGGGCATAAAACCCAACAGGACAGATTTAGTTTGCACAAACAATTCTAATGGGATGAATGAAAGAACGATCAACTAAGATAGAAAAATCAACTAGATATGTGAACTCATTGATCTATACCAGAATATCTTCAACAATTCTAATGGGAAGAATGAAAGAACGACCCAGTAATTGAATTACTACATTAGTTAGTCTGTTGCAAGTCATTTAATTTCAAATCATGATAAACAGAGAATGACATGTGATTAATGGAAGCCCTTAAATCTAAACGACTAAAATCAAAAAAGAAAAAAACATATCAATGTTGAATTATATTGAGGCTCAATAATACCTTCACATTATTTCACTCAATACTTTCAAAATATTTGCGTGGTTTTACTCTTAATATAAGAACATAGTATATTATTTTCCTAAACATGCAATTGAATCGAATCTCCACCACTATAGATGAATTCACTGGTCCTGAAAGGACATTGTATATGCTTAGTAAAGTAAATAAGGGTCATATATGAAATTATATAATTAGAACTTGGACAAAATAGTCCAAAAGTTATTCTACATGTTTGCCAGTTTTATTACAGTAAAGATAAAAATATTTATTAAGTATGTTAGTTTCACTAATATATTTTATCTCATACAAATTTATCAAGTAGAAAGTACATAAGAACTATAGTATACTATATATACAGTCATTATTGGAATTTTTAACATTAATAACATGTAAATAGTAAACTTTAATATTTAAGAGCGTTATTCCTTAAACATCAAACCATTTAGAAAATAATCCCGATTTTGATTTACATCGTCCCAAGTTCCCAGTTATGTATGCGCTCAAATGTATTATGGGTGTTGGTCTTCAAGTAAATTCCATTATCTCGAACAGACCAAATGCAATTTCGCTGACATCTGAAAGCAAGCCAACCGAATTTCTCTGGCCAAAACACATTAAACGAAGCATGACTATTCATATTCCGCATGTAGCACCAATAGAGTGTTGTCTGAAAAAAATTCTCCTTGAAAGTCCAAGAAAACTATTGTCTCACAAGTAGGGTTCGCTCGCCTAGATCATCATCTTTAGACTTGCAATGAAGAAACAAAGATTCTTTGCTCATGTCATTCAAAATGTTAATTTTCCATGAACTTAATGGAACCTCTCCGCCTGGCTGCCCGTAGCATCCTCCAACCAATGTTAAAACCAGACCCAAAATCGCTAAACACTTGAGAGTTTCCATGCTTTTTTGAAATAGTTGTTTATGCTCTTCCTTGCCACTATATGTTTCTCTTTATAATTTTTCTCACTTTTTCTGTAACGATTCAAAAAACAAAAAAGTGAAAAATAGTCACCAAGCGTGTTTAGTTTTCTATTTTTAATTTTAAAAAATAGTTACCAAACAAATGTTGCTTTTTCTAAAGAAAAAATAGAAAATGCTTAAAAATAGTAAACATGTAACAGAAAACAAAGAATCAAAATTAACAAATTTATGAAATTGGTCTAACAGACATTTCTTTTAGTAAAAAAAAAATATCCTAAGTTAAATAAGTATGATCCCTCTTATATGTTGGGGTGTATGCTCTAATCTCGTGTAGTTTGTAATACAATTGATTTAAATGAATAAAAGTTATTTATTTATCACACATTGTATCTTGCATTTTATAAACATAATCCAATAAACTAAGCTCCAGGGTCATGTTATTTGAGAGAACTAACACTTGAACGGTATGTAGTTGACACACGAAGATGATTACGTTCGAGTTAATGACCCGAACGGTCTACATTATACGGATAGGGTTGGAAACCTCATCCTGGTTACACTGTGGATGTTGCCCACTTTGTATTAGAAACAACGGAGGCAATCCAGCCCGTTCATTCTGTTGACATGCGTTTGGGGGCATCCTGTGCAATGAGATTGTACAAGACTAGACCATGAATTATTAGACCTACTGATGTAACACCATTAATAGTATATGACTAATAACTTCGTAGATGACCATTATTGACTCGTCCTTAATCCTTAGCGTGTTACGAACTCCTGTCTGCGGGGGTCTGTCCTTTGACTAGTACGGCTGAGGGTGGCCTGAGTACGCCAAATATGTCTACCTTCTTGGGGATAGGACTTTGTGGGGAGCTGGGAACTTAACTACGCAAGAAGAAATTCATTCGTTCCCTACCTAGGGAAACTAAAGGGGTTGTTCCCTTAAGTGTTGTCTCCAAGGCTTGGACAACGAGGCCCCACCTTCTCACTGGCCCGAGAGGGACGTTGTTTATGGTTGAATCATGCAACAAAGTTGTTCATTAAAGGAGCAGTGGGGACTTATGAAACAAGAGGTAAGCATAGGGGTAAAACGGTAATTTGACCCAGCTGTGACTATGAACAATCTGTGAAGGGTCGACTCACGGGCATTGGTTATATCGATGGACACAACTTGTCCTACAGTGATGAGAGTGCAACTACGGGCTTTAGTGGAGTGTTACCGTAGTTAATGAATGTTGATTAACTAGGTCAAAGAGTTTGATCGGTTAATCTCGTATTATTGGAGCTCGTCATCTGTAGGTCCATTAGGTCCCTCGGTTGGCTCAAATTTGACTAAATGAGGGTTTACAGTTTGGAGTGGATTTGAACTGTTCAAATTCATTAAAAGGGTATTTATGCCATTTATATGTGATATAATGAACATAATATACAGTTTGATGTGAATGAGATTCATAATAAACTATACTGTAGCCTAATTAATTATTTAGGAAAAATTTGGAGAAATTGGATTGAGAGACATTAAATTGAATATGATTCAATTTAAAATTCCATAATTATGCAAATGTGATTTGTGTAATAAGGTATGAGATATCGTATATTATATGATATACAAATATGATTTGCATATTATATAGTTGTGGTATTTTGGTGAATTGGTGGAGATTTTAACTCCACCACCCACCACTATAGGTTTTTCTTTATAATTTTTCTCACTTTTTCTCTAACGATTCAAAAACAAAAATGTGAAAAATAGTCATCGAACGTGTTTTTGGTTTTCTATTTTTATTTTTTAAAAAGTAGTTACTAAACAAATGTGGTTTTTTCTAAAGAAAAAATAGAAAATGCTTAAAAATAGTAAACATATAACAGAAAACTAAGAATTAAAATTAACAAAATTATGAAATCGGTCTAACAGACATTTCTTTCAGTAAAAAAAAAAATCCTAAATGAAATAAGTATGATCCCTCTTATAGTGCTAATAATCCCATGAAATGGGTTTGTTTCAATATTTTCTCTTGCTTATTCTTGATCAAAATTGATTGGAGATGTAACGATCATAATTTTTAGAATGGTCTTACTAAGTAGGTTAACAAAGTTACATTGAATATGTATTCCCAAAATTTCGGCAGCATAACGACATAACTAGGAGCAATCCAAAAATTTCTAGAACCTGGTTAAAATAGCAAACCAGTTCTTAGCTAATAAAAATAATTTCTAGCTAGCCTCCACCAATCTTCACTTACAGAATAGGCTGGGATCCACCAATCGATGTAACGCCCCTACTTTATTAACATAATTTCCTAGGGACATTACTACTCATGCATGCATTCGAGGCCCTACTGAATTTAAATAAGTAAAAGTGGATAAATAAAAATCAATTTAATTTGGGATCCCATAGAAATACAAAACATTTACAAGAAACATAACTAAGCTCGGCCTCTAGTTTCAAAACTCTATGTTACATAAGCGGAAAGCAATAATCATTTAAAATTCATTCTAAATCATGGATGCGGAATTAATGACTCGGTTCCCATGGCTTCTGTAGCGCATCCATGCCACTCGCCTGGTATGCTCTCGACTCTACCTGAAAACATTTTAAAACAGAGGAAACACAACAAAGGTAGAGGGATGAGTATTATAAAATACCCAGTAAGTGGGGGTCGGGAAATGCAAACACATGCATATGATTTTCCTTCAAATCTGACTTTTAAACATGACTATTATTCGTGACTTTTAAAATCATAAAGCTTTCAGTAATGGGACCTAAAACCTTCTTTCATAAAATCATAACTTTTCCTTTTTGGCTATGCGTGGTCAATTGAGTCTACCTGAGTCTTTTCATTTTGAGTCCCTCATGCACTCTGTAGTTTTGAGTCCTCATGCACCCTATAAGTTTGAGTCCTCACAGCACCCCTGTAGGTTTGAGTCCTCACATGGACCCCTGTAATATTGACCCATAGGGTCTCTGATGCATGTTTTACCATGCATAAGTTCTCAGGAGACCAATTGCCACAGCCTACATGACATGTTCATATACATACAATATGCATGAGGTCCCATTCTTTAAATTCTTATACATATACATTCAGGAATGATGCAACAATCACATAAACTTAAGATCATGACATAACTTTCATAACTTTAACTAGAGTCAATCAATCATCAGAAATAAGTACGTTTGTTATTTAAGGTGCATAACTAGCACAATAACATAACTGAAAATCTCAATATACAGAACTATACATAACTGTGTCAAGACTCGTTTTTAAATTCTTTGAAATCATTTCAGCTCGGGTCCTCTCAACCCTTAAATCATCAAGTTCCTTTCTAAACCTTTTGAAAATCATTCACTCGAGGTCCTCGAAAAACCCTTTGAAATATTCGTTTTCAAAATTCAAGCCCTAAGCATGAGTCTTGGAAATTCACCCTTTGAAATAAATCCTCAAATTTCATCTTTTAAAAAAATACATATTTCAAGAAATCATATTCACTTCCCTTTTTAAGATCGTTTGTAGAAAATCCCTTACCTTGGGTTTCGATCAAGGATCTCCAAGAGCTCCTAACATCTTGTCTTTTCTTTCACGTTCAACTCGACACTCAACTTTCATACTCTCCTATACCATAAATAAGATTCATGACTAATTCTTACTTAAAGAAGCTTATGATTAAGTTCAACAATAACTAGGTCGACTTGAAACGGACTCGGGAACGAAACGGAGGCGGCAGATCTGGAGCACGGCGGCGCGTGGCCGGAGTGTGGCGGCGCGTATGGAGGCGCGTCTTGGCGCGTGGAGGTCAGATCCGTGAAGCTCGTGAGTCGATCTATTCAAAACCGGTCTCCTCTCTCTGAAAACCGATTAGAAAGGCAGCGAACCGGCTGAACCAAAGGCGGTTTGGCTGTGGACTGCCTGCCGGCGGTTCAAGTGTTTTTCAGGTATTTTCCAGTGGCTTTCTCACACGCGCCGACGACTCCTCAGACCGAAGACGGATCCGGCGTGCAGCAGGCTCCTCGTGGCGGTGAGTTGTAGAGCTCGCTTGATCTGTCAATCAGCAGCTCTAATGGATCTGGGAGGAACGATTTAAGCGTGGAAGGAGATGGAGAAGGAGGTGGGTGCGCTTTCGCCGACTACGATGCACGAAGGGTCGTGTTCGGCGGATCAACATTCAACGGCGGTTTGCGAGGAGGCGTGGTGGAGGCACGGCAGCAGAATCCACGAGGCTGGTCGATCGATGGTTGTGTGAGCTCAACCACGCCGGCGACAGGTGGATGAAACGCAAGCTTCTGCCGATGGCGTCTCGGCTTGCGATTCGACGGCGCAACGTCGGCTGGCATACAAACGAGTTCACGCCGACCAGTGAGGCTCCTTTGATACCTCTAGTGGGGTTGCAGCGGCTGGACGGAAAGGGAGCTTCTCCGGCGGCTGTGTCCATCGAATGGAGAAAGGAAGGAGATGGTCCCTTCGAAAAATGTGCCTCCCCAAAGTGAACCCTAGTTTGACTTCTTCTTTATAAAAAATTACGAAAATACCCTTCCTCTTTCTTTTAACCACAAGCATGCCCTTAAACCAAATTAAATGTTCTCAAAATGTTTTTAATGACATAAAATCCTTAATCTACAAAACCTTCCAACAAGATACAAAACCCCAAGGCTCAATAAATTAAATTTTTATTAGGTTAACACAAAATACAACCTAAAATTGTATTTGGAAATTTCGGGACGTTACAATCTTCCCTCCTTATAAACTTTCGTCCTCGAAAGTTCATAATCTTGTAATAAAACGGGATAGTTCGCTCGCACCTTCTCCATTCGGTTATGAGGAGTCCTTCAGCCCCTGAGCAAGAATTAGCACTAGTTGCTTCTCAAGTGGCTCACTCTTGCATATAGATTCAATACTCAACGGCTTCGTAACTTTAACTTGAGCTCCTTCTCCTCTATGGGGTTTTTCTATTAAAGTCTACATAACTTACATTCCTTACTGGAATTCCAAATCTTGAGAGTTTCAGGTCCAAAACCTGAAATAGTTCGAGATATTCAACTCGTGTTTTATTCTATTACCCCCAAACAGTCTATTCGATCTTGTGGTTCTATTGTGGCATGTTTTACTAAACTTATTTCCTTCTTGATTGAACCTCAAATTCCTTCCCAAGGTTCATCGTACTAGCTACTAGTATTCATTTCAAGACATGACTAGATCATTCCGACTGACCATCGTTTCCATAACTTTAACACCTTCCTAAGAGATGTGACTTCAAGGATAAAGTTAGCAACTTTGTTCGGTTGTTCGAGACTCTTCACATTAATGGTTAACCTTTCGCTACTCTCAACGACCTTTTAGTAAGCGTTGTAGTAACAAACCCACTCGCATACTTAATTAACTTTGGGGCTTTCTATTGCAATCAATAATTCGTTGAAAGTCTTAAGTCACGGTAGGAGTAGCCCAAACTTAGGTCTCCTTTGGTTGTCGTGACACATGAAATGTTCCGTACAACTCTGTCATTCTTATTACAAGAATGTCCCGAAAATTTCGGCAGCATAACGGCGTAACTACAACAATGCCAAAATTTTCTCTACACCTGTTTGATAGAAATTGCACTTCTAAAATCAGAAAACCAACCAATCATGCCTCCAAACTTCATTTCAGATTACTCAGGGTTCAGAAACACACAATACACAGAAATGTTAAACAACCAATTATAAGTGAAACTAAGTTTCTTTAATTGTAAGTAATGATTCTTTAAAGACAAGAAAATCTAACAATCAGATTGCGACATCGACTTTAAAACAAACTTTAGAAGAGTGTAATGAAATCCACTTGACCTACCCTGCTTTAGAGCCTAAACAATTACAGGTTATCGCACTAAGTGACAAAATTTTCATTGCAAGTTCTAGGAATCAGAATGACCCCTTTTAAAACAAGTTATTCAAGATACATTGCAGATTACTCTATCGCTTTTAATCTTTCCTCGACCTATGGCACAACACAATGATCATTCATATCACTCCCTTAATATAACTCAAGCGATAACAACCTCGATATTAAGCGGTCTCGCGAAAAGGAATCTAGTCTTTTAAAACTCATTCTCCCTTTATCCTTCACTCCCTTAAACATCCTGCCCAAGTAATCACTTGAATGTAATGAAACTTTCTTAACACTTATAGGGTGGATACTTTATAATGGCATCCACTACATTTCCTAACTTTTCCGACTCTTTTGTCATGAAACCTTAACGTTCAAACCTTGAATACGAATACTTTATTCAACACCTCTGGACTTTGAACTTTTCAAGAAATTATAGGATTCCTCCGTCAAGGCTCTACTTACGGAACTTAGTTGTTCAAAGATTCATGGAAGACCTTCACATCGTAATGTCCACTATTTTCCTCTTTTGTCCAAACTGGCTCTCTTAATAACGTGCAGGTGAGTGTCTAATCTTGACAAAATTTCTCTTAAGCCTTACATCTTCAACTCAGACATTTCCTTTTTAACACTAAACACCTAAGGTCACATACTCGTCTTTTCTGAGCTTAATAAATTGCAGTACGCTCATCCTTTGAAATTTACTTGGGGCACTCAACCCCTTAGTGACCTTTCTACTACTTTCACATCTCAGGACTTACTCTTCCCTCCTTATGCCTAAACCAATCGTTCTAAAGTACTTTCTCTGTCCCTTCTTAGACGTGGACTAAACCAGAACATCTCCAGTAACTCATGCACACAATAATTTAGCATTTCCTTAAGCCGTAAATCCGTCATGTCTATAAACATCGTGGGTGTTCTAGTCGGGTCTCTATAGGTTCATGGTGTTCATAACTTAATTTGAAAGTTGTCTCGAAATATCTAATCCCTGGATCATGACAGGCGCTAACTTGTCTCCAAAATCATCTTAAGGAGCACTATGTGTCCTTGTACTGGTGGAATAGGTCGTTCATCCAAAGACGAAGAGATTTATTCTTAGCAACAACTTTCTTCCACTTCTCATCTCCTATGCACAAGCGTAACGATGCACCTCTCTCCTTTACGCACAACACTAATACTTCTTATGGCGATAAACTACTATTAACTCTTATATAGAAGGTTATGTACCTATGACTTGAGTTCTTTTAACTTTACTGGAAGCATTCTGCAAGGAGTATTAAAAGCTACCGCTGCTCTCACTTTAGCTCCATGCTTAAGTCTATCTCTTGTTTTAAGGATAACCCTAAAATGTCAAACTTATTTTATCTAACACCAATGAATTGTTCCTCGTGCTTCCTTTCTTTAAACTCGACTTTCACCTGTTAGTCAAATTGAGGACTTCCTCAACCACTTGTATCATTGTGCTTCTAATGTCGATTTCTCTAAAATCTCCCTTAAGAACCATTGGCCTAACCTTTACTAAATGGCTCCTCCAGTTTCACTCTAATGATCACTTGACTACTACAACTATACTCTTTACTAAATCAAAGGAGTTCCTCAGCTTGACTTCTACGTAACGAGGAAAAGATTCAAGGCGCTTTCCTCTATTAACCAAATCCTCTCTTCTTAATCCTCTGATTGGGGAAAGGGAACGTTATACCACGCCAGAATTTGAGGTTCATACTTCATAATATCTCTTTCATGTCATGCATACGTATCTTGACCAAGAGGTGGAAAATTAGTGGCAAGGTTCCTTATACACATTCCACAAGCTTGAGCACACGGGTGACCATGTGACTGTTGAAATGTGTACCAGGTTCTAGGGTCTAGATCATCCATTCTCTTATGTTCTCGAACTAGGATCCTAACTACTTACTTTTACTCCTCATACTTGTCTTTATTAAGTTCAGTACGCCTATGGTAATACTTTTGAAAGTTCGTATCAGGCCTATCTGCAATAACACATTAACTGTATATATCCCTGTAGCTTTCCTATCAGAGCAATGGTATAAATAAGATCGTAGTGTTTCAAGTATTTTAAAAAAAAATAACTTTCATTTCAACGTTAACAATCTATTTTTCCCTTTACATCTCGAGCCCATTTTCAAAACACCCTTGCTCTCTTTACTTTTCAACTCCGTATATACTATAGTTATGTATTCACTTGAAGATGGAGGAGTTTTATTTAGGAACCAACAAAGGCGAGAACTCCAAAGTGGTACGTTTACTAAATCTCATACCTTTTTATCCAATTGTTCTAGCACGAATGAATGAGACCACTAACCTCTTACCGAACACATTATAACTTTGAACTTCCCATGAGTAGTCTTAACTTTTACTATTGAAAACTATACTTAAGTAATCTAATTGCTTAGCCACCTTTAACACTCTAACCCCTTAAGTCTTACTCTTCACTCCCTTGGTCAAAGCGGACCTCTTAATAACCCAAAACATGTGTTTTATGGCTATAAAACTTCATTTTTAGCGTAAACATTTTTAACTCAAACATTTTCCTTTCTAGCGTCAATAGTAGGGATCACATGTATCCCTTTCCTTTCGGCGTAAAATCACGTCAACTTTATGACATATACACATATAGATTCACATATAAGCATTTCCTTTATGCATTTCCTTTTTTTATAGACATATAGTTTAGCTCATACATTCTCATTCTTTCTTAGTTTGGAAATTCATTAAACTCGATTTTTATATAAATTAACTTTCCATAGAATACCTAATTTTCTTTTCATGAAAAAATAAAACTTTAGTTTAGAGGCATACCTGGCGGTGACTTGGAGTTGCTACTTAGCCATGGGATACTTGTTGCTTACTCTGTAAGCGAGTCTACAAGACCTATAACCTTGGGCTCTGATACCAACTGTAACGCCCCTACTTTATTAACATAATTTCCTAGGGACATTACTACTCATGCATGCATTCGAGGCCCTACTGAATTTAAATAAGTAAAAGTGGATAAATAAAAATCAATTTAATTTGGGATCCCATAGAAATACAAAACATTTACAAGAAACATAACTAAGCTCGGCCTCTAGTTTCAAAACTCTATGTTACATAAGCGGAAAGCAATAATCATTTAAAATTCATTCTAAATCATGGATGCGGAATTAATGACTCGGTTCCCATGGCTTCTGTAGCGCATCCATGCCACTCGCCTGGTATGCTCTCGACTCTACCTGAAAACATTTTAAAACAGAGGAAACACAACAAAGGTAGAGGGATGAGTATTATAAAATACCCAGTAAGTGGGGGTCGGGAAATGCAAACACATGCATATGATTTTCCTTCAAATCTGACTTTTAAACATGACTATTATTCGTGACTTTTAAAATCATAAAGCTTTCAGTAATGGGACCTAAAACCTTCTTTCATAAAATCATAACTTTTCCTTTTTGGCTATGCGTGGTCAATTGAGTCTACCTGAGTCTTTTCATTTTGAGTCCCTCACAGACCCCTGTAGTTTTGAGTCCCTCACAGACCCCTATAAGTTTGAGTCCCTCACAGACCCCTGTAGGTTTGAGTCCCTCACAGACCCCTGTAATATTGACCCATAGGGTCTCTGATGCATGTTTTACCATGCATAAGTTCTCAGGAGACCAATTGCCACAGCCTACATGACATGTTCATATACATACAATATGCATGAGGTCCCATTCTTTAAATTCTTATACATATACATTCAGGAATGATGCAACAATCACATAAACTTAAGATCATGACATAACTTTCATAACTTTAACTAGAGTCAATCAATCATCAGAAATAAGTACGTTTGTTATTTAAGGTGCATAACTAGCACAATAACATAACTGAAAATCTCAATATACAGAACTATACATAACTGTGTCAAGACTCGTTTTTAAATTCTTTGAAATCATTTCAGCTCGGGTCCTCTCAACCCTTAAATCATCAAGTTCCTTTCTAAACCTTTTGAAAATCATTCACTCGAGGTCCTCGAAAAACCCTTTGAAATATTCGTTTTCAAAATTCAAGCCCTAAGCATGAGTCTTGGAAATTCACCCTTTGAAATAAATCCTCAAATTTCATCTTTTAAAAAAATACATATTTCAAGAAATCATATTCACTTCCCTTTTTAAGATCGTTTGTAGAAAATCCCTTACCTTGGGTTTCGATCAAGGATCTCCAAGAGCTCCTAACATCTTGTCTTTTCTTTCACGTTCAACTCGACACTCAACTTTCATACTCTCCTATACCATAAATAAGATTCATGACTAATTCTTACTTAAAGAAGCTTATGATTAAGTTCAACAATAACTAGGTCGGATTACCATTAAAAAGAATTTGAAACGGACTCGGGAACTAAACGGAGGCAATTTGTCGGATTCGAGCACGGCGCGCGCGTGGTGGAGTACGCGCGCGCGTGGCGGTCGAGTGTGGCGACGCGTATGGAGGCGCGTCTTGGCGCGTGGAGGTCAGATCCGTGAAGCTCGTGAGCCGATCTATTCAAAACCGGTCTCTCTCTCTCAAAACCGATTAGGAAAGCGTGAACCACGGTGAACCAAAGGCGGTTTGGTGCGTGGACTGCCCGCCGCCGCGGTTCAAGCGTTTTCGTGTATTTTCCGGTGGCTTTTCACACGCGCGCGGCGACTCCTCGGGCCAAGACGGATCGGCGTGCGTGAGCTCCTCGTGGCGGTGAGTTGTAGAGCTCGCTTGATCTGTCAATCAGCAACTCTAATGGATCTGGGAGGAACGACGAACGTGGAAGGAGACGGAGAAGGAGGTGGGTCTGCTCGTTGACTACGCTACGAAGGGGTCGTGTTCCGGCGGATCAACTGTTCAACGGCAGTTTGCGAGGAGTGGCGTGGTGGAGGCACGACAGCAGAATCCACGAGGTGGTCGATCGATGGTTGTGTGAGCTCAACCACGCGGCGACAGTGGATGAAACGCAAGCTTCTGCCGATGGCGTCTCGGCTTGCGATTCGACGGCGCAACGTCGGCTGGCATACAAACGAGTTCACGCCGACCAGTGAGGCTCCTTTGATACCTCTAGTGGGGTTGCAGCGGCTGGACGGAAAGGGAGCTTCTCCGGCGGCTGTGTCCATCGAATGGAGAAAGGAAGGAGATGGTCCCTTCGAAAAATGTGCCTCCCCAAAGTGAACCCTAGTTTGACTTCTTCTTTATAAAAAATTACGAAAATACCCTTCCTCTTTCTTTTAACCACAAGCATGCCCTTAAACCAAATTAAATGTTCTCAAAATGTTTTTAATGACATAAAATCCTTAATCTACAAAACCTTCCAACAAGATACAAAACCCCAAGGCTCAATAAATTAAATTTTTATTAGGTTAACACAAAATACAACCTAAAATTGTATTTGGAAATTTCGGGACGTTACAATCGATCCTGCAACATAGGATGACGAATGACAATGAAAGAAAGCAACTCTCACGCCTAATCACCGTGCTTGCATAGAGCCATGAAGGAAAGCAACTCTCACACTCTAAATGATGGGGAATCACCCCTAGACTATCACACTGGTTGAATGAAAGTTACAAGCATCTTACACTTGTTGGGAAAAATTGCCCCCTAAGCTAGTGTGTCGAAGAAGGAAAGCAACCACCAACCGAGCGCGGTAGGGGATATCACCCTTGAACAAGCTCAAACAAAAGAGAAAACAACCCTAATGTCCACACTCAGTTTCACCAACCTAAAGGTTCAGACTCGTCCATGGGTGACACGAGGGTCGATGGTGCTAGTTGGGCATGCTTGATTCGAAAATCCTTTGCAAAGCGGAAGTTTATTAGAAGTCGAATCGTATTTTAATTTGGTTTCAAAAATACAAATATGTCGGCAACAATATAAAGAAACAACAAAAACAATTTCTACAGAGTTAAAAGTTAGAAAACTTACTTTAATCTTAGGTAGTATGCTCGAATTTCTAAGATCACGATCTTCCACAAATCCTTGTTCTGCCAACACTAATTTGGAACCACCAAAGGACACTACCAAGAAAGAAACCTCCCAATGTCTCTGTGACTTTTTAGATTTGGCTTGTAGAACCAATCTCAATTGGAATGGAATGTAAGATTTAGAGAAGAAAAAAATGAGAGAGATTTGAAAGGAGGTAGACATCCAAAAGTTCTAGCAACGAAACATCAACACTTTCCTCTACGTTCTTAAAGGAGAGTGAGAGTGTAACGACCCTAATTTTTGAATCCTAATTCTCTTAGGGGCGTTACTAAGCAGCACCATCTATGTCGAAACCTTGGCAACGTAACGACGTTGCTAAGACAAAACCCACATTTTTCCTAACCTATTCTAATAATAACAAGACTCCAAAAGGTTTACTAACACTAGACCAAAAAGAGGATAAGACGACGGACGAAAAAAAAAAAGGGGAGAAACAATGACGGACGGTAAAAAAGGCGTCCATAAAAAGGCGGATGGAGATACAATGACGGGCAATGCCCGTCATAGTAAATTCATTTTAATGACGGTCTTTGCCCGTCATTATATGATATTTTTAATTAAAAAAAAAATCATTTGTTTCATTCAAGCTGCCTCACACGTGTTTCATTCGAGCCTCACACACTTTCTCTCTCCCTCGACATTTCTCCCTCGACCTCACTGCTAACCGCTCACTGCTCTCTCTCTTTCTCCCTCGACCATCGCTCGCCGTCGAACGTCTCTCCGTTTGGGAAGGATCGACGTCGATCAAACGTCTCACCGGTACCTCATTGTCCTCGATCTCACTCTCTCTCCTCCCTCGATCTTACTTCCATCGTCGACCGGCCACCGTCAACATAGATCTGCTTCGTCGTCGTTTTGGACTCGTCGCTGACCGAGTCTCTTCTCCCACATCCATCGCTGCCAAACTTCATCGTGGTTCGCCAGAGTCTGAACTGATCCGGTCATTGAGGTTCTTTCGTTTGCAAATTTGGTTCATTGGTGTTCAAATCTACACCAATCAGTCACCCTTTGTAGGAGTTCGTTGTTGTCGGGTTCACCAGAGGTTGTTTTCTGACCAAAAATTGGCTTTAAAATCCGATCTATAGCATAAATGTTGTGTTGTTAGTTTTAGGGAAAAATGTGCATTGATCTTGTTGTGTTGCTGTTAGTTTAGGAATTTTTTTTATTAAATTCATGTGCCTTGATCTGTTTATTTTAGCATGGATGTTGTTGTTGTTAGTTTAGGGAAAAAAAGAGTGTTGTGTATTTGTAGGAAAAAAACTTAATGTTGAGTTTAGTTTGATGGATTGTTGAGTTTAGTTTGATTGAGGGTTTTTTTAGGAAAAAACTAATATAGAAAATGCTTGCGTTTAGTTTAGTTTGATTGAGAGAGTTGAGTTTAGTTTAGAAAAAAACTAACATAGAAAATGTTGTCGTTTAGTTTAGTTTGATTGAGGGGGTGAGTTTAGTTTAGGAAAAAAACTAACATAGAAAATGTTTGTGTTTAGTTTAGTTTGATTGAGGCGGTGAGTTTAGTTTAGAAAAAAGTTGACATAGAAAATGTTGATGTTTCATTTAGTTTGATTGAGGGGTGAGTTTAGTTTAGGAAAAAACTAACATAGAAAATGTTGGTGTTTAGTTTAGTTTGACTGAAGAGTTGAGTTTAGTTTAGGAAAAAAAGTAACATAGAGAAATGTTTGTGTTCAGTTTAGTTTGATCAAAACAATTTTGTGTTAGTTTAATGAGTTTAGTTTGATGAGGGAGAGTAGTTTTAGTTTGATGTAGTTTATTGGAAGGAAAGATTCTTGTTGTTGCTAAAACAAAATGGTGTACAATTTAAATAAATGCATGTGTGTTGTTTGTGTTAAGTTTTATGAGTTTAGATTTCATAAGTTTATTTTTTGTGTTAGTTCCATTTCATGAGTGATTGAGGAATGGTTGAGAACTTTTGTTTAACATATTTGGTTAGAATCATATGTTTAATTTTCTTAATATTAGTAGTGAGTTTGTGGATGAGAGGAAATGGTATTAGTCCAAAATATCATGATGTTGGCTTTTGAATCAACATCATGAAATTGAGTAAGTAGTGAACTCCTTGATAGTTTTATTTTTTCTTCGACAACTTCCTAAGGACATAGTAAATACATAAGTTTAAGTAACTATTATTTTTCTTATAGATTGAATTTTCAAGACACCAGATTTATAGTTATGGATAAGTCGTGGATGTCAAAGAATAGGATGTCATCAGAATATCGTTTAGGAGTTGAGACGTTTATCCAAAATGGAATACGACATTCAAATAGGTCAGATGTCATTTGTTGTCCATGCTTGAAATGTGTGAATGAAAAGTCTCAAAATGCTTATATCGTAAGAGACCATTTATATATTAATGGCATTGATGAAAGCTATAAAACATGGATTTAGCATGGTGAGTCGCTACCGAATGAGAGAAAAGAGCAAGCTGAAGTTGAGGACGAAGATGTTGACGACACAATAGGACTGTTTGAGGCTGCACATAACTATTTTAATGACAAGTCTCCAATATTTGAAGAAGTGTTAGATGATGCCAAGAAACCATTGTACTTAAATTGTAACAATTTTACCAAAATATCTGCATTGATAAAGTTATATAATTTGAAAGCAAAGTTTGGATGGACCGATAAGAGTTTCACTGAGTTGTTAGCATTGATTCGTGACATCTTACCAAGTCCAAATGAACTTCCTAGCTCTACATATCAAGCCAAAAAAATCTTGTGTACTCTTAGAATGAAGTATGAAAAGATTCATGCATGTAGTAATGATTGTTGTTTGTTTAGAAAAGAGCTTGCAGATGTAGAAGTATGCCCTACATGTGGAACATCAAGATGAATGCTTTGTAAAAATTTGAAGGATGTGATGAAGAACATTCCGGCGAAAGTCATGTGGTATTTCTCTCCTATCCCAAGATTTGAAAGAATGTTTTCATGAAAGAAAGAAATATCGAGTTTGTTGACTTGGCATGCTAATGAACGAGTAATTGATGGGTACATACGACATCCTGCGGATACACTATCGTGGAAACAAGTAGACAATTTGTGGCCAGAGTGTAACGCCCCTACTTTTCTATGACCAAATCCCTAGGGACATTACTACACATGCATGCATTTATAGGCCGAGAAATAAAAGAATTTAAAAGGAATTTCCATTTAACATAAATAGTTCCAGGATCCCAAAAGAAAAACAAAAACATTAAAAGTAGTTAAAACATCAAATCAACAGCCTATTAAAAGCGTAAGTAAGTTTAACTTCAATTAAAAACATAGAGACAACAATAGTTCAAAATAAGAATATGCGGAAATCATGCTGGTTCCCATGGTCTTAGTAACGCTCCCCCGTCACACGCCCTGCACGTCCTTCCCTTTACCTGAAAAACATTTTTAAAAGAAAGGGTGAGTATTGCAAAACAATACCCGAGTAAGTGACCTCGCTCACGAGGTTTGGGATATGCATACACATACAATCATGATCTCTAAACTCATTCGTAACATACATAGATGGGACCTAAAACTTTCTAGTGTTGCCAGGTCTTTAATCCATGGCTGCATATTTAATTGTCAGGCCTTTAATCCATGATCGCTATTCAGATTTGCGAGTCTTTAATCCATGGTCGCTCATTCAATTGTCAGTCTTTAATCCATGATTATTTATTTAATTGCGAGTCTTTAATCAATGGTTTATTCATTTAATTGCCAGTCTTTAATCCATGGTCGTTTCATTTAATTGCCAGTCTTTAATCCATGGTCATTCATTTAATTGTGAGGCCGATGGTCATCCCTGAGTCATTTCATTTCGGGTCCTCACATGGACTTCTCGCATACTTTGACCCATAGGTCTCTATTGCATGTTTGACCATGCACATAGCGATCTCGGGATAACCAATGTCCACACTATTCGTTAATTCATTTCGTGGCATACAAAACATGCATGAGGTCCCATCAGTCACATAATCATGGTGTACATATCACAAACATCATCATCAATATATCATTCATACTTTCTCATGGACAGTTTGAAAAATCATACTTTTGTAAGAAACATGAAACATTCTCATACAAACTCATCGCCCTATTCTCACATGAAATAATGGGATCCTTATACATAACATACGAGAATACTTTCACATAAAATAATGGTTCATTTTCACATAATACATCGAAGTATTTGCACATAAAACATCACGTATTCTCAAAATAATAACTGTGTATTTTCATGTGAAAAATATAAACTATTTCGCATAAAATCATGAAAATCATTTTCATTTACTCCCATTAAAAGTTCGGCACAAGGTCCCTTACCTCGAGCTTCGATTTTTTTCCAGAACCTAATCGAACTCCCTGCCTATTCTCCTTTTAGTGAAACCTGATTCACAACATAATTTCCGAATTCAAACTCCGAGTATTCACTAAAACCCTAATCATGCGATACTCTAAATACTGCATTAAGATGTCGTGTCCCGCTTACCTCGGTTTCAACGCGAGAACTCAATATTCTCTAGTTTGCTTGGCAATCGACCTCCAATTCCGTTCCAAGTTCGCTTCCTACAAAAGATATTCGAAACGTAACCTAAGTTCTCAACCAAAACGCTTAAATAACCAACGGTACACAAATCATTCTCCAACCGAACTCGATACCTAGCACGATCGCAACGAACGACAAATCCTTGCTGCCTTGTGAAGTCACGACGGCGGCGTGCGTGGAGTCCGGCGGCGAATGGTGAACCTTCGTCTTTGCTGCGCGGCGACGTACTGGCTCGTGGGGTGCTCCGGCGACTTCTTCGATCGGACGCGCTGGAACGAGTAAGCTCCGTTCGTTGCTCTGCCGGCGCAACTCAGGCGTGGACGACCGGAAGCTTTCGACCGTAGACCTGCGGTCAGCGTGGGATTCGGTGTGACGGCGGCGGCTCTCGGATTAGGGTAGCGTTTGGAGCTGAACGAGCGGCTCCGTGACACGGCTGGGACCCAAGCTTCGTTCGTGAACTTCGCCGGCGTGAGTGTCTTCTGTTCGAATCTGGTCGGCGGCTAGGGTAATGGTGAGGGCTTGACTTCCTGTTCGTGTCTTGCCGGCAGCCTCAACGTACTCCACTGCAAGAAGACGACTTGGACGGCGACTTGGACGGCTGGAGTGACGTGAGGTCCGGCGAGGGCTTGCGGCGGAAAGGTGGCTTGGACGGCGACGGCAACAGCTGGATTTAGGGTTCTCGGCTAGGCGTGTACACGAAGGAGAAGGAGAAGTGATGAGGATTAGGGTTAGGGTTTTGGTTCCATCCTTCTTCTCTTATAAATATATATATATATATATATGAATATAGGGTTGAACAATGAGGTCTAGGTTATTGTTAAAAGTCCCAATTAACCCTTACCTAGGCATTATTTACTAAGTGTCCTTGTCATTTCCTTTCCCTTTAATTTCATAAGTAATCTTATTCTATAAGGAGCCATTCACTTAAACTAAACCAAAATTAAGGTTTCACTCTCACCGAGCTTGATTAAAACACCAATCCAACTAAATACAGCGGCTAATAGAGTGTTAATTAAAATAACTAATAGTACCTGAGATGGCGGTCGTCACAATCTTCCCTCCTTAAGAACTTTCGTCCTCGAAAGTTCCTATTCTTGGAATAGTTCGGGATATTTAGCGCGTACTTTCTCTCTTCTCGCTCCCGGTAGCTTCTCCGTGCGGTGGTTACGCCATAACACTTTAACTAAGCCGATCTCATGATTCACGGAGGGTCTTTCGGTCTCTTGCAATAATTTGTACCGGTCGTTCGCCATAACTCAGATCTTCCGCTAACTGCAACGGTTCGAAGTCTATGACATGAGTCGGGTCTGGAACATACTTTCTCAGCATGGAGACATGGAATACGTTATGAACCGCTGAAAGGGAAGGTGGCAGTGCTAATCTGTAGGCCACTGCACCGATCCTCTCTAAAATTTCGAATGGTCCGATGAATCGCGGACTCAACTTCCCTTTCCGTCCAAACCTTAGAATTCCCTTCATTGGGGCCACCCTGAGAAATACGTGGTCCCCAACATCGAATTCTAGGTCTCTTCGTCTCGTGTCGGCATAACTCTTCTCATCGCTGGGGGCGGTGCGCATTCGCGCCTAATCTTTTGCACCGCCTCATTAGTGACTGTACTTCACTCGGACCCAACAACTGGTGTTCACCAACCTCCTCCCAGAAAACGGGAGTTCTGCAACGTCTTCCATAAAGAGCTTCAAATGGAGCCATTCCGATGGTTGACTGGTAACTGTTATTGTAAGCGAACTCCATCAGATGCAAATGAGTGTCCCAACTGCCTGGGAAGTGTAAAGTGCAAGCTCGCAACATATCTTCCAATATCTGGTTTAAACGCTCCGTCTGTCCATCCGTCTGTGGATGAAAAGGCAGATTGTTCAAGCTGCGAGCCTAACGCTCTCTGTAAGCTCCTCCGGAAGTTGGAGGTGAAAGCGTGGATCCACATCGGATATAATCTTGATTGGAATCCCATGCAAACGGACTATCTCTTCAGGTAAAGTTGTGCCCACTTATCAAGTAGAATAGGTGGGTTTCACACAGTATGAAATGTCTTGACTTTGTTAACCGCCCACTATAACCCAAATTATTGTGTAACCTCGTAAAGTTCTAGGCGGTCCAACTATGAAATCCATAGAGATCTCCTCCCATTTCCACCGAGGCACATGTAAAGGTTGCAAAGCAATCTGCGGGTCTCTGTCTCAGGTGCCTTCACTGCGACAAGTCAAACACTTGGCGACAAACTCGCACGTCACGCGCTTCATGTTGCACCACCAAAACGATCGCTTTTGAGATCTCGGTACATCTTGGTACCGCCGGGATGCATAGAAAATGGTGAGTTATGGGCTTCACTCAAAATTTCGCCGGTTTGTCGTCGCGCTGGCACACACAATCGCCCACGAAATAGCAATCCTCCATCCGTGGATAGGAAAACTCTGTCAACTCACCTGTAGTTACTGCAGTAAGTTTTTCCACTAAGCGAGGGTCCACCGCTTTGAGCCTCTATAATACGTTGCCTCAAGGTCGGTTGTCGCGTTAAGCCCAGGCTAAGCGGCCGTGGTCTTTCCTACTAGTCTCTGCAATTTCAGCTCGAGCAAACTCGCTGTAACTCTCTGTTTATCTGTCACTACTCTGCGCGATATGCAGATGGCCTCTGCACGAGGGCATCGGCCACTACATTAGCCTTACAGGGATGGTGCGTATGTCAATATCATAATCTTTCACTAATTCCAACCATCTGCGTTGCCTCATGTTCAATTCCTTACGGGTGAACAGATACTTGAGACTTTTATGATGTGTGAAAATCGAATTTTCTCGCCATACGAGTAGTGTCTCCGGATCTTTAATGCAAATACCACCATTTGCTAGTTCCGTGTCATGAGTTGGATAGTTCCTCTCGTGCGTCTTCAATTGTCGGGATGCATAAGCTATTACTTTTACCGTCTTTGCATCGAGCATACGGCCCAACCCTTTCTTAGAAGCATCATCAGTAAACCACAAAGCTCCTGTTCCTCGGGAACCGTAAGAAATCGGGGCCGACACTAATCTATGCTTGAGTTCCGGAAACTCGCCTCGCAAGCATCATCCCAAACAAATGAGTTTCCTTTACGGCACCGGTGAGTCATAGGCATGGCTATCTTGGCAAAATCACCTCGCACGAAAGCGTCTATAGTATCCCCGCAAGACCCAGAAACTACGTACCTCAGCGGTGGTCGGGACGAGGCCAGCGTGTGGCGGCCTCCACTTTCACTGGTCAACAGAGACTCGACTTGGACACACCATGCCCTAGGAAAGATACCTGTCTGAGCCAAAATTCACACTTGGAGAATTTTGCATACAACTTATTCTCTCTCAGTGTGAGTAAGACTTTCCTCAGGTGCATCTCGTGCTCTTCATCACATCTGGAGTATATCAATATATCATCGATGAACACAATCACGAATGTATCAAGAAACTCCTTGAACAAACGGTTCATCAAGTCCATGAAGGCGGCGGGAGCATTGGTCGGACCAAACGGCATCACACGTGAACTCGTAATGCCCATAACGTGATCGAATCTTTGTTTTAGGGATATCCCCTTCACCGATCCTCAATCGATGGTAGCTCGATCTCTCGATCGATCTTGGAGAACACCTGCCGCTCCTTGCAACTGATCGAACAAATCATCTATTCTGGGGAGAGGATATTTATTCTTGATTGTAACTTTATTCAACTCCCTGTAATCTACACACAGACGCATGGATCCGTCTTTCTTTTTCACGAACAATACCGGTGCTCCCGGGGTGAAAGCGGCAGGCGTATAAACCCTTTGTCTAGCAAGTCTTGTAACTGTACTTTTAGTTCTTTCAACTCTGCTGGTGCCATTCTGTACGGGGCCTTGGATATCGGGGTCGTCCCCAATTCCAATCCGATGTTAAAATCTACCTCCCTGACTGGAGGTATTCCAGGGAGGTCCTCGGGGAAGACGTCTGTAAACTCATTCACTCATCGACACCGATGTCACTTGAGATCTCTGTGCACCTTGCATCTAGTATGCGAGCTAAGACGCCCAAGCTCCCGATGCAATAATTTTCTCGGCCTTAAAGGCGTGAATTACCTTAGGCCTACTTCCACGCTATCTTGTGTGCCTCGACACTGTAGCTTGGTTGGTTAGGAGGAGTGAACACTACCTCCTTCCGAAACAATCAATGCACGCATGGTTCTCTGCGCTAACCATCCATGCCCAATATTACATCAAAGTCAAACATGTCTAAGACCACTAGATTCACTGCTAACTCATGGTCCTGCGATGGTCACACTACCATCCTTGACTTTCATATTGGCTAACAAATTTATTCGCAGCAGAGTGGAGAGCAGCGGGGCATCACAGAATCGTTCTAGTTTTAACTCGACTTGACTTACAAAGGATGCGAGAAATAAAAGAGTGCGTAGAACAGAATCAAACAATACAAAGGCAAGGTGCCCAAGCAATGGAGTGTACACCAGAAACCATCGAGTCCGAGCCATAGATGTCTCTCTACCGGTGCTTGCATAGGCTCTCCACGATGTATGGCGGCTTCACAAAGCGGGCCCACTATTCATAACTCGTGGGTGGCTAGTCTTTGGCTTGACTCGAGCGACTATTAGCTCTGTGCCCTTCCTTTCCACACTTGAAACACACTCGGACCAGGGCCATACACTTACCAGTCTTCGCTTACCACATTCTTTGCATCTGTGGCCTATCTCCGCCGCTATTCCCCGCTCTGTTGATTGGTGGTTTCGATCGGGACTGTCATGCGGAAATGCCACAGTCTATGCACGGTGTACTGCTGGGGCGCTGTGGAGCTGGAATTTGGCCTGGTCCCACTTCCTCTTGTGGTTTGCTAAGGTCGCCCGGGTTAACTATCACTCGCTGCGTGATGATGCGCTGCACCCAAATCGATTCCGCTACTCTCTGCTGCGAGGCGTAATCGAGGTGCTAATGCTTGGATGAAGCCTCGAACGTTCTCATCCGACCCCATAATAACGCGCGCGGTCTTCTTTGCCTCTGTATCCACCGGCTCGGGGCAAAAGCGGGACAAACGGGTAAATTCCCTCTCATATATCTCCATCGCCCTCCGGTTACGCACAGTGTAAGAATTCTCGCCGCTTCTGTAACGAGCCTGCAGCAGAGGATAGAATTTCCGCGAGAATGCTTCTTTGAATAGATTCCAAGAAATCGTTTCTCCACTGGCAACAATGGTTCCTCAGGCGGACTCCCACCATAAGTACGCGTCATCCTCAAAGATAAAGGTAGCACAGGACACCCTCTCGGTCCTCGGGCGGTTCATCGATCGAAGATGGTCTCAATGGAGGGCGACCACAACTCGCATACGGTGGGGTCACTGGAAGACCCATTGAAAGATCTCGGATCATACTTCACGAAGTCCTTCGTAACGAGACTCGAGTTGCATCGTTTCGCCCACGATTTGCTTGGGCCGGTGGGTGGCTATCGTAGCTCGCACTGGACTCTGCATAGCCTCCACCATCATAGTCATAACATTGGCGTTCCCACAGTACGCCACGGGGGGCAAGCTGCAGTACATTCTCACGACGGTCGGGCGGGTCTGGGGAGGTCTCGAGCGGGTGGAGTGACCTCTTCCCGATCCAGGTAATTCCGGTTGGCGTCAACATTTTCCCTTGCCCTCCCGGCCCTACCACGTCCCCTACCTCTCCTCGGCCTCTAGGTGGCATTATGTCAAAACTACAATATAGAGAGTTTCTAACTCGGTTTCCTTTACTTTCAAATCATAAGATAGGATCACCCTTGGGGCTTTTAAGGTTATGTATGTGCATAAAAGCGTATCATATCATAATCATTTACTTTCTTAATAAAATATCGTAACGCACACAGCGGTGATCGGAAGGCGTTGTTAAACCATGGGAACTACTCTGTGCTTACTCTGTAAGCAAGTCTACTGAACCCCTTAAACCTAGGGCTCGATACCAAGCTATAACGCCCTACTTTTCTATGACCAAATTCCTAGGGACATTACTACACATGCATGCATTTATAGGCCGAGAAATAAAAGAATTTAAAAGGAATTTCCATTTAACGCAAATAGTTCGAGGATCCCAAAAGAAAAACAAAAACATTAAAAGTAGTTAAAACATCAAATCGACTTGGCCTATTAAAGCTGTAAGTAAGTTTAACTTCAATTAAAAACATAGAGACAACAATAGTTCAAAATAAGAATATGCTGGAAATCATGTGGTTCCCATGGTCTTAGTAACGCTCCCCGTCACACGCCCGCACGTCCTTCCCTTTACAGAAAAACATTTTTAAAAGAAAGGGTGAGTATTGCAAAACAATACCCATGTAAGTGACCTCGCTCACCGAGGTTTGGGATATGCATACACATACAATCATGATCTCTAAACTCATTTCGTAACATACATAGATGGGACCTAAAACTTTCTAGTGTTGCGAGTCTTTAATCCATGGTTGCATATTTAATTGTCGGGCCTTTAATCCATGATCGCTTATTATTGATTTGCAGTCTTTAATCCATGGTCGCTCATTCAATTGTCAGTCTTTAATCCATGATTTATTTATTTAATTGCCAGTCTTTAATCCATGGTCATTCATTTAATTGCAGTCTTTAATCCATGGTCATTCATTTAATTGCAGTCTTTAATCCATGGTCATTCATTTAATTGTGAGGCCGATTGGTCATCCCGAGTCATTTCATTTGGGTCCTCATGACTTCTGTGCTTTGACCCATAGGTCTCTATTGCATGTTTGACCATGCACATAGCGATCTCAGGATAACCAATGTCCACACTATTCGTTAATTCATTTCGTGGCATACAAAACATGCATGAGGTCCCATCAGTCACATAATCATGGTGTACATATCACAAACATCATCATCAATATATCATTCATACTTTCTCATGGGACAGTTTTTGAAAAATCATACTTTGTAAGAAACATGAAACATTCTCATACAAACTACTGTCCTATTCTCACATGAAATAATGGGATCCTTATACATAACATACGAGAATACTTTCACATAAAATAATGGTTCATTTTCACATAATACATCGAAGTATTTGCACATAAAACATCACGTATTCTCAAAATAATAACTGTGTATTTTCATGTGAAAAATATAAACTATTTCGCATAAAATCATGAAAATCATTTTCATTTACTCCCATTAAAAGTTCGACACAAGGTCCCTTACCTCGAGCTTCGATTTTTTTCCAGAACCTAATCGAACTCCCTGCCTATTCTCCTTTTAGTGAAACCTGATTCACAACATAATTTCCATATTCAAACTCCGAGTATTCACTAAAACCCTAATCATGCGATACTCTAAATACTGCATTAAGATGTCGTGTCCCGCTTACCTCGGTTTCAACGCGAGAACTCAATATTCTCTAGTTTGCTTGGCAATCGACCTCCAATTCCGTTCCAAGTTCGCTTCCTACAAAAGATATTCGAACCCGTAACCTAAGTTCTCAACCAAAACGCTTAAATAACCAACGGTACACAAATCATTCTCAACCGAACTCGATACCTAGCACGATCGCTTACCGAACGACAAATCCTTGCTGCTGTGAAGTCACGACGGCCGGCGTGCGTGGAGTCCGTGGCGGTGAACGCCGGTCTTCTTTGCCGCGCAGCGCGACTAGTGGCTCGTGGTGTGCTCGCGACTTCTTCGATCGGACGCTACTGGAACGAGTAAGCTCGTTCGTTGCTCTGCGGCGCGCAACTTCAGCGTGGACGACCGGAAGCTTTCGGCCGTGAACACTCGCGGTCGTGGGATCGGTGTGACGGCGGCGGCTCGGATTAGGGTAGCGTTTGAGCCGAACGAGCGGCTCGTGACACGGTGGGACCCAAAGCCGTTCGTGAACCGGCGACGCGTGAGTGTCTTCTCGCTCGAATCTGGTCGGTGGCTAGGGTAATGGTGAGGCTTGACTTCTGTTCGTGTCTTCTTGGCGACCTCAACGTACTCCACGCAAGAAGGCGACTTGGACGGCGGCGACTTGGGTGGTGGAGTGGCGTGAGGTCGGCGCGAGGGCTTGCGGCGGAAAGGTGGCTTGGACGGCGGCGGCAGCGGTGGATTTAGGGTTCTCGGCTAGGCGTGTACACGAAGGAGAAGGAGAAGTGATGAGGATTAGGGTTAGGGGTTTGGTTCCATCCTTCTTCTCTTATAAATATATATATATATATATATGAATATAGGGTTGAACAATGAGGTCTAGGTTATTGTTAAAAGTCCCAATTAACCCTTACCTAGGCATTATTTACTAAGTGTCCTTGTCATTTCCTTTCCCTTTAATTTCATAAGTAATCTTATTCTATAAGGAGTCATTCACTTAAACTAAACCAAAATTAAGGTTTCACTCTCACCGAGCTTGATTAAAACACCAATCCAACTAAATACAGCGGCTAATAGAGTGTTAATTAAAATAACTAATAGTACCTGAGATGGCGGTCGTCACACAGAGTTTGGTTTAGAACCTAGAAATCTCCGTCTTTCTCTTTTAACTGATGGAGTCAATCCATACGGTGATCTTAGTAGTAGATATAGTTGTTGGCCAGTTATGTTGGTGACATACAATTTACCTCCATGGTTATGCATGAAGCAGAATTTTTTTATGTTAAATGCATTAATATCTGTTCCTAAACAACCAGGGAATGACATAGATGTTTATTTAGCTCCATTAGTTGATGATCTGAAAAAACTTTGGAATGATGGAGTTCAGTGTTACGATGTACATCATGAACAATCTTTCATACTTAAAGCTATTTTATTATGGACTATTTAATGATTTTCCTGCATATGGCAACTTGTGTGGTTGTATAGTAAAAGGATATCATGCTTGCCCAATATGTGGGAAAAAAACGTCATACACTTATTTGCCAAAAGGGAAAAAGATAGCATATCTTGGACATCGAAAATATTTACCCCGTAATCATCCATATAGAAGACAGAAGAAAGCTTTTAATGGTGAACAAGAATTGGAATTTTCTCTCCCGAAGATTAAGTGGAGAGGAAATTCTTGCGAAAGTTAGTAGACTTCAATACTCGTTTGGAAAGAAGCCAAGAAAGGAAAAAAATAAAGGAGATCCTTCAAGCACTTATTGGAAGAAGAAGTCTATTTTCTTTGAGTTAGAATACTGGAAACATTTTGACGTGCGACATTGTTTAGATGTGATGCATATTGAGAAGAATGTGTGTGCAAATATTATTGGCACGTTACTTGATATTCCGGCAAGAGAAAAAGATGGATTAAAAACTCGTCTAGATTTGGTTGAATTGAACATTAGGTCAGAGTTGGCCCCTCAATTAGGAGAGAAAAGAATCTTCTTACCTCCAGCATGTTATACACTATCGCGGATGGAGAAATTGAATTTGTGTAAGACACTATCAGAAATTAAAGTACCTGAAGGTTATTCATCCAATATACAAAGTTTAGTGTCGCTCACAGATTTGAAACTTTATGGGCTTAAATCGCATGACCACCATGTTCTTATGCAACAATTATTACCTGTGGCTATACGTGGTGTTTTACCAAAGCATGTTAGATATGCAATTATTGGCCTGTGTTTCTTTTTCAATGCCATATGTAGTAAGGCGATCGATTCATCAAAGTTAAAAGGCTTGCAAGAGGATGTAGTGGTTACTTTGTGCTTGTTAGAGAAATATTTTCCACCGACATTCTTCACGATAATGGTACATCTTGTGGTCCATCTTGTAAGAGAGATAGAATTTTGTGGACCAGTGTATTTGAGGTGGATGTATCCTTTTGAACGATATATGAAAGTTCTAAAAGGTTATGTGCGAAATAGAAACCGACCAGAAGGATGCATTGGAGAAAATTATATTGTGGATGAGGCTGTAGAATTTTGTTCTGAATTTCTATCTGGGGTTGAGTCTATTGGGGTACGTTCAACGACAAGGAAAGAGAAATAATATTTTGATAGACCATTGTTTGTTGCTCACTATATCAAACCTAGTAAGGAACAATTGGATCAAGCTTATCTTTATGTTCTTCAAAATGTGAATGACGTGCTTCCATACGTAGGGTACGTAAATCTCAATTCTTTCGCATAACTTTCCAACTATGTAATGATGTAATAATTTTCATGTGTTCTATGAATTTAGGCAACACATGGAAACTCTATCTAGACTCAATCCCAGTCGATCCAAAAACAAAAAGTGGCTTCAAGATGAACATAATCGCACATTTAGCAGATAGTTGCATGATCGGGTAATCTTGAGATGAAACTATTGTAATGAGTGAGTTTAATGTTTATTCCTACTTAATTTACAACGTATATTTTCAGGTTCAACTTGCTCTCGAGGTGCCAAACAACTTCATATCACCTTCTTTAAGATGGATAGCTCATGGGCCTTGTCCAGATGTAGCCACCTTTAGTGGTTATGTGGTCAATGGTACTCATTATCATACGAAGAAACGTGATGATATTAGGAATACCCAAAATAGTAGAATTCTTATAACAACAAATACAATGCAAGTCTCCAGTGCTAAGGATAAAAATTCGGTTATGTCAGACATGACCTTTTATGGTGTAATACAAGAGATTTGGGAGATTGATTACCGAAAATTGACATTTATTTTATTAAAATGTGACTGGGTTGAGAATAATAATGGACTTAAAGTAGATGACCTTGGATTTACAACTGTCAACCTTAATCGAATTGGACATAGATCAGACTCATTTATTTTAGCATCTCAAGCCAAGCAAGTATTTTATGTGAAAGACCCGCTTGATCCTCGATGGTCGGTGGTTTTAACCTCTCCTCAAAAAATAGTTGAAGAAGAATATTCTGAGGCTGATGTTGATATCGTTGAAGATTGTGGATATGGGGTCCTAGAAAGAATGCCTAATATTGACGCGACCCCTGAAATCGACGAGATGTCATCCACATAATTTAGAAATGATTGTGATGGTATATGGATCGATAAATAATGTATTAAATATGGTATGCCATTGTTTTGTTATTGTAATTTTATGAGTTCATATATCTTATGCGCTATTATAACTTATTTTTTCATGGTATTCATTTTTTGCAGATTGTTACAATTAGTGGATCAAGTGACGATGAAGTGAACGTATCGATCCAAATGGAGGCTAGGCATACTAATCGACGTGGTCTCACTACTATGCGTGGTCTGGCATGCGTAAGGACTACAGGAGAACGCTTAGTCATCCAATACAACAATCAAGGCCAGAGTGTTGGTGATAATGCAAACCAAATGCAAAGTTATATTGGAGTTTGCGTTAGGCAACAAATTCCATGAAGTTACAAGACTTGGAAAGAAGTTCCCCAATAATTGAAAGATAAAATTTTTTATTCTGTAGAGGTAAGAATAATAATAGTATTTTTCCCTACAAACTTCTTAATATATAGAGTTATTTAACCATTTATTATGTGTTTCCTATATAGATGTCATTTGTGATCGACCCTCTGTCCAAAAATTGTATTCTTCAATCAGCGGCAAATAAATTTCGAACATTTCGATACACGTTGTAACAGTCGGCTTTAAAGAAAGAGAAAAAAAAAAAAGAAAACCAAAAACGAAGTTCGGGGAGGGCTTCGCCCTCCCTCTGATAAATCGCCGCTCCAACCGCATGTCGTTGCCGCGTTCAGTGGCCGACCCACACCCACGCCCTCTTTTCCCCTCTCTTTTCCCCTCTCTTTTTCTCCTCTCTCCCTCGTCTCTCTCTCTCTCTCTCTCTCAAGCCTCTCTCTCTCTCTCTCTACCGCCGGCGTCCTCTCCCTCCCTCTCCTCACCGTCTCTCTCTCTCCCTTGCTCTCCCTCACCGTCGCTCTCTCGCCTCAGGTCTTCGCCGCCGCCGCAAGCAGACGCTCCTCGCAGACGCCATCGTCCGTCACAGCTGAAGTCGCCGGCGTGCTCAGATCTGCGAGACCCACACGTTTCCTCAGCCGGTTCAAGCCTTTTTCAATCGGTTTTTGAAGATCCGAGACCGGTCCTAGATAGATCGGGTCGTGAGGATTCTCGATCTGCTGCCCACGTGCCGTCGCCGTCAAGTTCACGCGCCGCCGCCACCGTCCGCCGGTCCACGCGCCGCCGCCTGCAGAGCCGCGACCGTCCCCTTCCGTCCGGTCGCCTCGGTCCGTTCTTTAGCCCGTTTTGACACTCCGTGGGTGAGTTTCGCTCCTCTTATTTAGTTTTGTTGCAATAGGCTACTTGTACTTCGGTTTATTAATTGCGTGTGTTTCGTTAGGAGCTGGGAAGTTGAAGTACGTTTGGAGCACGCCACGTTACTCAAAGTCGCTCGTTGACGTTAGCTTTCACTGTAAGTAGTCGTTTGGACTAAACCACCCCTAAGTGTAGGGCTTAGGGGGCTTCGCTGCATGCTATGTTGTTTCGAAAGTGTTTAATGTTTTAGAACGTGTAACAAACTGCACTTGTAGTAGCATGCTAGGTTGTGGTAAACTCTGCGATACTTGAATTCTGTGTTGCCTATACTTTTGTTGTGAATATAATGAATTAGTGCTGTAGTCGTTATCCTTTCGTGCTATAAGGATTGCCTTTCGTGCTTAGTTGTGATCTTGTTAGGAAAGTTGACCTAAGCTTGTGCTGAGAACGATGCTTATGTTAAAGGTACATGTCGTGCTGAAATTGGTGAATATGCTAGAGTTACACGTCTGTTTGTCCCGAGCCTAGTTGTCCCGTGCTTAGTCTGTAGTGACTCGGGAAGTGTCGTTGAGCCTTAGGATTGTAGTTAGCACAGCTAGCCCTAGTGCAGGCCCAAATCCTAAGTATCTGTGTAACCCTTAGTAGACTGAGACTCGAGGTTGGCGAGATGACGATGATGTTATGGGATGTGATGGTTCGCCCTCCATCCAGTTGTGCGACTCGGGGGTGTGATCCCTGGAGTCAGAGGGGTTAGATAGAGTCCTTCGCCCTAGTGCAGGCCCGGGAATGAGCCCGAGGTCGATAGTGCGCGGTAGTACCGCTTTGATGCTTATGGGATGTGGTGGTCCGCCCCCATCCAGTTGTGCGACTCGGGGTGTGAGCCTTAGAGTCAGAGGGGTTGGATCGAGTCCTTCGCCCTAGTGCAGGCCTGGGTATGAGTCTTGTGGCCACGTGCGGCCAACCCAGTCTAGGAGCTAAGGGTAGGACAGAACTGAGAAAGCTAAGTAAGAGTAGGCCAGGATGCGTGTTGAGGTTATTTGGCGGGCTAGGTGTCGTGTTTAGCTAAGTCTAAGGCCGTTCTTATGTTCGTTATTCTTGGACGAAGTGGGCTGCTTACTGAGTATTCTTATACTCACCCCTTCTTTATTTTTTTTTCGTTGCAGGTAAGGCAAACCAGTGAGATGACCACCGACGACGAGACCACTGCGAGGCTATGGAAGACTTGTAGGACTTAGGGGTTGCGTTAGGATCTGTGCTTTCATTTTCTTTCCTTCTGTTGCATTGTTATTCTTTCGTTATGTTTTGAACTTAGTTTGTATCGTTCCTGTTTCGTTGGATCAAAGCATATTCTGTTGTTTTCTTTCGTTTTCAAAGCATGTTCTGCTATTTGAGCTTTCTGTTAACTCCGAGGGACTGGAGCCCAGCCTGATGTTGTTCTGTGTAGTTTGGTGGAGGCTGGGTACCCTCGTGAGTCATTTGAAGTGTTCTCGTTTAAGTTCAGGCATTCTGTCAATTTTTCGGTTTGTCCAGGATGCGCCGTTATGCTGCCGGATTTTCGGCGCGAACGACACAACTTGGAAGTAATGCCTCGAATCGTTGTGTTCACTTTTTCGGGGTGTTACACACGTTGTATAAAAAAAACCCACTTCCATTTAAGGATGAGCCGTCCTTGTTGAAACATTCTCCACAAAAGTATTCACATATTGATCAAAACCAATGGGAAGCATTTGTGAATGCTAGATTATCGGAAGAATGGGAGGTAAGTACATTATACTTATTGCTTTTAAAAGTTAGTAAAAAAAGTATTAAAATGATTTAAAATGATTCTATTATGTGATACAGGCACAAAGTCGTGTACAAAAGGAAAGGAGAGAGAAATGTAAATATAATCATCACATCTCTCGCAAAGGATATGCCAACTTAGCTGAAGAACTAGTGAGTAACATTATTTCTTATAATTTTTCATAAATGAGATTTAATAATTTGTGTGTTTATATAGGAATTGGCGGAAGATCCTTCCACTCGTGGCACCTTATGGTTACAGACACGAAAAGGAAAAAAAAATGAATACTTCGATGATGAAACCAAACAATGCGTTGGTCGAATCGTAAGTTAATATGTCTTATCTTAACATGATGTAAAAATGATTCTTAGTTTAAATATCTTATGGTTAGTTTCAATGTCAATCTAAATGGTTGTGACAGGACGAACTAGCTATGAAGAATAAAGGTAAAGACATATTGACCGAAGCATTAGGCACGCCAGAACACAGAGGGCGTGTTAGAGGAATAGGTATGTCTGTCAAACCATCAACATACTTTAACATTCCTCGAGTGAAATCAAAATCAAGCAAAGAGTCTGGCAACAAAATGTCGTGCTCACCTTCCAAAATGTCTGCAAGCATAGGCAGTAATCATCCAAAAGACAAGGAGGTCATTGACAAGGTGGAAGAAATTTTAGAGGTAATTAGGATTTTGTGGAATTTTTTTTATCATAAGATGTGATCTATGATACTTTATTCTGACATTCTTTTTTAATTTTTTAAGGGAACTCCATGCCATTTAGCAATAGGATCAAAGGATAATGTGGTTGTTGTAGGCACAATGTACACGTCTGACGCTCAATTTCCCACAGTCCATGGAGTTCCCTTAGGAGTTGAAAATGTTAGAGTGGTAGTGGACATATGATCGTAGGTGAAGATGCTTCATAACCAATTCCTATACGGGGAGAAGTAGAGTCCCTCAGTCAATCTATGGGAAATTTTGTGGCATGGCCTCGTGACCTTGTCATTTTTAATAAAGGGAAAAAGGTATGAAATTCTTAAACTCGGTGTTTAAAATTACTATATTCTTTGTTTACAAATTTAAATGTTGTTTTGTTGTGATAGGTGGCTTCTCCAGCAAAACATAAGTCGGATGTTTCTGTACACGTGCCTACTTCACATTCTACAAAGTACACAGATGCTCACGTGACTATTAAACTTCTGAATCGTTATGCAATGTTATCGATGCAATAAGATGATACGATTCAAGTCACGTTGAGCGAGCACATGTTCGTGGAGGAAAAGTTAATTTATTTACATCGCGATGATATCCTGCATTATTGTGGGATGGTGGAGATAGGGTACTCCTGCATAGTCGCACATATTGCGTAAGTATACAACATCTTTCATTTACAACTATATTGACTACGGTTTTGAATGTTTTATAAAATAACTTTACTTTTATTTATGTATCTTTGGACTGTATGTGACTATGAAATAATCGCCAAGTTCTTGCTAGTTGATCAAATAACCATTTCTAATTTTGTTAAAAGTCAAGAAACACGTTGTATAAATCAAGCAATGAGTTAGAAATGGTTAATTTGGACTTGGATCAACAAGTTTTCATCTCATATAATACTGGGTAAGTTTAAATTACTTCAACTTATTTATATGTTTTTTGTTCATAAATCAATGATATTAGAATACTCATTGTTTAATAGATATCATTGAATGTTGATCGTTATCCATCCGCAGGCAAACACCGTTTATGTCTTAAACTCGTTGAGGAGTAAGATCGAAGAAAGTTTTCAAGGAACAATAAATACGTAAGTGTTTCAAACCTTTAGAATTAATTACTTTCTATTAATTTTTCTAATGTTTCAAATTCTTTAGATCCTTGAGAATGTGGCAAGCCAAGCACTCACTTACACAATATCGTTCCGCCATCACTTGGAAACTTGTAAAGGTAAACATAATTGATATATTTGATTGTTTTGATCAACGTTGGGACGATATTTAACTCAAACATGCTATTTTTTAAATTATTTTGCATGTAGTGCCCCCAAATCAACCGGGTTCGTAGAGTCTTGGTATTATGTGCAGTATATATATACGAGAAATCGTATATAATTCTAGTATCCCTATAATGAACCTTGTAAGTACTCTTATTTTATCTGGTTTGTGATTCAAAATATAATTTAGTCTAATGTTATTATATATTATTTCTCTTTGTAGTTTAACACAAAAACTACATATAAACAAGAAGAAATCGATGAGATTCGAGTACAATGGGCAGATTTTGTTGGCTGATTTGTGTAAGCCATTTGTAGATTTCTGAACCCCTCCTCAAAGTACTAGATTTGTATGAAGTTAGGTAAGTTAATATGTTTGTTAGGTGTACAATATACTTGTTTATAATGTATATAGTAGAGTGTATATAATATTTAGTAGTTTGTGGAGAGGCGGGTGGCCTCATTCTTCTGAATATGGGATTGGAGTTTGTTGGATGTTGTCTATGAATGAATGTGTTTTTTGATGTATATACTTGTTTGTTGGATGTTGTCTATGGAGAGGCGGGTGGCCTCATGCCCTACACCGTTTTTTTTGGATATATAGAAGTGTTCTGCAATGTTTCAGGTTATGGTTAGCTGATGTTCTGTAGAGGTCATGCCGAAATTTTTACTTATTTTTACTTATTGGCTTGATTTCGTGTTAGTTTTAGAGTTTATTGTTTTTTTATATAGGTGTTAAGGTTTGTGATATAGGAGTTTATGGTTTTAGAGTTATGGTTAAGGTTTGTGATATACTAGTTTATGGTTTTTGTGATATAGGCGATAAGGTTATGTAGAGATCGTCTCATGTGTATTCTTTACAATGAAGTTATGCTCTTCTCGTAAAAGGAATGATTGTTGGATGTTTGTGGATGAATTAGTGATTTCATATTTTTTTGGATATATAGAAGTGTTCTGCAATGTTTCAGGTTTCGGTTAGCTGATGTTCTGTAGAGGTCATGCCGAAATTTTTACTTATTGGCTTGATTTCGTGTGAGTTTTAGAGTTTATTGTTTTTGTTATATAGGTGTTAAGGTTTGTGATATAGGAGTTTATGGTTTTAGAGTTATGGTTAAGGTTTGTGATATACGAGTTATGGTTAAGGTTTGTGATATAGGAGTTTATGGTTTGTAATATAGTAGTTTATGGTTTTGGAGTTTTGGATATAAACGTTTTCTATGTGCATTGTTTTGGTTAAAAAAGAATTTTGTTGGATGTTGTTATGGATTAGTGATTTCATGTATGTTTTGGATATAAAAGTGTTTTTGTTGCAGGTTTGTAAATTTGTATAGTGATTTCATGTGTGGTTTCAATATAGAAGTTAATATATTTGCAATATTTCAGGTAATTAGTTATTAAATATTGTTGGTTAGCCATCGGGCTATTAACTTTTTTTTATTAAATTATGCTAAAAATGATGACGGGCATTGCCTGTCATTAAATAAACAATTATGAACTAAAATAATGACGGATATATAATGACGGACAATGGATTTTTTTTAAAAAAAAAATTCTAAATATAAGTGACGCGTAATGTCCGTCATAAAAAGTGACCGAGTTTTAATGACGGGCATTGCCCGTCATTAAAAATCACTTTTCATGGCGGGCAATGCCCGTCATAAAAAGTGGGTTGGCCCGTCATTAAAAACTGGGTTCCAACCCACTTTTAATGACGGGCATTGCCCGTCATCAAAATCTGACCGTCATTGTATGTTACAATGACGGGCAATGCCCGTTATTAAAAACTGTCCGTCATTGTAACATACAATGACACTCGCATAAATGACGGGCGCGCGCCCGTCATCAAAACCCTTTTTCCTACTAGTGTAAACACCCAACCTTTCCCAAACTGCAATCAACGATAGGTTGGGTTCGAAACAGATCAGAAACACACAATAGTTAAGCAACAACATAAAAGAAATGAATAAGAGATTAGCTTCACAATTAAGAAGAACAAGAACCTAAAATATCCTATGAGTCAATCAACAAGGAAACTTAACAACATACATAAAGTCTCAATCTATTAAGAAGGTACAACGAAAATATAAAGTACTAGAATAGCTAATAAGAACTAAAAAACACCAAAGAACATCCTCATAGCCTTTCCAGGTTGCCACTATCGTCATCCATCCCACAGTTCAACTTTTATCTACAAACAAGACAATAAAAGGAAAGAGGTGAGTATAAAAATGCCCAGTAAGTAGCCCACTTACGTCCAAACCTATCTCAACAAAACAATGAGACTCATATTTTCACACCCCTTCCGATTTTCGGCGATACGTACTAACAATCATGTGAACAATAAAAACTACATATAATTTATGATCCTCAACCACACATGCAACAAACAGAACTCAAGTCAACTCAAAGTTGACTAACAACCAAGATTCACATTCACGTTCACTTTACTCCTTACCTCATATCTAGTGTGTGAGGAGTAATACAAATGGCTACTTACGTTTGCCAAACTAAAACCCATAAAACATGTTATCAAGTACCTAGTTTGTTAAACTAGAGCCTAACAATACAAACAATTCAACCTCCACCTCACATAATAATACACATAGTCTGTATAAACATAATAAATACGATCAAACATGATTCATAGGCATAGGATAACATACACATAATCATGCCAAATATAAAGCTCATAAAACATAATAAGACACATAGTCCATAGATACATGATAAATATGATCAAACATGATTCATAGGCTAAAAATAACATACACCTAATCATGCCAAGTATAAAGCTCATAAAACATACTACACAAGTTCCATAAACATTTTAAATAGCTAAACCAAAGTGTAATGCTAGAAACAACTCAAGAATACACAAAGAAGCAATGCTGATAACCTTATTCCTTCACTTAGGAGCTTGGTTTTAATCCATATGACTACTTACCTTATGCTTCAAGATTCAGGAAAAGAATGTGTGTCCCTTAACAACCGCAACGATGTCTAAAAATAACTTAAAAAGTCGAAACAGATCAGGTTAAATTAACTCTGGCGAGCGGCGGCGATCCGGCTGCTTTCTGGTGTCAGCCCGACGATTTTCCGGCGTGATGAAAAATGAGATGAAGAAAGTGAAGAAAAGAAGAAGAAAGAAAGGAGTTTTGATGTGTGCCTTTTAAGTTGTAAATACTCTAGCTTAAAAAGGTGCCAAAAAGTCTCAATCCTTTTAGAGAAAGGAATCCTAATCCTTTTTAGAAAAATGAATCTTAAACCTTTTAAAAGCATAAATCCAAATGATTTTTTTAAAAAAAAAATTGAAACACTCTTTCCTAATCCGTATCTAATTATCCAAAGATTCAAATTAAATCAAATACATTTAATGCATCTGATTTTACGAGGCGTCAAAGAGAGAGGGAGGAAAGAAAACGTAGTTTTCCCGCGTCTTCCCAGACTTCCAGCAACTTCTAGAAGTTATTCTATTAAATTAAAATTAATAATATTAATTTAATTAACAATTAATTAAATTAATGAAATCAATAATCATTAACTAAATTAAATTTAATTAATATCCATTTAAATTATATTTAAATAAACATCTCTCACATAATCTATAGTTTTAATTAAATTTAATAAAATTAACTAGTTAATTAATTCACCAATTAATTAATAGCTAAATTAAGTATCATTTAATTAATTTAGACCATATAATTGAATCATATCCAATTGTAATTCTCTCATAACCTATAGTTGTAATGTTCATCAAATGTGCATTAAATTTAGTCTATAGTTTTAATATGAATTGAAATTCACATTAAAATAATACTTGAAGTTCTTCATTTATTAAATTCCCTCATAAATTAATTTTGAATCATATCCAAAATTAAATTTATATTTTAAAGTTTGAATCAAAATATAAACTTTATATTATAATATATCATAATACATTATAATGATTCACTAAGTGAATTTGAATATTTCACATTTCAATAAAGATTGAATAGCCTTAGCACCCTTTACGAGCTAGAAAGGGGACTTAATGGACCTACAGATCAGAAGTTCCAAAGATACAAGATTACTTGCCTAATCTCATTAACCACATCAATCAACATTCGTTAACTGCGGATACACTCCACTAAAAGCTCACAGTTGTACTCTCTTCACTTTAGATATATTTTATGTCCATAGATATAGACCAATAACAACAAGTTAATTCTTCACGAATGTTCGTAACGCAAGTTGGATCAAATTACCCTTTTACCCCTAGGTTATATCTATGACCTTAAGTATCAGTGCTCCTCTAATGAAGAACCTGTTTAAGGTCCAACCAATAAACAGAAAACCCCTTTTGGGCCAATGAGCGGGTAGGGTCCTTTGTTCAAGTCCCAGATGATGGGGATCTTATCTTCTTGAGTAGCGGAAACGTAATTTGAAATCGTAATTGCTTGTTTATTTTGATTAAACACAAATACCAGTACATTGGAAAAAATACAGAGAATAAGCATACATTTCCTAATCTAATTAGGCATGGAACTAATCATGCAAACATGTAAATTAAACTAAACTAAAAGGAAAAATTTAGTTACCTTTGTAGATACGAATTTCCAGTAGCAACTCCTTGCTCTAGTTAGATTCTACAGCAATTCAGCAACATAGAGAAAAACCTTTGTTCTTTCTTCACCACAGGGATAACACCACGCAGTAAATCTCCTTTTTATGTTATATTGTTTGATCATTCATCACATGAATAACTATATACTATAACATAATATAATTCATCTCATGAAAATAAATGCATGAGCATACTTTAATCTAAAAAATATAACACTTATATTAATTAAATTAAACATGCATTTTGTAATGCCCCTACTTTTATAGACATATATTCCTAGGGACATTACTACTCATGCATGCATTCGAGGCCCTAACTGACTTAAATAAGTAAAAGTTGATAAATAAAAATCAATTTAATTTGGGATCCCATAGAAATACAAAACGTTTACAAGAAACACACTAAGTTCGGCCTCTAGTTTCAAAACTCTATGTTACATAAGCGGAAGACCATAATCATTTAAAAACTCTTTCTAAATCATGGATGCGGAATTCATGACTCGGTTCCCATGACTTCTGTAGCGCATCCCTGCCACTCGCCTGGTATGCTCTCACCTTTACCTGAAAATGTTTTAAAACAGAGAAAACACAACAAAGGTAGAGGGATGAGTATAATAAAATACCCAGTAAGTAGGGGTCGGGAAATGCAAACACATGCATATGACTTTCCTTCAAACCAGACTTTTAAACATGACTATTATTCGTGACTTTTAAAATCATAAATCTTTCTGTAGTGGGACCTAAAACTTTCTTTCATAAAATCATGACTTTTTTTCTCTTTGGCTATGTGTGGTCAATTGAGTCTACCTGAGTCTTTTCATTTTGAGTCCCTCACATACCCCTATAGGTTTGAGTCCCTCACAGACCCCTATAAGATTTGAGTCCCTCACAGACCCTATAAGTTTGAGTCCTCATGAGACTCCTATAAGTTTGACCCATAGGGTCTCTAATGCATGTTTTACCATGCACAAATTCGCAGGAGAACAATTGCCACAGCCTACATAACATGTTCATGTTCACACAATATGCATGAGGTCCCATATGTCAGTCACACAAATATAGGCAGTCATAATGATGCTCAATCACATAATCATGACATAACTTTCATTAATTCAAAACCTGAGTCAATCAATCATAAATTAAAGCACAATACATTTACCTTTTTCTTAAATACGTATTCATCACAATAACATAACTGAATAGCTCACTATATGTAAAGATACATATCAGTGTAAAAGAAACTCATTTTCAAATACATAAAAAAAACATTTCTGTTCGGGTCCCCTCAGACCCTTAAATTACTTGGAACCCTCTCGAATTCTAAGATTAGTTTCTTTTCTGAATCTTTTGGAAATTACGTACTTAGGGTCATTTCAAACCTTTTGAAATATTTCTTTTCTAAGTTCAAGCCTTAAGCATAAATCCTGGGACGTCATTCTTTGAAATAAACCCATGATAATACTCTTTTTGGAGAAACCTTTGAATTTCATCTGTTGCAATAAATATTTCATAAATGCGCTAGCTCCCATTTTCAAAATCACTTATAGAAAATCCCTTACCATAGCCTTAGCTCCGAGATATCCTATATTTAAATCTCGACTCCAAGAATCCATTCAATCGTGTTCCAAACTCGAGCCTCCTAAATCAACGTCGTTAATTTCTTAGCTAAATCACATAAATAAGCTCATATCTCAAAATTGGACCATAACTAGGTCGGGTTACCACTAACCGAGGCTTGAAAGCAGACAGGGAACGAAACGGATGCAATCGGGCGAGTTCAGGTGAGAACGACAAAAGCGTGGTGGTTGGCGGCGGCGCGCGTGTGGCGGTTGTCGGCGGCGCGTGGAGGAGCGGCGCGTTTCGGCAGGTGGAACTTAGATCCGGATAGCTCGTGAGCCGATCTATTCAGAACCAACTAGAGAACTTCGAAAACCGACCATAAAACTGATGAACCGGTCCACCCAAAGTGGCGGCTTGGTTCGAGTGATTTCGCCCACTACAATTCACGGCGGCTTGAGATCGTGATTCCGGCGAATCAACTGCTCAAGGCAGCTTTGCAAGGAGTGGCGCGGTGGAGGCACGACAGCAGAATCCACGAGGTGGTCGAATCGAGGTTGTGTGAGCTCAACCACGCCGCGGCGGTGTGGATGAAAGCGCAACTTCTCGCCGATGGCGTGCGGGCTTGCGACTCAACGCGGCGCAACATCGATCGCATACAAACGAGTTCACGCTCGTTGGCGGCAACTTTAGTTGCAAGACCGGTGAGGCTCATTTGACTCTCTCGGTGAGATTGCGTGCATGTATGGACGGAAACGTTGAGGGCTTCTCCGGCGGCTGTGTACATCGAATGGAGAAAGGAAGAAGATGGTCCCCTTCGAAAACTGTGCCTCTCCAAAGCTAACCCTAGTTTGACTTCTTCTTTATAAAATTATAAAAATGCCCTTCCTCTTACTTTTAACCACAAGCATGCTCTTAAACAAAATTAAGTGCTCTCAAAAATGTCTTTAATTACACAAATTCCTTAATTTACATAACTTTGAATAAAAATACAAAACCCCAACCCTAGCTAATTTAATTTCCATTAAATTAATCCAAAACACCAATTAAAAGGTACTTGAAGTTCTGGGGCGTTACAATCTTCCCTCCTTAATAACTTTCGTCCTCGAAAGTTTCTAATCTTTAACTTGAGCTCGTTCTCTTCACTGGAGTCTTTCCACCAAGGCACACATAACTGATGCCTTTGACTTGGATTTCAAATTTGAAAAGTTCCATATTCAAATCCTAAGATAACTCGAGATATTTAGCTCGTACTTTCTTCTCTAGTCCTTTAATTAAGCTCTTCTGTCTTGTGACCCTTGGATGGAACGCTTTACTAAACCAATTTCTTTTTGGTTGATTCTTAAAACCCTTTTAATGCATACTGTACTGGTTACTAGCATTTACTTCAAGGTATGACTTAATCGATCGTCTAATCATTGTTTCCATAACTTTATCACTTTCCTAAGAGTTGTGACTTCAAGAATAGAGTTAGAAACTTTGTTCGGTTGTTCGAGACTCTTCACATTAATGGTTAACCTTTCGCTACTCTCAACGACCTTTTAGTAAACGTTGCAGTGACGATCTCACTCGCGTATTTAATTAACTTTGGGGTTTTCTATTGAAATCAATAGCTCGTTGAAAGTTTCAAGTCACGGTAGGAGTAACTCAAACTTAGGTCTCATTTGATTGTCGTGACACATGAAATGTTCCGTATAACTCTGTCATTCTTATTACAAGAATGCCCTTAAAATTTCAGTGACATAACTGCAGCGTAACTACAACAATGCCAAAATTTTCTCTACACCTGTTTGATAGAAATTGCACTTCTAAAATCAGAAAACCAACCAATCATACCTCCAACTTCATTTCAGGATTACTTAGAGTGCAAAACACACAATACATAGGAATGTTGGACAATCAGATATAAGTAGAACTCAATTGCTTTAATTGTAAACAATGACTCTTTAAAAACAAGAAAATTTAACAACCGGGTTACAACCTTAACTTTAAAACAAACTTTAAAAGAGTGCAATGAAATCCTCTTGACTTACCCTGCTTTAGAGCCTAAACAATTATAGGTTATCGCATTAAGTGACAAAATTTTCATTGCAAGTTCTAGGAACTAGAATGACCCTTTTAAAACAAGTTATTCAAGATACAACTCGTACTCTATCGCTTTTAATCTTTCCTCAGCCTATGGCACAATGCAACAGTCATTCGTATCACTCCCCTTAATATAACTCAACCGATAACAACCTTGATACTAAGCGATCTCGCGAAAAGGAATTTAGTCTTTTAAAACTCATTCTCCCTTTATCCTTCACTCCCTTAAATATCCTGCTCAAGTAATCACTTGAATGTAATGAAACTTTCTTAACACTAATAGGATTGGATACTTTATAATGGCATCCATTACATTTCTTAACTTTTCCGACTCTTTTGTCATGGAACCCTACGTTCAAACCTTGAATACGAATACTTTATTCAACACCTCTGGACTTGAACTTTTCAAGAAATTATAGGATTCCTCTGTCAAGGCTCTACTTACGGAACTTAGTTGTTCAAAGTTTCATGGAAGACCTTCACATCGTAATGTCCACTATTTCCCTCTTTTGTCCAAACTGGCTCTCTTAGTAATGTGCAGGTGAGTGTCTAATCTTGACAAACTTTCTCTTAAGCCTTACATCTTCAACTCAGACATTTCCTTTTTAACCCCAAATACCTAAGGTCACATATTCGTTTTTTTTTTTTTTTTTTTTTTAGCTTAATAATTTGCAGTACGCTCATCCTTTGAAATTTACTTGGGGCACTCAACCCCTTAGGGACCTTTCTACTACTTTCACATCTCAGGACTTACTCTTCCCTCCTTATGCCTAAACCAATCGTTCTAAAGTACTTTCTCTGTCCCTTCTTAGACTTGGACTAAACCAGAACATCTCCAGTAACTTATGCACACAATATTTTAGCATTTCCTTAAGCCGTAAATCCGTCATGTCTATAAACATCGTGGTGCTTTAGTCAGATCTCTATAACTTCATGGCGTTCCTAACTTGATTTGAAAACCATCTTGGGATATCTTATCACTGGTCCATGACAGGCGCTAACTTGACCCCAAAATCATCTTAAGGAACACTATGCTCCTCGTACTGGTGGAATAGGTCGTTCATTCACAGCCGAAGAGATTTATCCTTAGCAGCAACTGTCTTCCACTTTTCATCTCTTATGTACGAGCATAAGGATACACCTTTCTCCCTTACGCAACCCCCTAATACTCCTTATGGCGATAAACTACTATTAACTCTTACATAGAAGGTTATGTACCTATGACTTGAGTTCTTTTACTTTACTGGAGCATTCTGTAAGGAGTATTAGAAATTACTGTTACTCTCTACTTTTAATTCCATACATAAGTCTGTCCCTTGTGTTAGGGGTAACTTTAAAAGATAAAACCTTCCTTATCTAACACTAACGCTTTGTTCCTCGTGCTTACTCTCCTTAAACTTGACTTTCTTCTTTTAGTAAGATTAAGGACTTTCTCAACTATCTGTACTAGTTTGGTTATAATGTCAAATAAACTAAAACTTCTCTTAAGAAACCATCAACCTGGCCTTTACTAAAGGAACCTTATAGTTTCATATTTCTAATGGTCGCTCGACCACTACCACTGTACACTTTACTAATTGAAAGGAATTCCTCAGCTTGACTGCTACATAACGAAGAAGAGATTCAAAGCACCTTCCTCTATTAACCGAATCCTCTCTCCTTAATCCTTTGATCGGGGAAAAATGAAACTTTACTACATAAGAGATCAAGGTTAACACCACATGTTATCTCTTTCAAGTTGTACACATATATCTAGTCCAACAGGTAGAAATTAGTGGCGAGGTTCCTTATATACATTCCACAAACTTGAACGCACAAGTGATCATATGAATGTCAACTCGTGCACAAGTTTCTGGAGTCCCGACAATCACTCCTCTTGTGTTCTCAAACTAAAACTCTAACTTCTTACTTTTCCTCTTTATACTTGTCTTTATTAAGGTTATTTAGTTTATGGTATCGCTTTTGAAACTTCGTATCATCCTATCTGCAATAACACATTAATTGTGTATATCCCTGTAGCTTTCCTATCAGAGCAATGGTATAAATAAAATCGAAGTGTTTCAAACATTTTGAAAAAGAATTAATTTTCATCTCAACATTAACAATCTATTTTTTCCATTTACATCTCGAGCCCATTTTCAAACCACCCTTGCTCTATTTACTTTTCAACTCCATAAATACTATAGTTATGTATTCACTTGAAGATGAAGGGACTTTATTTGGGAACCAACAAAGTCGAAAACTCCAGAGTGGTACGTTTACTAAATCTCATACCCTTTTTATCCAATTGTTCCAGCATGAATGAATGAGACCACTAACTTCTTACCGAACACTTTCAAACCTTAAACTTCTCATGAGTAGTCTTAACTTTTATTTTTGAAAACTATACTTAAGTAATCTAGTTACTTAGCAACCTTTAACACCCTAACCACTTAAGTCTTACTCTTCACTCCCTTGGCCAAAGCAGCCCTTTTTAATAACCCACACATGTGTTTTATGGCTATAAAACTTCATTTTTAGCGTAAACATTCTTAACTAAAAAATTTCCCTTTCTATCGTCAATAGCAGGGATTACATGTATTCTCTTTCCTTTCGGCGTAAAATCACGTCAACTTTACGACATATACGCATATAGATTCACATATAAGCATTTCCTTTATACATTTCCTTTTTATAGACATATAGTTTAACTCATACATTCTCATTCTTCCTTAGTTTAGAAATTCATTAAACTCGATTTTTATATAAAAATAACTTTACATAGAATACCTAATTTCCTTTTCGTGAATAAATAAAACTTTAGTTCAAAGGCATACCTGGCGGTGACCTGGAGTTGCTACTTAGCCATGGGATACTTGTTGCTTACTCTGTAAGCGAGTCTACAAGACCTATAACCTTGGGCTCTGATACCAACTGTAACGCCCCTACTTTTATAGACATATATTCCTAGGGACATTACTACTCATGCATGCATTCGAGGCCCTAACTGACTTAAATAAGTAAAAGTTGATAAATAAAAATCAATTTAATTTGGGATCCCATAGAAATACAAAACGTTTACAAGAAACACACTAAGTTCGGCCTCTAGTTTCAAAACTCTATGTCACATAAGCGGAAGACCATAATCATTTAAAAACTCTTTCTAAATCATGAATGCGGAATTCATGACTCGGTTCCCATGACTTCTGTAGCGCATCCCTGCCACTCGCCTGGTATGCTCTCGCCTTTACAAAACGTTTTAAAGCGAGAAAACACAACAAAGGTAGAGGATGAGTATAATAAAATACCCAGTAGTAGGGTCTGGAAATGCAAACACATGCATATGACTTTCCTTCAAACCAGACTTTTAAACATGACTATTATTCGTGACTTTTAAAATCATAAATCTTTCTGTAGTGGGACCTAAAACTTTCTTTCATAAAATCATGACTTTTTTTGTCTTTGGCTATGTGTGGTCAATTGAGTGTACCTGAGTCTTTTCATTTTGAGTCTCTCACAGACCCCTATAGGTTTGAGTCCCTCACAGACCCCTATAAGATTTGAGTCCCTCACAGACCCCTATAAGTTTGAGTCCCTCACTGTGACGACCACAACCACAGGTACTAATTATTTTTATTTTTATTCTAGCAATCCTTATGTGGGGTCGGTTTAGTAAATGTTTTCAGGCTCGGTGTTGGTGAACCCTTCAATTCATGAGGACTTAAGCAAATTGTTTCCTTTGAAATGAAATTTCTTATAAAACTAAAAGAAGAGAAGGTGACAATGGCACTTTAGTAAATAATGCCTAAATGAGGGTTACATAGGACTTTTGGATTTTTAACCTAATTTTGTAGTATTTAGTCTCCTTAAGTGCAAGCAAAAGCAAAACCCTAACCCTAGTTTCACCATCACCTTCTCCTTCCTCTTACACTCATGCCCTAGCCGACCACCTCCAAACCATTGTTGCCGCGCGCGCCGACGGAAACCACGTGCGAGCGCCGTCGTCGCAAGCCACGATCGATCGGCGGCCACCGCTCGCCGCGGCAAGTCCACGAACAAGAGGTCGCTTCAACTCCAACGAACCAATAACCGCTACGCGCGCGACCACACGGAGATCACCAATCGAAGCACCTCGCCGTCGACCTACGCACTCCCGATCCTTACGTCAAAGCCTTGGACGTACGTGGCTGGCAGCCCTTCCGTTCAACCGGTTCCAGTCGCAGACGTCCCAGTCGTTCACGCGTGAGTCGCCGCCGAACGTGCAAGTCTCCTGCCGCCGTCGAGTTCTGCAGCACCGAGAGCCCTCACGCAAGCCAGCCGTTCGCGAGCTCCTCTCTTCCAGCTGCTGCTGCTGCTTGTGGATCGCGCCGCCGATTGCCGTGAGCTCGTCGTCGCCGTCTAGCCCTACTCCGACTGCAGCGCCGACTCACACTACTTTACAGCCGCTGAGATTGCAGCCCGGTGAGCGATCTTGTTAAGTTTCAAATTTGAAAGAGAATTATACGTGACCTATTGGATATCTAAGCGTTTAATTGAGAGCTTAAGCTACTGTTTCGAACGCAAATTGTAGGGACCAAGTTTGGAGCGAAATTGAAGGTCAAACGTCAAGACGAACTAGGGAATATTAGGTCTTCGCGTTGAACTTGAGGTAAGCGGGGCATGAAACCCTAAGAACTTAAGTTAGGTACCTTTACGTTATGGATTGGTGTATGCTTGGAGAATAATTTCGGGATTGTTGTGTGAATCAGATTCTACAAAAGAGGGTATTCAAAGAACTCGGGGTAGGTGTTGGAGTGGAATCTGAACTAAGGTAAGGGACCTTGTGTCGAACATTTCTAAATAGGATTAAAGAAAATGAATTTCAGTATTTTACGCGAATTTAGTTTGTTATTTTTACATGAGAATATTTTAATATTTTATGTGAGAATACTTTATTACTTTGTGTGAAGATATCTCAATATTTTATGTGAGCATAATTCAGTATTTTATATGAGAATATCTTTGTATCTTATGTAAGAACATTCCAGTATTTCATGTGAGAATGATATAGTATTTTATATGACAATATTTCATGATTACATACCAGAGTATTATCTTCAAACTGTTGTGAGAAAATCATGATTTGCATATCAATGATAATGTTTCATGACACGTGCACTATAGTCATGTTGAATGATGGGACCTCATGCATGTTATGTATGCCATAAAACGATTTAAAGTAAGATGTGGAAATTGGTCTCACGAGGGCATTGTATGCATGGTCAAACATGCATTAGAGACCCTATGGGTCAAGTTTCTGAGGGTGCGTGAGGACTCAAACCATACAGGGGTGCGTGAGGGACTCAATCCATACAGGGTGTCCGTGAGGACTCAAATAATTCTGAGGGTGCTGTGAGGACTCAAAATGAAATGACTCAGGATGACCAATTAACCACTTAAAGAAAAAGGAAGTCATGTATTACAGTCATGTTGATACGAGAAAGTTTTAGGTCCCACATATGTATATTTTTACTAAGTTTAAAAGTCATGATCGTATGTGTTTGCATATCCCAAACCTCGGTAGCGAGGTCACTTACTGGGTATTGTATTGCAATACTCACCCTTTTATTCTTAAAATGTTTTTGTGTAAGCCAAGGGCGTGCGCGGGGCGAGTGAGCGGAGGCGCGTTGTCGAACCATGGGAATAGTCATACTTTCCGCATATTTTCTTTAAATAACTGATGTCGTCGTTTTATGATTTCAAAGTTTAAGTTTAAATTTCCGGATTTTAAGTAGGCCAAGTCTAAACTGTTTCTTTTACATGTTTTGAATGTTTTTATCGGGATCCCTAAAGATATTTTGATTACAGTGGAGATTTAAAGATTGTTTTATGTCCTTTGGCCTAAGAATGCATGCATGTGTAGTAATGTCCCTAGGAGTTATAGTCATAGAAAAGTAGGGGCATTACACTCACAGACCCCTATAAGTTTGAGTCCCTCACAGATTCCTATAAGTTTGACCCATAGGGTCTCTAATGCATGTTTTACCATGCACAAATTCTCAGGAGAACAATTGCCACAACCTACATAACATGTTCATGTTCACACAATATGCATGAGGTCCCATATGTCAGTCACACAAATATAGGCAGTCATAATGATGCTCAATCACATAATCATGACATAACTTTCATTAATTCAAAACCTGAGTCAATCAATCATAAATTAAAGCACAATACATTTACCTTTTTCTTATATACGTTTTCATCACAATAACATAACTGAATAGCTCACTATATGTAAAGATACATATCAGTGTAAAAGAAACTCATTTTCAAATACGTAAAAAAACATTTCTGTTCGGGTCCCCTCAGACCCTTAAATTACTTGGAACCCTCTCGAATTCTAAGATTAGTTTCTTTTCTGAATCTTTTGGAAATTACTTACTTAGGGTCATTTCAAACCTTTTGAAATATTTCTTTTCTAAGTTCAAGCCTTAAGCATAAATCCTGGGACGTCATTCTTTGAAATAAACCCATGATAATACTCTTTTTGGAGAAACATTTGAATTTAATCTGTTGCAATAAATATTTCATAAATGCGCTAGCTCCCATTTTCAAAATCACTTATAGAAAATCCCTTACCATAGCCTTAGCTCCGAGATATCCTATATTTAAATCTCTGACTCAGCAATCCATTCAATCGTGTTCCAAACTCGAGCCTCCTAAATCAACGTCGTTAATTTCTTAGCTAAATCACATAAATAAGCTCATATCTCAAAATTGGACCATAACTAGGTCGGGTTACCACTAACCGAGGCTTGAAACGGACCGGAGAAGCGAAAGCGGATGCAATCGGGCGAGTTAGAAGAACGACGGCAATAGCGTGGTGGTGGGCGGCGCGCGCGGTGTGGCGGTTGTCGGCGCGCGTGGAGGAGGAGCGGCGCGTCTCGGCAGGTGGAACTTAGATCCGGATAGCTCGTGAGCCGATCTATTCAGAACCAACTAGAGAACTTCGAAAACCGACCATAAAACTGATGAACCGGTCAACCCAAAGTGGCGGTTTGGTTCGAGTGATTTCGCCCACTACAATTCACGACGGCTTGAGATCGTGATTCCGGCGAATCAACTGCTCAACGGCAGCTTTGCAAGGAGTGGCGTGGTGGAGGCACGACAGTAGAATCCACGAGGCTGGTCGAATCGAGGGTTGTGTGAGCTCAACCACGCCGGCGACAGGTGGATGAAACGCAACTTCTGCCGATGGCGTCTGGGCTTGCGACTCAACGACGCAACATCGGCTGGCATACAAACGAGTTCACGCTCGTTGACGGCAACTTTAGTTGCAAGACCGATGAGGCTCCTTTGACTCCTCCGGTGAGATTGCAGCGGCTGGACGGAAATTTTGAGGGCTTCTCCGGCGGCTGTGTACATCGAATGGAGAAAGGAAGAAGATGGTCCCCTTCGAAAACTGTGCCTCTCCAAAGCTAACCCTAGTTTGACTTCTTCTTTATAAAATTACAAAAATGCCCTTCCTCTTACTTTTAACCACAAGCATGCTCTTAAACAAAATTAAGTGCCCTAAAAAATGTCTTTAATTACACAAATTCCTTAATTTACATAACTTTGAATAAAAATACAAAACCCCAACCCTAGCTAATTTAATTTCCATTAAATTAATCCAAAACACCAATTAAAAGGTACTTGAAGTTCTGGGGCGTTACACATTTAATTATATTATAACTCTTATAATATAACCTATCATGAATACTATATATTATAACTCTTATAATATAAATGATGCATGAAAATGTTTAATCTAAGGTGGGATTTTAAATCTATATGACATACATTATGCACATAGAATTTAATTAAATCATACATCTCATGCATAAAATAATTAAATAGCAAAAATGGACTGGTTTTTGGCACCTAGGGGCAATTATTTAATTAAATAACATTAATATAACACTTATATTAATATCATTTAATAAAATAATTAAATAAAAAATAAATACATTTTACAATTAAAAATAATAAAAAAATCGAAAATAAACTGCCCCACTACTCAACATTTTCCCACGAACTCGCGAAACCGCTCATGAACTGCCCACTACGCGTGGCGTTGCAACGCTGCTCTGCAGCCAAGCCAGCGCCGCAAGGATAGCGTTGAGACGCCGATGAACAGCGTCTCAACACCATCGACAGAACAACAAACTCCTTTGCTGTTCTTCATCGAATTTCGCTTGTTTCCGCTCTGATTTCTTCATAGCAACTCTTGCCACAAACGACCCGGACTAACAGACTCGATATACAACAAAATGCCCAAAAAACAACGGGCCCTTACATTGATCTCATCAATATAAATTGTAAATCTATTCTAATGCCAAAAACCAAAACATCCATTTTGCAAACCAACAATTTATCACATAAATTAAGGCAATTTACCCACCTATTTTAACAAAAACAGTTCATAACAAAGAACCATTGAAATGGCTCGGATACCAATTAAAGGGAATGAAAATCCCCGCGCAGCGAAAGACGATCGAATCGTCAAAGGTATACGTTACGTTACTTGATTTTGTTAAAACGATCTAACTATTAGATCTAAGTTAAACATATAAAGAATGAAAAAATTACAACAAGAAGAAGTCTACTTACTTGTTGAAGACTCTCTTCAATGTTTCTTCCTTGGTCACAAACTCTTCGTGCTTCTCGATCTCAACGAAAACTCGAACTCACGAACAAGATCCGGTCACAACCACTTGGAAACTCGGTTGTTCTTCTTTTGGAAAGAAGGAAGATTGTGGGATCTTAGTTTTGGAAAGGGAGCAGAGTTGAGAGAGTTGAGAGAGTTGAGAGAATTCTTAATCTCTTCTATTTGATGAAAATAAAAAAAATGAGAGAATGAGTTACTAATCCCTTCTTGCAAAGGGTTTAAATAATGGAAAGTGATGGAGTTAAAATCTCCACATTATTACCACTTTACCACAACCATAGGTTATGCAAATCTCATTTGCATAACCATATAATATAAGATATCTCATATCTCATATTGCAAATCACATTTGCAATAATTGTGGATTAATTAAATTGAATAACATCCAATTTAATTTCTCTCAATTAATTTCTCCAATTAGCCCTAATTCACAATTAGGCTAACCTATAGTTTATTATGAATCTCATTCCATCTCGCGTAGTTAAGTTCTCAGCTCCCTACTTGGTCCTGTCCCTGAGAAGATAGGCATATTGGGCAAGTAACTGTGACCACCCTCACCCATACTAGTCAAAGGACAGACTCCCGCAGACAGGAGTCCGTAACACGCTCAGGATTCAGGTCGAGTCACTAATGGTCATCTACGAAGTTATTAGTCTCATCATCAGCGGTGTTACATCGGTGAGGTCTAATAATTCACGATCGGTCTTGTACAATCTCATTGCATAGGATGCCCCCACTCGCATGTCAACCACATGAGCGAGTCGGATCACCTCGCGTTTGTATCTAATACAAAGCGGGTCGCATCCACAGTGTATCCGTGGATTAGGTCTCCAACTCTATCCATATCATGAGACCGTTCGGGTCATTAACTCGAACGTGATCCTCCCTGTGTGTCCACTACACACCGTTCAAGTTTTAGTTCTCTCATAAATTCAATGACCATGGAGCTTAGTTTATTGGAAAAGTTTGTAAATATTGTGAGACACAAAGTAATGAAATAAATAACTCTTATTAATTTCAAATAGTAATTTACAAACACGAGATTAGGACAAAAATCCCAACAGATCCATTGGTCCTTATCTACATCATTCATTGCCTGTTTGTAGGACAATGGATCCTCTACACCGTCATTAGGCATGACAACTTGAGTTTCAGCTAAACCCAAGTAGTGGTATGGTTGGGAAACAACCCTCCCACTGCATCGAGGCATTCTCAACGATTGAGAAGGACGAGACTGACTTAATGTGATGGCTTCTTCATCAACTCTTGATGAAGGTCCAGCTTGATCAACAACTTTTGTTGGTTCATCTGTAGCTTCATTTAGTACTAGTTTACTACGTTGTTTATAGTTCCTCTTGTGATCTTCCTCCAAGAAAGTGGCATTTGTCAATACAATCACATTGTTTTCTTGTGGGTCGTAGAAAAGACACCCTCTCGTTTCTTTGGTATAACCAACAAATTGGCATAATCTTGAACGAGGTTCAAAGTTCTTTGAGTTTGTCACCAGCACGTGTGCCGGACAACCCCAAATCCTGAAGTGTTGTAAACTAGGTTTACACCTCTTCCATAATTTAAAAGGTGTTTCGGAAACACTCTTTGATGGAACAGTATTCAAGATTTGAACCGCAGTCTCTACTGCGTATGCCCAAAACGAGGCAGGCAATTGAGCATAGCTCATCATAGATCGAACCATGTCTATCAAGTTTCTATTTCACCTTTCTGACACACCATTTTGCTGTGGTGTATTAGGTGATGAGAGTTGAGATTTAATTCCATGTTCTATCAAATAGTCTTGGAATCTCAAATCCATATACTCTCCACCTCAATCGGATCGAAGTGTTTTAATAGTTTTTCCTAATGCATTCTTTACTTCAACCTTATACTCTTTGAACTTTTCAAGAGCCTCAGACTTATGATGCATTAGGTATAGATAACCATACCTCGAATAATCATCTATGAAAGAGATGAAATATTCGTGCCCTCCACGAGCTTTAACATTCACCGAACCACGAAGATCCGAATGTATAAGCTCTAAGGGCTCTATGGCTTGATAACCTTTTCCAGTAAAAAGGTTGGTTAGTCATTTTTCCTTCCAAGCATGATTCACAAAGAGGTAAAGAATCATCATCTAACTTGTTTAAAACTCCATTCTTAGATAGTCTCTCAATCCAGTTGAGATTTATATGACCAAGTCTAAGATGCCAAAGATAGGTATTATTGTTTGGAGAAATTCTTTGCCTTTGACTTTGAATGTTTGCAGATTTAAACATCTCATGATTTAAAATTGCCTTTGTTTGATTCGGTTTAAGTACATACAAGCCGTTTTCTAACTTAGCAGAACAAATATTGACACCTTTCTATAAAATGAACGATTCAATAAATGAGATGGTAATACAATAGCCAAGTTCAATTAAGCAAGAGATAGATATTAAGTTCCTCTTAATTTTAGGAACTACGCACAGATTTTCTAAAAAGATAAATCTTTCTCTAAAAAACAGTTTGGCATCTCCCACTGCACAAGCTGAGACGACGTCTCCCGTTCTGACCCTAAGCGTCATCTCACCCTCTTCGAGCTCTTTGAAGGAACTAGTTTCCTGTAAAGAAGAACAAACGTGATTAGTTGCTCCTGAATCAAGTATACAGGTAAAATCATCACTTTCCACTAAGCAAGTTTCAAGAACAAGTAAATCGAATTTACCTTTCTTCTTTTTAATCTCAGCAAGGTACTTTGGGCAGTTTTGCTTCCAGTGCTCGTCTATGTTGCAGTGGAAACACTTTCCTTTATCTGCAACCTTGTCTTTTCCCTTTCCTTTATCAGCAACAAGTGCCTTCCCTTTCCCTCCTATCTTCCTCTTTTGGGTCTTCTTTGAAAGGAATGAAAATCCCACGCAGTAGAAGGGCGATTGAATCACCGTTGTATCGTTGTGAAAAACGTTTTCTTAAAATCGAAACTATCTAACAGTAACTAGGTTAAACATGCAATTGAGGAAGAAAAACAATAAGTACACTTACTTGTTGAAGAACCTTTCTTCACGTATTCCTCCTCCAGTCACGGACTCTTCGTGATCATGATCTCTTCGAATGAACAACCAAAACCAGACACGTTCCAAAAGATTTCTCGATTGTTCTTCCTTTGGTAGAAGGAGAGTTGTGGGACTTCTTTTTGGGCGAAAGGGAGGAGAGATTGAGAGAGAAGTTGAGAGAATTTTCTTGATTTCTTTTGGTGAGATTCCAAAAAATGAATTTTCAAATCTAAAACCTTCTTACAAAGGAGTTTAAATAATGGTGATAGGTGGAGTTGAAATCTCCACCTATTTACCATTTAACAACAACCATAGGTTATGCAAATCATATTTGCATAACCACATATAATAAGATATCTCATATCTCATTATACAAATGACATTTGTATAATTGTGGATTTTTAAATTAAATCGCATTCAATTTAATTTCTCTCAATTCAATTTCTCCAAATTAGCCCTAATTAAGTAATTAGGCTAACCTATAGTATATTATGAATCTCATTCAAATTAAACTATATAATATGTCAATCATATCTCATATAAATGACATAATTACCCTTTATTGAACTTGAACACTTCAAATTTACACCAAAACTGTAAACCCTCTATTAATCAAGTTTGAGCCAACCGAGGGACCTATTGGACCTACTGTAACGAGCTCCAATGATCCAAGATTAACCTGTCAAACTCTTTGACCCAGTTAATCAACATTCATTAGCTACGGTAACACTCCACTAAAGCCCGTAGTTGCACTCCCGTTAGTGTAAGACAAGTTGTATCCACTGATATAACCAATGCCCATGAGTCAACCCTTCACAGGTTGGTCGTAGACACTGCTTGGTCAAATTATCATTTTACCCCTGTCTACCTCTTGCTCCTTAAGTCCCCTGATAGCACACAAAATGTGCTATCCTTAGACTTATTTATTGCTAGTTGTATGATGATTTCAGGACTTTTACATGTTTAAATCACTCAATATCAGGTTAAGAGCTTAAACGGAGCAATTGGAGACATTTTGGATCACTCAGGATCGAAAGGAAGCTATTTAGAGCTCAAAATAACATCAATTGGAAGTGAAAGGACCAAACCAAGCTTGAAGACCCAGGTGATGGCGTTGCAACGCCGAACGTGCAGCCAAGATGCGTTGAAGACCCCAGGCGATAGCGTTGCAAAGCAGCGTCGCAACGCTATCTCGATAACAAGATGCGCAAGAAGGACCGCATAACGGGCGTTGCAACGCTGCCTTGCAGCGTCGCAAAACCATTTGGAAAAGGAGGCGCGCGTTAGGGTAGTGGCGTTGCAACGCCATCGACTATTTCCATATTTGCCAGCCGCCTAGGGTACAACATTGCAACGTTGTCCCTAACGTTGCAACGCTGCACCGATTCCATCTATAAATATATCCTTATGATTTCATTACAAGGGAGCCGAATTTGGTAGATTTTCCACCCTAATTTCGAAATACACTTTGTAAGAAGAGAGGAAAGAGCATTTTTGTAGCCAAAGCATTCGTTGAGGTTCGAGATCAAAGATGGGAGCTTGGAGACGAAGGACCGACATCGACACATAAGTTTAATTTCATTTTCTTTCAATTTGTAATAGCATTCTAAGACATTTTCTACTTGTTTAGTTTGATTTTCATGTGATTTAGAATAGCTAAACTTTGTAGTTAGGATTTGATTTACTTGTTATGACTTTCTTGCTATGTATTGAAGCATGGTTTGTTCTTATTTTTGGCAATTCGTTCTTTACTTTTTAATTTGTTAGTTTAAGTGGACTCGAGAGATAAAGCTTGAATTAGAGCAAAATTGTCAGAACCCTTAGAAATCTGGCATGAGAATAACTTAGAAATCTTAGGGAAACACATAAAGAAGTTGCTTAATGTCGTGCATGTCGTAGGTTCATATGGAGACTATGGAGTTTATTGCATGTGCGAGGTTCACTAAGAATCGAGAGATTTTCTTGAGTATTTTACTTCTTGTTTATAAATTCATCTCATTGGTTCATTGCATGCGTGAGTTGAGTCATTAACTTGTAAAATCACTTCCTTCAAATCTATCAATTCGTGTCTCCACATGTTTGTTTGTTTGCTTGTCTTTACTTTCAACCAACTATCAATGTTATGTTTCTTTAGCTAAAATTGAGAATTAGTACCTTAGTAATTTATTAATCTAGAAACCGATTCCCGAGGACGATACTTGGACTCATAAATCACTATAGTAAAACTTGACCCGTATACTGCGGCATTGCATATTCATAATTATACGCAACAAGTTTTTGGCGCCGTTGCCGGGGAATGGCGATTATTTAGATTAACTAATATTAGGAGAAAATTTGAAATTTTAGACTAAAGCTTGTTTGTGTGTATTTCCTTATTTGTGTTTTGGGTGTTTGTTTGTTTCCTTATTTGTTTTATTTGGGTTTTGTGTGTTTTTGAGTCTTTGCCCCCTGTTTTGGTTGTGTGGATATTGTGTAAAAGTCTTGATCTGAGTTATTAATTTTTTCTCAATTTTGACTTTGCATGATTTTGATTCTCCACCATTCTATTGTTCCCTCTCAGGACCCTAGGTATGTGCATCATGATTTCTCTGAATTTCAACTGTCTAATTTTTACAGTCGGTACCTGAAATTGATAAACATTCATGTAATGGTAGTCATCTAGGCAGTTGGAACCACAGTTTTTCGTACCTTAACCAACCCCTAGAAAAATCTTCTCTTATGGACCAATTGGCAGAATATACCTTGGAATTGAAATTTAAAAATTTGGTTCATAGTGAATTAGAGAGGTTGGATAGGTTAGAAACTGAGGTGGTAAGACTTTTGGAAATAGTACAGGATAGAGCTTAGTATCTTAACCAACTAGTAGTTTCCCTTAAGGCCTTACAGGAACAATTTCTTATCCTTACCACTCAGGAGGTGCCACCTAGGAGGATTTGTTCATATGTTAGTGAGGATAGTTTGGGGTAGACTGAGGCACACCATGATCAGGTTAGTGAGGAAGACATTGGTGATACACTTAGTTCCACAGGGGAGATCCAGGTGATAGAGTTAGAGGCTGAGAAGTCTTCTTTCCTTTTATCCCCAGAAATTTCCTTTATTTTTTATAACCATTTGTCTTATACTCACGAGTCTTGTTTTGATTTCAGTTCTTTCATTGCACTGAACAAAAATACCAAAAATAATTCTATCTCTGGTGCCCATGAAAAACATGATAGCCTTTTAGACTTAGAAGGCTATATCGATTCGAGCAAGATGGGCCCAAAGAAATATGAGTAATTTTATGTGCCATGACAAGTCACCGTCTAGCTAAAGACATTAAAGAAAGCGCTTCTTGGGAGGCAACCCACGTTTTACGTTTCATATCTTTATTTTCTGTATTTTTTTTCTTTTATGTTTTATTTTCGAGTTCCTTCTGTGTTTTTGTCTAATTTCTTTTTTTGTGTTCCTCCAGGTGTATGCCCAAGGGGAGAGCCACAGACTTGCACCCTTTTGATCCTGAGATCGAGAGGACCTGTAGGAGACTCCTAAGGGAAGGAAAAGCAGAAACTCATACTATGGCTGATCAGGAGCTCATCAATAACCCTAAACCTATCAGGGAGTATTTCCAATCTGTGTTTAATTCTGAGCAGGCTGGAATAGTCCATGCCCCCTGTAAATGCTAATAATTTTGAACTTAAGACAGGGCTGATACAGATGGTTAGGGAGGGTGCTTTTAGAGGCTTAGCCACAGAAGATCCTAACTCTCATCTTCAAAAGTTCATAGAAATCTGTGGCACATTTAAAATGAATGGTATCTCTGCTGATAGTATTCGCTTACGTCTCTTTCCCTTCTCTTTGCAGGGTAGAGCCAAAGAATGGCTAGGGTCTCTTCCCTCAGGTAGTATCACTTCCTGGGAGAAGTTTGCCCAAGCCTTCATGACCAAATTCTTTCCACCTGTGAAGGCTACAAAGTTAAGGACTGAGATTGGAACATTCAGGCAGCAGGAGGGAGAGCAGCTATTCGAGGCATGGGAAAGGTGTAAGGACATGCTCAGGAGGTGCTCACAGCATGGCTACCCAGATTGGCTCCAGGTACAACTGTTTTATAATGGACTGGAAGGTAAGACCAGGACCATTCTGGATGCCACTGCTGAAGGGGCTTTCATGGCAAAGACTGTGCCAGAAGCACGTGCCCTCCTCGAGGAAGTGTCAACTACTAGCTACCAGTGGCCTACAGACAATGACAGATCTAAGCCAGTAGCTGGACTATATCAACTAGATGAGGTAACTTCTCTTAGATCTCATATGGCATCTCTAACTCATGCTCTGAATAATTTTGCAGGATCACCACAAAAAGGGATGTCCTCTGAATGCTCCCAGCCTAATGAAGAATCCACTATGGAGCAATTGCACTACCTGAACAACAGAAGCAACACCTATGGAGGAAATCAAACTCAGAATAACCTACCAACACATTACAATCCAAGTTTGAGGTATCATGAGAATTTCTCTTATGCTAACAATAAAAATGTGTTGAATCCTCCTACAGGGCATGCTTCTACATCAGAGAGGAAACCATCTCTGGAAGACACATTGCACTCCTTCATAGCTGAATCCAGAAGTCGGTCCAACCAGCTAGGGAATGTAGTCACAAGTGTATGTAGTATTGTTACTAGTCATGGAGTTGCAATAAATAATATAGAGACCCAGATTAGCCAAATGAACACATCACTCAAGGCATTGCAAGCAAGGAAGGAAACACCTTGAGGGAGTACAGTCTAGCTAAAGATGTTAAACAAAGCACTTCTTGGGAGGGAACCCAAGCTTTTTCATTATTTTCTATTTTCTGTCTTTAGTTTGTTATTTTTCAATTCTTAGTTTATTTACTAGTTGTTTTTTGCTTCGTAGGTCGTGACGATGCCTTTCTTCGTTGAAATCCATGCTCTCGTACTAAGGAACTCTAACACACATGCTTTGGCTATCCAAGAAACTCAGAAAGATCTCCATTACCCAGGACAATATTGTTCACTCTTACCCTTATACTTAATTTGTGTTTAATTCTGCAAACATTGGAGGACAATGTTTAGTTTATGTTTGGGGGTGGGATGTGTTTATTTGTTGTGACTGCCCTGAGTATGTTCTGAATAATTGATTGATCTTTTACATAAGTATGATCATGATACCCTAGGATGAGATTTAATTGGAAATATTTGTGATTCTACTGAAACTTGAGAGCATGACATGAATTCGAGTTAATTTAAAAATTTTCTTGAGTTTTCCTACACTATTATGCACATAGTCTGTGTTCCTGTAGTCTCGAAATGCTTAGAACAAAGTTATTAGGTTCAGAAGTTTCATGTCACCTCGATAGGCCTAAGAACTGATTTGAGAGCTAAACTGCAGGATAAGGTGAATAATAAAATGAAGTGCATGACCTGTATAATATGTGAATTAGTTGGCTTTTGTTATTTGTTTGCTAAAGAAAAAATAAATTCGTGATGGCAAAAAGAGCTACCTTCATTGTGATCAATTAGGCCACTCATTGAGCGAGTGCTCTGGGTAAGGGTCCCTGTAGTGGATGTGTGAAAGCTAGTCTCCTTGCACAAAAAAAAAAAAAAAAAGAAGAAGAAAATAGAAAAATTTGATAAAAAAAAAAGTGAGTAAGTACTGAGTGGAGTTATTTAATTCTTCAATGTAGGGAGGCTCAAAGATTAGTAATTAAGACCAGTGTAGGGAGAAGTTGAATGGAGAGCCTAATAAAGTTGATCCGGGCTTAGTAAAAATGAAGGGAACATAGACTAATCACACACACATGTAGGAATACTTAGGAAAAGTTTTAAATTGCTTGCTGAAGTGTTATATTTGAGTGTTTCCTGTGATTACCAGATTTTCTCTTAAATATTTGAGGCTTGAATCAAATGTATGTTTAAGAACAATCCGATGTCTAATTTTGTTCTTGCTCGAGACTAGCAAAACTTTAAGTTTGGGGGTGTTTGATAGAACACAAAATGTGCTATCCTTAGGCTTAATAATTGCTAGTTTTATAATGATTTTAGGGCTTTTACATGTTTAAATCACTCAATTTCAGGTTAAGAGCATAAACAGAACATTGGGAGACAAATTGGATCACTCGGATTCGAAACGAGGCTAATTGGAGCTCAAAATAACATCAATTGGAAGTGAAAGGACCAAAACAATCTTGAAGACCCGAGGTGATGGCGTTGCAACGCCATGAAGAGCGTTGCAACACCGAACGTGCAACAAAGATGCGTTGAAGACCCCAGGCGATAGTGTTGCAACGCTGCTTTACAGCGTCGCAACGCTATCTCGATAAGAAGATGCGCAAGAAGGACCGCACAACAGGCGTAGCAACGCTGTCTTGCAGCGTCGCAACGCCACATCGATAGGAAGTCGCGCGCATTAGGGTAGCGTCGTTGCAACGCTCTACATGAATATGTCGCAACGCTCTACATGAATATGCAATACCGCAGTGTACGAGTCAAGTTTTAGTATAGTGATTTATGAGTCCAAGTATCGTCCTCGGGAATGGGTTTCTAGATTAATTAATTACTAAGGTACTAATTCTCAATTTTAGCTAAAGAAACATAACATGGATAGTTGGTTGAAAGTAAAGACAAGCAAACAAACAAACATGTGGAGACACGAATTGATAGATTTGAGGGAAGTGATTATATAAGTTAATGACTCACTTAACACATGTAATGAACCAATGAGATGAATTTATAAACAAGAAGTAAAATACTCAAGAAAATCTCTCGATTCTTAGTGAGTCTCACACATGCAATAAACTCCATAGTCTCCATATGAACCTACGACATGCATGACATTAAGCAACTTCTTTATGTGTTTCCCAAAGATTTCTAGGTCATTCTCATGCCAGATTTCTTCGGGTTTTGACAATTTTGCTCTAATTCAAGCTTTATCTCTCGAGTCCACTTAAACCAACAAATTAAAAAGTAAAGAACGAATTGCCAAAAACAAGAACAAAACATGCTTCAATACAAAGCAAGAAAGTCATAACAAGTTAATCAAATCCTTACTACAAAGTTTAGCTACTCTAAATCACATGAAAATCAAACTAAACAAGTAGAAAACGTCTTAGAACGGTATTACAAATTGAAAGAAAAGGAAATTAAACTTATGTGTCGATGTCGGTCCTTCGTCTCCGAACTCCCATCTTCGATCTCGAACCACAACGAATGCTTTGGCTCCAAAAACGCTCTTTTCTCTCTTCTTACAAAGTGTATTTCGAAATTAGGGTGGAAAATCTACCAAATTTGGCTCCCTTGTAATGAAATCATAAGGATATATTTATAGGTGGAATCGGTGCAGCGTTGCAACGCTAGGGACAGCGTTGCAACGTTGTACCCTAGGCGGCTGGCAAATATGGAAATAGTCGATGACGTTGCAACACTGAGGGCAGTGTTGCAACGCCGCTACCCTAACGCGCGCGCCCCTTATCGAAATGGCGTTGCGACGCTGCAAGGCAGCGTTGCAATGCCCGTTGTGCGGTCCTTCTTACGCATCTTCTTATCGAGATAACGTTGCGACGCTGCAAAGCAGCGTTGCAACGCTATCGCCTGGGGTCTTCAACACATCTTGGCTGCACGTTCGGCGTTGCAACGCTCTACATGGTGTTGCAACACCATCACCTCGGGTCATCAAGCTTGGTTTGGTCCTTTCACTTTCAATTGATGTTATTTTGAGCTCTAAATAGCCTCGTTTCGATCCCGAGTGATCCAAAATGTCTCCAATAGCTCCGTTTAAGCTCTTAACCTAAAATTGAGTGATTTAAACATGTAAAAGTCCTGAAATCATCATAAAACTAGTAATAAATAAGCCTAAGGATAGCACATTTTGTGTTCTATCAAACACCCCCACACTTAAACTTTTGCTAGTCCCGAGCAAAAACCGAATTAGACATCGGATTGTTCTTAAACATACATTTGATTCCAGCCTAAAAAATTTAAGAGAAAATCTGGTAATCACAGGAAACACTCAAATATAACACTTCAGCAAGCAATTTAAATCTGGTAATCACGGTGCGACCTAATGGAGAAAATCGTAGGATACGTTGACACGCGTCCTTCTCCCATTTACTATGGATATTTCCATATTCACCTTGGTATTGAACCATGCAAACACTTATCGTAGGGGGATGCACTATTGACACCATGTAGCCGAGCATGGAACTCACGATGTGAACTCTTGAGGACGTGAGAGTAAACTCGATGCGAACATCTCGTTTTCCCCCACTGAAGCTCCTAAGGTTAGGGTGTAGGTTTAAGTTAGTCGGATTCTGGCTAAAAGAATCTATCTAAGTCTATGCCTATTATAACTATTGTAACTAGGTCTTTTAACCTTATGTCTAGGTGAATAAACCTTTTAATTACCTAGATATAAAACAGGTCTATGGTTAATTTAACTCAAGCTCCGAGTCAGTTCCCAGGTAGGAGGTGTTCCGTTAACCGTCAGCTTGAGTACCCCCAACCTTAGACAGAACTTCACTGGTAGAGTTCCCTTATAACCAAAGTTCTATTGTCTTACTATATTTTAAACTATTTAAAATATTATGTAAGACAAACTTCTAATCCTATTAGAAAATAAAACTTAGGTCTAAATTAATTTTAAACAATTTTAAACTAATTTAATTTAACCCAAGTTCCTATGTTTGCATGCAATTCTTTGTTATAGGTTATGTTTTCTACCCTTTAATTTATAACTTTTATAAATTTTAATAATTAACCTATGACAAGGAATTATGTTATAAAACCAACAATTAATTTCAAATTGGAATTATAAAAGAAATTATCCAACTAATTGGATAACTAAATTACTTAAATAAAATAACATTTATTTTAAACTAAGTAATTTCATGCTCCATGCAATTTATTTTCCATATTATCTAATTATAACAATTATAAATAAATACTTATGAAAAATAAATTAGATCATGCATTTGTACGATATTTATATAACAATTATACAAATAAAATGCATGAAATTGCTTATCCTAAGGTGGAAAGAATTCTAAATGACATTCCTAAAGAAAAATAGCTGTAAAACCGGAAGAAGTTGGCCCCTAAAGTGCAAAAATAATAAAATTACACTAATCTTATTAAAATCGGTCCAAAACTCCTTGAACCGGGCTCAAACCGCTCGAACCGGACCAAAACCAAACCGAACCGCCCAAAAGAGATGTGCATCTTATGGTTGGCATCACGATGTTGCAACGTTGAAGGAGTGTTGCAACGCCAGCTTCATTCGCGCGCGCGCCTGGTATCGGGGTAGCGTTGCAATGCAGAGAGGCAGCGTTGCAACGCTGCTGACCCCTGGAACTTTTGCATAGGGATCCTCAGCGTTGCGACGACGTTCCTCAGCATTGCAACGCTGATGAACGGCGCAGCGTTGCAACGCTGTTTCTTCGGCAACAATGATTTCCTTCGAACACAACAGCTTCATTTGCTAATTTCTCCTTCGATACCAATCCAAATAGCATGAAACTTGTCCCGAACGCCTCATAACACGATTACAGACTCGATAATGCACTTAATTGTCCGAAACGCAGGGGCCTTTGTGAAGGAAATAAAAATCCCACGCAGCGGAAGACGATCGAATCGTCATGGTATCGTTGTGAAATTCATTTTCCTAAAATTAAACTATCACATAGAATTAGGCTAAACATGCTAATAAAGAAGAAAAACCAGCAACCAAAACTTACTTGTTGTAGAACATTTCTTCACGATTCCTTCCTCCGATAACGAATTCTTTGTGTTGTTCTCAACGATCTCGAACTCCTCGTACGAGCCAACGAACCGGACATCTCCACTCGTTTTCTCGGTTGTTCTACGTTAGATAGAAGGAGAATGGTGGGATTCTCTTCTTTGGTGTAGGGAGGAGAGATTGAGAGAGAGTTGAGAGAATTCTAGTTTTCTTTTGGTGTGAAATCTAAAAAAATGAAAACTTAGCTTAAGAAATCTTTCTTGCAAAGGGTTTATATAATGGTGATAGGTGGAGTTGAAATCTCCACCTATTTACCATTTTACCACAACCATAGGTTATGCAAATCATATTTGCATAACCACATATAATAAGATATCGCATCTCTCATTATACAAATCACATTTGTATAATTGTGGATTTTTAAATTGAATCACATTCAATTTAATTTCTCTCAATCTAATTTGTCCAAATTTGCCCTAATTAGTCAATTAGGCTAACCTATAGTTTATTATGAATCTCATTCACATTAAACTATACAATATGTCATTCATATCTCATATAAATTACATAATTACCCTTTAGTGAACTTGAACACTTCAAATTCACACCAAAACTGTAAACCTTCTATTAATCCAGTTTGAGCCAACCGAGGGACCTAATCGACCAACAGTGACGAGCTCCAATGATTCGAGACTAACTTGTCAAACTCTTTGACCCGGTTAATCAACATTCATTAGCTACGCTAACACTCCACTAAAGCCCAAAGCTGCACTCTCGTCTAGTGTAAGACAAGTTGTGTCCACTAATATAACCAATGCCTGTGAGTCGACCCTTCACAGGTTATTCGTAGACACTAGTGGGTCAAATGAACAACAACGTTGTAATGGTCCAACCATACACAACACCCCTCTGGGGGCAGTGAGAGGGTGGGCGCCCGTTGTCTAAGCCCTGGAGACAACACTTAAGTGAACAACCCCTCTAGTTTCCCTAAAGGCGGGAATGAGTGAATTCCATCTCGCGTAGTTAAGTTCCCAGCTCCCTACTTGGTCCTGTCCCTTTGAAGATAGACATATTGGGTGAGTAACTGTGACCACCCTCACCAGTACTAGTCAAAGGACAGATCCCCGCAGATAAGAGTCCGTAACACACTCAAGATTCAGGTCGAGTCACTAATGGTCATCTACGAAGTTATTAGTCCCATACTGTTAACGGTGTTACATCAGTAGGTCTAATAATTAACGGTCCGGTCTTGTACAATGTCATTGCACAGGATGCCTCCACTCGCATGTCAACCACATGAATGAGTCAGATCACCTCGTTTGTATCTAATACAAAGCGGGCCGCATCCACAGTGTATCTAGGATTAGGTCTCCAACCCTATCCATATACTATAGACCGTTCGGGTCATTAACTCGAACGTGATCCTCTCTGTGTGTCCACTACACACCGTTCAAGTTCTAGTTCTCTCATAAATTCAATGACGTTGGAGCTTAGTTTATTGGACAAAGTTTGTAAAACTTGCGAGACACAAAATGATGAAATATATAACTCTTATTACAAACAAAACGATATTAGGACATACATCCCACTTGGACTAAGCTAGTGGAGCAAATACATTTCTCAAATGTACAATAGATTATAATAAACTAGGGCATTGAATACCCGTTTATAATACTCCCACTTGCCCTAGTCAGGAAACACTCGAAGACCTAGACTCTCTAGGTGACCCTCAAACACCTTAGCCGTGAGGGGCTTTGTAAATGGATCAGCAACATTGTGCTCCGACGCTATCTGCGTGACTGTCACGTCGCCGCGGTTCACAATCTTCCATATCAGGTGATACTTCCGCTCAATGTGTTTGCCTCTCTTATGGCTCTGAGGCTCTCTAGAGTTGGCAACAACACCATTGTTGTCACAAAACAACGTGATCGCCAAGTTCATATTTGGAACAACTGCCAAATTCGTCATGAACTTCTTAAGCCAAACAGCTTCCTTTGCAGATTCACAAGTTGTAACGTACTCAGCTTCCATAGTGGAATCAGCGATACATCCCTGCTTGATGCTTCGCCATACTACAACTCCTCCATTCAGAATGAAGGTTGATCCCGAAGTGGATTTCCTAGAATCCTTAACCGTCTGAAAGTCTGAATCTGTGTATCCTGTAAGGATGAAATCCCCACTCCCATACACTAGGCTGTAGTTCCTCGTTCTCATACGATACTTGAGGATTACCTTTACGGTTGTCTAGTGATCTAATCCTGGATTGGATTGATACCTATTGACAATCTCTACTGCATAATAGATGTCAGGCCTAGTACACAGCATGACATACATCAGGCTCCCTACAGCTGAAGCATAGGGGATCTGTCTCATATCCTCAACCTCTTGAGGAGTCTTAGGACATTGATCCTAAGGCAAGTGAACCCCATGCATGAAAGACAACAAGCCCTTCTTGGAGTTCTGCATCTTATATCTAGACAACATCTTGTCAATATAAGACGCTTGAGACATGGCCAGCGTTCTGTTCATCCGGTTCCGAACTATCTGGATACCTAGAACATACTGAGCTTCTCCCAAATCTTTCATTTGGAATTGCGAAGTCATCCATTTCTTTACGTTAGTAAGAAAACCTACCTCATTCCAAATGAGAAGGATATCATCCACGTACAATATCAGAAATTTGACAGTCTTGTCGATGATTTTCTTGTAGACAGAAGGCTCATCAACATTCTAATCAAAGCCATCAGATTTGATCGCCTCATCAAACCTTATATTCCAAGACCTCGAGGCTTGTTTCAGTCCATAAATAGACCTATGAAGCCGAGAAACCTTTTGCTCTTGGCCTTGGGTGATGAACCCTTTGGGTTGGTCCATGTAGATTGTTTCGTCAAGGTTGCCATTCAGAAAGGCGGTCTTGACATCCATCTACCATACCTCGTAGTCATAATACGCGACAATGGTCAGAAGGATCCTGATCGACTTTACCATGGCAACAGATGAAAAGGTTTCCTCATAAACAACCCCTTCAACCTGAGTAAAACCCTTTGCCACTAGTCATGCTTTGAAGATCTGCACCTTCCCATCTACGCCACGTTTACGCTTGTAGATCCATTTGCAACCAATAGGTTTTATCCCATCCGGTTAATCCATAAGCTCGCAGACGGAATTGAAGTACATTGACTCCATTTCTTGGTCCATAGCTTTAATCCATTCGTCTTTGTCAACGTCTGCCATTGCCTGATCATATGTCAATGGATCCTCGCAGTCATCATCAGGGGTGACGACTTGGGTTTCAGCTAAACCCATGTAACATTCAGGCTATCTCACAGCCCTCCCACTACGTCGAGGCATTCCCAACTCTTGGGAACGGACTTGACTAGACGTGCTAGGATCAACAACACTTGTTGACGTACTAGCCCCATCAGCAACTCTTGGCGATGTAATCATCCATTCGTTCAACACGATTTTGCTTCTAGGCAAATGATCCCTGACGTGGTGTTCCTCAAGGAAAGTGGCGTTTGTCGACACAAGCACCATATTTTCCTTAGGATCGTAAAATAGACCACTCCTAGTCTCTTTTGGGTAACCTACAAATAAGCACAATTTTTAATGGGGTTCCAACTTCTTCGGGTTTGACACCAACACGTGGGTCGGGCATCCCCAAATTCTGAAATGGTGTAAACTACCTTTACGTCCATTCCAGAGTTCGAAAGGTGTTTCACAAACAGTCTTTGACGGAACGTTGTTCAAAATATAGACTGCAGTCTCCACTTCGTAACCGCAAAAAGAATCAGGGAGACGAGCATAGCTCATCATCGGCCGAACCATGTCCAGCGTGGTTCTCGTGTCTCTCTCCGATACACACCATTCTCTTTGTGGCCTACCCGGTGCTGAGAGTTGGGACGTAATTCCGTGTTCTATCATATAGTCCTAGAATTCAGTGTCCATATACTCTCCACCTCGATTCGATCAAAGTGTTTTTATCGTTTTACCTAACAGATTCTCAACCTCAGTTTTGTACTTCTTGAACTTTTCAAGAGTTTCAGACTTCCTATGCATTAGGTAAACATACCCATACCTTGAATAATCATCTATAAAACATACAAAGTATTCGTAACCACCTCGTGCTTTAACACTCATCGGACCACAGAGGTCAGAATGTATAAGCTCAAGGGGCTCTTTGGCTCTATATCCTTTTCCACTTAAAGGACGTTTGGTTATTTTGCCTTCGAGGCATGACTCACACACTGGTAAAGAGTTTTCTTCCAACTCGCTTAGAAGTCCACTCTTCACTAGTCTCTCAATCCTATCGAGGTTAATGTGGCCTAACCTTAGATGCCAAAGATGGGCATTTTCTTTTGGAGAAACTTTTACTCTTTTAGTTCATGTTTCTACTGTTTTAAATAATTCAGTGTTTAAAACGCTTTTGACCGAATTTGGTTATAGAACATACAGATTAGACTTAAGTGAAGTAGGACACAAGAAATTTCCATTTCTAGATAAACGCTTTATTACTAGAAAAAATTACAGAAATAGAGTGTTCAAGAAGGCATAAAATAGAAACGAGGTTTCTAGTAAACCCTGGAACTATATACAAATTATCTAATAAAATGTAATTCCTGCCGAAATAGAGCTTCACTTTGTCGATTGCTGCAACAGAGACAATCTCCCCGGACCCAACCCATAGAGTCATCTCACGCTCTCGCAGTTGTTGCCAAGAACTTATTCCTTGAAAAGAAGAACATACGTGGTTAGTGGCACCCGAATCAAATATCCAGGAAGAGTCACTACTTTCAGTTACTAGTAAATCACATTTACTTGTATTCTTCCAGTCAGCAAGGAACCTGGGACAGTTTCTCTTCCAATGGTCGTCCCCATTGCAGTGAAAACACTTTCCTTTCTCTGCAACTTCCTTGACCTTCTTGCCATTTTGGGCAGCTGCACGATCAACTTTACCCTTCTTCATCTTCTTCTTCTTCCCTTTCGGGTGAGAAGGAGCCACATATTTTGTCCCAGAGGTCGAACCCCTGTGATAGGATCTGTAGGCAACATTTTGCCTCAGCTTCTAGTGTCTTGATCCTCATCAAGGGCTAGAAGTTCTGTAGCTCATTCAGATGGGTGGTCAGTGTGTAGTTAATCTTATTCATAACAGCGTTGCTACGAAACTGAAGGAAACTCTTCGGAAGAGTCTCCAAGATGAAGTTGACCTAGCTCGACTCATCGATCGAAGCTCCGTTCATCTCTGCCAGATTAAAGTGGGTCATCATGTCTAGAACGTGTTCACGGACAGACGTCCCTTCTTTCATTCGGGCGTTGAAGACGTGTTTGAGCGAGTCATGCCTGACCTTAAAGGACTGTTGTCCAAACATGTCTTGCAGTGACTCCATGATCTCCTTAGCAGTGATGATTAGCTCATGCTTCTTTGCCAATACTTCAGACATGCTGGAAATAATGTACACCTTGTCCTTTCCATTGGCTCTGATCCACCGATCGTATGCATCACGAACACTTCGTGACGCAGTGGAGCTCGGCAACTGAGGACACTCCTTAGTAAGCACGAACTTAAGGTCGTCGGTTACAAGTATCGTGTTAATATTGTTCTTCCACGTTTGGAGGTTATCTCCCACTAGTTTATCGGAAGCTAGTAATGTTATTATCGAACTAGACATTTTGCTGAAAAAATCAAATTAAAATTTGTGTCAGTCTCGCAAGAACTTTTGAAATCCAATCAAGTTTTAGCCAAAATTTATCTTATGATCCCTAGGTCATTTAAAATTAGCAATGATATCCTAAAGGTTTAGAATGACCGCCAACGAAGGGTGAACAGAAACACTCCTCCTCTAGGACGAGACTATCTCGACCAAACCCTAATCCCAGAATAACTCTTATTCCATTAGGCGTCCAGTTAGCATTTTTTGGTCGAATCTATTAACTCTTAATGAACTCCGTGAGTGCCACCCTCAATCTCTAAGTTTCCAATTATTCGTCCAAACAATAGCCACCGAAGTGTGAACCAAGAAGGAAAACCAACAAGGAAACTGTATCCCTTTCGGGAATTCACGGTGTTCCGACTCCCATGATCAAGGCCCTCCGAAGGGATTGTCTGGTCCCTGCCAAACTAGCAAGCGGATCATAGGGGTCTCACGGTGTGAATCGAAAGAAGAGATTGTGGGTCCTGTTTTCACAGGTCCCGCTCCCACTCACTATAAGTACTCTTTCCATCCATTATGATATTGATCCATACAAATACCATCCGAATGGGGACGCTCCCATTTGCGCCACGAGGCCGAGTATGGATCTCACGGTGTGGACTTTAATGGACATTTGTGGTCGAAAAAATAAATATATCTTATACACTTTATTTCCTCCCACTCAGCATTTTATATTATTCTGGATTGACCTAGATAAACCGGCTAAAATATACCTAAGTCTACCAATATAACGCTTATATTGATTTAGCCTAAGTTTATAATCCAATTAATAACTTAGGTCTATGTGAGTAAATTAATCAACTTTTAATTAACAACACTCACGATAATATAACCTAAGAATCTCTAGACCGAATTCACTCCCAGGTCGGTTTCCAGGTAGGGGTGTTCCACAAGCGTCAACTTAAATACCCCAGCCTTAGACAAAACCTTCGTTAGACATAGTTATTTATCTATCACCATTCAAAGGTCATATTTTGATTTCCTAATTCTAATCTTATTAGAACTAGCAAACCTAAGTCTAATTATTAAAGTTCTAAACATTTTAAAACTAATAATTAACTTAGATTACATGCATTCTATGTTATAATGCTTGATCATTGATCACATGAATAACTATATACTATAACAAATATTCATCACATGAATTAAATGCATGAGCATACTTTTAATATAAAAATATAACTCTTATATTAAATAAATTAAAACATGTTTTTAATTATATTATAACACTTATAATATAACCTATCATGCATACTATATATTATAACACTTAGAATATAAATGATGCATGAAATGTTTAACCTAAGGTGGGATTTAAAATCTATATGACATACATTATGCACATAGATATAATTAAATCATACATCTCACACATTAAATAATTAAATAGCAAAACTTGGACCGATTTTGGTACTTAGGGGCATTAAATAAATTAATTAATATTAATATAACAATTATATTAATATTAGTTAATATATTTAATTAAAAGAAAATAAATACATTTTACAAAAAAAAAAATTAAATAAAATAAATACAAAAATGCCCCACGTTTATTGAAACATCCATCATGCCCACGTCTTGCGAATTGGCCGCTAGGACCGCTCATTACGCACGTAGCGTTCCAACACCGTGGGCAGTGTTGCAACGCTGCAGTGCTCTGCGTTGCTCCCCACGCGCTCGACGCTACGCCTAGCGTTGCAAAGCTGCTTTGCAGCCAAGCCCCCACCCGCAATGACAACGTTGAGACGTCGAAGAATAGCGTCTCAACGCCGTCGACAGAACAACAAGCTCCTCTTGCTGTTCTTCGTCGTTTCTCGCCCGTTTCCGCTCTGATTTCTTCACAGCATCTCATGCCATGAACGACACGGATTTACAGACTCGATTTACATTAAAAATGCCCAAAACACCAAGCCCTTACATTGATCTCATCAACATTAATGTAAATCTAAAACTAGTGCCAAAATCGAAAACATCCATTTTGCAAAACACCAATTTACCACATAAATCGATACATTTACCCACCTAATTTTAAGAAAACAAATGCGCAACGAGAAGCCAACGTTTGGCTCTGATACCAATTGAAGGGAATGAAAATCCCGCGCAACGGAAGACGATCAAATCGTCGTGGTATCATTGTGAAATTCATTTTCTTAAAATTAAACTATCACATAGAATTAGGCTAAACATGCTAATAAAGAAGAAAACCCAACAAGCAACACTTACTTGTTGTAGAACCTTTCTTCACGATTCCTTCATTCGATCATGAATTCTTCGTGTTGTTCTCAACGATCTCAAACTCCTCGCACGAACCAACAAACCGGACACCTCCACTCAATTTCTCAGTTGTTCTAAGTTGGGTAGAAGGAGAATGGTGGGATTCTCTTTTTTGTGTAGGGATGAGAGATTGAGAGAGAGTTGAGAGAATTCTAGTTTTCTTTCGTGTGAACTCAAAAAAAATGAAAACTTAGCTTAAGAAATCCTTCTAGCAAAGGGTTTATATAATGGTGATAGGTGGAGTTGAAATCTCCACCTATTTACCATTTTACCACAACCATAGGTTTTGCAAATCATATTTGCATAACCACATATAATAAGATATCCCATATCTCATTATACAAATCACAGTTGTATAATTGTGGATTTTTAAATTGAATCACATTCATTTTAATTTCTCTCAGTCTAATTTCTCCATTAACCCTAATTAGACAATTAGGCTAACCTATAGTTTATTATGAATCTCATTCACATTAAACTATATAATATGTCATTCATATCTCATATAAATGACATAATTACCCTTTAGTGAACTTGAACACTTCAAATTCACACCAAAACTGTAAACCTTCTATTAATCCAGTTTGAGCTAACCGAGAAACCTAATCGACCTACAGTGATGAGCTCCAATGATCCAAGACTAACTTGTCAAACTCTTTGACCCGGTTAATCAACATTCATTAGCTATGGTAACACTCCACTAAAGCCCGTAGCTGCACTCCCGTCAGTGTAAGACAAGTTGTGTCCACTAATATAACCAATGCCCATGAGTCGACCCTTCACAGATTGTTCGTAAACATTAATGGGTCAAATTATCGTTTTACCCCTGTGTCTACTTCTTGCTCCTTAAGTCCCCACTGCGCCTCTAATGAACAACAACGTTGTAATTGTCCAACCATACACAACACCCCTCTCGAGCCAGTGAGGCCCAATTTCCAAGCCTTGAAGACAACACCTAAAGGAACAACCCCTCTAGTTTCCCAAAAGGCGTGAACGAGTGAATTCCATCTCGCGTAGTTAAGTTCCCAGCTCCCTACTTTGTCCTGTCCCTGAGAAGATAGGCATATTGGGTGAGTATAGGCATATTGGGTGAGTAACTGTGACCACTCTCACTCGTACTTGTCAAAGGACAGACCCCGCAGACTAGGAGTCCGTAACACGCTCAGGATTCAGATCGAGTCACTAATGGTCATCTACGAAGTTATTAGTCTCATACTGTTAATGGTGTTAAATTAGTAGGTCTAATAATTCACGGTCTGGTCTTGTACAATCTCATTGCACAGGATGCCCCCACTCGCATGTCAACCACATGAACAAGTAAGATCACCTCGTTTGTATCTAATACAAAGCGGACCGCATCCACATCGTATCAAGGATTAGGTCTCCAACCTTATCCATATACTGTAGACCATTCGGGTCATTAACTCGAACGTGATCCTCCCTGTGTGTCCACTACACACCATTCAAGTTCTAGTTCTCTCATAAATTTAATGACCCTGGAGCTTAGTTTATTGGACAAAGTTTGTAAAATTTTCGAGACACAAAGTGATGAAATAAATAATTCTTATTACAAACAAAACGAGATTAGGAGTGAATTCCATCTTGCTAAGTTAATTTGTTTGTTATCCTACCAACAAACAGAAGTCCCTCTCAGGCCAATGAGAGGGTCGAGCCCTTTGATCACGTCCCGGAGAAACTACTTAAGGAAACATTCATCTACTTACCTTAGTAGGCGGGAAGGAGTGAATTCCATCTTGCTAAGTTAAGTTCCCAGCCGTTCACTCAGTCTTGTCCTCAAGAAGGTAGGCATATTGAGTCGGTGAATCTGACCACTCTTACCCATACTTTTCAAAGGACAATCCCTCGAAAACAGGAGTTCGTAACCCGCTCAGGATTGAGATCAAGTTGGCTAGGTCATCCTAGTGAAATAGAAACCTAGCAAGTCAACGGAGTTACATCTAGTGGTTACTATTTTGCGGTCCGGTCCTATGTAATCTCATTACATAGGATATCCCCACTCACATGTCATCTACACGAACACGTTAGGATCACAGTGTTTGTATCATATACAAAGTGGGCCACATCCATAGTTTTACCAGGGTAAGGTACCCAAACATTGTCCCCTTACTGTAGACCATTTAGGTTGTATCTCGAACCGATATCCTTTATATGTACACTACATTTAGTTAAAGATACATTTTACAACCTTGGATGTTTAGTTTATTGGATTTAGGGTTAAAACAGGGGCAATATCGTAAATAACGAATAATAACTCTTTACTGAAATAATAACACTTTATTACAATAACTGAAACAAAAAAAAATACAAAGTACGAGTTTTATGGCACAAACCCCAACACAAGAGACACCACTCAAGGGAACACTCATATACTTTCCAAAAAGTAGGGAAGAGTGAATTTCATCTCATGTAATAATGTTTACAGCTCCCCACTTGGTATCGTCCCCAAAATGGTAGGCACATTGATTCGACAATGTGACCACTATCGTCTATACAGATCAAATGATAATATCTCACGAAAATGAGTTTATAATACACTTAGGATTAAGATTAAGTTGCATAGATCATCCTATTCAAATAAAAAACAAAATTAGTCAACAAAGTTACATCCAATGGGTACTACTTCGCCGTTTGGTCTTATACAAACTCATTACATAAGATACACCCCTTCGCATTTCACCTATACAATTGTGTTGGATCATTGCGTTTGTATGAAATAAAAAACGGGTCGTATCCATAGTGTTACCAGGATATGGTACACAACCCCATCCTTATACTATAGACCATTTAGCTTGTTTCTTGAACATTGATCTTCGTATGTCTCCACATACAGTTCAAGACACATGCTACAACCTAGAATGTTAGTTTATTTTATTTAAGGTTATTTTAAACAAAACTAATACAACATTCAACAACAACTTTTATTGAATAACCTCAATAACACTTTATTGATAATAATCAAATATTTTTACATTTACTATCTATGAGTTTTAGGGCATAAAACCCAACAGGGCAGATTTAGTTTGCGCAAACAATTCTAATGGAATGAATGAAAGAAAGAACGATCAACTAAGATATATAAATCAACTAGATATGTGAGCACATTGATCTAAACCAAGATATGTTCAACAATTCTAATGGAAAGAATGAAAGAACGAGCCAATAATTGAATTACTACATTAGTTAGTCTGTTGCAAGTCATTTAATTTCAAATCATGATAAACAGGGAATGACATGTGATTAATGGTGTAATGCCCTAGCTTTTCTTAATTATAACTCCTAGAGACACTACTAAACATGCATGCACTTTTAGGCCAGAACACGTAAAACAATCTTTAAACTGCCAAAATATCAAAATATCTTTAGGGATCCCGAAAGAAAGCGTCAAAACATTGGAAATAACATTTTAAACTTGGCCTACTTAAAATTCTGGAAACAAAATTTAAACTTCAAAGTCCTTCAACATCAACATCAGTTATGAAGGAAAAATGCGGAAATCATGACTTTCCCCATGGTTTTGACAACGCGCCTCCGTCACTCGCCCCGTACTTCCTTGGTCTTACCTGAAAAATATTTTTAAAATAAAAGGGTGAGTATTGTAATACAATACCCAGTAAGTGACCCCGCTACCGAGGTTTTGGGACATGCACACACATACAATCATGACTTTTAAACTCGGCCAAAAATATTCATATGTGGGACCTAGGACTTTCTCATATCAATCGTGACTGGCATGTATGACTTCCTCTTAATTTAAGTGGCTAATTGGTAGCCCTGAGTCATTTCGTTTTGAGTCCCTCACAGACCCCTGTAAGAATTGAGTCCCTCACAGACCCCTATAAGAATTGAGTCCCTCACAGACCCCTATAAGCTTGACCCATAGGGTCTCTAATGCACGTTTGACCATGCATACAATGAACTCAGGAGACCAATTTCCACATTCTGATTCAAATCATTTCATGACATACATAACATGCATGAGGTCCCATCATCTATCGTGACTATAATGCACATATCATGAAACAGTGATACTGATATGCAAATCATAACTTTTCACAACATATTGGAGATAATACTTTTAAGCATGATCGATTTCGTACCTTCAATAACAGAAAACGTTCGCATGAAATAATGAAAAGTTCTCACATAAAATAATGAAATACCCTCACATAAAATAATGAACTACTTTCGAAATATTCTCACATAAAATAATGGACTATTTTCGCATAAAATAAAGATATGCGCTCACATAAAATAAAGAAACATTTTCACATAAAATAACGGACTATTTTCGCATAAAATAATGAAATTCGTTTTCTTTGATCCCATTTAGAAAAGTTCGGCACAAGGACCCTTACCTATTATGTTTCGTTCTAACAATTTGAAATTCGATTTCTAGCTTCAGGCACTTCCACTAACGTTGAATTAAGATCTTAGGTCGATTGGGCTTAGAACCCTTCCACTCTATGCTCCCCGATCTCAAACACCTAAATCCAAACCATGAAATACTTTAACAAGTTTTGAGGCCTACTCAGAAAATATTTGGAGCACCTAACAATAATCAATCGAATTTACCAAGATGGAGGCTTACAACCAACTCGGGAGACGAACTGGTCGAAATCGAGCTAGCTCCGGCGAGCGGCAGCGGACGGCGGCACGTGCAGTGGCAGACGGCGGCGCGTGTGGTTCACGGCGATGGTGGTTCGGAACGTGCAGTTCAATTTTGGGTCCCTCGTGAGCCGATCTATCCGGAACCAACCTTCAAACCATGAAAACCGGTCGAAAACCTAATGAAATTCTAAACTAAACTCAGTGCAAGCATGGACGACGGACTGACCTTCAATACGATGGCGGCGCTGTGAGGCTCGACGGATTCCGGCTGGTGAAGGTGTGTAGCTCGCGGACGACGGAAACCTTGCAAGGCGACGGCGGCGCTGTGAGGCACGACGGATTCCGGCTGGCGAAGGCGGGTAGCTCGCGGACGACGGCAACTCTACAAAAACGACGAGCTCCGGCGTTGTCGACAGAGGCGCTTGCTGCAGCGTCTGCAGGAGTCGAGGTTGCGAGCTCGGAGTGCTGGAATGCGGCCGACGGCAACCCTCTGATCGGTAGCGTGCAGTCCTCGCGAACGGGAGAAGTCGAGATCTTTGGAGTTCCTTCGGCTGACAGTTCACGAGGAAGATGGTATCTAGGGTTTTAGTGCCTCTCCACCTTGTTGCCCTAAACCTTCACTTAATTTACCAAATTGCCCCTTAACTTAAATACTTATTAATAATGTGCCATTGGGTTATTTTCTATGGAAGTCATAAAACCTAAGCTTATAAACTCTTACTTAAAAAAATGCTAACAAGAAAATTCATGTTTTACGCTACGAAGTCACGAATTTCGCCCAAACGACTCAACATAAAGGTTGATAGACTAAAATAAAATATGAAATCTGGTACCTGTGGGTTATGGGTCGTCACAAATGGAAGTTGTTAAAATCTAAACAACTAAATCAATAAAGAAAAACACAGATCAATGTTGAATTATATTGAGGCTCAATAGAACAAGCATTCTTATGATACATTCACCAAAATCAAATGCAACAAGACATAATACCTTCACATTATTTCACTCAATACTTTCAAAATATTTTGGGTGGTTTTACACTTAAAATAAGAACATAGTATATTATTTTCCTAAACTTGCAAATGAATCGAATCTCCACCACTATAGATGAATTCAATGGTCCTGAAAGAACATTGTATATGCTCAGTAAAGTAAATAAGGGACATATATGAAATTATATAATTAGAATATATGAAATTATATAATTAGAACTTGGACAAAATAGTCCAAAAATTATTCTACATGTTTGCCAGTTTTATTACAGTAAAGATAAAAATATTTATTAAGTATGCTACTTTCACTAATATATTTTAATTTATCAAGTAGAAAGTATATAGGAACTATAGTATACTATATATACAGTCATTATTGGAATTTTTATCATTAATAATATGTAAATAGTAAATTTTAATATTTAAGAACGTTATTCCTTAAACATCAAACCATTTAGAAAATATTCGCGATTTCGATTTACATTGTCCCAGGTTCCCAGTTATGTATGCGCTCAAATGTATTATGGGTGTTGGTCTTCAAGTAAATTCCATTATCTCGAACAGACCAAATGCAATTTCGCTGACATCTGAAAGCATGCCAACCGGATTTCTCTGGCCAAAACACATTAAACGAAGCATGACTCTTCATATTCCGCATGTAGCACCAATAGAGTGTTGTCTGAAACAAATTCTCCTTGAAATTCCAAGAAAACTGTTGTCTCACCGGTAGGGTTTGCTGCCTAGATCATCATCTTTAGACTTGCAATGAAGAAACAAAGATTCTTTGTTCATGTCATTCAAAATGTTAATTTTCCATGAACTTAATGGAACCTCTCCGCCTGGCTGCCCGTAGCATCCTCCAACCAATGCTAAAACCAGACCCAAAATCATTAAACACTTTAGAGTTTTCATGCTTTTTTGAAATAGTTGCTTATACTCTTCCTTGCCACTATATGTTTCTCTTTATAATTTTTCTCACTTTTTCTCTAACGATTCAAAAAACAAAAAAGTGAAAAATAGTCACCAAGGTGTTTGGTTTTCTATTTTTAATTTAAAAAAAATAGTTACCAAACAAATGTTGTTTTTTCTAAAGAAAAAATAGAAAATGCTTAAAAATAGTAAACATATAACAGAAAACTAAGAATGAAAATTAACAAAATTATGAAATCGGTCTAACAGACATTTCTTTCAGTAAAAAAAAAAATCTCCTAAGTTAAATAAGTATGATCCCTCTTATATGTTGGGGTGTATGCTCTAATCTCGTGTAGTTTGTAATACAATTGATTTAAATGAATAAAAGTTACGTATTTATCAAACTTTGTATCTCGCATTTTATAAAGTTAATCCAATAAATTAAGCTCCAGGGTCATGTTATTTGAGGGAACTAAAACTTGAACGGTGTGTAGTTGAATCATGGGGATGATCACGTTCGAGTTAATGACCCGAACGATCTACATTATACAGATAGGGTTGGAAACTTCATCCTAGTGACACTGTGGATGTTGCTCTCTTTGTATTAGATACAAATGATGTGATCCAGCTCGTTCATGTGGTTGACATGTGTGTGGGGGCATCCTGTGCAATGAGATTGTACAAGACCAGACCATGAATTATTAGATCTACTGATGTAACACCGTTACTAGTATATGACTAATAGCTTCGTAGATGACCATTATTGACTAGTCCTTAATCTTGAGCGTGTTACGAACTCCTGTCTGTAGGAGTCAGTCCTTTGACTTGTATGGCAAAAATATAAAGAAACAACAAAAAAAATTTCTACAGAGTTAAAAGTTAAAAAAAACTTACTTTAATCTTAGGTAGCATGCACGAATTTCTATGATCACGATCTTCCTCAAATCCTTCTTCTGCCAACACCAATTTGGAACCACCAAAGGACACTACTAATAAAGAAACCTCCCAATGTCTCTTTGATTTTTTAAATTTGGCTTGTAGAACAAATCTCGATTGGAATGGATGTAAGATTTAGAGAAGAAAAAATGAGAGAGATTTGAGAGGAGGTAGATATCCAAAAGTTCTAGCAACGAAACATCACCAACTTCCTTTACGTTCTTAAAGGAGAGTGAGAGTGTAATGACCCTAATTTTTCAAACCCAAATCTCTTAGGGGCGTTACTAAGCAGCACCATCTGCGTCGAAACCTTGGCAACGTAACGATGTTGTTAATATTAATATAAGTGTTATATTAATGTTATTTAATTAAATAATTGTCCCTAGGGGCAAAAAATCGGTCCATTTTTGCTATTTAATTATTTTATGCATGAGATGTATGATTTAATTAAATTCTATGTGCATAATGTATGTCATATAGATTTAAAATCCCACCTTAGGTTAAACATATTCATGCATCATTTATATTATAAGAGTTATAATATATAGTTTGCATGATAGGTTATATTATAAGAGTTATAATATAATTAAATGCATGTTTAATTTAATTAATATAAGTGTTATATTTTTTAGATTAAAGTATGCTCATGCATTTATATTCATGAGATGAATTATATTATGTTATAGTATATATTTATTCATGTGATGAATGATCAAGCACTATAACATAGAAATGCATGCAACCTAAGTTAATTATTAGTTTTAAAGAGTTTAGAACTTGAATAATTAGGCTTAGGTTTTCTATTTTATAATGAGATTAGAAATTAGGAAATCAAAGTTTAGTCTATGAATGGAGACTGATTAGTAACTCTGTCTAAGGAAGGTTTTGTCTAAGGCTGGGGTATTTAAGTTGACGCTTGTGGAACACCCCTACTTGGAAACCGACTTGGGAGTGAATTCGGTCCGGAGATTCTTAGATTATACTTATCGTGAGTGTCGCTAATTAAAAGTGTTTTAATTTACTCAAATAGACCTAAGTAATAATGTGATTATAAACTTAGGTTTATACCATATAAGAGTTATATTGGTAGACTTGGGTAAATTTTAGCCGGTTTATCTAGGTCAATCCCTACTAAAATTAAAGTGCTGAGTGAGAGGAAATAAAGTGTATGAGATACATTTGATTTTCCAACCACAAATCTCCGTTAAGTCCGTACCGTGAGATCTATACTCGGCCTCGTGGCGCAAATGGGAGCGTCCCCCTTCGGGTGGCATTTGTATAGGTCAATATCATCGTGGATGGAGAGAGTACTTATAGTGAGTGGGAGTGGGACATGTGAAAACGGGACCCACGGTCTCTTCTTTCGATTCACACCGTGAGACGCCTATGATCCGCCTACTAGTTTGGCCTGGACCAGGCAATCCCTTCAGATGGTCTGATCATGGGAGTTAGAACACCGTGAATTCCCGAAAGGGATACAGTTTCCTGGTTGGTTTTCCTTCTTGGTTCACCCTTCGATGGCTATTGTTTGGACGAATGCTTGGAAACTTAAAGATTGAGGATGACACTCACAGAATTCGTTAAGTGTTAATGAATTCGGCCGAACAATGGTAATTAGACGCCTAATGGAATAAGAGTTATTCTAGGATTAGGGTCTGATCGAGAAAGTCTCGTCTTAGAGGAGGAGTGTTCTGTTCACCCTTCGGTGGCGGTCATTCTAAACCTTTAGGATATCATTGCAAAATTTTAATGACCTAGGGATCATGAAACATTTCTTGCTAAAAATTGATTGGATTTCAAAAGTTTTTGCGAGACTTACACAAAGTTTTATTAATTTTTTCAGCTTAAATCATGTCTAGCGTTATTATAGCTCTACTCCGCCCGATAAATTAGTGGGAGATAATTACCAAACTTGGAAAAACATCATAAACACAATTTTGGTAACTGACGACATTAAGTTCGTGCTCTCTGACGAGTGCCCTCAGATGCCAGGCTCAACTGCGTCGTGAAGTGTTCGCGATGCATACGATCGATGGATCAGGGCCAATGAAAAGGCTAAGGTCTATATCATTGCCAGCATGTCTGATGTATTGGCAAAGAAGCATGAGTTGATGGTCACCACTAAGGAGATCATGGAGTCCTTGCAGGAAATGTTTGGACAACAGTCCTTTCAGGTCCGGCATGACTCGCTCAAATACGTCTTCAACGCACGGATGAAAGAGGGATCGTCTGTCTGTGAACATGTTCTAGACATGATAACCCACTTTAATCTAGCTGAGATAAACGGGGCTTCGATCGACGAGTTGAGCCAAGTCAGTTTTATTCTGGAGACTCTTCCGAAGAGTTTCTTTCAGTTTCGTAGCAATGTTGTTATGAACAAAATTAGCTACACTCTGACTACCCTCCTCAACGAGCTACAGAATTTCGGTCCTTGACCGGGGTTGGGCACCTAACCGAGGCAAATGTTGCCTCATGTGTCTTATCACGTGGGTTCGACCTCTGGGACGAAACCTGTTGCTCCTTCACGCCCGAAAGGGAAGAAGAGGATGAAGAGGGGTAAAACTGACCGAGCTGCCGCCCACAAAGACAAGAAGGTCAAGGAAGTTGCAGAGAAAGGAATGTGTTTCCACTGCAATGGGGGCGGACACTGGAAGAGGAACTGTCCCAAATTCCTAGCCGAGAGAAAGAATCAAGGTAAATGTGATTTACTTGTGACATAAACCTGTTTAGTGGAGAGTAGTGACTCTGCCTTGATATTGGATTCGGGCGCCACTAACCATGTTTGTTCTTCTTTCGTGGGATTGATTCTTTGCCAGCTGCGAGAGGGTGTGGTGACTCTACGGGTTGGATCCGAGGAGCTTGTCTATGCTGCAGCGGTGAAGCTACATTTTGGCGGGAAGTACTTATTATTAGATAATTTGTACATTGTACCAGGGTTTACTAGAAACCTTGTTTTCATTTCCTGCATTATTGAACAATGCATATTTGTTTCCTTTGAATCTAATAAAACATTTATTTCTTTCAAAGGCAATCTTATTTGTTCAGCTTCACTCGAGCATAATCTGTATGTTTTAAAACCTTATTCGGTCAAAAGTGTTTTGAATACTAAATTGTTTAAAACGCCAGAAACGCGAACTAAGAGAGCGAAAGTTTCTCCCAAGGAAAATGCCCATCTTTGGCATCTACGGTTAGGCCACATTAATCTCAATAGGATTGAGAAACTAGTGAAGAGTGGACTTCTAAACGAGTTGGAAGAAAACTCTTTACCGGTGTGTGAGTCATGCCTTGAGGGCAAGATGACCAAATGCACTTTTAGTGGAAAAGGATATAGAGCCAAAGAGCCTCTTAAGTTAGTACATTCTGACCTCTGTGGTCCGATGAATGTTAACGCTCGAGGCGGTTATGAATACTTCGTGTCTTTCATAGAGGATTACTCGAGGTATGGGTATATTTACCAAATGCACAAGAAGTCTGAAACTCTTGAAAAGTTCAAGGAGTACAAGACTGAGGTTTAGAACCTCTTAGGTAAATCGCTTAAAACACTTCGATTGGATCGAGGTGGAGAGTGTATGGACACTAAATTCCATGACTATATGATAGAACACGGAATTACGTCCCAATTCTCAACACCTGATATGCCACAGCAGAATTGTGTATCGGAGAGGAGAAACAGAACCTTGTTGGACATGGTTCGGTCGATGATGATCTATGCTCGTCTCCCTGATTCTTTTTGGGGTTACGTAGTGGAGACTGTGGTTTATATTTTGAACAACGTTCCGTCGAAGAGTGTTTGTGAAACACCTTTCGAGCTCTAGAGTGGACGTAAAGGCAGTTTACATCACTTCAGGATTCGGGGATGCCCGACCCACGTGTTGATGTCAAACCTGAAAAAGTTGGAACCCCGTTCGAAATTGTGCCTATTCGTAGGTTACCCTAAAGAGACTAGGGGTGGTCTATTTTACGATCCTAAGGAAAATAGGGTGCTTGTGTCGACAAACACCACTTTTCTAGAGGAAGACCACGTTAGGGATCATTTACCAAGGAGTAAAATTGTGCTAAATGAAATTGACAGTACATCAGCAAGAGTTGCTGATGGGGCTAGTACGTCAACAAGTGTTGTTGATTCTAGCACGTCTAGTCAAATCCGTTTTCAAGAGTTGGGAATGCCTCGACGTAGTGGGAGGGCTGTGAGATAGCCTGATCGTTACATGGGTTTAGCTGAAACCTCAGTTATCGCTCCTGATGATGACTGTGAGGATCCATTGACCTATGATCAGACAATGGTTGATGTTGACAAAGACAAGTGGATTAAAGCTATGGACCAGGAAATGGAGTCTATGTACTTCAATTCTGTCTGGGAGCTTGTGGATCAACCGGATGGGGTAAAACCTATTGGTTGCAAATGGATCTACAAGCGTAAACGTGGTGTAGATGGGAAGGTGCAGACCTTTAAAGCCCGACTAGTGGCAAAGGGTTTTACCCAGGTTGAAGGGGTTGACTATGAGGAGACCTTTTCACCTGTTGCTATGGTAAAGTCGATCAGGATCCTTCTGGCCATTGTCGCGTATTATGACTACGAAGTATGTCAGATGGACGTCAAGACAACCTTTCTGAATGGCAAACTTGATGAGACCATCTACATGGACCAGCCCAAAGGGTTCATTGCCCAAGGGCAAGAGCAAAAGGTTTGTCGGCTTCATAGGTCTATTTTTGGGCTGAAACAAGGTTCGATGTCTTGTATGTGGACGATATTCTTCTCATTGAGAATGAGGTAGAATTTCTTACTGACGTTAAGAAGTGGCTAGCTTCGCAATTCCAAATGAAAGATTTGGGAGAAGCTCAGTATGTTCTAGGTATCCAGATAGTCCGGAACCGGAAGAACAGAACGCTAGCCTTGTCTCAAGCGTCTTATATTGACAAGATTTTGTCTAGATATAAGATGCAGAACTCCAAGAAGGGCATGCTGCCTTTCAGGCATGGCGTTAACTTGTCTAAGGATCAGTGTCCTAAGACTCCTCAAGAGGTTGAGGATATGAGACGGATCAGTGTCCTAAGACTCCTCAATAAAGCAAAACACAGATCAATGTTGAATTATATTGAGGATCAATAGAACAAGCATTCTTAGGATACATTCACCAAAATCAAATGCAATAAGACATAATACCTTCACATTATTTCACTCAATACTTTCAAAATATTTTGGGTGGTTTTACTCTTAAAATAAGAACATTTTCCTAAACTTGCAAATGAATCGAATCTCCACCACTATAGATGAATTAAGTGGTCCTGAAAGAACATTGTATATGCTCAGTAAA